>CM056809.1:73978443-75178443 GCA_029852735.1 Persea americana
AGTCAAAAACTCCTGACCCATAGTTCAATAAGTCAGACATGGATTGACCTAAAACCCATGTAAACCACCTATAATATAATCCTATATAATTGTCAACATACATACAATCTACCTAAACAGATGACTCCACCTAAAATTGTATGTTGTGGATCAGAAAATCCAAATCCGCTTGTGGCGGGCAGCAATATGCAGCGGCATTGCAGTGTGAATAAAAAAAAGGGTCAATTAACGAAAAAAGTCTAAAATTTTGGAATATATTAAAATTTGATGCTTTTTCCTATAATAATTAAAAAAGGGTGTAGCAGTCCTTTAGTACATAGAGGTTTCCATGCTGAATGATTATAAAATAGCAATATTGATATACTTTTCACATGTATTATTAAATTAGGAACTATTATACGTTTCTAAATTCATAATTCAAATAAGCAATTTAGCACAACTAGATATAATGCAAGATATATAAATTATAAAGTAGTGCTTAAATAAAGTTTAAAGTTCAAAATAAATAAAAAATTAACTTTCATCAAAATAAGTAGTGCACTTTTATTGGGAGTTGAGAAAAGAATACTTATACGAATACCCAAGGGGTGTCTGCCAAGATATACCTAGAGAAGAGCTCTCGAGAGGAACTCTTATGTATCAGCTTCAATTCGACGAGATCTTGTATTTTTTAATGTTCTTTTAAGCATAGAGGGGTAGAAGTATTATTTAAAAAAGAAAGTCCTATTGTGTGTTTAGAAAAATGATGGAAAGTAGACGCTACTCTCATCTGTAGCGGCCCGTATGATTTGTAGTAACCTGTAGAAGGCCGTAGCAGCTACGCTATTTTGATCTATGTGGTTGTTAAAGTGGGACAAGGATTAACTTCTTAAACGGCATGTAAACGACATATAATATAATACTAATGAATATATTCTTGTACTATGGTAGGTTTTTTATGAAAATATGCATGAATGAGTATAATTTTTGCATTGGCCTATAATAACTAATTCATAAAGGGGAGACCACATGGCATAACACTAAAAATATTAATAATATACATGTTCGCAACTTGGGTTAAGATGACCCATGAAAGGTTGCAAGTTGGTTTAAAACTCTTTTAATAAAAAAATAGTATCTTGCTCATGAAACATTTTGAACCCTAATCATGTATACATAATTTAGTTTGATAGGTGGTATCAATCTTAGCTGTTACATACATTATTCTATTACATTAATTAATTACAAAAAGTTAATAAAATGATTATTTTATGATCAAGTTCATCACAAAATTTGAAGTGTCATAAATCTGGTGTGGTTAGACAAAACCACATTTACGCATGATTTACGTATGATGGCACAATACTATATAAAATACATCTTTCCTTCTCTCTTTCATTCATAAATGCATATTCAACAACTTTCTAGGTAGTGAGATAACAAATGCTTAAGAAAATCAATAAAAGATTATTGAGATATTAGAAGAAAACAAAAAAAAAAAAAAAAAAAGGTAATTGTTACACTTAGTGTAATAGGAAGAATTTAAATTTTTTTTATACTTTATTTTAAATAATTGTATGATTTTTTTTATCAATCTAGTAGATAGGGTGGTCCACTTTACCACACCACACACGTCGGTCCCACCTTGGATGCTTAAACCAAATAAGGAATCTCTTTATTTGTTATTTTAGAAACCTTCTTCGACTAGAAAATTAGTGGTTGATTTCTATTGAGCAACTAATACGAATGATATTTTCTACTATATTAGGAGTTTCTTTTCATGAAAAACCCCCATGCGCGCACCGATGGAATAGAGTCATCTACACTTGTGGTTGTAACAACTGTGGTGGTGTATTGCCCAGGTGCCGGTCTATTTTCTACTATATTAGGAGTTTCTTTTCATGAAAAACCCCCATGTGCGCACCGATGGAATAGAGTCATCTACACTTGTGGTTGTAACAACTGTGGTGGTGTATTGCCCAGGTGCCTAAATAACGTTCAAAATGTGTTTTATAGGCACCACTAAACCTATTTGTATCCATATAAACGGAAATAGCATCCAGCTGAATTTAAAAAATAAATAAATAAAATGAATACTTATATTGTTTTTCTCTGGTTCTCTTATCTTCAATGACATAACATTAATGATTTTCTATTTCTATTCATTTTATACATATATATATAATTACTTTTCACCGTGAATAAGCGATAGCTGTAAGTTTTTTCTGGCGTCCAATGTGGGGCCATATGTAAGGAAAAAAAAGTTAAACAACCAATCATGTGTGTGTATAATTTAAGGAGCCTACGTCATATAATGATCAAGAAGTATGAAAGGAGTAAACCACATGAGAAGTTTTTTTTTTAATATCTAAGGGTCATCCCAAGGAAAATTATCTAATTACACCCCTATTTTCGGTCTTTTGATGGGCTTACATTTAGGGATGCTCATGTGCGGGGCCAAACCTACCCAACTCGTTTACTTTGGCCAAGTTAGGACTAAGTGATAGAAAGTCCAAAGCCTAGCTTCCATGAATAGGAGATGATTATAATTTAGTGCTAATTTATCCAAACGATTGCTAAAAAGCCCCATTAACTAAATGCGTGGACTTGGGCCTTGCCTTTTATTTTGGTACTATTTGATTTTATAAACAAATGGGTCAAAAAATAGCTTTCCAATAATAATACGAGCACGAGGATTGGGGACATATAAGATACCTCCAAATTTGAGAAAACCTATTTGGTTTTGTAAGCAGAATGATCACAGTGTCAAGAAAAAAAACTGACATATACTAGTATATGATTAAATTGAATCTTAATCTAATCCCTTTTAATCGATCTATATTCAACCAAGTACTCAAAAGTTATATAGTTGCAATTTCTTTGTTTACTCTCCATCATAGATAGACTCATCCTATTGGATTGCTATATTTTTCGTAGGAAAGATGAGAGAAGATTAATGTGAGATATTGATTTGAAAGAGATTTTGGGGAGATTAGGTGGATATATAACTCTTAGAGATAACATAGGGAGGATTATATTTGAATAGATGGTTCTACAATAGCTATATAGACCCCACACGAGACGGCATACTCATAAATAGAGTGGGGGCATTATTGAGATCCTAGATACCTAATATAAATTCCATATTGTATTTTATTCACAAGTTTTTTCTTCACACAATCAATTTATGCATGGGTCACACGTTGATGAGCTTTAGATTCACCCACTCAAATGCAGCACCTATTAGAGTAACTCTCGAGTCCGGAGCCCCTTGTTTCATTGAAACAGGGAGATATTGTTTCATTCTATCAACCTTCGCCAGCTGTATAAAACCTTATGTTAGCTAATGCACCATCTCAATTGCTTCATCGGAAATGAAAAACAGTATCTTCATGTTTCCACAAAAAGGGGGATCCGGACTCATAATTCTCTCACTACTATATATGTGTATATATATATATATATGGGGAGCGCTACATAGCGCCCGGGCATTTTTTAAGAGAAAAACCCCATCCTAGTTAGGCCCATTGGGATGCATGATGATCATGGAAGTCCATTGGATGGAAAGACCCATATGAGGCCCACTTATTTGCGAGATCTTGAGTCCATGAGATAATCCGAACCTTTTGATCCATGACCCTAAAATTTAATAGTTTAGAGGCATTATTTTATCATGATTTCAATTCAATAGTGAGGAAAAGCTGGATGAGTGTCAAACTTGGGCTTTTGTGACTATTCATGTGGGGATAGTGTGTAAAAAGACTAGACTAACTCAACATGGGCCTCGTGATAAGAAAGAAAAAACCTGGGGCAGAAAAAGGGGTGTTTTTAAAATGGGGCCTTCTTTTAGAATTTTCCTATATATAGGGGGACATTCATATGCATCCTTCCCTCACGATATGGTAAAGGACAAACTTAACGGGGCCCACCTAGGGCCCTATTAATCATGGGACTTGGGGAGATGGAAAGAGACACCTTGAATGGGATATATATATATATATATATAAAGTTTGAGGTCAATCTTAAGCCTCTAACCCTTTCATTCGTGGCCCATAAATTTAACGACTTTATATTAAAGAAAGAATTTGACCTTTGATTCAACAATCAAATCCATTTAGATAGGTCAAAACTTGATGGATCTAGAGTACTTAAGGAATTAGTCCCATGGGTGTAGATGGTTAGGATGTATCATAAAGTTGTCCCCGCTATTTTGTCCATCACTATAATATGGTGAAGGATGGATGCGCATTAATATTTTTCATATATATATATATATATGAAGAGGGCTCTCCTAAGCTGCAACTTAGGATATCCTAAGTTGAAGCGTGCGAATGAAAATCTCATCAAAATACTACTGTTTAGGGATGATTCCAAACCCTGAAATGTGGCACAGAAAAATAACGTTTACTTAAATCACGTGGTAAATTATGATTGTAGATGTTAAAACTTCTACTTCTTTTACCACCTGTTCTAGACACCAATGACTACTTTCTATTTCTGTAATGACGGCATGAAAACTGCAAGGCCCACCTGGGCTGGGTGCCAATTTATCGAGGGAGGTCGGCTGTGTGGGAAAAATGTATGAATGAGTTCAGCCTCCATGTGATGCAATCAGACAATTATAAAGAGTTTATTGCACGTGGTTTCAGCTGATATCAATTCAGATGCAAGTTAGTACGCCTGTATCAATTGATACCTCGTATATATCGATCGATAAATAGTGTATTAATCACACTCATTTGGGTTTCGATAAACTAAGTGCAGGTTAATCAATTTATCATGTACAAATGATGTTTCATGCATTTGGATAATAAGCCGAGTTACCTATAAGCTACAGTTGTTCATAGATTGCCTTGTTAATTGTTGTAATTTGATTTATAAATACAATTTATAAGAAACAACTAACCTCCAAGGATCTGAAGGAGGCCCTTGGCATTGCTTATGCATTGGTTACTGCCGGTGGAGGTTATCATTGAGACCATCATATGCCTCACATTTTCACCATTAAATAATGATCAAATAACCCCACTTCAATGGAAAATGAATAAAGACCCATTAAATCAGTGGTGGAGGCAAGATTTTCCTTTAGTGGTGGCAAGCAATAGTCAATCAATAATATCAACTTTGCCGTAATTCTTTTCTCATTAACAACAACAACAACAACAATAGGAAATTTGTTAGAGTGGAAAAAGATGCTCTATGCCATTCTAGACCCCAGCAATTAACTACCTAAAACTACTAGTTGAGATCATCCACAATTATTCACAGGCAAATAGGATTCTACTGAGATGACAAATCTTATGATCAATGATCTAGCCCGAGTCCCAAATATGTCTGATGGAAGATAGGGCCAGAGGCATAAATGTTCGCAAGAAAATAATGTAATGATACAACTTTAAAAATTTCTTTAACCCAAATTATCGCTTGTTCACTTTTCTGTTTTTTAGGATCGAATTCTACAGAAAACTTCTTGGTTGGTGGCCGTTGCATGAAAAAGCCCCTCATAGCATGTGCAGCGCAAATGGGGTCCGTCAACCCCGTTTGTTTTTTTTTTTTTTTCTTTTCTTTTTTGAAAAATGAGGGAGCGACGCATTCTAACTTCAGCAATGCTAGCGTCTCTATTTGAAAACCCTATAAAACCCTAACCTCCCCTCTTTTCTCCCACTTTTCCGCTCATTCTTCCATCTTCTCCTCCAGAGCATAGCGTCGCCGCTGCCACCGGCTCCCTTATCTACCTTTGATCTAACTTATTCTGATATCGCACATCTAAGTGAAGGTACAACACATTGAAATCCTTTGACTCGTACTCTGTTGATGTCAACGTCTACCCTCGCTCCTAAGCGTTCATAATTGTGGTTGAGGCCTCGCCCTCACCATAAAACTATTGTTGTGTTGTTTCCTATCACCATTTGATTTTGGGATAAGTGGTAGCTCAATAGGAAGTAAGATCCTACAAGTGGTATCAGAGCTTGGTAGGTCGTTGGGTGTTTTAGTCACGGGACACGTGTTTTGCGAGTTTGTAGAAGGAATCACAGCGGGTGTGCCGTTAAGTGAGGGATTGTTGAGTTCAACGTCCACCCTCGCTCCTGAGCGATCATAATCGTGCCAGAGCCCTCGCCCTCACAATAAAATTATTGTTGTGTCGTTTTCTATCAGCAATTGGTTTTGGGATAAGTGGTAGCTCAATGAGGTGTAAGATCCTACATACTCATTATCGTCCATGGCTTAGCTTGTGAATCTAATGCTTCCAACGAATTAAACAACCATGTACAGATCAACGTTTTATGCCCTATCTATTTCCATGGTTTCCATGGCCATTATTCCTTATCTTGGGTCATTTCAAAATTTATTTATTTTTTGTTGAAGGTGGAAACCTAGAGATTGATCTGTGATATACATATACATGAGCCTTTTCTTCTCTCTCTCTCTCTCTCTCTCTCTCTCTCTCTCTCTCTCTCTCTCTCTGTTTTTTTTTTTTTTTTGTGGTGGGGGTGGAGGGAATTCTGGATGATATTCTTTATGAATTTTGTTTTCTTAGTAGGAGGTTCTTTGATTGAACATTGGTAAGCCCACCTATGCAATCAAAATTCCATAAATCCATGCATGAGATTGACTTGCAATACTATGTTCAATCGAATCAACTCACACTTTCTTTTGAAAAAACACAAAGGAAGAAAGATAGTCATACAGAACAAGATATACAAGACTAGAGCGTACATGTTCTTCTTGGTGTTGAGTCGGATAGTTGCCAATTCTTCTGGTGAAAGAGGCCCGGCATGGTAGCATGAACTTTTCAGAGAATTCAAGCCCTACGCATGGGGTCTAGCATGCTTGGCAAGCTGTATAGGATGCTTAATAAGGCTAGAAAATCGATAAGAGGAGAAGATGATTGTGAAGAAGAGGAGGGGGAAGAAAAGCATGAAAGTGGTAAATTTTTTCTCTTGAAGACTATCACATGCCTCCTATAGCTTATAAAGGTTTCGAAAATAGCTTCATACCTATACATTGAATTACTCTCCCGGACTGGTTGGAGGCAAAAGGAGGCAAAACGCTTTTATTAGACCTATGCTCCCATTGCTTGCGATCATGAGTAGTGCGGATAACTTCATTGTATGTGGATTGATAGGCACTTGTTAAATACCGATTCTCATAATAATCATAAGGATTATAATGCCTCACTCTCATTGACGCGATCACATCTGAGCATGGGATCCCAGGAATTTTTCATTTGTGACATGTGTAACACTGACGGCTGAGGTGAACAACGTCCACATAGATGGATGACTGAACTTGGAACTTGACTATCTCGACTATACGGTGCAACCTTTGCGCTTTTTCTGTTTCTTGGCTCAAGATCTTCTCAACATAAGGAGTAATCGGTTATTAATGTTTAGAGATTTGGCATGTCTTTTTTGAAAAAATTCCATCAATTTGGCCCTTATCTCCTCACATTGTTCAACTATAGGAAGGACTCTGATGTCTTTCAACATCATGTTTGTGCATTCAGCAGCATTGCTCGTAAGCATATCATAATGTTGGCCTTCAAAAAATACATTCGCCCAATGCTGCCTACCAAATGCATGTATATAATTGTATGCCTCAACATTCACATCCCTAATATCTTCCATTCATGCTTCATGTTCACAAGCCCTATATGCCTTTGCAGTGCACCAAAATTTCTTCACAATTGCCGCATCATTGAAATTTGACTTAATGTTTTCCGCGAGATGGCGACAGCAGTAGTAATGAGTTGCGATTAGAAACGATAGTCAAATTTGTTGGTTCGCCGAGAGCGTGTGACAGATTTATGAGGAACAACTTCTAACTGTCATGTCGTTCTGCTTCCGTGAAGGCAAATGCTATTAGGAAAAGTATGTGATTTGCATCTAGTGTTACATCCACCAAAAACACACATGGGTACTTACCATGAAGATGTGATCCATCAACCGAAGTCATTGGCCTAAGAGATGATGTGAAAGATCGGAAACATGGACCAAATGACAAAAAAAATAAAATCTTTTGAACCTGTTATCATCCGACGTGTCAATGCTTGTTACAGTACTTGTGTTCGTTATTTTCAACTTAGCATTATACAACAGAAGCATCTTGAAGGAATCTTCATATGAGCCGCGAACTGTGAGCAGTGCAATCTCTTTGGCGATATGTGATTTCCTACAAGAGATTGTAACCTTAAACTCCATTTGATAATCATTCATTATCTCCTTCTATTTCAAATTGTTATTTAGCCAGACTTTATCTAACATGTACTCTACAATTAGCTCTCACGATTGTATGCTTATGTTTTCGCACGTTTATCTCAATGTGATGCTTCAAGAGCTATGTTAACTAGCGAGTTAAATGTTATGTCACTTCGAATAAACCTCAACCTCTATTTTCCACCTTTGTATACCGGATGAGTCATATCAAACTCAAAATCACCATTACAGTAGAAGATTACTATTGACTTGCCGCCCAACATCCTAATTATGAAAAATCATAATATTTAGAGAGTATTACTAAGCATAGGCTACAACATAAGCAACAACATAAACAAACTTGTATACATATGTGAGCATATCTATTTTTTCATATACAAAGCGAAAGAAAATGGAACACCAAAAGAAGCATTTCTTTCATTGTTTAATGTAAATATCCACTATTGATAAAAAAAACCCACCAACCTCTTAAATGAAGACAACAACCTCTAGAATGGAGTTAAAATGAGCAATAAAGATGGGTAAGATGGTTTTGAAAGTAGGTGGTGGAATTGAAGAGGAGTCTAAGTACGGTGAAAAGTAGGAGAGAAGATGAAAGGAAATGGAACACCGAAAGAAACATTTCTTTTATTGTTTAATGTAATTCTCCACTATTGTACAAAAAAAAAAAAAAACCACTAACCTCTTAAATGAAGTTAACAACCTCCAAAATGCAGGTAAAATGAGCGACAAACATGAGTAAGATGGTTTGGGAAGCGGTGGTGGGGTTGAAGAGGAGTGAAGGTACTGTGAAAATTGGGAGAGAATATGGAAGAGAGGAAAAGTGGGAGAAAAGAGGGGATGGGAGCGTTTTATAGGGTTTGCGAAGAGCGACGCGTGTTTAGAATGTGTCGCTCCCTTATTTAAAAAAAGAAACAAAACGGGATCTGACGGACCTCGTTTGTGTTGCATGAGCTACGGGGGACTTTTTTATGCAACGTCCACCTACCGGAAATTTTTCCCATAAAATCCTTTTTTTTTTTTATCCACTTAAGTTGTTTAGATTTTAATCACTTTGATGTGCCTTAAAATTACTCTACCATTTATCATTTTCTCTAATTTTTATTTTCTATGATTGTTTATTGATAATAATCCTGAGAAGCCCGGTGATCTGAAACACTTAAGTTGAGATATGTTGGGCGATTAATTGGGAATTTAGATTGAGTCTGGATCCTCTATGGGCATACTTGTGTACATGTCGTGGAATATTGGTTATGCCTGTGTTCCATGTAAATTAACCTTCCCAAGTTGGAATTTATTTTCCATGTAATCGCATAAAAACTCAATTCATATTTTTGCCTTTTCTTGCATAAAAGTGGCTGCACCAAATATGAAATTTATTTTAGTACATAATTTAGTTTTTGAAATTGGCACTGTTTCTGCGGAGAACTAGCTACGCAAATGTGCCCTAGTGTCTCATTCATTCTTTCTATAAGAGTGAAGGGATTGGAACTCCATTGTGGTGCCCGTGTGTTGGAAAATCAAACCATTCAAAATGGTTGCCCTCTCCTTTAGTGGGTGTGTGTCCTAATTCTACTCTTATTGGAGTTGATCCTACCTTAAGATCTTTAATGCATTTTTAGTCCTATATATTAATTACATTGTTTACTATATGCTATCTTAAGTCAACAACTTTGAATATTTTTGTAACTTTATTCATTTCACTTCATCCAAGCTCATAGTTCCCATCAGTCCAGGAGGGGCAAACCTCTATAATTCAACAACTTTCAGATATTCTGATAACTTCATCACCCATTTCATCCGATTCTCAGGGTTTGTAGTTAATGAATCATTACTATTCTTTTTTTTTTTTTTTTTTGGTATCACAGCTTAGGGGGGCTGGTCCGCCTAGCGCTCTGAAGAGGGGGCGCTCAGGGTGAGTGAAGTAGACCTCTGGTGAGGTATCACAGCCTCGGGTGAGGAAAGGAGCCTGTCCAGGTTTGAACCCAGGACAGGCAGGTAAGAGTAAGCCTCTTCCCACTAGGGTAAGAGCCATTCTTATGAATCATCACCATGGTTTTTTAATTTTAGCAACCTTTGGAAATAGATTTCTTAAATTTCCTATGAATTCAATTACATAAAATAACCCGACAGCATAAAAAATGGTCAAAAGTGGATTGCTTATTCATAAAAGATAAGATCTCTAAAGACTTATGCTTCCTATGCTTTCTCTAAGTGTACAATAGCACAAGGACAACTAAAGTTTCCTTTCTGCAATTACTATCTATAATAAGCGATAGACACTTTTAACATATTTAAAATAAAATAGGGGCATTCGGCGACAGGTCCTCGAATATTTCACTTTATTGCCTTAGATCCACAATCTTTTATCATAGTGTGATAGGTATTTTTTCTAAATTTGAAGACCTAAAATGTCTAATTTACCCTTTCTTAAAAATCATATCCCACGATTAATGGGATATGCCATTAATAATGGAGAACTACCATTTAATTAGCCACGATTAACGAAATCCCATTAATGAGATTTTCAAATAAACTCTAAAAAAACACAAACAAATTTCAAAAAATACAAATAAATTCAAAAGAACGCAAATAAATTCCAAAAAACAAAATCATTTTAAAAAACGCAATAAATTTCGAAAGAATGCAGAGAAATTTAAAAAGACACAAATGAATTTCAAAAGATCCAAATAAATTTCAAAAAATATAAAAAATTTCAAAAGATGAAAATAAATTTCAAAAGATCTAAATAAATCTCAAAAAATGGAAATCAATTTCAAAAGATGTAAAAAAAAATTAAAAATTGCAAATAAATTTAAAAAAATGCAAATACATTTACGAAAACTAAGATAAACCAATTTTCCAAATTTCAAAAAAATTTGCCAAAAACTCAAGTATTCTTTTAAAACTCAGTTAAATTTGTTTAAAAATATATAAATAAATTTCAAAAGACACAAATAAAATTCAAAATCAGAAATAGATCTAAAAAAATACAAATAAATTTGCCAAAAACGTAGAAAGATTATTTCAAAAACTCAGTTACAATTTTAAAAATGGAGATAAATTTGTTAGAAACTTAGTTATATTCAAAAACTCAAATAAATTTGCCAAAAACTCAGAAAGATTTGTTTAGAACTCAGGTGGTGTTTGGATAAAGGAAGAACATAATATCACCAAATTTGAATATTGTAAGATTTCATTATTACAGAATAAAATAGTGTGATATTATAGTAATGTGTCATTTATGGTGTTTGGCAATTTCTATAAATTTCACTATATCTTTAATGTATTTAGCAATTTATAACATTTTTTTTAAATGATGCATCAAAACAATAAATGAATAGAGAAACAAGGATGATTGACACAATTGAAATCCGTTAACTAGTAGTCACACTAGAGTGATTTAATATTGGTACCATGGTAGGGCCCATCTAATTAGAAAATCATTAGACTGAATATTAAAAACCACGAGCAATGTTATTTAATCATTGTGGGTCAACCAAATGTTAATAACCATAATGTAATACATCCAATTGTGATTATTACAGAGAGCTCTATTGAGTGTTAAACATTATTGAAGAATCTATTTATGAAAAATCAATGCGGTACCCATTTGATGTTAAAATAGTTATATTATTACCTAATATGATATTTGTAGGACCCACCTAATATTAGTAATTAAAAAGAAACTATATAATTATCACAGGGTTGTGGGACCCACATAAAATTTATAAATACTAAAGGACCCATTCTAATATTGAGAGTCATAGTAGGATTCCTATAGAAATCATCAATATGAAAAAATGTAGTGGGCCACCATGGTAGTTGTTTCTCATAAATTTTCACTTCTGTTTGTAACTACTCTTGACCCTCGTTTTGGTTAGTTTTCTTAACAAAAGATTGTTTTATACAACATATACTTGAATATTATAATATGAAGGTTTTTATAAGAAAGTGGGATATTATATGATACTTTCTAAGTTATCCAAACACCTAATTTTTAGGCATGTAGATTATATTCTAAAGTAGGAAAAAATATAACAAAATCTTTAGAAATATACGGTTTCCAGACACCCTCTCAGATAAATTTGTTATAGAACTAAGATAAGTAGCCAAAAACTCAAATAGATTTGTCTAGAACTCAGAGAAATTTATTTCAGAACTCAGATAAATTTGGGCAAAACTCTAATAAATTTGACAAAATAATAAAAAACTCAGATAAATTTGACAGAAACATATAAAATTATTAAAAACTCAGATAAATTTGACAAAAACTTAGGCAAATTTTACAAATCTCAGATAAATTCCACAAAAACTCAGATAAATTTAATAAAAACTAAGATAGATTTTCCAAAAACAATATAACCGCCTGCTGCCTTCCTTCTTTGGCAATGGCATAGCAGCTTCTATGCAGGACAGCGAAAAGCTCATTCTCCGATGACAGCGGTCGATCTAAGCAACTGAGGATCTTCCTCAGCAAGTGCAAGGAAATCCTAGAATCCTCTGTTTTGTGATGGTTTCGGTTTTTGCAAAGATTATGGGTTTCTGCAAGCCTCTTCAAACAACAACAGAACGCAGTAGTCCAGATCCTCGTGCTTATTCTTCCTCTCCGGCCAAGGCATGGTGGCGCGGAGTGATGGCAAAGGGCGCGACTGTGGATTCCAGCGGCAACCCTCTTTCGTTTTTGCAATGGAGTCCAGCCCAACCTCTGCAACAGTGGTCCTCTCCTCCGGCAATGGGTGGAGTAGTCTGAATCTCCTCCGGTTTGTAACCTCGGCAACAATACGAATTAGAAGTCCGATTTCTACTCTATGTGGCCCACCTCGATCAAATTAGAATCCTCTTACTTCTTCTCCAATGGGAAACCTATGCAACGCCTTCTCAGCGCTAACTAGACGATCTTTAAAAGAAGGGGAATGGAAGATTTGAAAATTTGAAAATTTAAAATTTTATGCCTAATCAGTTGAAAGGGCAAATCAGTCATGGAAATTTCTGATGTGGACCTCTTGCCAAAATATGTCATGTTGTATGGACTATACGCCTTAGAGAAAAAGTTAGTGGACTAGAGGCTTAACAAGACCATGATGAGGGACCACTGGCTAATTATCCCCATAAAATAAGGGGCATTCTTCAAAATAATTTTTTTATTTCCTTCCTATAAAAAAGTAAATAATTTACCTAGTAAGATCTTTAGGCCCCACTTATGATATTTGTGTGCCTCTACTATTATCCCGTTTATCTAAATCTGGATGGTTCAAAATAATTGCCTTCCTCCTATAAGGGATGTGCCAAAAAATCTTTCCTGTAAGGGATATGCTAAAAATTCTTTCTCATATGTTTTGGGGCATCTACTATAGGATTTATTAAGCGCAACCCTGAGGGGTAGCTTAGTTGGCTGAGGACTACGGTTTGCTCCTGAAGGTTAAGGGTTCGGAACTGGGCTACCACAATGGACCAAGGGGATTTACTTGGCTTCTCCTCGGCACATAGGGATTTGTTCGGCCTAAAGACCTGGGACATCTTCTGTTATAAAAAAAAAGATTTATTAAGCACAAAGTGTTTAAATAAAATATTATGAAAAAGTTCATGTGTTGTATTGAGCCACCCATTTCAAATCTAAACCTCTCATTAAAAAAATGCCTCATTCTTGTATGGGAACTGAACTTTTACCGGAAGATCATTTGGATCGGGAATATAACTTATCAAGCTAAAATAATTGAATAAAACAACATAAAAAAAAAATTCATGTCTCTTATACATGACTGAATTGATGTGCTACTCATTTAATACGGTGATGGCTCATACAAGATCGGTAGGAAATTTAATTGAGTAATTAATTAGATTCTTAATAGGTGGGCCCCACTTGAGACTCGATGAATTTTGTATGACTATACATTGTTCATCACAGATTTCCCTTGGATTGAACGGCTGGCAATGTCAAGTGGATTCTTGAGGATCCGCTTAAACAATATTTTCATCCAATTAGATCCTTCGATCTTTTATAGGCGGGCCGAGCTAGAAATTGTGAGTCATACCATCAAATCCTTTGAGAAGGGAAGCTGTGTGGGTCTATAGTGAGATTCATCCATTAGAAAGCTGAATTGCCCAAAAATAAATGTCCATGCGGATTTTACTTTGATAGGTGATGGCCTAATGTAAGGTTGACCTTGTATGAGGCATATGGATCTGTTAACATTTTATCCGAATGTATTATCACAGTCGGTCTTAAAGGTAATCAAATAATTTCTTTTTTATAACAGAGGGTGTTATAGCCCTTTGGGCTAGAATAATTCCAACGGGCCTAGGGGGAGTCAGGTAAATCCTCTGTGGCCCCAGTATGGTAGTCTAAATATTAGAGTGAAATTTTTGCTATATCACATGCAAGAGGCATTTATTTTAAACTTTTCAAAATTAAAAATAATAGACTCCATTTTAGAATCTCATGAATTTCTAATGAGATTGAGAGGGCAATGGACTACATTAAGGAAAAAGTAAGGAGTTGTCGATAGAAAGAAATGGACTTTACGGATGCATTTTTGCAACTTGAAAATTTGAGCCATCACTGATTCATTTCTAGTTATGTTGTGTAAAATCTCTTCCTCCGACATATCTATGGCTTTTGCATTTTGCAAATGAATTCTCGGCAATGCATCAACATGCAACATTTGTAGAAAAGCAATTTCACGCAACATATGCAACATTTCTTTTTCAATATATATAATTAAATAATTCATAAAAAAACTCGTATTCCATTTTGTTACGAAGTACACTTTTAACAATCTTCGTGGTTGAGAATGCATTAATATATCTACAATATGTATTTACACACATTAAAGTACAACAAAAAAAATCTTAAGATGGGTGGCAGTCCTTTGTTATGCATGTAACTTGTAAGTTATAATTTAAAATATTATTATTTAAAACCTCAAAGAAAAGTAATAATAGTGTTGATGTCAATATTCTGCCAAACAAAAGATGTAGATGGAAATTGGTCTAGGCCTATCAAATTAGTATGATTCAATGATTTGAGTCATCAAAATCTCAAAACATTTTTTTAGTAAAAAAATGCTACATGAGTAATTGTTGGTAAAATGGTGGAAGCCAATGCACATCATCTTAGAGGTCTAAGTTTCAATTCCCCATAAATGTATTTTTTGTTCCTCCAAATTCAAGCATGGGTCCCACAAATTGATCAAATAAAAATGGTCATAAGACCCATTCAAAGAAACTCGTTGTGGAGTTTTGAAAACTGCCTCTCTTCCTCTTTTTATTGTCTTCCTTTTTGGTGGTTATGATAACTACCATAACATGGAGTTAGTGGCCCATAAATGTATTTTTTGTTCCTCCAAATTCAAGCATGGGTCCCACAAATTGATCAAATAAAAATGGTCATAAGACCCATTCAAAGAAACTTGTTGTGGAGTTTTGAAAACTGCCTCCTCCATTAACTCCATGTTATGGTAGTTATCATAACCACCCAAAAGGAACATAATAAAAAGAGGAAGAGAGGAATGAACACAAGGAGATTTGACTGTTTTTGCTAACAAAGAAGAGAAAGAAAAGAAAAGAAGAGAAGGAGAAGAGAAAAGAAAGGGAGAAAGAAAAAGGTGAGATTTCTACATCATCTTCCCCTTCACTCCATCTTCTTCATCTCATTCTACATTACATCTCCATTTCACTTCCTATTGGAGATCCGAATCTTTATTTAATAAGGATCTGCCCTCGAACAAAAAAAAAAAAAAAAACCCTTCATTCCATCCTCATCTCTTGCATTGCATTTCATCATTTCTATCTCATCTTTTTCCATTTATTTTACAAATGGAGATTCGGAATCCCATGACAAGGGAATTCTGCCCTCCTCTCTAAAAAAAATATCTACACCTATCATGAAAGAATGAAAATTCAGATTTCTCTAACTAAAAAGAAATCTACCCTCCACAAAAGGGGTTAAAAAGGCCCAAACAAGTAAGAAGATCCTTCATAACAAATCCTCATGTTAGAAGGGTTTGCTCTTCAAGACTTCTCCATCAAAAAGTATGATTAGTTAGTCACAACTGGTGGCAAGAAATTATAATTTCAAAAGACCCATCCCATTTTGCACTCAGCCACAAAGATGCCATGAAAGAGGCATCCCCAAAATACCTCAACGAAAAAAAAATAAAAAAATGATGTTCTGGAAGTGCCGAGGAAATGAAAAAAAAGAAAAGAAAAGAGAAATCTATGTTGATCTAAAGTGGGTCTGAGGTACAAGCATCTGGGGTCATGTTTTCATAAAAATCCTTACATCCAGTCATCTCACAATGAATAGCAACCAACACAAGTGTTAAAATTTATCCAGCGAGCCTAGAAATGGATTCTTCCAGTCTATCTTGGAGGTGCAAATTGTTTTTCCAGCCTCAAAACTCCACAAACAAACAGCCCACAAACTTGAATTCTCCACAAATAAACAGCCCACAAACCTGAATTCTCCCAAACAAATAGCCTACAAGCAACCCGCAAACAACTTGGATCCACCCAAACAAACAGGCCAGAATTATAACTTCAAGTTAGGCCAGGTTTTGGGTCCGAATTAGGCCAGGATTTTGGGCCTAAGTCAGGCCAGGATTCTGGGCCTAAATCAGACCAAGTTTTGGATCCAAATCAGGTCAGAATATTGGGTCTAATATAAGACAGGATTTTGGGCCTAAATCAAACCAGGTTTTGGGTCCAAATCAGGTCAGAATAATGGGTCTAATCTAAGACAGATTTTGGGCCTAAATAAGGCTAGGATTTTGGATCCGAATTGGACTAGAATATTGGGTCTAATCTAAGACAGCTTTTAGGCCTAACTCAGGCCAAAATTATAACTTTAAATCAGGCCAGGTTTTGGGCCCGAATCAGGCCAAAATATGGGGTCTAATCTAAGACAGATTTTAGGCCTAACTCAGGCCATAATTATAACCTTAAATTAGGCTAGGTTTTGGGTCCGAATCAGGCCCAAATATGGGGTCTAATCTAAGACAGATTTTAGGCCTAATTCAGGCCATAATTATAACTTCAAGTCAGGCTAGCACCATTCCAGACCTATAATTCTAAACCAGACTAGATTTATGTTTCAAAATTTGGTCAGAATTATAGACCAAAACCAACCCAAGAAAAGACTGAAATTTACACTCTTCTAGCATGATAGCCTACATTGGTTTATTGATTACCAATGGGTTTATAAGCCGACCCAATTTGTGTCTCTAAATGGGTTAAACCTTGACCCTTAAACCTTGACCCAAACTGTTTTCTCTAAATGGATTAAACCTTGACCCTTAAACCTTGACCCAAACTGGTTTCTTTGAATGGGTGAAACTTTGATGTAAACTGGACAGGGGTCAAAACTATAGCCCAAATACAGGTTAAAAAAGGGTGAATAATAATCCAAATATTGACTCGAAGTGGTTCTGATAATGGGTTAAAAAAAAAAGGCCAACATATACCAGTCAAAAAACAAAACGGTGAGCACAACTAAAATATTAAATCGGAACTGGTATCGCGATAGGCCTGAGGAGGTGGCTAAATTACTAACCAAAGATGTACTGTTATAAATGGTTTCAATTGCAATCTAAATTAGGCCAGATTTTGGGCTTAAATCAGGCCAGGCTTTGGGCCTAAGTCAGGCCAGGTTTTGGGCCCGATCAGGCTAGAATGATAGGTCAAAAACAGGCCATAACTGGGCTAGAATTACAAGCCTAAATTAGACCAGAATTATAAATATAAATCACGACAAAATTACAGGTCTAAATCAAGCCATACTTATAGGTCAAAACCATGCAGACTTATAGGCCAAATCTGGGTCAGAACAATAAACCAAAATCAGCCCAAGTAATGATTGGAAATTGGAGTAAGTTACAACCCTGATTTTGGCAGATATTTGGATATAATGATGAAAAAAAATTGGGTTGCAATACTAGCTAAAAAAAATGATGAGAAATTGAAATGTGATCTTACAAAATATATATATATATATATACAGATTGACATGTAATTTTAACCAATACAAATGGGAATACTAAATGATATATATATAAAAAAAAAAGGAAGGCAAACATACCCCACTTTTGATCTCTATAAGGTGTTCGTACTCCTAATGCAAGCTTCTTCAATCTCTCAGCAATTCAAACTTTCTACGTATGAAATGGGTATAAGAAGTTTAAAGAGATAAAAGGGAGGAAGTTAAGAACTTCTCCTTGGTACAAGGGAGCCCAAACCACCACTTTTCAAATTTCAAAAAAAAAAACCTCTCTAAGAGAAAAGGTCAAAGCTCACACATCTAACCAAACATTTTAGACCAACCTACCCAATTCAACATGTTTAACAATAAGGTCTGGCCATTTCAAATCCATTATGATGGGCCAATAAAATTAAAAGGAATGACCCATTTTCATAAAAAAAATCATCATCAATTCATGAACCCAATCGAGAAATGATCATGAAGATCCAGATGAATCGAAAGAACTACTTTTGATAGCAAAGGCGAAGAGTAGGAATTTGTCAATTTTTTTAATTTTCCTATATTTTCTTTGTAAATTTTATTGAGTCAATGGCTTGATAATCAAAGGTTTTCTATTGAGGATGTAATTAATGATCGATGAGTTCTCACGATCGGGAGTATGATTTACCCACAAGATTAAATGTAAAACCTCCCATTAAATGGAGGGAAATTTGTATTCAATGAATTTTGATGCATTTATTTATTTATGCATGAATTTATTGTGTCCAAATAGCATCACATATCTAAAATCTAAGCCATTCAAGTTCCACTAGTTTTTTTTCTCCTTAAAATAAACTTCTTTAATCAGATTTTCTTGACATGGATAATAATAACAAAAAAAAAAAGAAAGAAAAGAAGATACAACTATATTTCTTTATTCACGATGGATAAAACTCCGATTGGGGTAAAAATTAATGTAATAATAGAACGCAAACATATATTGATTTTAAGCAGATTAGATTTCAATATAAGCCACAAATTAAGATTGAAAATACATAATGATATGCAGTGAAATTAGTTCATATATGCAATGTAAAAAAATTATAAAAAAGACAATAGGTTGGTCGTTCTTCTTTTTTATCTATACCTCAAAGATCTCAAGTTTGTAAGTTAACAACTTCTTTATCCATACATGAGTAGGGTTTGGAGCACCAGAGAGAGTGAAGAAGACAAACTAGAGTGGAGCGGAAGAGGAGACGTTTTGTTTTTATGGAGATTTTTCTGTATATGTGTTGGAAAGGGAATATGGATAGCAAGATATGGGGTTTGCATGTTTCGAGCCCAGGGCCTAACTATAACGGAATGAAGAATCTCCGTACTGGGTGCCTTTTTGGTGTGGTTTCATTACATAAGATTCTATATGCGATTCCTTTTACCATCTATGAAGGTGTGAACAATTAGGTGCGAAAATGAGCACATTTTCACACTATTTTCACATGAGATTTAAATGCGCGATGTGTAAAACTAATGCAACCAAACGTGATGGTATGTAACACTCACGCTGTGTATCATTTACATACGTAAATGGTTGAAAAAAAATGACCCTTTAAGAATTCGTGATTTCTCCTCTTCTCTCTTCAATCATAAGATTTGGGGCAAGTGTAGATGTGTTATAATGAAGATTGAGAAATCTCTTCTCCAATCTCCATAAGCCTTACTTATTTGTTCTCCTTTCCTTCATTTTTCTTTCCCTTCTTTTCCTTTCCTCTTTTTCATTCTAAGTTTTCTCCAAAATCAACAATATTTTTTTAAGTCAAAAGTCCTAAACAATGGAGGGGCCAAAGCAATTCTTTGAAGGGATTTTCAAGATGCAAAGAGGTGGGTGGGTGTGTCTTTCTCTCTGTCTGTCTCTGTGTTGGGGGGGGGGGGGGGGGGGGGGGGGGGGGTGGGTTATATAATAAAATTAAATATTTTAATATTTTATCTATTGGGTTTCTAAAATCACGTTGCACCCACGTGGTAACACTTGGGTCCGGGGGGGGGGGGGGGGGGGGTTGGTTATATAATAAAATTAAATATTTTAATATTTTATCTATTGGGTTTCTAAAATCACGTTGCACCCACGTGGTAACACTTGGGTCCGCCACTGGTTCCACATGACTTCATCTTCCGGGGGGGGGTTATATAATAAAATTAAATATTTTAATATTTTATCTAGGGGGTTTCTAAAATCATGTTGCACCCGCGTGGTAACACTTGAGTCCGCCAATGTGACTTCATCTTCCAAGGATAGAAAAGGAATCGTGAGTACATGAGTGTGTGACTTCCACCCCACTATTAGGCCATATGTAATTGACTTTGCAATTAAAACTGTGGACAACCCAGTGGTAAAAAGCCATTCCAGCACACATTAAAAGGGCCTGTTTCTTTCTTTAGAGTTTTTGACAAGGACTTGCCATGTGTTATATATATATATATATATATATATAAAATGTGCTTTGGGATTATAGGAATTCTAACACCTTTGTATAATTTCTGCTCAAGTACAAAGGAGCATTCAAGAATCCCACCATATATAGAAATTTTAAAATTTTCCAAATAAGAATTCCAAGGAATAAAGAAACATGCTCTAAGTTCCAAGGGTCATACCACATAGTTTGAATGTGTCTGATGGCGGAGCACAGAGCACTGAAGCGAAGGACTGTGGTGGATGTAATGGAGCACCCCAATGATGATCCCTTTGCTACTTTAGGGCTAGGATAGCAATTCCTCTCATGTAATAGAAAAAAAAAATCTACTTAGCAATGGTGGGTGACAAAAACACTATGGAATTAGCCATTTGTCTCTAAAATTATCAATCCCATGGTGTGACCACTCAAAACATTGGTTGTGTTTATGTGATAGAGAGGTATTCTATGTTCCTACCTATTTACATGAAAAATCGAAATCCTCTCTATTAACGAAATTATAAATCCCACTCCTTTAATCTAACAACTAACAAAAGTAAATTTTTTTTTTAAATATAACATTGGTGACATTTTCTCTTTATGTGCATTTTTAAGTTCAAAGGAATTTTAATAAGAGAAAGAAAAGTTTAAGGGAAGAGCACTATTTCATTAGTTAGATATCAAAACTATTTTTTGAACATTACATCTTTTGTTTACTTTTTAAATATTGAGTTTTGAGAGTTTCATTTTCTCTCTTGGGCTTTCTCTCTATTTATTTAACTATCACTTCATTTTTTTCTAAATCTAAGAATCTTAATATATTATTTTATTTTGAAGATCCTTCTATTCTCAAAATCCTTTTTAATTAGGACCCAAAATTCCACTCGAGCCCGTTTGATAACTTTACTCGTCAAGTACAGTTAAGTCAACTAAAGTTAAGCATTAAATTAAAAGCACTTTAATTCAATACTTCCTCCTTAAAAAAATTAAAAATAAAAAAGCAACTATTTTACTTACCAAAAGATAAAAAGACTCTACTTCTCCGTACAAAATGTTAAAAATATTTCATTCCAAACAACTAAAAATAAAATACTAACATAATCTACTAATACTTTATTCCGTCTTTCTATCACTTCACTCCGCGGTATTATAAAAGTAAAATGCCAAAAGGGAATGGAGGATTTCTCTAGGTTCAAGACATGGAGAACCAGGTGGGTCCCATCCTAAAACTACACTCCTTTTAAAACTAAGCAGGGAGGAGGAGGAGGAGGAGGAGGAGAGAGAGAAAAAAAGGAGCAAGGAGAAGACGAGGAGGAGGACAGAAATACAAGATATTTCTGACCCAATTTCTACCAGGTACACATATTTCTCTCTCGATCTCTCTCCCAATCTCTCTTTCTGAATCTCTCTTGGACTTCTCTCTCTGTCACAAAAACCCTAACTCCATTAACCCCAAATCCCTAACTACATTGGTGACATAAATCGCTAAGATTCAGCAATCCGATTAACCCCAGAAACCCTCAATCTTATAAACCCAAACAATAAATTAGTTGCCATTTTATGTTGATCGATTGATTTGCATAGACTGGAAATGGAAATGGAGGAGGAGGTTGCGCAGGCTGTGGAGAAGGTGAAAAAGGAGTGGGATCAGACATTTAATCAAACTCAAGACCATGTAAAAGCAATCGAGAAATGTGGCAAGTCCGGGAAAGGAACAGAGGAAGCGAATTCTCTCCCACGATTGAATGGTGCTGCACAGGATGGACTTGCATTGTTGAGATCATTTCAGTTTAGGCTTGATCTTCTTGCCCCACAACTTCTCACAGACCAACAAGTACAATCTGCTCAGCACATGTTGAAATCTTGGAAGGAGCAGTATCAGAGGTTTGGTTCTTAAAACCATTTCATATGGAGCTTTTCTTCTGAGTGCTAACTTATTATTACTACCACTTGGTCTTATTCAATTTGTTAAAGCATTTAGTGACTTGGGATGTTTTATGTTTCCTTCTACGTCATCTTTTTTTTTTTTTTTTTTTTTGATAGGTGACCCATTTTATTGGATCTGTTTTGTATGCAAAATTGATGGTTTGGATTTGGAACAGCTGAGATGTTCTTGATGATGCTTGTCTCTTGGTTTCAGTTTGCATTTGAGCCTTAGGAATGCCAACTTGCAAGCGAAAGCCAACATCAGAAAAGCTGCACAGGAAGAGGTAAGGTCTAATCAATGTGATACAGCCTGAGTTGAACCAAAAACATTAGTTGATCTAACCAAAGTGTTTGGGTCAGGGTTGCATTCCTGAGTGAAGCCTCCATTCGACTTGGTAATTTCAGGTTTGGGTTGGCATGTCTAGCCCGGCTAATAAATAGGTTGGATTTGGGTTGGCTGCATAACTTTTTTTGTAAGGTCTAGTGTGTAACCGGCTAGGTTCGACCTAAAACATTAATGGACCTAACATAAATGTTTGGGTTTGGGTTGCATTCTTGAGCCAACCACCATTTAACTGGGTAATTTCTGGTTCAAGTTGGCATTTCTAACCCGATTAATAAATGGGTTTGGTTTTGGGGTTTTGGGTGCTGCTTTCTTGCTTTCCAACCCAGCCAACTTGACTTGTTATACTCCAACTGTAGTTTGAAATTTTGCCCTGCACCAAGGACACGTTTCTGTAGTGTTACATAGAAATGAAATCCCACATACTTCTGCTTTTTTGCGGAATGCTCTGCCTTTCCTAACCCACGCACGTGCGTGGGGATTCGCCGAAAATCAAGGCAAAAATGTTGCTTTTCACAGGGACAAGATGGAGAATAAAGTCCGTGAAAAATTGGAACTTACTCTTTTCCTATTCCTCTTCCATCTTTGCCTAAGTCTGCTTGTGCGAGTTAATTCAGTACCAATCAATACTGGTACAAGTTTGGAACCGGGATCACGAGATCAGCATGAATTAATACGGGACCGTTGTGGATTGAGTCATTATTGTAAGTTGTAACGCAACCAAAAACATATATATGAATGATTTCTCTCTCTCTCTCTCCACTTTTCTTCTTTGAGTTTGAACTTCGAAGTGAAAGGGACAACTGGACAAGTGCTAGTATAGTGATCAAAATAAGTTCTTTACTCATTATTATGAATAGTGGGGCCTAATGGAAAAATTCAAGTAGAGATGTACCTCACAGTAAAGTGGCAAGAGGCGTCTCACCTTGTGTAGCCGCCAAGGGATCAATCCTTTCCCTAGATGTGTAGGTTAGTTTCTCTGTACAACCAATCCAACTTGTCAAAGAAAAGAATTCAAATTGTGGTGAACAATATGAGATTAATGATCAATGCTACATGACAGTTATCGGTATGGTGATGGAGCCTAAGTAGTTCGATGATTTTAGACATTCTATCCATTGTATTTCAATAATTATCTAATAAGAAGTGGAGATTATGGTAATGATGATGAAGATAGGTTTGAGCTGGCTTGCAACTCAATGTGTTATTAATGTATAGGCTGCCCCATGGCTCCCCAGCCTCCAACCCTCAAATAATCTTTTGATTTGTGGTTATTTATTTTTATCACGAGTGTTAAGTTATAAATAGGTAGTATATATTGGTAGTTTGGTGTTCTGTATGTGTTAAGTGATCCTTCCATTGGTTGCATGAAGTGATGAAAATTGCGCTAGCCTTAAAAAAATACTAAATATCTCTATAATGGATTTAACATACAACTAAATCATCAATTTTACAATTTTTTTTTATCCTTTCCAATTATTTCTTTATGTTTATTGATTTTTAATATTGGAGATGCCTTTACCGGCCTGAGACAGTCGGTGCCAACTTGTCACAATCTTAGTTCGAGGGGTAGCTTAGTTGGCCTAGGAGTGGCTAGGTCCACGGTTTGCTTCCGGAGGTTGAGGGTTCGAAACTGTACTACCATACTAGGGCCACAAGGGATTTACCTGGCTTCCCCTGGGCCCATAGGGATTAGTCTAGCCCTAAGGGCTGGGACACCCTCCGCTATAAAAAAAAAAAAAAATTGTCACAATCTTGACGGGCTTGAAGACAAGACATGCAGTAGAAGTAGAACCATGATCCAGCCCGGCAATCTGAGCCAATAGTTTAGAGTTTTGGTTACCATTTCAAACTCAGTTAGTAAATAGGGCAGGTTGGGATTGGGTTCATACTTGTTAATTATTATTATTGTTGGTCAACCCAAGCTGACTTGAGCCATTGAAGCTCCTGGTATGGTTCCAATTAAATGAATTGGGTTGTGGTTTAGATCCTAAGGTTTAAAGACCTAAATAATATGCTATGGTTGAATATAACTGCAATAATTATTCATTATAGCATATGCTTTAATATTGTTTAAATGCTATACAGGTTATAGCCGATGCCAATTGGATCCAATATAGGCGCTAGAAACACACATTAATATTTTTTAAATGTTATAAAGGTTATAGCACATGCCAGTTGGCCCTAGAATTGAACCTGTAGTGGGGTCCGACTAAATATAATTGCGTTCAAGTCCAGTAACGTGACCCATATAGAACATTAGTAAGGTCATTTTCTTTTTGCCGAGGATTGGGTTTTCTGTTGCTTTTATCATCTAAGTAAACATCATTTAATTTTCAATAACAGATTTTTTTTTTTAAGATCCTAGCATGATCTTTGACTTGCAGAGGGAGCTTCTTTTAGGTGGTGGTGAAGAGTCTACAATTCGCCGTCGCAATCTACAGTATGTGTGATTTTCTATTTTTTCTCAATGAATGTTCTCTTATATTATAAATCATGGATTATTGATCCATTCCTATATTTGCCAATTACATGGAATTATTATTACTATTATTATTGTTATTATTATTATTATTATGTCTTCACTTTTATGCCAAAATACTTGTAGTCTTGTAGTGTAGGACTAGGACTAAGTTTGGACTCAGTTCTAAACCCATAGCCTGGAAGCTGTTTTTACTTTATTCCTATACAACTAAACATGAAAAATAAAAATAATCTTTCCTCTACATATTTACTTGGTATTTTAATTTTAGGTTATGCTATTTGAGATACTCTTGGCATTTCATGGTCAAAAGGCGATTCAAATCTCCAAGCCCATTTGATGCTGGGATTGGATCCATCCATGACTATAAATGAGAACATTCGTTCTGTTTGAATTTGATTTTGTCAAAAAGAAATTGCATGGTCCATTGGACTTAGGGCCAAAGGCTCCCGGGCTGGGCTAGGAGGGAGATACCCTGGGTTATAAAATAAAAAAATAAAAAAATGGATGGTCTATTGGAGATCGACATACCTGACTGAGTTCGATAGTGGATGTTTTTTGAAGAAGCCATGAAGGCACTTTTTCTGTTTCAATTGCTACATACGAAGCCATGGTTCCTTCTGTTTCTGCATCTGTGTTCGATTACTTCAATTTACTGCCTCTAAGGGGTTATTTTCTTGTTAAAATGGGATATGTTAATCAAATTTTCCATGTGACCAGATTGACGAATCAACGGTCAACAGTTGATTAGATTGAATGGTCTAATCTCAATACTAATTTTTGTTCACAAAAACTAATTATGTTATGTTCCTGTACAAAAACTAATTGCTAGTATTTTTAAATCTCAAACTCTAATGATGGCAATAATCAGTGGTATTCACATGGGACCTTTTAGTGTCCAAAAATGTGGACCATCCAATGCTTGAAATCATGCTAGGAGCCCACTATTGTTGTGATCAATATATAAGACTTAATTTTATCACAAAATTCTATATTTATCACAGATTGTAATGATGGCAATAACCAATGGCAGTCACAGTGAAACCCTTTGTATCAAAAAAATTTGTGGAACATATGATGCTGAAAATTATGTTATGTCCCACTATTATTGTATTCACCATATAGATCTCGCAACGACTATGAAGCGTTTAGACCCATAATTTGTCTAAAGGATTAGGAGCCTCTTTCATTGCCCTAATTCCAAAAAAGGAGGGGGAAGTTGGGATAAAAGACTTTAGACCATAAGTCTTATTAGTAGTGTCTACAAAATTCTAGCCAAGGTGCTGGCCGGGAGACTTCAGAAAGTTCTGCCAGAAATTATCGCGAAAAAACCAGGGGCTTTTGTAAAAGGAAGGCAGATTTTGGATGGAGTTCTTATAGCTAATGAATGTATTTACTCAAGGGATAGGAAAAGGGAGCAGGGTCTGATCTGCAAACTAGACTTGGAAAAGGCTTTCGACAGAGTGGACTGGGAGTTCTTGCAATACCTCCTCTACAGGATGGGATTTGGTGTTAAATGGAGAAAGTGGATTAAGGAATGTTTGTCCTCAGCTCATTTTTCCATCCTAATCAATGGCACCCCAAACCAGCTCAAAGAGGCATGCGGCAGGGTGATCCACTGTCTCCGTTCCTCTTTGTAATAGTAGCTGAAGCGTTGAGTAGGATGGTGGTGGAAGCAGAGAAGAAGAATCTTATAAAAGGTTTCAGGGTGTCTAGAACGGCTCCTTCCATCTCTCATTTGCAGTTTGTAGATGACACCCTCGTCTTCTGTGAAGCTAATGAAGATCAAGTTAGAAACATCAAAGCCATTCTAATTTGTTTCAAAGCAGTGTTGGGCCTTAAGAAAAAAATTTTCAAATGCGAGTTGATAGGGATAAGAGTGGAGGATTCTGTCATGGGAAAATTCGCAAAAATCCTTGGATGCAGAGTGGGATCTTTCCCGGTGTCCTATTTGGGTCTACCTCTGTGTAAGGGGCAAGCAAACAAAGAGGTATGAAATCTAGTGATGGAAAGGAAGTTATTGACTTGGGAGGCTAGCTACTTGTCTTTGGGAGGCAGAATAACGCTCATCAAAGCAGTGATGGGCAATCTCCCTATCTATTTCGTGTCGAAAGTGCCAAATCTCAGTAATCAACAGAATAGAGAAGCTGCAAAGGGACTTCTTGTGGCATGGTAGAAGTGTAGATAAGAAGTGTCACTTAGTTCACTAGGTGGCTGTGTGTTCATCAAAGCTAGAAGGCGGTTTGGGTATAAGGCCTTTAAGGCATTTGAACCAAGCTTTGCTTGGTAAATGGCTTTGGAGGCTAGGAGATGAAACGGAAGGTCTTTGGAGGTCGGTAGTGTTCGGAAAATATGGTAACCAAAGGGATGGCAGGGAGGTGCACGGACCTGCCTACAAACATTCAGCCATATGAAAAGGCATAATTTCTGTGAGAGAGATGTGTGCAGAACATCAAATATCAAGTTTACTCTAGGAAGAATATTTTCTCTTGGCTTGACACATGGGTAGGTGAGGATCCTCTAGCTTCTAAATTCCCAGACTTGTTCAATTGTGCTATAGAGAAGAAAGCGAAGGTGGAAAATTACATCGATAGATCCAGCACAAACGGTCAGATTTCATGGAGTCCGACGTTCAGAAGGAATTTGAAGGAACACAAAGAGAATCAATTTTGGTCTCTCCTAACTTTGTTAAGGGACGCCCAAATTCCTGATGACATTCTAGCATTCATGGGGGACACTAGAACATGGCAAGCTTCAAGAAATGGCTTTTGGAGAAGACACTAGAACCTGGACAGCTTCAAGAAATAGGGTGTTTGCGGTCTCCACTTTTTACTCTACTCTATCTGCAATGGCAGGAAGAAGTGGATTGGCAAGTTTATGGAGGTTCAAGGCCCCACCCAGGGTTGTGGCTTTTGGATGGATTGCCCTCCGGAGAAGAATTCGAACCCTAGATAATCTCAGGAAAAGAGGAAAAACTGTGGTAAATGCTTGTCCAGTGTGTTGGGAAGACGAGGAAACTTTAGACAACCTTCTCCTCAGATCTAGATATGCTGTGAAACTGTGGGACTCTGTTATCAGCTGGTTCGATTGCAAGTGGGTGCTGCCGAGGTCTCTCCAACATCATTTCTAGGCTTGGAAAATCCCAATTGGGTCTTCGAAAGGAAAGGAATTGTGGAGGCTGTCGTTTCTATTTGTCATTTGGCATATATGGAAGGAGAGGAACGCTAGATGCTTTGAAAGGACAACAATGAAAGAAGATAAAATTCTCTGTTGCTCAGTGGGTGAAGATCAATCCTATATTCAAAGACTACCCTAGTGACCAAAACATGTATAATTGGAAGGAAATTGCTTTCACTTAAGCTAGGGGTCGCGCTGTAACCAAGTGTTTTTGCTCTTCTCTCTTTTCTTTTGGCTTTTGGGTTTCTTTTTATTTTGTCTGGCTGTTTTCTTGTTTTCTGTTTGTTTTGGGTCAGTATGTCTCTTGTAATGATTTCTTTAGTCAATGAATCATTAAAAAAAAAAAAAAACAACTATGAAGCGTTTGCTCATAAACTCACGTAGAGTTATTTGTAAGTACTTTCAAGTCCTTTTTTTTAAAAAAGAGAAAATATAGGAGAAGGCATTCAATAGTCCCTTTAAGTAAGGAGGAAAAGTCTCCACCTCAATGGCTCAGGCTTTCCTAAATGGCTATATGAGTTGGAAACATCGTGAGGTGGCATTAACAATCTTAGATGGCATTATTTCTGTGGGAGTTTTTGAGAACTTCTCTTCTTTAAATTAGTGAAGATTTAGGAATTAGAATCCTACTAGGAAAGGGCGACATCCTGCCTTTCCTATAAATATGTAGGCCCTCCATTGAGGGGGGCACCTTTCATTATTCAATAAAAAAATTGTTTAGTTTCTCTATGGTTGTGAGTGCTTATCTTCGATCAAGAACATTTTTGCACGTGGAATCCCTTGGGGATTCAGCCAAGCCCTATTTGGAGCTTGGTCTTTCGAGGGATTTAGCTAAAACCCGTTATGGAGTTGGTCTGTTCCCTTTGTGGATCCAGGGCTCTGTCACCAACCGTTCTTAACAGTTTCAGAAGAATTTACCTCCACTTAGCTTTCCTAAATGGATAGAATCTTGATATTTTGTTTCCTAATTTACTTATTGCTCCCTCTTCTCCTTCCTCCCCTTCTCGTTTCATCCTAATTTCGTATCTTCTTTTATTGCCCACACTTAATGGTTTAAATCTGAATATGTTATAGTATCTGAAGATCTAGAGTGGCACTTAACATCTGTAATTGCTTTTCAGAACAAGTGCTGGAATGACATCTGCTGCTGAAAGCATCACTGAGAGCCTTCGTCGCACTCGTCAGCTGATGGTTCAGGTTGATTTATAAGTTATAACTCTACGCTCTCGATTCTCTTATATGATATCATTCTTTCATATGATATACAGAACACCCAATTTGGATATAACTTATCTACTTACTTTTGGGGTGTCTTCAGGAAGTGGAAAGAAGTTCAAACACCCTGATGACTTTTGGTAAGATTTTTGTCCTCCAAGGATGTTCGTTTTCTGTTAATGATCAGATGGAACGAAATTCTTTTCTGATTTAATAATCATATCTTGCCACAACATATGCATTCTTACATAACTTTTATGCATGTATTGCTTTAACACTGCTAGGGTTGAAACATGTCCAGTTGGGGCGGTACATGTTAGACACAGACCCAGAACCAGACCTGAGCCAAGGCATATATACCCATACCCCTTTTTTGCAACCCAAATGGTTATATGGTATGAGTCCTGTACCCATACCCGGGTTTTAGTTTTAGCACCTGAACCTGTTTCTTTTACCCAAATCAAACCTAAGACCACGCAATTTTTTGTTTAGTATTATATGAACAGAAAAAAAACAAAATGGTATTTGAATAGCATACAGAATGAATACTTTGAATATGAAATAAAAGAAGCACACACATATCTGTGTGCGTGCACACAAACTATCAGAACTGAGGCTGAAAAGTGTGTTGTACTGTCCAGAGGAGTCGACTAATGTGTTAAGAAAGGCAGAAAGTGAATACAAGGGGCATCGTTCGTTGCTAACTATGACTCGGAATCTACTCTCCACACTGTACAGCCAGGATGTCCGTAGCAGGTAAGCATTGGAAGTTTCCATCTTGCCATCTCAGTCAGAAGATTATTATACGAACTCCCTGAAATGTAGAGCGATTGACACCCATAAATGGAATCAGATGTTGGGTTCTTTTGGGCATCAGTGTACACCTTGTTTTCTTGTTGACAAAATAATGCTGCCTTATCTTTTCCGTAATTTGAAATATGATTTAGATATAGAAATGTTGATTGTTTGGACTTTGGAATAAAGACTTGGACATTATTTTCTAATGATATTATTTTTTTCATCCTATTTTCGTTTAATAGGTAATTTAAGTTGATAAAGAAAATTATGCCAAACCAACGGTGTCATTGTTTTATGATTTTCTACCTTGCACTAGTGTTGGATTCTAATTAGACTTGCCTACCTAGTAGTCACGCAACTTGGGCAGCAAGTGCTCAAAAACTTATTGAAACCTGACTTTTTACTCTTCTTGGTTTTGGGCATTCCATTTTGTACTATCCAAATTTGAATGTAGATATCATCATCATCAAAAACTTGCTACATGAATTCTGTTTCTCCATTTGGATCTATCTTAAGCCAAATCGTGAGATGGGTTGCACTTGGATAGTTTGAGAAAATTATGGATTCATATAATTTTTTTTTTTAGTTCTTCATAGTTTTTAAAGTTTTTTTGGCCCTTGGTGTGACTCGGTCCTACACAGATGTGGCCAAGCTGCTTCCCCCGTCCTACCCACCCTTCTTCTCCCAAGTATTTCTTGATGTCCTACCCACCCTTCTTCTCCCAAGTATTTCTTGATCCTTGTTTTTGCTGGATTTTCATATAGATTCAGCCACTAATTTTCGCTTTTTTGCTGGGACCAAGTTTCAGAACTGCAATTTTACTCTCCATTAGAGTTGTTCACATGCATCTCCTTGAACAGGTTGCTGCTGGTGGCTTTGTTTCTTTTATTCTGTACGGCTTCTCTCTATGTCATCTCTGCACGCATTGGGCTGCTTAAGCTGCTGAGAATGCTAACTTCAGGCGTCAGGGCAGGTTCAATCAGACTAGAAGAGTTGGGTCTGGGGGTTGCCAAACGGGAAGCTGATGATAGATTGAATCATATGCAGCATCATGGCAATGCACTTCCCCAGGTAGAAGTCCCACATGGACATACACATGATGAACTTTGAGTTATGCTTGTCTTATTTTAACATTAAGTATGAATGAGCATATTCTTGGAGGTTGTTTTATATATTTAAGGTTAATTGTCCATAATTTTCGAGCATGGCTCGTTCAGTTTCATTAATGTGTTTTATGTTGTTGCCTCATGTGTGCATGTACCAATGGGTTTTTCATATCTAATCCACTGGTTATGTCACGCCATGTTTCTGACCTTTGTAAGTGGGTTGCCGGGAAGTCGTCATGGTCAAGGATCGATTCCTGGGTCTACTGGTTTAAAGTATCACTCACTCCTTACCAGTAGCCCAACCCAGCCTAAAAAAAAAGGTGTTCCTTCTCTATTTTCAGAAGAGAAGATAGGGGGATGAAGTTGCAGGGCACTAATGTTGAGAAGATTGCTGACTTGGGTCTCTGTTGAACTCTTCAAACAGGTGCTGGCTGTGTTTAATTCAACAGAGACTCATTAAACAATGTCAAGCTATTGGGACCAATACTGCTTTGGGGCAACATGTAAGGGTGCAATTCCAGGCCCGAGCTGACCTGCCAGCCCAACTGAAATCCAACTTGGTAATTCAGGGTGCGTTTGCATGATGCAAGGATTCCATGATGAGGAAAATTATTTCTGATTTTCTATGCGGGCACCTTTCTGATTGCATGATGTCTTTAGTAGAAAAAAGGAAAGAAGAAGAAGAACAACTAAGTGGAAAGAGAAAAAATGACGTTATTGGTCGAGATGGGGAGGTGGGATGGAAACTTGCAGAGCAGAGTCGTCTTGCTGCTCAAACTTGCCCGGGTTGGGTGGACCCTTTTTTGCCTTGGAGTTGAGCGGACATTTCTGGCCTGATTACTGAATTGGTGATGTTTGGGTTTGGTTCATTCTGTTATCTGATCAAGTGTTACTCTACCCAATTAATTGCATTATGACCTTGTAACCCAATCCAGATTTGATTGTTCAATCGTTCCGGTTGACCCTTTTTAACTTAAACTTGTGGTTCTATATTGAGAATTTCAACCCACCACGTTAGGTTGGCTTGTACATGTTGCATACAGTGCCTGACCTGACTTGTTGAACCCAACCCTATCCTCTCTGACTCAGTGCCATCCCTCGGTACACACCCGTTAATAGAAGGCCTAATGCTGTTTCCAATCCATTCAGCGGCAACATTCAAGCTGCTTGTATTCAGTGTATGACTGACTCATTGCAAGTCGTATGCCATTGTTTAATGGATAGACAGGCCTATTGTGGCTCACTTGTTTGTTCAACAAAACTAGCTCCGAGCTCATTTATACGTAGCATCACTTCGAAATTCATCCCGGTAAGGTTTTAGATAAAGGTGCATGGCCCAAGTGGCCTAATCCCCAGATGTGGACGAGAACCAGGACCCAATTGTAAATAGGACCCAAAATTATTCTGTATTTCCTAATTACAATGGGCCTATTTGTTTCATGTAATTGAATTCAAAGGTCATGTTTGGCAGTCAAAGTCTTGGTGTTTCTTTCTCACTTTCCACAACTAATCCTTGGCAATTGTAAATTCCGGAGGATTTGGGCCACTGGAAATACTCTATTTTGATGATATTTTTTGTCCAAACCCCATAGGATTTGGAAATCCTCCTTTTGTAGATTTCCTCACTACAAATTTTCTCAGCTATATGCATTGATAGGTGCCGATATCAATGTGAAATCCTCACCTATAGGTGCTAAGACTTTGTATTTTTGTAAGTGGTTAGAAATGAAGATGAATATAAAAAAATGACTACCAAATAACTTCCCCTTTAAAGGAAATTGAATTGGGGGAAGATGGAAAATAATTACCCAACCATCACCCTAATAATTCAGATTCTAGGATAAGGTCCCATCCCTCACCTCTTCAATAATCTTTTCGGTGGAGCTCATTTAACCATGAATTCTTATGTATTCAAATTGCCACATCTTCATTGCTACCTTATATCGTTCACCATTCACCTCTTTAATAATCCATCAGTGGAGCTTATTTACCCATGAATTCTAGAGTTAATTTAATTATGAATTTCTATATATTCAATTTGAGAGGGGTGAAGGATATAACGTACAAGATAGCGATGTAGGTGAGATCTCAACATTCCTAGGATTTGAATTACCTATGTGATGGGTTGGTATTCATTTCTCCTCTTTTCTTGATTCACTTTCCGTGAAGGAGAAGATATTTTCGCATATTCACCTTTGGTTCTTCATTTTTAACGGTTTAAGGTATGAGTTCCTACGTGTTAAACTCTTATGTCATCATCATTATCATCACCATCAAAGCCTTGTCCCAATTATATTCATGTTGACTACATGAATTCTATTTCTCTATTTTGATCTATTATAAACCAACTATTCAATTCTTATATATTCTATGCAAACAAATAGGCCCTAAAGTTGGTCTTCCAGGTAATCCACATGTTGGGATACCAACAACATAAGTAAAATGAAAACAGGTCCTGTTCTTGCCCAATAGAATATTATTGTAGATAAGTAATTAGATTGTTAGGGCAGATAAAGTATATCTTTTAAATGAGGAGAAAATGATGCATGGAGTGTCACGCCCCTGATCGTGAAACCGGGGTTATGCGTGAGATTAGGGCCAATTAACAATTTTCCAATAGTAAACAAATACAACCTGGCCCCAATCATGTCCCATATGGATCGTAGACCGTTGTGAGGTACAAATATTTCCTTAATTACATAAAACAACAGCGGAAGCTTCATAAACACAAGAGGTATCTCAAAATGTATAGTTAAGAGAAAATACTGAAATATAGTAACTAAAGTTTAAGTTTGAAACTATAAACCAAAAGTATTATTTACAATAAAAGGCCACAATAAAACTCGGGCCTAATCAAAAGATAAAAAACCAAAAGATGCATCTAAATCAAGATAAAGCATGAAGGCGCTCAAGTACGGGGTCGATACGGCTAAACAATGTCGTCCCTACAATAGTCTATGAGGTCATCAGACTGATTTGTCTGAATCTCCCCCGTCGCCTCCTCCTCGAGGTAGAAGGGTTCGGTATTTATACACTAAGAGTAGCAACATTAGACACAACGATTGGAAAGCAGAGAGATATATAAATCATCAAAGACATGCAATACTAAATAGAGTAAATGATAAATAAGATCATAAGAATGCATAGCATCAGAATCATAAACAATCTAACAAGATAGGCAGTCCACATATGCTAATTACCATGGGATAGTATCATTGCCTTTCATACTCACATTGAGTTTTGGTAGAGATATATAAACATATGGGATCATAACCCGTTCAATCAAAACGGTATCCATTACACCAACCCAAACTGCAATCGGTCCTAAGCTCAAAGCCCTAACATTGGTGGTGCCTTAGCTGTGTTGAACGTTAACAGCCGAGTGGTGCCTGACTCAAAGAGTCCTAAACAAACATCAGTAAAGGGAATAGGCTTTCTTGCGTGAACAAGATTCATCAAAACGATAGAGAAACTACTTACTTCAAATCATATCAAACTTCGAACTTCATTAGTAGTTCTCTTCAGGCCTTACAATTAAAGCTACCTAGCCTCAAGTTCATCATCTAAGTTCTTCATATGATCCCAAAACAAATCAAAGTAAACGAAGCTAAATAACATGAACATTGCATGTAGACAGTACCAGATGGTACGATTCAGAATCAGAAGCGATAGGCAATCCAAACCTAAATACAATGTTATTCCTAAAGCCTCGTACAACCCTACTCAGTCCACGAAAGGAATTAAGGTTTGCAATACCCAAACGGAACATCTTCGTACATAGATATAAAGGAGGGTATCTCGTTGTCCTATACCGTTCAAGATTGAGGTAAGTTGACACTCGAGAAAACCGGAATAATTACGAGAAATCGTCGGCTCAAAACATTCCTCGTATCAAGTCCAAAGTAGGCATCAAAGGCATAACCAAGGGTCCCACCTAGGTCATCAAACTAAGGAAGGAAATCCCTTAAAAAAAAAAGAAAAGAATTCAGACTACTCTATGGCTACCTTACGGCTAGTTGTGAGCTCGCCGTAGGTACTGGGTTGAAACCCATTCAATGTTTCGTCAGTCAGTTTCCCAAATAGAACCTAGCCCAGGATTCACGGTTAGTCGTGGGCTCGCCATGAGGTTGCCGTAGAACAAAGTTGTAAAATAAAATCTCAGAAGTGCATGCATCCCAGGCTTTCACGGTTAGCTTCACAGCTAGTTGTAGAGGCATTCACGGCTAGCCGTAGCGCAATTTATGGCTCGCCTTGAGGTTTAGAATTTTGAATCCAAATTCTATTTATTTTAGTTTTGGGGAGAATTCATCCCCCCCTTCATCCACACCTGCAGATAAATCAAATAGGGCCTTGCCCTCTTCCACATACAACATAAAACCCCCTCTTCAAGTCCATTCAAACTTCAATCCATTCCATTCAATCAATAAAGCATATTTATCATGTTTTAATCAAAGTCAATCTATCTTAGAGCATATGGTCGTCTAAACTTCATCAATCATCCAATCAATGGAAACAAACATATCCAACATAAATATATGTATTGACTTGCCTTGATGAAGAGCTTGACAAAACTAACAAGAAATTTGGGGAAAAAATCCTTTTTGAGCTCTGACTTGGAGGAAAACACTCTCAAACTAAAGTCAATCTACAAAGTGCATGCAAATGGGTTGGGTGAGCTCATCTAATCCATTTTTAAGCAAAGGAGAGAGAAGTCCATGTTTGGAAGCTTACCTAGCCAAGGGTAGTGAATGAAAAGCTTGAAAAAAGAGATGGGTGGAGTCTAGGAAGCTTGAGGAAGAAGAAGTGAAGCTTCGCCAACGACGTAGGAGCTCCGGTGGCTGGAAAAGATAGGGAGGCAGTGAAGGAGATGGGCTTGAGAGATATAGAGTGAAATGAGAGAGAGAGAGAGAGAGAGAGAGAGAGAGAGAGAGAGAGGGGATAAGAAATGGGTGTGGGTCATATTAGGTTAGGCTTAGTTGATAATTCTGGTTTAGTCCTTTGTCCCACTAATGACGATATTTAGGCCCCTTTGACAAGTCGAATCGAAACGCAACCAAAGGCTAAAGTTTATGAAATGCCAAGACCTACCCGATGCACCCAAACTCACAAAAAATCATAATCTCATAAAAACCCCTAAAAACTTTCCGAAATTGCAAACCAGCCCTCTACTCTATCTAAACACACTCGGAATCGCGCGAGACTTCGCACACGTGATCCACACGTCAAACCCGACTCGCTAAGACTCTAAATACACTTAATTAACTAACAAGCAATTAATTACAATTAATATTTGATTAGGGGCTGAGATGTTACATGAAGAATCACCATTAGGTACAAAAATGAGGACAAATATAGAGAGGTGGAGAAACCCCTTGAAGAAGTTCACCACTTTTCTAAATTGAGTATTTTTCTTATTGTTTGAATTTGAATGGAGAAACAATGTACCATTTAACCATTTTGAAAATCCTTCTATACAAAAAAACTAACAATTAAATGGCTAAATGTCATTTTTTTTGTCATATAAGAATCATTTCACTGGAGAAATTGTGTTTTCTTGATGCACTTGAGGAAAAGACTAGTTTTCCTTTTTTCTTTGCAAAGATTAATTAGTTATCTTAAAGGAATCAAAACAAGATAAAAGAGGTTGTTTCTCTGGAGATAACATGCTATATATTTCGAAGCTCCTACTCAACCTCTTTCGATAAAGTGAGGCCCATGTTATGGTGGTCCCAACCAATGACCTAATGGGACTCTGCATTAATATTCATTGTCACTCTAACAGAATAGCTCATTATTTGTCAAAAAAAAAAAAAAAAAAAGGAGAAAAAGGAAGACATATTATGATACCATTTTCATCTTGATGCATCAGAACTCCTTGATTTCTAATCATTTTTGTGAACAAAATCATCAATCGGTAGACAAGAGCATGTAGCACAGTTAGAAGGTGCTTCTTGTCACAACCACTAGGTTATAGGTTCTAGTCATGCCATCTAATAATACAAGAAAAAAAGGGAAAAAAAACCACAAACAAGTATCTATGGGCGAAATCCATTCAGAAAAAAACAAAAAAATGGAAAAGGCAGAAGAAAGGCAAATATTTTTATATAGATGAGATAACTGCAGTCAAATCTACTCCACACACATTCGTACAGTTTCTAATACTTGATACAAGTACCACTCCCTACTTTCTCAGAAAACAACAAAGAAGATTCCACCTTATAGAATGCATAGCTACATTTTCTGTCCACTATGATGAGACTAAACCCAAGTCACTGAAATTGGGCTCCTCACCTTGTAATGACTCTGTTGATTATGCACCCAAGTCAAGTGTCCTTGACCATAACTCACCTGTTTACTTGTTCCCTTCGTTGAGAAAAACCAAACTCTATAGATCTTGCTTCGGTACAGATGATTGAAAGTTAAGCTTTCAGGCATAACTTTTACTTTCAATCCTTGAGGTGCATTTACTTGGACTGAGTATGTCGAATTAGGCAACCCCACATTTGTTAATCTCCTTGTGATCACCCTACTCCTGATCCCATGCTTGAAAATCACTGATAGGGAAGGGTAATTCAAGCTAAAATCACGATTCTTCGACAAGATATTTAAGCAATTCACATCTCTATGGGTGACAACAAAAATCTCCGCTCTTGAGTATCCAAGAGTGCACAGATGAGCAATGTAATCATCTGGCTTGATGTCATAAACCAATCCAGGATCTATTGCTCTCATTGGGTTCACATGCCCAGAGCCCATAGCGAAGACGCTGGCGGGTTTTGGACCATCCATTATTGGCTTGCCCCAATGGTCAAGTGTGTCTGATGTGGTCATGATTGCGGATTTAATTGCAGCTGGGCTCCATGATGGGTGAGCCGCGCGTATCAGTGCAGCTATTCCACTGACATGAGGGCATGCCATGGAAGTACCTGACAGCACTGTGAAATTCACTCTTCTAGCATCCTCAACTAGCCCTGTGGGACCCAAATTCTCCGGCCAGGCGGCAATGATGTTCACTCCAGGTGCAATGATGTCTGGTTTTAGGATGGAAGGGTTGGTTAAACTAGGTCCTCTTGATGAGAAAAGAGCGATTGCTGGTGCTCTAGATTTGCCTATAACTGTTCCTTCAAATTCTATTCGCGCGGTAGGCTTCCTTGTGGAGTTTATGTAACTCTTTAGGCGAATCGACTCTGCATAGCCAATCAGTGTTGCAGGCAAAACATGGACATCGACAGAATTCTCCTCTTGGTTGAGCTCAGAATTGGCTAGAATCATTCCAGCGCCACCATTTTCTTTGACGACTTCACCTTGCAATGCCCTTCCAGAGGGGCTCCTATCGCAGACCACCATTTTCCCGGCAACTCTCTCTTTTGAAAGTGAGCCACTGAAGCATAACTCTGCGCCATTTTCCCCACCATAGACCAGCTCTAGCTCTCTCCCACCATTTGCAAATTGGCTTACAGGGTACATGGATTCTCCATTCAGTATTTGGCCATCACCGGTATGCACATTGGCGGGAAACCTGCGGTCAATTGAGCTAGCCCCGACGGTGGTTATCCAAGGAGCCTCATTGGCGACCGAGCTTGGGATGGGACCGTTGTTCCCTCCGGCACAAATTACCATGATCCCTTTCTCAGTTGCTCTGTAAGCTCCAATTGCAATGCTATCAACATAAAGCGGTATGGGGAAGCCACCCAAGGAGAGGGAAAGGATGTCCACTCCATCTCTAATGGCCTCATCTATTGCCGCTAGGATATCAGAGGTGTAACATCCATTGAACCAACACACCTTGTAGACTGCAACATGGGACCCGGGTGCCATCCCTCTAGCCTCCCCCGCACCATTTCCAAGCACACTCGCCGATGGAACTGGAGTCCCTGCTGCAGTAGATGATGTGTGTGTTCCATGGCCATGTGCATCGCGCGGTGATATGTATTCCATTATTGATGCGGGCGGCGGCGGTGGGGATGAAGATGCCCGGTGACCTTTAATGTAGAATCGAGCACCAACGAGCTTACGGTTACAAAGGGAGGAACTGAAGCTCTGGCCTTCTTGACAAGTCCCTCTCCATTTCTTAGGAACAGGAGGCATCCCATTGTCTGCAAAGCTAGGACTCTCAGGCCATACACCAGTGTCAAGGACACCAATTATGGTCCCTTGGCCTAGTTTGGATTGAAAAGGTGGCCTTTGGTTGCCGGCAAGGCCGAGTCCCAAGAACTTATAGGAGTAAGTTGTATGTATCTGGAGCCGATGATCAGGGCGAACTGCAATCACGCCATGTGTGGTCTGCAATGCTGAGAATTCGCTGTCTGATAGACGAGCTGCGAATCCCTCAATTGCTGAATGATAAGAGTAGAGAAGGCGGGACGACGGGTCGTCTTCATTGAGGACAGTTCTCTCGAGGAATGAAAGATGCCATTGGACCCTTGTGTTGAAGGAGGAGCTACCCATCATTTCTGGGTGCAGTTGGACTATGTATGTTTTGAGATTGTGGGCAGAGAGAGGGACCAAGAACATGAAAAATGACAATGGGAAGAGGTAGCAGGACATTGGTTTGGTTCCCATTGATGGGTAAATTGCAAGTGATTTGTGGGTATTGTGTTATGGGTTTTCCTTGATGGGTTGGGGGTATTTTAAGGGGTGATTCAGAATTTTGAAGCATTGCAAGGAGAAGATGAAACTCGTGATGTTTAAGGGCTCTTCATCACGGGTATCCATTTGGGGGACTGAAAGAAGAGAGCCTGTCAAGGAGCTGAGATTGTGTCTGTTTTCACGAGATATTCTATTTGGATTTATTACTGCTATTTGTTTGTTACTTAGGAAGACTTTTTTAGATTCTGATCCTATGAATCTTTGTCTCCTCAACCGTTTCTGGCAGACAAGTAAGTGCTGCAAAACGAGAGAAAGGATGTAGTAAATGCTCTTGTCAGTATATTTATATGCACACGCCCTCTTAGCTCCATTTCACACCATAAGCCTGTTCATGTACGAATATGGATCCTCTGAGGTATGGCTTCTATAATTCTACATGGCCAACCTTGTAATTCCATCACTAGTGGGGCCCACCTAAATGAAATGCAGATTTTCAAATGGAGGTTTGAAAGATGGGGTCCGCAAACATACACTGGTTTATTGAGTTTCGATTTATGTATATGAAGCTCAGGCGATTTGATTTGAAAATTGAGATTTAGTTTGAGAATTGATTGCTGGATTGAACTCCAAATTTTGAATCAGTTTGACTGTATATTCTTATTCAAATAATACGTGTCTTGTAGAAATTCCTTAATTTTTATCAAGGAGGGGTAACCATGGATCAGACTGGCCTGACTCAGGCTAGCCCACTTTGAGCCGAGCATGAGCCTTAGATTTTGGTACAAGGGTCAGACTTGGATTTAGTAATAGAGAGCCTAGACCCCAGCCCGGCTCAAATAAGATACGCAACATGAATATAGAACCCAACAAAGTTACAACTGCGAGTACGAAGTATAAGACAATTTTTTTAATAAAAAATGATCTAGTCTTATGTGTAATTAAGGAATATCCTAGAACAAAACATTTGTTCGAATCAAAATCACATTGATTGATGATCCTAGTCAATGAATCAGCATTCCGATGAGTGGGATAAATAAATAGGTCCACTATACATTCAATTTATGATTGCGAATCGATCAAGGATTAAATCAACTAAAAATAACTAGTGAGTGCGTATTTAGACTCTAGAGCAGTCTGACCATGCCGCAGTTAGGCCCACTTGGTGCATCTCAATCATTGGTGAAGGGGATGGAAGGTCTTCATATTGCAAATCTCGGCACAAAGTGACCTTTTTATTCTTGCATGATCAATCCAACAAATTAATAATCAGGCCAAAGTGGGTATGAAGGTCTACTAACTAATTGCATAGCAGTGTCCCAACAACCATTTCAAAATGGTTTGAACTGAATGCTTGGGCCCAACCTAGGCTTAACAAGGTTTCAAGGGCTTTCGAGTTCTATACACCTGGGACAGATCACAGATGAGAGGCCAAGGCCGAAAAATAAATGGGCTGATGCAATCTTGGGTTGAGGTGTTCTTGGCTCGTTATACCCAGTGGGTAGATAATTTTAGATCCCGGTATCATATTTAAGAATAATCAGGATTGCAAATTTGCGATTTATTTTAGGGTGTTCTTTTATTTACATGTGAGATTGTTCTTAGATCTCCTCCATCCGTTAGGGTGGAGCAGGTTCTTAACCACATGCTTCAGAAGGGTTTCATCTGATCTGGTGACTTGGGCAGACATGAACTCATCAGTAGAGTGTCATACATGGGCTGTATCAGGCTAAACCTAGTTTGAGACCAACCTGTAGATTTATCCGTGCTAATATAAGGTCTTGATCCAGACCAGAGCTCAAGACGTAAGGCTAAGGAAGTAAATGAGTCCATGATTCTCGATTACCCGAAGGTTCCGATCTGTTAAAAATCTAGTTTGGGTCCTTATTTAGGCCCCGATAAGTAAGTGGGTATGGGTCCGAGTCCGGTTTCACCTTGGTCCAGACCCGAAGACCTAACATATTACCTCAATTTTTGAAAATCTCTCCAAAAAATTAAGTTTTTTTTTTTTTTTTTCCATATCATTCTCTACATGGACCCGGACCTGTCCCATATACGGTTCTGGTTCTATCTTCTCATTAATAGTTTCGGTTCTGGAACCAAGAAACCGATTCCGAAATGGATTCAGGTCCGGTTCAGTTCCACCTACTAATTATCGGTTCTGGTTCCGGGTCCACCATGGACCTGGACCAGAACCAGCCCATTTACATCCCTGTGTATGGCTCAGGCCTATTCTTTGTCTACCTATGTTGAATTTCTGCTCCAGTGTCGTCTAGTTCTTTTTTCAGGTAGAAAGATGTGGATCCAGCCTGTTTATCAAATAGGTCAGAGTATCCTACTCACAGAAGGCTCACTTTTCTGATGAGGACATATGTAGATAAGTGTTGGTGGCTGGCTGATGTACTGGTGGATGAAGAGTTGTACAACTAGAGTCAAGCAAATATTCCATCCACAGGTAGGGTTTGCAAACGGGTCTAGTCGGGTCAACAGGCTGGGTGCACTTGTTGGGGCACAACCCATATCCAAGCCATTTAAAAACGGGATGGATATCAAGATCTCTTTTTCGGGCCCAACCCACTATTGACCTTCAACTCATTGCAGGTCACCTCGAACTGCCTGCATAACCCACAAATTGTGTGGGTCAGCCCAGTTAATTGACCTAACTTGACCCGATTTGTAAAAGCTCAGCCCAAGCAATACTCAGTTATATGAGGATCAATGCCCAGTTTTTTGTTTGTAGAAAGTTGTGTCATAATCCTTTACCAGTTTTCTAGCCCATGCATTGAACCAATCCATGTAGTTTTGACCCATTTGTAAATTCTTAGCCCAAGTCCAATTTCATTTTAAAAATTATATGAATTAATCTTTTTTTGCGGCTCAAATACAAGTCAAGTAGGTTAAACCTAACCTGACCTATTTTTATGCGTCACAAAAACTTGACTAGTGAATGACTTGTATTTTATGCAAGTTAGGCTTGGCGGAACAAATATTGGTCAGGTTAGCAAACCGGGTCAAGTTTCACACCCTTATACGTGCTAATATCCTCTTATATAAGGATCTAGATGAAAAGTTGTGCAAATAGAGTTTTTTCTTTTTTTGGATTATCTCAGCCACGGGGTGGGACCTAAGAGAGCCCACATAATTGGAAAAAGGAAAGCCCATACTGTAGGAAGGAGTTCCACACAAGTGAAACGAGGAAGCAGACAAAGTGAGAAAAACAACACATGTAGCCCATACCGTTGGAAGGAGACCCGCACAAGTGAAAGGAGGAAGCAAACAAAGTGAGAAAAACAGCTCACACTTGTAAGAAGAGTGACATACCCACAGATCAATTCGTGGGCAGCCGAAGTCAGGTGACATACGGAGTTGTCAAATAATTGAGCTAATTGAGCTACCCCTTTGTAGGTGCCAAAATTGACACGAACTTGATTAGATGAATGTAGAACTCTTTGGGAAAGACTGAACGCCTAAGACCTGAAAGGGAAAGAGAGAAACAGAGGTTAGAGGCCCTAGTTGCTGTCAGCCGAAGGCACTCCGATGCGTAAATTAGCTCTGCAACTAGACAAAAGATGAGTGGAGAGGAGAAAGGCCAGATTGGGTGTATGTATACGGGTGCGTATAAGCGTATTAACCTTCGTGTATTAGTGCATACCTTGCTGGGACTTGCCCTTTGCATACATATAGGCAGACGTCCCATTGACTTTCTCTTAGTGGAGGTAGGTGGTGGTGAAGTCCCATCGGAACTTACCCTGACATGGTGGTAGGTGGAGGGAGAGTCTTATCAGACGGCTTCCTATTCTTTTTGCTGACGTGACAGCCTTATAAGGACATTTCCTTTTTGCTAACAGTCGCTCACACAATCTGATAGCACGTCCTATAACGTGTTCGTATTTCTCATAGGAGCATGGTTGTATTTGACTGGCATTCAGTACTCATACTGAGATTAGAAATAACCATGAGAGGAATGCGTCCTGGCACTGTTGCCAAGTTGCACATAACTGGCACTGTTGCCGAGCTGACACTATTGCTGAGCTATATATTGCTGGCACTGCTGCCGAGCTGGTACTATTGAGCTGGTATTGTTACCGAGCTAAATATAATTGGCAATGTTGCCGAACTGGTATTGTTACCGAGATGAATTTAACGAGACCAAGATAAGCCAGCCGGTACTCTTACCCAAGTTGGCATAATTTAGTTACTACGGGATTGCCCCTGCACACCCTTGTTACGCAAAATGTGGTGTCCCACGGGTGAAAATCCTCATGTTAGATCCCATGGCATGCAACTAGTATTTACTGAAATCAAGGACGGACATTTTCGCCGGAGCCCACCATGTATAGTTGGTGGCGTAAAGAATAATTTTAATTTTTTTATTGTTTATAAATGATGACATGTAATTCATGTTAACACTAGTTGAGGCACATTGCAAATGTATCTTGTTACCTCATAGGTTTTAAGCTGACAAACAGTACTCTGAGTACTAATAATAACCCAACACAAGGATAACAAATGCGTAGTTCCAAACATTAGTATCATCATCATGAAAACCTTACCCAACTATGTTGGGACCAACTACATAAATTCTTTTTCTTTATTTTAGTGTATATTGGGCCAAATCTTTAGGCAAGTTGCACAAAGGTTAGAACATTTAGCAAGTTGACTCTTGACTCTTGACTCCACCGAGTCACCTTATTTTGTTGAAAAGCCAAATCAAATATGGGGTAAACTTGGCCGAGTCAAGTATAAGTTTAATGTTTGAGACTTAGAGTTAGCAACTTAAAAATGATTGATTGGAATGTAATAAATCTACTAATTTAAATTTAATATTATTATTACATTGTAGAGAAATCTTCACACGCATATACCTCTCACCTTGTTACGGTCAGGGAAGCATTGTGGGGTCCCACCTCATGATCCATTCAAATTGTCCGCACACACAGAACTCCCTGGATTACATTGCATTCGTCAAGTATTCGTTGATATGAATGAATGGGATTTTTGGATAAAGGGTCAAATCTTTTCTTTACTATAAAGTTATTAAATTTGAAGATCACGGTTAAAGGGGTTAGAGGCATGCAAATTGACCCCAAACTTGATATTTAGGCCCATCATACATGGTTCTTTTCATCCCTTGGTTATGCGATGATTGAAGCCCCAAGTGGGCCCCAGTCAAGCTACCTCTCTTCTAAATAAAGTGAGAGGTGCATGCATAGGAACATTGCCCACATGTATATGTAAATTTTATAAGTATTTATTCTATTTTTAAACAATTTTTTTTTTAAAAATGACCCTCCTGAGTTGACTCCCTCCGGCTCAATTTTTTAGAGTTGGGTGAGTGGAGTTTGAGTCACACGTTTTCCAACCTTTGGTTGCATGGTATAAATTGAAGTAAATGAAATAGAATTTTTATTGATAGTTATTTGACAAGTACTTCCACATTTCATAATTATGAGGGCCGGCTTAGTTAACCTAAAAGTATGATTTGCTCATACAGGTTGATGGTTCGAAACTATACTACCACCACAGTAGGGCCACAGAAGATTTATTTAGCTCCCTACGGACCCAAAGGTATTATAAAAAAAAAAGAAAAAAGAAAAGTACTTCCACATTTCGTGGTTAGAAGTTGGCCCAATTAAAACAATTTTTCCAATCTTCTCAGCATTTCCCAATTCATGGGACTATTCAGTAAAATGATAAAAACTTCATGGACCACTTTGAGATTCGCTCATCTTTTCCTTTTCAGTCGTAAAGGGACGAGGAAATAGATTCCCCTTCCCGTTATTTCTGTGGAATTCTCTTTCTCGCCCGCCCTGAATGACATTGCCATGTCTGAGAGAAAATGCTGCGATTTGGGCAGAGATCTCGACGACCCAAGTTCGGAAATGCTTTGGAATTGGTGGGTTTTAAAGTGTTCTGATTTTCCCTCAGAGAAGAGAGAGAGATAGAGAGGGGCAGAGAAGATTTTTGGGTGCAAATGCTTCAATTGGAACAGACTCTCACCCTACGATTTCGTATCGATGGAGCCCGAGCCATTTTCCCTGCCCCATTCCCTTCCCCAGTGGCCTAAAGGTATATTGATTTGATTTGATTCTTTTTTTTTGCATTTTCTTTGTTTGGATGGAGAGTTTGTATCAAGTTGCGATCTGGGTTTTGGTTTTTTCAGTTGATTCTCCTTTCTTTCCCCTTTTTACGTGTTGCATTTGGGTTTTTTCGTGCTTAAATCCAGGAAAGCTGGTTTCTTTGGTGTTTTTGTGAAATTTGAGATGTGGGGTTTACGATTTTGGGCTGTTTTTTCGTCTTTCCTTGTAGAAGGAACCCTCAGATCCGCATTTTCTTTTCCTTGTATCCTTAATTCTTGTAAATCATGAATTTGCAGAAAGTTTTATTGATTTGGGTCGAAAATTTATATATTGTGGCCAATGTTGTTGTCTATTGTATTTTTCATAGGCTTGGATATTTTTCTCCTTTTTAGTGCTTTGGTCCTTTTCATACTGAAAGATGCTGTGATTATGTCGTTTGGTTCTTTTCTTGCTGAGTGGGTTTGTGAGTTTCTTATACGCTGCCTGCATAGGAATGGGCTCTTTGTTTAATTGTCATTGGTTATCTCGTTATTTTATTTTTTAGGCATTGTTGACTGCCTTCAGCTCCCCCATCCAGTCACCATTCATATCATTTCCATACTGTCTAGTTTGTGACTTTTTTCTGAACCTGTGGAAACAATAGTATTGTACCAATAAAAAAAAAGTAAATGAGAAATAGGTAACAAACTGTGAAATTACTTAGGACCCATTTGGATCTTCATAAACGAAGTGAAGGTAAATTGGTTTATCCATCAATCAGGGTTCTTGCATTTGGATAAGATGAATTACCTGTAAGTAACGGTTCTTTTGTTCCTTGCCATAACCAATTACTGGTTAAGACACTTACGAGTCAACTGAATGCAAGGCAACCTAGTTCTGAGTGTCAAAGCAGGTCTTTGCTCTAGGCTGCCCAGATACCTGGATCTGTCTGGGTTATCATTATTGTATCCTCTTGATATTGAATACTGAACTATGATCAGATAATACTATGATGCCTGTAGATAAAATGCAAACACTGTCCTTTTGCAGTAGGCTTATTTTTGTTGAACTCATAACAAACGTTACATGCTATTAATGTACTAGAGTGTATATCTTTATCCATCTTCTTCTATATTTTTCATCTATTCCCTTTTAATCTCTTTATTTTTGCGGGCTGATTACAAACAAATCCTAATCTATCCGATTGGTGTTTAAATGATTTAAAGCAAACATGTTACTTTACGACTCGTATAACTGGCATTTACATCAAGTAGTAACAAAGCAACTTCTTGTGCTATCTGAGGATTTAGGTAGTAATGTGGATCTACATCATGTGGTGTATCACAACACACATGTGAAGTTCTCTAGAGACTAACTTGGGGCGAACAAAACTTTCACTTTAGATTCTCTAGGCCTTTTTCATTTTGGGTGCAGCACCCTTACTTTTTTGTTATTTTGGCATAGTCCAGAACTGTGGAACACTGCCTGAAATTCTTTTAGGGCACAGTTTAAACTTTTGAGCAAAGAATAAATTTTACAAGTGTTATTCAGGACACAATAGCACGAATATGAACCAGTTTAGGGGATAATAGACTACAAGACAAGATCTGCAAGTGGGGAGTATTAAGACATTAGTTTAAGTGCATTGAATTACCATGGAAACACTACAGAATAAAAATTAGAATAGAGAACAACAGACTTGATTTGATGGCAAGCATCAGCTGCAGCTTTGTAACATGGACTGCGAATTAGAGATCAAGATAAAAACCACTTGAATTGGATAGGAAACTGGAAAAAGATTTGGAGTGGATTTTGTACATGGAAAGTACGTTTATTATTTCCCCACAAACACAAGGAATAGGTACAAAAGATCACACTTTTTTTTTTTGAATGGTACAAAAGATCAAACTTGTGTAAGATTTAGGTAAACCTCGTTGAGATTCATATAGGGATTAATTCAATGACTGTTTTGTTTGATAAAGCTAAGGGGCTATCTTGCAAATTCAGAATTTTTCATGATATAAATACTTAATACAAAGGGCTGGTCATCCTGCAAGTTGCTGAGTGACCAACCCTAGTTTTCCTCTCAATTATCTCTCTCAGTTTTCTTCCTTTCTCATTCTTTACTTTTATTTCTCCTTTTTTCCCTTTCTTTATTTTTTTTATTAAGTTGAAAACAACTTGGCATAAGAGCATGGACAGTGTGTGTAAACAATACACATGAACATGTGATTGATTGGATGTTTTGATGCTTTGATGTGTTTGTGTTTAATGAGGAGAATTATTTCTTTTTTCAATTTATTGGGAACGCTTATTATGTGGTATTCTTGTATTTGAGTGTGTAGTTTAAATTCATGGGATTTATCAGATCCATACTGGTTCTTAGTCAGGGGATTCCTCTAGAACATCTCAGATGTCTGGGGTTGGTGTAGTTAATCTTAACAATTGGATTACTGTGAATTTAGTGAGGGAATTCCTCTAGAACATCTCAGATGTCTGGAGTTGGTGTAGTTAATCTTAACAATTGGATTACTGTGAATTTATATAATGGTCAAAACTATATGAAGTGGTCATTTTCAGAAATATGGCCATTGGGATTAACAGAAAGGTTTGGGCTTGTAGATGGTAGAGTAAAAGAACCACCTGTGGATGATCTCAAGTATGGTGACAGATGATTGGTGGTGGCTGTTAAAATAATGGTCTCTATCTCCTCAGTCCATCGAAGAAGAGTTCATCTGCATTCCAGTCAACTGCCAACATGGAGAGTATCATGCAGTGGGTCATATATTGTTTCGGAGTATTAGGTTACTTATGTATCTGATCCCAACATAGTTGGGGGCAAGGTTTTGATGATGATGATGCTGATGTTTGGGGTTGTGCACCTGTTATCTGTGTGTTGGGTTATTGTTAATTTGTTTTATTCATTGTTGTTTGTACTATATGCACTTGGTCTATCTTATGAAATCTCGGGGCAATGGGGACTAGGGTAAATTTCTATCTAATTCACTTTAAACCTATTTAGTAGAGGCTAGTATTAAGTTCCAAACTTGATGTGCTTGTAGTCCAGAGCAAAATGGGTTAGGCTTGAGTGAATGAACAGGCACCTCCCGGAAGTAATGAGGGCTACTTTACTTTGAAATGGACATTTCAAAGTGTTATTGGCTTGTATGAGGCCTTGTTAACAACATCATTTCTCATAAATTGTATGTCATTTTCTATCTTGGGTGGTAAGACTCTTTCGGAATTACTGTATCCTGATGCTCCATTACTTCCAGTTCCTCCAAGAATAATTGATTGTGTTGATTTTATCATGTTCCTAAGCAACAAAGAGCAAGCTAGATGGTAAGGCAGTCAAATGTATATTCCTGAGGTATCTAGGTTCTGAAAAGGAGCAAGCATTATTTACTTGGGACAAATGGGAAACAATGTCTTGATGGATGTGCCATTCTTTGAAAATATCCCTTTTTATTATCCTCAATGTAAAGCAATTACCTTGATTATTCAACAAGAGTGTTCTATTCCGCTAGCAGTTTCTATATCACCTTCTTCTGTTGTTGATACTTAAGAGTGATCATAAAACCATTGAGAAAGTTCATCAAGTGTATTCTTGTAGGTAAGTGAAGGTGAAACCATTATTTTCATCAGAATTGCCATCAACAGAAGTTCCAAATTCAGGTAGTGATGATTCCTTTGATACTGACCTCAATCTTCCTATTACCTTACGGAAAGGGTCTTGTTTCTATCCTACCAGACATCTGATTAGGAACTTTATTTCATATCATCCTTGGTCTCCTACCTACCTCTTTTTTTTTTTTTTCTTATCTTACACATCTTTTGAGAGCATACCATCACGTGTTGATACCCTTCTCTTCTTTGAGATGGAAGGCAACTTTGATTGATGAGATGTGAGCACTTGAAAAAAAGAACATGAAACTGATTGACCTTCTGGTTGAGAAGCATATTGTCGGTTGCAAATGAGTATATACCTTGAAGTACAATCTAGACTTGGTCAGTCCAAAGGTACAAGACACAATTAGTAGCTAAAGGTTTTACTCAAGTGTACGGGATTGACTACTTTGAAAGATTCTTTCTGTTAGCAGAATTGAGTTTTATTAGAGTCATATTGACAATGGTTCCAAACTTCTCTTTTCCTTTTTACGAGTTGAATGTGAAGAATGTGTTTCTTCATGGCAATTTGTAGGAAGAGGTTTATATTGACCCGTCTTCTGAGTTTGTTCCAAAAGATTTAGTGGAAAAGGTGTGTCAGTTGAAAAAGGCTTTACATGGGCTCAAGGAGTTTTCTTGATCATGGTTTGAGAGGTTGGTCAAGCCACAGTGAACTATGGGTACAGGAGAAGCTAAGAATTGGATTTATAGACTTTAAGTGATTCAAGGTTTAGGGCACAGAGCCATGTAAACTTGAAGGAAACTTTTGAAGAGAAAGAAAAGGGTAAAATAGAGGAAAGAAAAGAATTGATGGAAAAGAGAAATATGGTCATCCAACCTAGGGCTGCGTGAGCCGTCTTACAAATTTATATTACTATTTAGTTTTTTAAATTACAAAAAAACCATGTTGCTTTATGTATTTACAAAACAGTCCTTGACTTTTTTGAAATTACATGAATGCCCTTTCTGTCTCACAACACTTTCCCTCAAGATGTTGGATATATTATTGTTGTGCTTTACTTTATATACATTTGCTTCTTAATCACTACTTTCAAAGAAAGTCTGCAACTTGATCTTCTTTAAAAATTAAAAGTGCAGTCCATCTTAATTTGTTTCTTTGTGATTTTTTCTCTAATGAAATGGAAATCAACCTCAATATGCTTGGTGCAGTAATGATACACTAGATCATTAGCAATATCAAGCAAGGTTTTAAAATTCGAAATTAGGCCCCCATAAATTCAAGTGACTTGCTGAGTTGCATCAATTCACAACCTACAATCGGAAAGCCTTAAATTTTTTATAAAAATGTGATAATAGTCTAAAAAACAATAAAAACATAGAATTTTTAAGATTTTTCTTGTTTTTGTTAGTCTAAATGAATCTAAATTAAACTTTTTTTGTCATTGGCTATTCACTCAATCGGATGAATAGTGCATCCATTTTTGAATGCTTAGATCTTCTACAAATGTGGTTTTAAACTTCTTGAATCAATGTAAAAGATCCCGAAAACCCTCCAAAGCTTCTTCCAAAATAAAATAGGGAAAATGATATGTAAACAATATTTTTTTATTTGAATTGGTTCAAAACAAGACTTATTGGTGACATGACTTGGTCAATTGAAAACCATGATATGAAGTGCAAGAGTATTGTCACAATGTAAAATCATTGGTCCACCCTTTTCGAAGACCAACTCGTGCAATGACATCTTTAGCTACAATGGACTATGGCTTGATGTACAACCTTAGGACTTGGTATCACTACAACTGATTGCTTCTTCCTCTTTCATGAGACTAAATTTTCACTACCTAGTGTTCAATATCCTTTAGTTGATCTCCTTTGTCTTACTTGGCTCATCAGCTTCTGTGTATGCTTCCATGATTTAAATGATCATGGAAAGCATCCGAAATATATTATCATGGCCAAGGATCAAAATAGCAGTTGCGGCAAGTGTAGTGGCTAATAGCCAAAATGCTCGCTATGTAGAGGGCGATATGTACTGGTTGCGGTGAATCTTGTGTGGCAACCAATCTTGTGTTTTTTTGGTGATTTGAAACCATGTATGGGTAGAGATAACTTCAAAAAGGCTATTAAGGAGAAGAAATAGGAAAAATAGTGTTTTAGGCCATAGCGCAGATATTGTCAATATAACGTAGCGGCCTCCACCGCTATGGCCGATAATGTGGCTGTTATGCTACGTGGTGACCACTATTTTGAACCATGATCATGGCGCTCCCTTTAAATATAACTGAATGTAATGCTAGGGTGGCGCAACCCCAGATTCGTGGTCGAATGGATTGACGCCCAATATGGCACAATCGAATCCAACGAGGGATTCGCCTGAAGGCACAATCACGAGAAAACAGAACACACATATCTCCAAGAGAATCAACCTAGAATTTTATTAATCAGAATAGCATACTTTCCATGAGACACTGATCCACCTTATATAAAGACATATAACGGTGGATCCCTCTCAATTGAGGAAAGTCTTGTGCAGCAAGATAATCGTAATACTAATGATAGAATTAAAATTAGGAAACAAATTAGAAAACTAATTATTTTCTACTAATCTAGGAACAATCTAATTAATGGATAAGGATTTCTGATCTTGGACAGATTATTGATCATGTGGGGCCCATCCAGGCTTGTGGGCCTGCGATCTGAGCCGGAGCTTGGGTCGGGTTGCATCAACTCTCCCCGACTTAAAAGAACTTCACTCCGGCTAGTTAATCACTTGATAGCGCTCATAAAGGTCTGGATTCAAGCACCGTAAGTTTGAAGTAGTGATCCGTGTAGCATCGGGGAGAGGACAATTCCGCCTATGAACGTAGAATTTCTGGAAATCTCCTTGATGAGTACAAAGAATTTGGTCACCAAGCATATCAACAATCTCGTCAACAGGTGGTAGATTAATAGGTAGGGCAATATTCTGCTCTTCAGTATCTAAATCATTGTCATGGCCACGGTAGAGTGTAAGGATCCTCTATGTTGAAAGTAGAACAAACGCCTGAGTCTGATGGTACATCTAGCACATAGGCGTTGGAACCAATCTTTTTTAGAATTTTTATGGACTTGTATTGCGTGGATGCAACTTTTTATTAGCTCATGGAGGCAAACACTCTGGATGGATATGGACTATGACCATATCTCTTTCAGCAAATTCAACAAATTGGCGATGCTTGTCAGCTTGCTACTTATATTTATCACTAGCATAATAACCTGTGCTTAGCACAGATATGGCTATTATTGCAATTTACATATTCATGCATTAAAAAAAAATCATAGATTTTAGAATAAAAATAAAAGAATAAAAAGGTTATGAGAGTACCTGTTTATATAATCCAAGAGTTAGTGGTGGACGGAGGAGAATTTGAGTAGAAAGGGAGTGGTAGAGTTTGGGTTGAAATGGATTTTTTGCACTAAAAGAGAAGTGGGAGTGGTTATGAGTGGTTTTGATAATGAGATAAAGTAGATAGTTGTATGAGTGGGGAGATCTAAAAACAGAATAACTTGCGGTCAAAATCCCAACTGACGGTCAAAATTAAAGCCAAAAGCTTCCTCTTTAATACAGTATAATTGGTGGCAAATATATGTTGGCATTCTTCGTTGTGCACTTGTTGCATGTGGTGAAAGAAGCTTTCAGCATCGGCACTTACTCTTGCATCTATAGGCAAAGGCACAATATCAACTGGTAGTCGTGGGCAACCCCCTATCACACCTTCAAATGGGGAAGTGCCGGTTGAGCGATTGACCGAGTTATTGTATGCAAACGCATCCATAGGCAATACTTGATCCCAAGTTGTGATGTGATCATGAACAAGGCATCGTAACAAATGTCCAAGACTTTTGTTTACCATATGGCCATCAGTTTGGGGGGGGGGGTTAAGTTGTTTGAGGGTGGAAGGATCGTCCACTACCTCACAAATACTCACACCTGTCCAACCAGAAAGAACTGAGACCTGTGAATTTATGCATGACTTTGTACATCGTCTCATCGCTGAATGAGACACCCTGGGTCCAATGTTGCACCGCAAACTGATAATATCACAAAGAAAGTCAAAATTGATGTGGCTGATTTTACCGAAGATGTCGGTCCAAATTTTTTTGTTGATTGGCTTAATTTTCTAGAAGATTATTTTGCTTGGTATGGAATGAATGATAAGCAACGGATAGCCTTTACGAAGGTTAAACTTAAAGGTCCTGTTAGAAAATGGTGTTATGTGTTGAAAATAGTGAGCTTGCTTGGGGTCAACCCATTACCAGGTGGATTAACATGAAAGAGACACTCAAAAAGCAATTTTCTTCCTTTTGATTACATGGATACACTGCACCAAGAGTATCTTATTTTTCAGCAAGGCAATCTTTCTATGGAGTGAATATATTGTTCGCTATAACTTGAAAATAGATGACTGCCTGATTATTACCAGATATCGGGACGGATTGCGATCTGATATCACTCGAGAGGTGGCAATATTTGATTTCACTAGAGTTGATGAGGTCTTCAGTAAAGCCCGAAAAGCTCAATGAAATTCAGTTGCGAAGTTGCAACACTTTTCAAGCAGGGAGTCTTCTATTAAAAGAGGACATGAACCTACCTATAATCGCAATCAGATGCAATGCAAGGTTATCAGCCCCCTCCTCCAAAACCATTCCAACAAGCACCTTAGAGGCCACAACAAGCTATTCAGCAGAGACAGATTATTCCACAACAAAATCAACGGATGCAACAGAATCAAAATGATAATTGTGCCCACGGAAGAGTAGATAAAAGAAATGTTTGTCATACCTGTAAACGACAAGGATATTTTGCAAATGAATGTCTATATAGAAATTTATATGTTACCGGTGAGCCCGATGATGATGAACATTACGATGAGCATATAGAGGCAGAGCAATTCAACACAAATACTCAATATGAAGACACAGAGGACCAATTGCATGACATAAGCTGATGACGGCAGTCATGGCACCCCACTTCTTTTCCTTGAGCGTCGTTTACCAGTAGCTGATTCAAAAGAAGAAAATGATGATTGGAATCATGTTTCTATTTTCCGGTCATGAGTCAATTGCAAAAGCAAGTCATGCAATATTGTCATTGATGGTGGCAACGCGATGAATGTCATCTCCCAAGAAGCGGTAGAGAAGCCCAATTACCAACTGAGAAGCATCCAAGGCCTTATAAAGTTGAATGGGTTGACAATTATTCCATTCTTGTCCGTCACCAATGTGTAGTTCCTTTTAAGATTGGCAAATATGAAGACATTATTCGCTGTGACGTCATTTCGATGAGCGTTACACTGACACATTCTCTTTGGGCGACCATAGGTCACCTAACCCATTGGGTCTAGTCTGCAGGCCCAACGGGACATCCTTTTATTTAGGAGTATTATTAAGTAGTATGATTTGCTTAGGATTAATATTAGTGAGTTTTCTATTTTGTTTAGGCATTATTCAGATATTAGAAATATTGTTTCTTAGGGATCAGACCAACTCCTCTATATAAGGGTGCCTAGCCTCATTGTAATGGCAATGTTTATTATCAATTAAATTCTGAGTTTTTCTGTGTTTTTGAGATTTTCTCTCAATTATGGTATCTCTCCTCATTATGACTATGCCCTTGTGGTTGAATCCATCCTTGGATTCGATCAATCCCTCGAGAGATTGATCTATTCTTCAATCGTGGGGCTGCATATCATGGGTCGGCTTGGGCTTGGCTGATTCATATCTAGTCCTGGCGCAGTATCCAACCAACCCCAACACAGTCCACAAGTTCATTGCCTGAGCCCAACCCACGTAGTCATGTTAGGCCCAAGCTTGTTGATTTAGTTTATCGAGATGGGCCAAGCTGGGCTTTCTATCACTTTTTTTTATTGGTAACAAAAATTATATTAAGAAGAAAACTCAAGCTACAAAAGAAGATCAAGGGGTAAATGAATTAATGCCCCTTATACAAGAAGAACTACATAAAAGAAACTATTATGATGCCCTCTCTTAGCCAACACATCGCTGACCAAAGAATACGCCTAAACTCCACCTTCAAATCTGATGATAGAAACTTAATTTAGTTTCATTGAGAAGAAAATGGAACTTCCACTGCCCTATAGCTGAATTTGAGACCCAAGAGATAGCATTGGGGGAATCACTTTCCACAATCAAGGGCTGCCGAAGTGAGACTATAAATAACCTTAGAGCTTCTCACGATCTGAAACGATTGTCTTGGGGAGCCCATGAAGATGGACAACTTCTTTAAAGAATAATTGAGCTACCTTGTAAGCATCTGATGTGTTGTTGCAGGGAATGAAATGTGCCATTTAGAAAAACGATCAACAACAACAAAGATGGAATCAACTTTCCGTGCAGTCTTTGGAAGTCCTTACACAAAATCCATGTTGATATTTTCCCATGGTGCATTAGGAATAGGCAATGGTTGATATAAACCTGTATTCTTCTTGTTACCTTTAGCCAATTGACAGGTGCGACATTTTTCACATATGCTGATAACATTGACTCTCATGCGCGGCCAATAAAAGTGATCATCTACGAGAGCAAGTGTCTTGTCACGTCCCAAATGACCACTACAACCTCCTGAATGCAATTCACGAACAACATGTTCTCAAATAGAAGTAGCAGGGAGGCAAAGTTTGTTACCTCGGAATAAGAATCCATCATGTACGCTGTAATGAGGGTGCTTGTCCTTGTCGCCATTAAGAAAATCCGTATAGATTGTGCCGAAATCCTTGTCATGGGTATACCCCTACTTTATTTTGCTCAAAACTTGATACAGTGACTACCATAGTAGTGAGGAGATGTTTCCGACGACTTAAAGTATCAACTACTAGATTTTCTTTGCTTGCTTGATGACGTAGACTGAATGTGAATTGTTGAAGGTAAGAGCTCCATTTAATTCGACGATCACTGACATGCTGTTGTGACTATATACGCTTCAATGCCTCGTGATCGGAATATAAGACAATGGTTTCCAACCAAGTAATGATGCCAATGTCGCAACGCCTGCATAACGGCATAGAATTCTAGATCATAAATAGAATATTTGCGCTTGGCATCGGGGAGCTTCTCGCTGAAACATGTAAATGGGTGACCTTCTTGGCTAAGAACTCCTTTAGTGCCGACATGAGAAGCATCACAAGAAACTTAAAAGACTTTGTCAAAATCGGGAAATCGTAGGACAGGGGCTTCCATGATTTTGCGCTTGATTTCTCCAAATGCTCTAGTTGCTGCACTTGTCCATTTAAATTCACCCTTTTTTCATACAATCAGTGATGGGAGCCATATTACTGCTGAAATCTCGAATGAACCTTTTATAGAAAGTAGCAAGTCCGTGAAAACTACGAACTTTAGTGAGGGTTGTCAGAATAGGCCAATTGAGAATAGCTTGAATCTTGGATGGGTCCATTGCAATACCCTTAGAATAGACAACAAAGCCAAGGAAAATCACATAATTGCTCATAAAAGTACACTTTTTCATATTAGCATAGAACGTTCCCAACGTAGAAGCCGAAATATGCTCTTCAAGTGATCAAGATGCTCCCTGTTGGATTTGCTATAAATCAAGATATCATCGAAGTAGACGACAAAGAACTTTCCAATAAATGGTTTCAGCAATTGATTCATAACATGCATGAATGTGCTAGGAGCATTAGAAAGACCAAAAAGCATAACCAGCCATTCATAAAGACCATCTTTAGTTTTAAAGGCCATCTTCCATTCATCACTTGGTCTAATTCTGATTTGATGATAACCATTGCGATGATCAATCTTAGAAAAAACAGAAGCACTAGTATAAGATCAAGCACATCATCAAGTCTAGGGATAGGGAAGCAATACTTTACAGTGATTTTATTGAGGGCACGACTATCCACGCACATACGCCAGTTTCCATCCTTCTTTGGTGTAAGGAGAGCGGGTATGACACATGGACTTAGGCTTTCTCGAATATATCCCCGTTGCAACAGATCATCAACTTGTTTCTTGAGTTCAGCATGTTCGGAAGGGCTCATCCGATAAGCATGAAGATTAGGGAGAGATGCTCCAGGAGTTAAATATATTGCATGCTGGATGTCTCGCATTGGCAGCAATTCATTTGGAAGCTCATCAGGAATTAAATCAGAAAATTCATTGGGCAATGGTTGTACCCCTTGGGGAGTGGATGGCTTTGAGTCCTCATTTGATTCGGTCACCTGTCTGGCAACCGAAGCATACATCACACCTTGCTTTTTACTTTCAACTTCAGATTTGCGTTGTTTGCTTTGCAGAGAATGGAGTTTCCATGGACTTCAATTGAATTCAGCGTCCATTCAATTTAAAAGTGTAGGTGTTATCCGCATGATCAGTGATGACCTTCAAGAGTTTTAGCCAAGGTTTGTCAAATAAGATGTGGGCAACATTCATCGGAATAACATCACACTTGACATTATCTTCATACAAGCCCATCTTCAAGGGAACAATGCATTGGCGGTTGACGGGAATTAAATAATCATTTACCCATGCACTATAAGGCCTCAGGTGCTTTATCATTGGCAAATGAAGTTTATCAACTACTTCTTTGGATATGACACTCAAGCACTTCCACCATCAATGATGGCATTGCAAGCTCTTCCTTTACAAGTAACTCTTGTTCTGAAAATTGGAGCTTTTTTTTCATCGTCTTCCTCAGTACCATCTGCAGCCAATAGGTGCCGGTGAAGGAAAAGCAATGGGCTGCCATCATCAGCTGTGAATACCTCAAGTGCTGACTTTGGTTCTATTGGAAGTTGTGCATCAGGTTTCTCCATTTCGATTTCCTCATCATACTGTTCATCATCGTAAGGTTCACTTTCACAATGCAGAGTCCTGTGTGGACATTCTTTAGCATAATGACCTTGGCTTTTGCAAGAATGACAAACAATGTCGCGCTTAGCGGCGATTCCGGTTCCTTTAGCATTATTCTGATATGTTTGTCACTTCTGATTGGGCTGAGAATTTTGTTGACTTTGTGGTGGAGATTGTTGTTGCCTTTGGATTTGGTTCCTGTGGTTGGTTTGGAGGTGGTCGGAACCCTTGTTGTGGTTCCGATTGAAAGCAGAATCTGAACCTTTTTTGTAGGACTCCCCGGCTTGGTTATCGAAGCCTCGGCCAACTTGCTGACGTGTCGCTTGTTCAACGCGTCGCGCCTTACTAAAGATTGCATCAACAGTGGCGAAGTCAAATACTGCCAATTTATCCTGTATATCTGGGCGCAATCTTTCCTGATAACGGGTGACCATCAGGCGATCATCTTCATTAGTCTTGCATCGAATGTAAAGCTCATGGAACTTATGAGTGTATTCATCTACGGTCATAGAGCCTTGCTGAAGATTGCAAAGCTCGCTATTAAATGAATCAATGTAGTCAGAAGGCAAGAACTTATCTTCCAGTCTCTTTTTCATAATTTCCCAACGGGTGATGGGAGGGCGACCCATTTGCTCATTATGGTCATCAATATTTTTCCACCAAAGTCGAGCAAGACCCTTTAACTTCATCTTGACAAAAGTGACTCGTTGAGGATCTTCGATGTGATACCAAGTGAAATAATCCTCGATAAAAGTAAGCTAGTCAAGAAGGGCATGGGCATCACCGTGTCCAGAAAAATCAGCAACCTCTAATTTGCTTTTCCTCGAGAGATCTTGGCGTGGGCCTGGTGGTATGTCATTGACGCCCCTTTCCTTAAAGAGACGTTGAAAGAATTCTTGGATTGATTATTGGGGAATATTATCCAATTGGTGAGAGTGTGAGCTAGTAGTGTTGGAAGATTCGCCATGAGGGTTTGAAGGGGCCTTAGCGAGTTCATCGACTGTGAGTTGTAAGGCTTCGACCCGTTCATATAAATCCCTTATGCAATTATTGCGCTAAATGTCCGTGAATCTGCCACATAAAACTTGCCCAGTGCAAGTAGCCATGGATGCGGGCTGTTCTTTTCTCACTAGTTTTTTTTTTTTTTTTTTTTTTTTTACTGCTAATGGGCTGGGTTTGGGCTCAGAAGGTAGGTCAGGCCCAAACTGTGTCCCAATTCAGCGCCTAGACAGAGCACGTGTGAAGGAGAGAAAATATTATCTCTTTGTCCTCGGGGCTTGTGCGTAGAGAAAATAGATGGAGTGGGGGGAGGGTTTATCTCTTGCTTGATATGAAAAACGGAGATGGGAGAGGCGCTATTGCTGCAACGAGAAGGGGAAGGAAGCAGAACGCTGACGATCTCTTGTTAGGCAACCTAGCGATGGAAGGATTCAATGGCGCCGATGCAGTAGGGATGTGGCTGGTGGGAGCTTGCGCGCTGGATGCAGGTTTAAGAGATGGTGGTCATTGGGGAAAAGGCAGCGATGACTCGTGGTGCCAGGTACTCCTCAACTCAGATCCTCTTCTTTTCTCTTCGTTTTCTCTCTGCTGCTGCTCTTTTTTTTTTTGTTCGGTGATGGATTTGAGGGTGTTGGGTTTCTGATTTGGGAATTAGGGCTCTGGGATTATGGAGATTGGCAATGGAATGGGTTTGGAAAATTAGGGTTTTGATTTGGGATTCAGGGATTTGGGCTCTTTGGGTTTAGATGAAGTGGATGTGGTTTGATGAAATGCCGCAGCGTATGGGAGAGAAAGGGATTCAGTTGCGATGGAAGAGTGTCTGGGTTTTTGGTTGGGTGGGTGGGTTTTGGGTTTCTGGGATGTGGGAAGGTGGAGTTCGATTGGGTTTAAGGTTTGTGAAATTGGGGGCTGGGCGTAGGGGGCTCGATTGGGGAAATTGGGTTCGGCTGGGGGAGGCTATGGGTTTTGGTAGTTGGCCAGGGGTTGCAGAGGTCTAGGGTTGGCGTGGGATTTTGGTTACATGAATTGGTGATGGGAGTGGGAATGGTGGGTTTGGTGGACAAGATTTTAGGGGTGACAGTGAGTTCGGTTGGTAGAATGAGAGGGGAATTCCGGGAAAGACAGACGTCTCGCCGACGATTGCTCTTCGGCTCTGATACCAATTGACGCAGTGATCGGGTTGATAGATCAATCTCCTGAAGGATTGATTGAATCCAAGAGAATTCCAGCCCTAAGGCACAGCACGAACCATAACACACAAGAGATAAACTCACGATAACTTGAATTGATTGATAAAGCATAAGCATTACAATAGGGTATCCTCTGCATATATAGAGTAGCATTGTTCCTAAATAAGCAATAAGGAAATATCTAATCCTAATCAGCATATAAATTAGAAAGCAATCCTATTAAGCAAACTAAGCAATATTACTAATCTTAGAAAATCAGAAAACTATAGCAATATTACTAATCTTAGAAAATCAGAAAACGTGTGGCACATGTGGACCCCATCAGCTAGGTCCATCAAGGCTTGCGGGCCCTTGTCTTGGATAGGGACTGGACTACATCAATGGCTAAAAGCTCAGCTCTATTCTAATCTTTAATTTCAATGAAAGATCAAAATGAAAGAAGAGTGATACCCTCTTGGTTAAACCCCTCCAATTCCCACCCGTCTCGGTTCCCCTCTAGCTGCTCCATCCAACTTAAAATTTAAAACTCTCACAGGAGGAGGAGACCATTGCTCTTGGTTTTTCACCTTAAAGGGACGACCAATCACACACGTCTCCTAATTGCTAAGAATATTATCAAGTTGAAAGTTTTAAATTCTTTCCTTTGCATCACCCATTTACCAGTTCTCACCTTCACAACATTTAAAGCATCATTAGGTGCTGCCGCGACATTTCTTAAGATTTGACTATTTCTTTCTTTCCATATGGACCAAATAATAGCATAAGGGACAAGATTCCAGAGAATCTTCCCACATCCTGAAAATAAGCCCACCCTCAAAGATAGAAACACTTTATCTAACGAATGAGGAACACACTAAGGGTTAAACCCCGCACCCTTCCAAAAAGAAGCTGTAAACACTAGCTGCAACCGCACAATGAAGAAATAAATGACAGATTGTCTCATTCTCTTTCCCACATAAAGGACAAATATAAAAAAAAAAAACCCAAAGAGAAGCCTCTCCTTCTGTCACTCTTTCGATTGCTCTTGCTTTCTATCACTTGTTTCGGTAAATAAGTCACTAAACTGCAAGCAATACTTATTTGGGTCATTCTGAGCCGGGCTTCGGGATATCTGTCACTTAATCCAAGCCCAACCCAAATATTAATCATGCCAAAATCTTATATTTAGGCACAACCCAAGTACTAAAACCCAAGGCTCGAACCTGGCCCAAAGCAGGCTTGGCCCAACCATGAGCTCCCCTATGCAATGTAGTGCAATAAGATGTCTTGTCCATGGAGCATGCATGAACTGACTCGCAACATTCATAGCATATATGTCTAGCTGAGTGATATTTAATAAATTAACTTTTATTTCAAATTCCTTCCAAGAATGATTACCTTATCTTTGTTTCTTTTTTCTAATTGGCGTCCTTGTTTCCTTCCACAAATGCTGTATGATCTGCTTGATCTAACTAACCTGTCAAACACAAGTGCGATACAAGGCGACTGTTTTGGGTAAGTTTTTCTTTGATTGGCGAACTTTCAACTCTTGACCTTTTACTATAAATGCAAGTGGTGAATCCATATATACTTATTCTTATAGGTTACCATGGAGAGATTTTTTACATCTTACTGGTATGAAGGGCCAAGAAAAATTAGATGCTATGGATAAGATGACCCGCACCAATTTCATCTTAGCTTCCAGAGATTCTCAACATAGTCAACATGATAAGCTTGTGTGAACCTATCTAGATTATGTTTAAGTGTATAACATAGTAATTACCTTCTAACACAGTACACTTTCCCACTGGATGATAAGTTGATTCCCATATGAGCTTGCATCTCATCAACCAGAGCATTTTTCCCCTTCGGTTTGAGATAAGGCTTCAGAAACACATGTAGGTATGCGTTCAAATGATGGTTGTAAAACAGATGCATAATGTGTGGACAACAAGCAATGACAAGACAGAAAATTTTGAATGCGATGTTGAATAACACTTGCTTTTGTATCCATAATTGATTCAGTGGGAAGAACAGATCAGCAATTACCCGTGTGCGTTGTTTTTATTTTTTTTAAGGTTTAGTGTTGGCCTGGACTTATCTTTCGTGTGGCGATACACCTATAGTTGCTTTTCTGGAGTTTCCACGTTTTGCCTTTTTTGGAGTTTTGCCTTGCTGAATAGTCTTCAATGAAGGGTGTCGGAAATGGGGGAGGCAAACCTACAAGATCGTAATAAGTCTCTTTGAGTATGTCTATTCCTACCACAACTAGCACAGTGGAGTTTATTTATTTCAACATTTAAAACTCCACTACGACCTTGACTACCACCTCCTACACAACCACTATGACCACGTCACTCTACCTCCTCCATCTGAAATACTAGTAAGAGTAGAACGATGTGGAGCAACTAGAGAATCCTTGATTGACATGACCTTCCTTTCAAATTTTATAACCTTGGACTAGTGCAAAAGCTGTTCTTGAGGGATGTAGAGGATTCTTACTGACGACTTGTGCCCTGGCAATCTCATATTTTGGGTTGACACTATTCAGTGATTCAAACATAGTTCTTGTTCTTTGGACGACTCTTTTGCATAAGATTGTCTGGGATTGCTCTCTCTTTCAGAGTGCAAATGGACAATATGTCCCTGCCTTAACCATCGGTCGAACCTGGCTACCTCTGCCTCCCATTGGAGGAGTTATTTGTCCCTTAAACAGTCGTAGGCTGTGGGACACCTACTACATTGTGTTCTGTGGAAATGGTACGTTGTGAACATGCAACTCTTACATTGATCCATATTCCTTAAATGAAGGAAGTTTGATATTTTTATGGGGTATGCATTACTTCTATTGGGCACCTCTTTTCTCTTGCGTAAAAGGTAATCCTTATTTCATGTCTAAAACTATTTGTCCCTTTCTGTCACATTTTTTGTTCTTTCTAAATGGACAATCCTTGTTAAATAGATGACATCCATGTTTTGACATCCAAACCTTCAGTTCTCAGTAAGCTGCAAATCCCATATTTCCATTTATTCCAAAGTTCCATATCATATACCAAGGTCATTTCTCATGTTAAACAACTTATTTTCTCTTAGTCTGGAACAGATGTATATTTTTTTTCTTTTTTTTTTGGGTTAAAGAGTTCTTTAAGAAAATAAATGATGGTTTCTGTATCCTATGTCGCATGAGGGTTGCGAGTGGCTCTCTTTTTTTTCTTTTTTTTTTGATACTTTCCTTCATTGTTCTGTTTTGCTTTAGAATCTTCTATTTTTTTATTGATTTATTATTTCAGTAACATTTGACTTTGAACAATTTCGATCACTAAATGCTTCATGGGTGTCTTGTTAGGTGAGGGCTTTGCTGAGGGACGAATACGTATCGGTGAAACCGAGATTCTCAAAATCACAAAGTTTCAGCATGTTTGGAGCTGCAATCTATCAAATGATAATACTGATGGCGCTTCATTTTATAAACCCATAGGTATACCAGACGGTTTTTTCAGCCTTGGTCACTATGGCCAACCAAATAACCAACCGTTGCAAGGCTTTGTTCTTGTTGCTAGGGATGTGGATGCTTCCAAAACAGAAACCAGACATAATTATGAAAGGCCCGATAGCTTGCCAGCTCTTCAGCAACCCCTTGATTATACACTCCTATGGAGTACAAATGATTGGACTGAGGATAACCATGATGGCTTTGGTTATTTCTGGCTACCCTGCCCGCCCAAGGGGTATAAAGCTATGGGTTGTGTGGTCACAAACCAACCCAACAAGCCTTCCCTTGAAGAAGTGGTATGTGTTCGAGCTGACCTTACAGAGACATGCGAGACCCATCAATTGATACTTAATCCAGATTCGATATCCCCCAGATTCCATTTTCGGGTTTGGAGTACGAGACCATGCAAACGTGGTATGTGGGAGAAAGGGGTTTCTCTTGGGACATTCTTTTGTGGCCCCTATGAGAGCTCCAGAGATGAACTGAGCATAGCATGTTTGAAGAACCTTGAACCCTCTTTACATGCAATGCCAAATATTGACCAAATCCATGCACTCATTAAGCACTATGGACCGACTGTTTTCTTCCATCCCAGTGAGATCTATTTGCCCTCATCAGTCTCATGGTTTTTCAAGAATGGAGCTATGTTATACCGTCAAGGTGAGCCGACTGGTCAGGTTATTGATTCTGAGGGATCGAACCTGCCAAATGGCGGTAGAAACGATGGAGAGTATTGGATAGATTTGCCCAATGATGATCAGAGGAGCTATGTCAAGCGTGGAAATATGGAAAGTGCAGAACTCTACATTCATGTGAAGCCTGCTCTAGGAGGAACCTTCACTGACATTGCAATGTGGGTCTTTTGCCCCTTCAATGGCCCTGCAACTCTGAAAGCTGGGATGATGAATATTTCATTCAGCAAGATTGGACGGCATGTGGGTGATTGGGAGCATTTTACGCTTCGAGTGAGCAATTTCAGCGGCGAACTCTGGAGTATATATTTCTCGCGGCATAGTGGTGGTGAGTGGGTTGATGCTTGTAATTTGGAGTATATTGAAGGGAACAAGGCAATAATTTATTCATCAAAAAGCGGTCATGCAAGCTTCCCGCATCCTGGGAACTACCTTCAGGGGTCACAAAAGTTTGGGGTTGGTATTAGGAATGATGCCATGCAAAGCAGTTTCTATGTTGAGTCAAGCACCAAGTATCAGATTGTGGCGGCTGAGTATCTCAGTGGTGGAGTTGTGGAGCCACCTTGGTTGCAGTATATGAGAGAGTGGGGCCCAAAGATTGTGTACGATTCAAGAAAGGAATTAGAGAAGATGGTCAGTATTCTACCCAATACGATCAGGTGCTCAGTTGAAAACTTGATCAAGAAAATCCCCATAGAGCTGTCCGGGGAGGAAGGACCAACGGGTCCGAAGGAAAAGAATAATTGGGTAGGAGATGAAAGAGGTTAGCGTTCTTCTTTTTTTTCAATTTTTCTTAGAACTGTGCAGTACTGGTTCTATTTTTTTGTATATTGTTTATGATACCTGTATAGCGTAGACACCATGTGGGTGTGGCTTTCCACTTGACAGTACCCTTTCTATTGAAGAAATTTTTTGACGGGCATGATAAGGGATTTCTTATCCTTTTTCTTTTTTCTTTTTTTAATGTATTTGGGTGTATTATATTTATCCAAAAAGGAAATTTTTGGCCTCGAGTTTGTCGCATGTAACAATTTAACTATATTGAGATCATTGGAAATGATGGGTTTCTGCCATGCATTTCTGGTTTTAGCTTCGTATTGATTTCTTTGGTTGTATTCACATAACTAAGTTACTCATATTCAACACTCGTAACGAGTCCTGTTAATGGTTCATATTTGGAAGATTACTAAGGGCCATCCAACAGACGAAGAGATGCTGGCTATCAACAATTAAAAGGCCTTGGATTGTCAAATTGAAGGACTGAAGGATGCATATCATCGAACAAATGGTAATGGTGGAATAAAAGAAATAGATCAGTGATTTGTAGAAAAGCTTCAGATCATCGATTCCATGGCATAGAAGGTTGATGTTGTGAATTAGGCTTAGACCAATTGATCCATCAACAACAACAAGAAGAAGGACAAAGATGTGGACCATTGACTCAATAGGATACAAGCCTCAAATCATTGTTCCAATGGCTAAGAACTTACTTGATAATCAACCTAACGGTGGGTGGGTCTCAAACTATTGATGGAATGACCTGATGTGCCTAAAGTAATTGATCCAACATCTGAAAAATGTGAAAACCAAGTCTTGAAGTCCAAACCGCCGGGCATATAGCACAGCCCGGAGGCCCCAAACTCAAACCTGCATGGGCTGAATGAGGCAGAGGTCGAGCTAGCCCGGCCCACATCAAGCCCTACTGGAAGGAGGCAGGCATAAGGGTCAAGGGATGGGAATGTCATGAATTAAGTGAGGCCCGGTGGTTAGAAGAGCAAGGAAAATGCTGACACCTTTTATAAAATTGATTTTCTAACCGTTCCCTTTCTCATGCTCAAATAAACCCACCTCTCCCCATCTTGCCAAAGAGGGCCCCACCAACTCATGAAAGATTTCGGACTCTCTCTCTCTCTCTCTCTAAATGAGTCTGTTTGAGCAGCCTCATCCTATCTATGTTGGGTCGGCTATGTAAAATATTATTTCATCATTCCAATCTATCCAGTGCCAAATTTTCAGTTGTTTTGTTGCATTTGTTACTCACCGATTCTACTTCTATCCCTAGTCTTGTTCCTATTCTACATGCTCTTTTTGGGTAAAATCTTCATCTATTTATTAGAAAAAAGGCAAAAAAATATTTTCCTACAAGCAAACTACATTTGCAATCCAGCTCTATGAGGCCCAGTTAGGTCCAACTTTTGATCAGTGTAGCCATTTGATACCGTGGTCATCTTATGATCTGGCACAGGGCCCGATTTTACAATCATTGTACATTCACTCACTATTGGATTGAATCTAAAAAAGATTTAAGATTAAGGTGCCAATAAACTTTGAAGCTGTTAAATTAAAAGGTACGATGGTTTGGTGGGCACTTTAAACTATGATGATTTGGTGGGGCTGATTTTTTTTCTTTTTACTCCCCTCATCTAGGACAGACCTTTTGATATATGTATTGTCAATAATAGACATGCATCTAAAGTGGGCTCCATGAGCTTAAGTGTTCGTAATTGAAAAAGAGTAAAAAGCAAATGAAAAGATCCTTTTGAGAATCTATATAATTTCATGGGAATTTCATTCAGTTCATCAATCACACTGATCCCACAAGTGCAATCCAGCTCCATAGGGCCAAAGTGGGCCCAATTTTGATGAATGCAACTCCCTTTTACCATCTTATCCCCAATGATCTGGTACCATGTCCAATTTTATACTCATCAATCTGTTGCTCACTATCGGATTGAACTTCAAAAATCTATGATTAAAATATCATTAAAACCCAAGGCCATCAAATTAAAGGACAGGATTATCTGATAGGGCTGATTTTTTATATGATCCAGTAAAGAGACCTCTCCATCCACCCTTAATAGCGATGATACAAAAGCTTTCAAGTGGGCCCCACTCTATGTTCCTCCTAACCAACCAAGTGAGAGCCATCATAAAATGGATATTTGGAACAGCAGCTTCCTTTTGAAATATACTTCACTTTTTATCTTCATTCACTCTCTCTCTCTCTCATTCTACATTTTGCATATGATTGTGTTGATTTGGAGACGGTAGTTAAAGAGACGTAATTTTTATCTACCATGCTTCATCTACCTCTGTCACGGAGCTTCGGCGTCCTTCGTGCACGGCCATTGATGGCGCATTCCAGCATGAGCAGCTGCAGCAGAAGCCAGGAGAAGTCGAGGCTGAGAGGGGTTGTGTTCGACATGGACGGAACACTAACGGTTCCCGTCATCGACTTCGCTGCCATGTACAAATCGGTTTTGGGTGAAGAGGAGTACAAGGCCATGAGAGCTAAGAGCCCTTCCGGAATCGATATCTTGCAACACATCGAGACTTGGAGCCCTGAGAAGCAGCAGAAAGCGTATGAGATTATTGCTGATATCGAGCGACAAGGCCTCGATCAACTCCAGATCATGCCGGGTATGTCTGTCTGTAGATGGACTACTATGTTTAGAGGGGCTCTGGATTTTTGGGAGTTTTATGAGTTGGGTGGTGAGATTCTTGTGTAATTGGAGTTGGGTTTTTGTTTTTCAAGGGTTTTGTGAAATGGGTCTTTGCTTTTCGGGCATTTTATGCATTGGGTGATGAAATTCTTGGGGGTAGCTTCGGGTGTTTTTTTTTTTTTAGCAATCCAATTTGCAGGTTTCTGTGTAATGGGTTTTCGAGAAATGGGAAACAAATAGATCCTAAAGTGCCACCCAAATAGAAATGCAGATTTTTTAAGTGTGAAAAGGTCATTGAAAGAAAAGATTTTTCATTCAAAAGAAGGATGAAAACCAGTAAAAAAATTTGGTTTATATCAATATGACCACTACAGAAATAAGTTTTTAGTCATGAAATGATTTGGGTTGGCTGAACTATCTAGGTCAATGGTTCCAGTCGAGTCTGGTTTAAGTAGGGATGGCTGGATCCTGTTTTTAAAGCACTATGTAAAAACAATCAGTTACCTTTCAAAATAAGATTGTTGCTGTTGGTTGGGTTGTTCATCCATTTGTTTTCTTCCCTTGGAACAGGCTGGGATTATATGTTTTGGGGGCTTTTTGTTGTTTAATTGGGGCTGTTTAGTAGAAAGAAAAGGCATTGTACAGTAATCATTTTTCCTTTGTTTTAGCAATTGATTTAGTTTTTGATTGGGGAGCCATATGGTGCAGGTGCAATAGAACTCTGTGGATTTCTTAATTCTAATAAAATAAGGTATGCAATTTCTTAGCATTATTAATACTGCTCATGTTTTTTTTTTTTTTTTTCCCATTTGATACAGAAATATTCCTGCTATTCAAACTCAGGGATATCTTTACATAAGAGGTTTACAACCTTTACTCACCTGGGGCATTGTCCCTTTGAATATGATGGCATATGACACTAGTGGACAACTGGATCAATTATTCTTACCACTTCGAAAACAACCTGTGTAAGAGTTGTATGATGTGAACTTGACCTGGTATTGTTTTCCAGTACACAGGGTGCTTGTACGTTCCTCCATCATTTCTTTTTGAGGGAAAATTCTACCATCATTTATCACATATATGCTCACACACACAAAAAAAGAAATGTCTATCTTACCATTTGCGTGTGAGTGTGTGATTCCAATAATCCTCAGCCACAAGACAAAGTATGATTCATGGTATGGCAACTGGATTTGGTACTGATTATGGTAAACCACAACTCCCAACTCACACCTGCCCTGCCCCATACCTGACCTGAACCATGACAGAATTAGGATACGTGATACCAAACCTATGCCATCATAGGTATGAGTCTAGTTGGATTTGATGAAGGCTATTCTATTTCTATTTTCTTTTTTTTTTTAATGAGAAATTAACTTTTAAAGAAAATTTTCTATTATCTGTTATATATTTAATAAATAATATGTTAATAGGCAGGGGTGGACTCAGAAATTCTTCATTGCAGGGGCCACTATGTAGGAAAAACATTTTGGGAGGGCCACATATAAAAAATGAATATAGTTTTTAAAATATATAGGGGCTTTTCTGAAAATAATTGGGGGGCCATATGTAAAAAGTTATAAAATTTTTAAAAAGGAAAAAGGGTTTTTTGAAAATTTGAGGGGGCCATGGCCCCTGCCAGCCCCCCTCTGGTTCTGCCCATGTTAGTAGGTCATAAACTGGTCAAAGTGGGTCAAGGCAGCCAAAACCCAAACTAAACTCAGGTCTAAGTCTATAAACTATACCTACTCTGAACTCAAGAAAACCACACCAATCCACCCATATTAGGAATGTGTCAGGGTGGATCACCATTTAACCTGACCCATTGCCATCCCTATTTGATTTTCTCATCAATATCTATCTACTTATCAGGCCAAAGTGATGGTAATGTGGCACTTCAAATGACTTGCCCTATTCAACAACACTATACAATTTTATTTTAATGAGAATGAAAACTTATGAAAGTAGCCATTCAAAAAAAAAAAAAAAATCGTAATGAAAACTTCCATTAACACTATACAATGAAGCAAGGGTGGGTTTTTCCCATCAATTTTCATCTCTCCATTTTTACACCATCCATGCATTTCTACTTTCTAGTAAAGAATTGATCAATTATTGCTCAAGTCTCTACTCTCTACCTACTTTTATCGAAAATTTAAAGTATCTAGAAACACCATTAAGAACTTGCATGGTGTATACATGCAGATCTGATTTCCAATGATGATTTTATCTTAATGAAAGAGAAATGCAGATATTATCTTCACTTCCTTCACTCTTTCGAAAAATGGAGACCTTGAAAAAGAAAAACATGAAAACAGTCTGAAAATAGTCCAATCTTGAGAAATAGGGAGGGTTGACCTTAGAGAACAAACAGGATTTAGAGGATTTTTTCTTGCAAGGTTTTAATCTATATTTAGGTCATCCATGTGTAGAGACAGACAGTCACAGACTAATTACAGCAAATCAGTAATCTAATCTCAATCAATCTAATTACAGCAATATCTCCTATGATTAATGTTGACTTTCTTAAGATTACGAACACGTGAGTCCCGCTGTCTCTACACCATGACCATTGTTTGTGCACATGTTTGTGTTTTTAAACTTATGCCCTCCAAGTCAACTCTAGTTATCGTATCTATCTTTGTAATTTAGAAGCACATTTATATCAGAAGTTTCTTGTTCACCATTTTCGTGTGGTTCTGAAGCTATGACTTGGACTTTATAGCTAATGTGGTCTGGATTCTCGGCCACTATTGCAGAAGGGGCTTAATTACTCGCAATGTGAAGGATGCAGTCGATTTGTTTCATCTACGGTTTGGGGTAAGTTGTAAGGAGAAGATTCAACTTTATGTATCTAGATCTTTAATCTATTTCCAAGTTAACTATAATAGTTTACCATAAACAAGTTTTGTGGTTATTATGATTTTTGCTTGTCCCTTACCTTAAGATAACATATGTTCTCAATCCTTGTTGTGACTCAAAGGTTATCTTCTTACAGAAAACTGCTACGCTGCATTGAATGGATGTCCACAACATCTTGTTTGAATATATATTGCAATTTGCAGCACTACAGGTCATCTGATCAACTGTAAATTTAGGTGGCTTCAAGGTGCTAGGGTTCATCCCTTTGAGCATCTGACGTAGGATTCTCTCCTCGAATTGTGGCTGAGATAAACTGGTTGGACACAGTTTCATCCCACCCACCATAAGAGCCAAAATATAACATTTCTATGACATTCCAGCGGACATCAAAATGTGGCCTTAGGGCCCTTTTTGTTGTGAGATAACAAAGAATTCATTTATATTTTAAAAGCAAGAATGTATAGAGGCTGCCCCAAAACTACGAGGGATAACCAATTATGTGTAACATACATTGGCTAGGAGATATCAATCCGGCTGCAATTAATAGAGTTTCCATTTTTACTCATGATTTAGCGAACTTGTTTTCTTCGCTTAGCAGTCAATTTCCATTTGTTTCACCTGAAAATGCCGAAATTGTTTGATTCAGTCAGGTAACCAAACCGAATAATCTTGTCTGGAATTTTGGTTTAGATTTGGAACCTGTTCATCTGTTTTGGTCCAGATATTAACTTGTTCAACAGGAGGTCGAAAATGGCCAGATATTCAGTCTAACAGGGATTATTGTAAACAGCTTTTAACAAAAAGGCTTTTCATTTTGATTTAGGTACTAATTTGCCCCACTGTCATGCTGTGATTACGTGAATGTGTTTCTTTTATGTTATTTTAGGCTATTTGGAGATGAGAGCTAAGAATGGATGTTGTGATTTCATAATGCCACACACTAAAATGGCTTATAAATTATTCATGGCATATAGAAATAACACATTGGTTTAGTAGAATGAATTAAAGATATACAGTATGTATGCTAATTTCACTCTTTTTTACTATTTTCCATATTTTTAATTATATTTTTTTCTATCTTTACCGAAATGAAACCCTGAAATGAAGTATCAATATTTTGTATTGGCTCAAACGTTTCAATCCTGAGTGAAAACAACACAAGGTCCAAAATGAAATTGACAACCATGCGGGTGCTTCCTCATTAACTTCACTTGATACCTGATAGAAGCAGACACTTATATCCTTGGCTAGTGATCTTTCTTCATTCAACACATACAAAAGGCGCATTAGTTCTTTTGAGTTCCCTTTGTTTCATGCAACTGCACTCATCAAACTGCTTACTAGCATGGAGAATAGAAACTTCTGGAATGAAATTGTCCTATACATGGCTAGAAAATGGAGTCGTTTGCTAAGGTGGGTTTTTTCTTACCTGTGATTTGGCGTTTGGTTGACAGAAAGTCATTCTCAGAGTTTTTTTAGCAGAATGGTTTTCTACCTTAAGTTTTGCCTCATTCCTAGAAAATTTGATGACATTGTACTGTGATGGAATGAGTTCCACTTGAAATTCTCAAATTTCTTGTCATATATAATCATTCCGTTTCATTTCCATTTCATTTCTTTTAATTCCTCAACCAAGGAGGCCCTTAACATGCTTTCCAAATCCCAAACTGATACGCATTGCATTCCATTGACCCATAGGTTTAGAAAAATGTAGGCACTGACCAAAAGCTGGTCTCAGTTACTATTTGGCGCTGCTGTATTATTAGAAAACCCATCTGTTTTACAACAAAATTTTTATGGGACCAGTAATAACAAAAGGGCTGAAACTTGGGTTTGTTGTGTTGTACACAAGAACTTAGTGCAATAATCATGTTCTTTCATCGGTTATTATTATCATAAGTGGCGGACCTGGGATTTTAGTTTGGGTGGGGTGGATGATGATCAATTGAAAATTTCAATCATTCATGTGCTCAACCCGATAGTGGGGCCCACTTCTGTTGCTATGAAATTTTGGCATTTATCCCTGAAGGGTATGGGATTCATCTTGAATGGTCCAGATTATCTCTAAATGGGCCCCATGATGGAGTTACGGGATGGTTGTACGTTCCTAACATGGAGTTAATCACATTTCCATCACCCGCTCAATCAAATGGTGGGATCCACCTCTATTGAAATGAAGTTCCAGGATATGTCATTGGAGGGGTTGACATTCATTTTGAACAGTTTGGATTATCATTTTGTGGGCCCCACAATGGATTCCCCGAGGCCTGTAAGTTCACATATAATAACTAAAACAGAGAATCGGACTCGTCCTCATCACCACCCAATCAAAACCCAGTTTTCTCATCAGACTCATCATCTTCTCTCCCCTCTTTCTCTCACGCATCTCACCTATGGTCATGATTACCACATGTGGACCCCATAAGCACATAAAAAAACCCTAAACCCACTCCCTTCTTTCTGAAAAGGTTCTAGATCCCTTTTTTCACTTTTTTCTTCTCCTTTCTTCTTCGCTTTCCTTTTTCTTTCTTCCTTCCTCTCATTATTCCCAGTTCTTCTTCTTCTTCTTCTTCTTCTCTCTCTCTCTCTCTCTCTCTCTCTCTCTCTCTCTCTCTCTCTCTCTCTCTCTCTCGGGTGGGGCGGAATCCATTTTGAAGGTGGGGCATTGGCATACCGCCAACAGCCCATCATGGGAGTTTTCCAAATCTGGTCGCACCCTCATGCCATAACGTGGGTCCTCCCCTGATTATCATGCAATGGGAATGCAATGATTTCTTGGTGCCTTTGCATTCACTAAATGCACGTGATTGAGCTTTACATGACATCATAATCATCATCATAGGTGCATTATCCTCTCTGTTTCAGGTGAGCTTCTTGCATTCTATTTCTTCACACATCACTAACTGAGACTCAATTCTGTCACTGTGCAATCTAACCTTCCGATAGAAGAAAAGAAGCAACTCTATGATCTAACGTCTCTCTTGTTTCTACTTCATGTTGAGCGCATGTTTTACCGTTATTCTTTTTATGTTGCCAAACTATATCAAATGGCATTCCCGATTTTCTCTTACGGAAGCCACCCCCAAGTTTTAAATACACGCCCTAGGGTTAGTGCTTGCGTGGAAGTGCTGAAGCATGTGTCCGCAGGCACTATCACACGTCTCCACAGAGACTTCAACACGAGGACGCACCTCCAAGGGATAAAACCATTCAATTTCTATTAATCATCAAAGTCTGAGAATTCCAACTTTTACAATGCATATAAATAAGAAGAGAAAACTCGATGGCTAAGAAACCTAATCAAACTAGGAAAGTAAATAAAATCAACTTAGGAAATAAGAAATCCAATCCTAATTACAACTCATTAATAAAATTAGAAAGTAATAAAAATCGGAATGATATCTAAATAATATTGCAAATGAGGTCATGGGTTTATTTTGCATCAGTTTCCTCTTGTCTAATCATTTTTAATTCGATCCTTTTTGTTACATCATGCATCTAAATCAACCTATGCATTGTAGTCAAACGTACTCTCTCTCTCTCTCTCTCTCTCTCTCTCTCTCTCTCTCTCTCTCTCTCTCTCTCTATTTTCTTTCTTTACTTTTTTCTTCTTTTTTTTTTTCGTATGTGTGTGTGAAATTGAATGTTGAAAATATCATAAAGCTGGACAGCATAGCAGCCTATCAAGTTGATAGACTAAAAAGCCAGGTGCACTTGACAAGAAAACAGATTGTGAAGGAAGATTTGTGCAAATAGCTATATAAATATATCATGTCTAAGTACTACTACTTTCGCCAATGTGTAAAACTTCCTCATTCCAAGCCCTTGAAAAATAAATGAAGGCCACCTCCAGGGTGGATAGCCAAGCTTGCAGTTCGTTAACAATCAGTAACAGACTCCAAGGAGGATTAACAATTTAACACTTCATTTCACCCGCTTTAACGTATCAACTGTATCTATTTTGAAAGGCAATGGGCGTGAAGGCCCTGAACATGAATTTAAGAAGAGTCTTTCCCTTCTAATCACCAAAACTGAAGATCTACTAGAATCACTCATCCCAACGGGATCTGGAAAAATTAGGGCAATGTTTCCCCTACCATCTTTAGTGGTTTCCTAATCCTGAAGGACCAGGTTTTCCAATTGCACAACCATCTGCATTTGGTCTCAATTGATCTTGTTTAAGTCAACAGGTTAGAAATTTTGGCAAAACTAAGATCCAGTAGTGGGTTGGATGCTCTTGTCAAAATTGCAAACCCTTTGGTGCCATGGTGTAGCAGATTCTGATATCTTGGAGTTACTTTATAACAAATGGACAGCTTTAGGGAGACAGAATCTGTATAAGTTGGGGAATGTGGAGGGAAGCAAATGGAGTGCTTTGCAACTGAAGAAATTAGATCTATTATTATCATTTTCTTGCTTTTTTGTTTGACCAATTAGCCAATATGTTCACAAACAATATGAAGCTCAAGTATGCAGAATGTAGTGAAATCTCTGTTTCTTTGCACATGAATCACTTTACGTTATATTGTCATTCCATTTGACTCCTACATTTTTCCATACTCCATAGTACACCTGCCAAATTAATGTAGCTGATTCAGTTTATATTTGCATTAACTTCTAGAACTTTTAATGTCTTTCAATCCTATTTTTTTCCTTTTTTGTACTTAAATTGTTTGTTCACACCATTCACACACTGATTCTCCTTAAAAAATTTATCATGGTGTTACATTTGTGCAGATGGAGTTCACTCCAGCAATCAGCCGTGAGTTTCGTCCTTATAAACCTGATCCCGCTCCATTGCTGCACATCTGTTCAACTTGGGATGTTCAGCCTAATGAAGTCATTATGATTGGTGACAGCCTCAAAGATGATGTGAGTGCATTTGTTATAAATATTGTTACTTGTTACTTCAAGCTTGAAGACATGTTGTCCATTTCACTCTTCTTTTCTTCCTATTTCATGGATACAATATTTCGGGAAAGAAAAAGGACATGATTTAGAAGATACTAATTAAAAGAATGAGAAAAGGTCAACATGCAGTGAACTCCCGATAACTCCATGTTTCGTGAGTATCAACCATGTCAATAGCCTTTCCCTGTACATGAGAAAAAAATACGTGCATTTTGCAAGAAATATCCCTCATATAGTTAATGAGGACGACAGTGTAACTTTCAGAATGAGGGTCGTGCATGGGCAGAGGTGGGCCTGTGTGTGAGTAATGCCATAGACAGATAGAGAAACATTCTCAGAAGCAATACTAAAATTCCATACCATACCCTAACAAGTTCACGTAAACTAATGACATCTATCTAATGCGAGACAGGTACCTTGTATTTGAATTTGTGAACTTGTTTAGTACTTTAAGATGGATATTCCCTTCCTTAGAGCTAGAGATGAAGGACGAAGATCAAACAACTGAAACAAGTGCAATGTAATATAGTAGTCTTGAAGGAGAGAGGTCTAAGTTTGGTTGGTTCAGATTCTTCACTTTCGAGCAGTATTTCCAACGCTTTCATCCAGCTGAGCCTTGCCTCTCAATCCACAGAACAGTAACAGTATATTGCTACCAAATGTACTTCCAGAAACCTTTTAATTAGCAACCTTGAACTATATGAAAATGCAGCTAACTAACTTTTTTAGTTGGAAACAATTATAGCCTTAACTAAATTCAAAGATACTGAACAAACTATTTTAGGGAGTGATGGTTATTCTTTATTATTTGGCTACGAAATTCAAATCATTGGTAATTGCATGGGCATGGGGTGGAGACTGTATTGGACATTCATATTTTTTATGTGCATCAATATTGGCAAACTTGGAATGATGGTTGATAGGTTTGCCTAGCACTTGCCAACTTCTACAAGTTAGTGGAAAGAATATATAGAAAATATACCACCCCCGTCAAGGAGATGGGGATATCTGTAAGGTGAGAAAGGGAGCAACACAATAAAGCCAAAAGGCTGCACTAATAAGGTTACACCATTAACAGTTAGAATATCCTCTCTTTTAATTTCTGATTTGGCTAAAGCATCCTCTTCTGCATTTACTTGTCCGAAGCCGCGGTAGCTCCTTGGGTAATCCTCTAATTTCTTTTAAGAATGTTAAATTAAGTGTCAAGGTTGATCTTCTAATTTGGTTGTTTCTCTCTTGGTAAACCTTGCACTGTCAGAGATGAGTGGCATGATCATAGATGACGAAGGACGGTTCTGGCCCTGTGGGTATGTGTGACTCAAGTAGCATTGAGATTTTAGCTACTGGAGCTCCTATAGGATTTAGGCTACTTTCAAGATCCTTTACCTTTATTTTGAAGGGGAAAAGAAAACTCAGGTCAAACGGAAATTGAAAGAACCATGTACATCTTAGTTTTCATTTTGATTGAAAGTGTTGCTGCATACTTCAGATGTCCAGGAAATTGAAAGAACCATGTACATCTTAGGTTTCATTTTGATTGAAAGTGTTGCTGCATAGATGTCTCATTCATCAGGAGCTGTGATCAGCGAGTGAAGAGGTGGATGGTCTTCTGGATACTGGTACTGATTCAGTGGTTTTGCACGTACCAACTTGTGTCCACTTCTTTGCCCGTGTCTATTTACATGCGTTTTCCTTCAAAACTGTTTTGTTGCATTTCTAGAAAAAGAAATAAAAGCAAGCATTAATGAACTAAAACCTGTATAATAGAACACCTTGATTATCAGTCATTATCTATCTTGCTCGTTTGTAAACTACTGTGTGCACCATGTTTTGTGGCGTCTGCTATATTTAGGGCCTTGTTTTGTATGTCATAGGCTGATACACATGTATGTCCTAAATTACAGAACAGGGTCAAAAGATTGTTTTATTTGGTCATTCCAACCCTTTGGGATTTGACAATGTATCTCTCATAGATTGAGCTTTCTGTTATAAGATGCTTGACTAGGATGATAGTTCAATTCAAAAACTATTTTACTTTAGTAGTCAATATTTTGGTGCTTGCGGGTTTATTAGTCAAAAACTATTAAAGTACAGATAACGCTCTTTGTTGCTTGCAGGTTTACATTCCTATTGAAGAAAAAGAAAATGCCCTTGTATCTATTTTAGGTTTCTCAGTGGTTTTTATGTCTGTTTTATGCGTAGACACTTGTTCAAGTGCCAATTTTGTTTTTCATCATGGAGAGCAACACTTAGTTAATAATTTAACCGTCTATCCCAGGTTACTTGTGGGCGACGAGCGGGAGCCTTTACTTGTTTGCTTGATGAAAAGGGGAGGTATAGCTCTCCTGATTCTTTCACTTCTGATTTGAAACCAGATTTCAAGGTGTCTTCTCTGGGTGAAGTTTGTTCACTTTTAGAAGCGAATTTCAAATTGATGCCATAATCTAAATTGCCTAGTAGAACAGGACATTGGTAAATGTAATTTTGAACTTCAACATGCCATTTTTATTTTTATTTTTATTTTGTTCTCAACAACTGTGGTTGTGGATGCCTACATATATGTAGAGTAGTGCAGTTTGTGAGAATGCAGTTATGGGAACGGAAAGGCAAAACTGCTGAAGGGTCCTTACTAAAATGGGAGGCTTGGATTTGTAGTGGCCTTTCCATTCTGCATAGCAATGTTTTTTTTCCCCCTCTTCACAGGGGACTTGTACTCATGTACCCGGCCACCCAGCTGGTCAACAGCCAGGGACCTGAGGTAGCCATTTTGTATTTGCACATTCAATGAAATGTCCAAGTGAACATATTATTAAGTAGCTTTGTTTGGAACCGTTATTGAAGAATGGATGAGATATATAATATGTTCTGTCAACTGTCAACATGAATGTGGTACGTAGTAGGTATGGCACTCAATTGATAACTACCAATCTTACAGGCCTTTTTATGTTGCATTTTGGCGCGTCAGTCTCAAGTGGAGGAAAAGGAGGCTAGGCATCAGTTGGCAGTCAGCCACAAAATCTTGTGGATCCAAATTTTAAGTCTACTTTTGGATGAAAGCATCACACTACATTGCCCTACATTACAGGGAAAAGGCTATAGCTGATATAATATTATGATTCAGCACTGAGTAGAGCTTCTTGGAAGCTTTTTTTATTTACCATTTCAGTGGCTGATGGATGAACAAAAAAGGTCATTGTTCAGAAAAATGGAAACTCACCATGGCAGCTTGATATTTGCGCTTTGATTATTGCAGTGCAGGGCTGATGTAGATTTCCTCTGGAAATGAAGGATTTCAAAGTAAATGGAGTTTTAAGAGCATTATGGCCTGAGCAATTTTTATCTGCTTTTAGACTGTTTTGGTCCTGTAGACTTGAGCATTGTTTATATACCTTTCAAGGGAAAGGATATATACAATGCAATCCAATGCCTACACAACTGACTCTAGTCTGTGTTGGCCTAGCGTTCTGTATGCATGGGACCCATGTTTTGGTGGTGCAGATCATATGGTAGGCCCCCCTGGATGGGCAATGTAACTAAGAGCTCTTCCACCAGATAAAACAGTGTACCCTGGGTTGAAAATGGATGGTTGGATGAGAATATGGCCGACGTTCTATATTTTGAACAGGTTGGAAAACTTGTAATTCAAACTCGATTCGTCCAATGCAAGAATATTGACTTAGAGTCAACACAGAGACTGGGGAGAGTCTTATTATTTTTAAAATATTTAAAAATAAATTCATTACTCAAAAAATATAAAAATATATTCATTTGCATGCATTCAAGATAATCAGTTCAAATGAATAAATTTATATATGCATGAAAAGTACAACAATAAAAAAAATAAAGGAAAATAAATTGCATATTATATAATTTGTTAGTTAAATATTGAATGTAAAACATCAAATATAAATTTCAAATTACATTTCAGTCATCATTTTTAGATTACTGACTCCAAACTTCATGCACAATTACCTATAAATAAATTCTAATTGTTTAAAATTAGATTTACCTATTAAATTATTTGGAATGTAAATAATTTATTAAAATGAAATGACTTGGCCGAGTCTCCCCTATTTTTTATTCGGTCTTTTGTCAAAATGGGATAACTTGAGAGAGTCAAGAATCAACTCTGGAAAGATTTTCAACCATGATGTAGAAACACTAAAACAATGGCTTCAGGAGTAGTTATCAAGTGCGCGTGGTGCGCACCCCTAGTGGGGCCCGCCTGATGGTCCATCCGAGTGGATAAAAAAAAGCTCCTATAGTTCATAGGTCCCACTGGGATTGCAATTATGTGAATGGCTGTTGCATCCATGCGAATGGAATAAACTCATGCGCCATGGATGATGGGATTTGGATAATTGGATGGGGCTAATTTTCTGACAGAGAGGAGGGGCCCATGTATCTTCGATTCAAACCCACCCACTCACCCACCCCGCAGCATGTGAGCCGCCTGATAAGCCCTCATGGCTTTAGATTGTAAGAATTCCGCGCTCATTAATTCCACCTAGGAATGCTTGGCCTTGAGTAATAGACTGTAGTTTCATTTGAGACCGTGTATTCAGAACAGGCCGTTTTAAACAGTTATGTTGTGTCTGAATTGTGGACCCATTTGCGAGAAATTGAATTGGCACAAATTCACCCTAAAACGGGTTCAAACGTCAAATAAGAGATTATTAAAGAAGTGAGGGGTTAATGATTCAAATTAGTGATGAATGATCATGCTTCACAACAACTTCATTTACTAAGTTGATGGCTGGGTTTTCATTTTTCATCTTCTGTTAATTCATTTTTCGTTAAAGAGTAGATTAGTTGTTAGCCGTTCGTGGAATTTCACATTTTATTTCTTCAATTTTAGCTACATTTAGGGACACAATTATTAAGAATTTCCTATGTATGTGGGTGTTTTTGGAACCATCTAATGCAATGAATGCCAATCACAAAGTGACATGTTTGCTTAGCTATAGGCTATCTCCATGCATGCCACAAGCGAGGGTTAGGTCAAATTGGAAGGCCCTTTTATTTATGAAATGAAAGTAAATCAAACTTCAGTAGATATGATAATCAACTATGGTACACTGAAGCAAAACAGCAAGAGATCCAATTAACATCCCACTTTGGTTAGGTTTGAACTAGATTACTTCACCCATATGACTTTATAATCATATAAATCCAACGGTGGAAATTGATTGATCATCAGATATCCCCCTGTAGGAAACATCTCGACCTCTCTTCATGGCTTGAACGTGCTTTGCAAGTCACCATCTACTAAAAGTAGGGTGCTATCAGACAAAATCCTTCTCAACACTACTTAAATTTAGTGTTCTTTTCACAGTTTTCAGAGATGGACCACCTATGATGACTCATATCTTTTCACATACACCCCCACATGAATTACCACTTCTCTAAGTTTAACACTGATCCATCAAATTTAATAACAAGAGCTTAAAAGTTCAAACTTTTAAACCAAGGGTCATGTACTCCACTCCTTTACACACATCCAAATCCATCCATCAATGTACTCCACTTTGATTGGACCCACATGACCAGATTATTTTGACCTTTTAAACATACAGTTTTTTTTTTTCTCCTCTCTTTGCTCCATTTTATGATTAGTAACTTAATTTACATAATTTACTTCATTAACCCCATTATTAATTTTTTTGATCATTCCAACGGCTAGACCAAACTGAGGGTTGAATGAAATACACTTTGAGGATCCAGACTCGAGCAAAGTCTTCAGAGAGTTTGTTCTTTGAATGCTCCATGTTGTAAGGAACAACCACCTCGTGATACGGCATTCTTTACATAAACAGCCTCTGCTTTTATAGTAATATTTAACTACAAATCATAAATCTCACAAACATCCCATTCCCTTCTCGATGCTCATCCCTTCTAGGTCCTTCATTCCTTCTCCCTCTCTCTCTCTCTCTTATATTTTGTTTCAGGCACCGACAGGCAAAATCCAAAGAGCAAATAGGAGTTAATTCCATTATCCTGGATTGAATCAAAACAGAGTAACTATCTATCCTCTGTATTGGGCAATCTCTATTCTTTCTCCCACAATGGATTCTTTGCTTTGCTCTGTCTGCTTGATTTTCTCTCTCTTTCTCTTTTTATGACTTCCTTAAACAGACCTTAACAATGATTTCTATAAAGATAAACCATACAGCTCTAAATCCCAGATACCCCCTCATCCTTTCCACACCATTGGCAAGACCATTTTCACCTCTCCTCTTTAATTCCATCTCAAATCCCCACCAAAGACCAAAAATCTCAATACCTATTATCAGAATACCAAAAACCCATATCATAGAACCCTTGATAAACCCTGCACAAGGTCCAAGGCCTCTACCTCCTGCCCCACTCAAGGACAAAGTCAATGGCAACAAGGGTGATTTGCTGCACGAAGAGGGTGGCCAAAAGGTTTTGGTTCTGTGTGGTTTTGGGTACTGGTTACAGGGTTTTAGATGCTTTCCTTGGTTGGCACTGAACTATTACATGGTCCAGAGCCTCAACCTACACCCATCAATCCTGCAGCTGGTGCAGTACTCTGCCAACCTACCCATGGTGGCCAAGCCTCTGTATGGTATCATCTCTGATGCTGTTTACTTTGGTGATGCCCATAGACTACCTTACATATCTTTTGGAGGTGGAGTGCCCTTTTTTTTTTTTTTTTTCTGATCTATTCTATGGAGATTACTTTTTGGTTGCTTTTCAATCTACATTGAAAATGGGTGGTTTAACCTTCCAAGTATACATGAATCCTATGAGTGAGGTCTACTCCTTTTTCATATGCTTTGTCTGTCTCAAAAATTATCCTTTTCTTGGTTTTCTTTTTCATGTTTATGGAAGTCTTGCAAGGGTTTGTTTTAAACTGCAATGTGTGTGTGTGTGTGTTGGCTTGAGTTTTCTATTAGTTAAGTTTTTTTCCTTTTTTGGAATATTTATTTTGTAAGCTATATGTTCGTTTTCATGTGAAGCTCCATTTACAATTTTGTGGTTCTTGAATGCTCTGGGGTGAAGTACAAAAGATTATTCAACCGGCCTTTTTTTTTTTTTGGGTAGAGATGTAGATGACATGGGACCCTCACTTTCCTAGGATTTAATCTACTGGTAACCTGGCCTATCAAAAGGGTGATTATTTGAACGTCCCTGGGGACATTTACCTTCAAGTCTTCACTTTTAGCTGCTTTCAATGGAAAAGCATTGCTTAAGAATGCCGGAATCAATGCCAATAAAACAAATAAGCCCTTAAGAGGATAGAAATAACTGTTGCCATACTGCGGTATTTAATGTTGTTAAGGAGAATGGACACGAGATTATTGTCCTTAGTAAACTGACGAACAGAGAGTAAATTCTTAGTAATATTTGGAACTCGTAACAAATTTTTTAAATGAAAAGATTGAGTGGAAGATTGAAGAACAAAAGAGCCAATATGAGTGATTGGGAGAGTAGTACCATTTCCAACTTGAACTTGATCAGGACCCTGGTATTCTGAATGGGTGGATAAGTTTGCCATATCGGCAGTGAGATGGTGCGCAGCACCGGAGTCGGGATACCAAGCAGTGTAAGGATCAATGGATGAACCAGCCATCATCGCCGCAAGAGATGGGATGTTACTTTGAAAATCAGGTTCATACCAGTGATAGCAGTAAGCTGCTGTATGACCCGGTTTGTTGCACACTTGGCAAATGGTACGAGCCCGACCAGATTGCCGAAAATCACCCGTATTCCGACCACAACCACAGTTCCGCCCGCGGCCACGGTTTCCATTGGGTTGAGAACTCCCTCTGCCTTGGAATGATGAACTTGCTGAATGGGTTGCCAAGTTAGCTGTAGGCAAATAAACAGAAATAGATGACTCCTCGAGTCGAGCCTCCCGTGACAGAAGAAATCCAGTTAATTCATCAAGAGAAATAGGTTCTATACAAGTAGTCATTGAGGTGATAAAAGCCTCATATTCTGAGCTTAGGCCGCTGAGTAGGCTAGACGCGAGATCGGAATCAGAAACTGGTTGAGCAACAGCAGCCAGATTGTCAGCAATTGACTTCTTCTTTTGCACATATTCTGACATAGAAAGGGATCCTTTCTCGACAGTATGCAGCTGATACTTTAGAGTCATGATCTTGGCTCTGGACTGAGCCGAATATGTCTTCTCAAGAGACTGCCAAACATCTTTGGCTGTGGACAAACTGACCACCTGAGCAAGCACAGGCTCGGTGAGAGAGGAGATGAACTAGCCCAGTAATGTCTGGTCCTGGGTTTGCCACCTGATAAAATCTGGGCTCACTACATCAGAGGGATTTCCATTTGTATCCATGACAAATTGTGGAGGGCAGGTGTAGGTGCCATCAACATAACCCATGGCATTGTGAAGCCTTAGTATGGGTAAGAATTGAGAATGCCAGAGCAGGGAATTATTTATGTCAAGTTTGACAGGAAGCACATGAAAGATATTTGGGGCAAATGTGGGAAAAGTGGAGGTTGAGGATGTCTGATTAGAAACTGGTGTGGCTGTGCATGCCATTTTGTTGAACGGTTGTTCTTACTATGCTCTGATACCAACTTAAGATAATTCAGTTTCTGTAAATTGTTCTCACACACTACCGACTGTGAGAGTGCTTGCATTATATAATGAAAGAGATCATTTACAGTGTGATTTCATAACAGAATGGTTCCAGAGGATAAGAAGTGGAATGCAAATAGTTAGGATAAGATAAGGTTTGGCAGTGGTTGCTATCTCATGAGGTGGACACGAGATTTCATCTTGACCCATAGATTTCATCTTGATCCATTCTCCTTAACAAATGTAACTATGATTTCCTTGCTAGGCTCTTTACTTTGGTGTGTGAGTGGTGTGACATTGATCATCAGTAACAGAGTCTATTTAGGAACTGAGGATGAATTAGGAAGTTTCGAATTTATCTCCATTGAAGAAGCTGTGTTTTTTCTTGTTATCGCATAAATTTCTGTAGGGCTGGCAAAAGGCTAAACGAGAACTTGAAACTTGCTGCATCTACGCCTTGTTAGTGTTACTTCATAAATCCAAGATGCTTTCTGTGAAAGGCTTACGACTTTTTTTTTTTCAAGGAAGAATAAGAGTATGAGTTGGATGCCTAATCTATCAATGTCTTATGTAACTTTAAGGTGTCTTAAGGGTTTCTATTTTATCAGAACAGTAGTAATTCATTCTTAAGTAAGTTTATGTTCGTGAAATTTGGTTGATTTTCAAAAAAGGAAAAAAGTTAACTCACATCAAAAGTTTGCAGTCCTTTTGCAGGCACTTTCATGGGGTTTTCTAGCACTGATGCCAGTCCATTGTGGAACACTTTATGCTCAAATGGCCTTCATTTTGCTCAGCAACCTTGGAGCATCCTTCACAGAAGTCGCAAGCGATGCTTTCATTGCAGAGTTCAGTAAAAAGCGTAAACTGGGTGAGCTCCAATCCTATGCATTTATGGCAATAGCATCTGGAGGGATCTTAGGTTACTTATCTGGAGGACTTTTCTTACAGAAAGTTCAACAACCCAAAATCATGTTCCTAATATTCTCGCTCCTCCTTTCGTTTCAACTTGCAATTTCTTTAACTACAAGAGAGAATTCACTTGATTCTTCCCACCCAGATAATCATCCAGTGCAGAGATCAATATCTGAAAATCTAAGAAAACAGTTTTCAGATCTAATAGTGGCAATTAGTGAAGAGAGAGTATTCCGTCCTCTTGCATGGGTTGTCGCTTCCATTGCTGTTGTTCCAATGCTTTCAGGAACAACATTTTGCTACCAAACACAGTGCCTAAAGATCAATCCTTCCATCATTGGGATGTCTAAAGTGATTGGGCAATTGATGGTCCTATCTGCAACAGTATTTTACAACCGACACTTAAAAAGAATTTCCTTGAGAAACTTGATATGCGGGGTTCAAATCATTTATGCATTATCTATCCTGTCAGATCTCTTTCTCATAAAACAGTTCAATTTTAAACTGGGAATTCCAAATGAGGTGCATGTTCTGTGCCTGTCAGCTGTAGCAGAAGCAGTTGCTCAGTTTAAGATCCTTCCCTTCTCTGTCCTTTTTGCGAATCTCTGTCCCCGGGGTTGTGAAGGATCGCTTATTGCTTTCTTAGCTTCCGCTCTTTGTTTATCATCAATTTTCAGTGGGTTTTTAGGTATTGGGTTGGCTACTCTTATCGGGATATCGTCTGAGAATTTCTCAAGCTTGCCAGTGGGCATTCTGGTGCAGTTCCTCACAGCCCTGCTGCCTTTGGGATGGATATCTTACATACCCATTTCACAAGCAGTGAGGAGGAAGAGAAGTAAAAGACGGAGGAGTGTTGTGATTTTACCTTTTAATGAGAAGTAATGCAGTATTAGAGAATTGACCAAGCTGGGCTTCTTCAATTCAGTATGCAATTCAATTTTGCAGTCTAGCCTTTGAATTGCAGCAACTTGAGATTCTATCGTTCTTTAGGTTTTTTTGCGTAACCTGGTGTGGATTATAGTCTGCATAGAGCAAGCTGAGGCATAATTCTGCCACTGACTGCCAACTGCAGAGCTGGAATATCCAATTTTGATCTGTAAGCATTTTTCCAATGTGACATTGTCTAGAGTTCTGAGTATGACGCATCTAAATTGACGTGATAAGGCTACGGTGATGACGATGACGACAGAGGTGATGATGAAGCATTATTCCAACAGAATTCACTCATGCTTTTAGATTTCAGCGTATCATCATTTCTGTCGAAATGGAAGGAACCACTAAATAATCCATAAGGTGTCTTGGATCATAACACCACATCCATCTGATCTTTTTACTCTTGGCCTTTTAATGTGAATGGTTACCATCAATTGGAAGGTTCAGATTATCCCACTTGGGACTTTTTTTTTTTTTTTCATGTACTTAGGCCATCGGTGATGAAGCTCAGCACATTATTGGTTTAAACATACAAACCGAGAAAGTCAATTCCGTTCATGTCTTACCAGCCTGAGAATTGTAGGTTCTCTTGTGTTTCTCAACATTCCACATACAGCATTTTGTCATCCATTCTTCTTCAGACATGGTAACAGTAGTACGAAATTGATGCAGGAAAGGGGTTTGGGAGGTTGTTACGGTTGAGGAATTTGGTTCAAACAATGACACAGCTTTGACTGTCATAGGCGTAGGCATTAATGGCTCCCTTTTTTTCATGTAATTCAATTCTTAGATGAATTCTAGGACCTCTATTTTTAAAAGTGGTTAAAATAGAAGAAACACTGGTGAATATCCAAAATGGAACAAGAAAAAAAATACCCACTTCAATGGAAAATGAATCAAGGAGACAAGGGAAATAAATACGTAGCCATTACCCTGGCAATTCAAGCAGTAGGAAATTTCAGGTCCCATATAAGTCTGGACCTTAGATTCTTCACCCCTTGCTTCTTTAATAATCCTTCGTTAGCCCATTCAACAGCAATTTTTTTTTGCATTCAATTCCATGTAAACGGAATTGGCCCTTTCTGTCTTGTAACAAGCTAGAGCCATGCTTTGAGGATAAATGAGCTGCGCATAAAAACCATTTCGTTTCTTGTGTTATAAAGCTTTTGAACTCAACTAGTAGGGTCCCAAGTATGATTAAAAAAAAATGCTACAGATCAGATTGCCCAACTGGTGATTAGGAAGCAAAGAAAAAAATGAAAAAGAAAGAGCCAAGGGCAAAGCAGGACTAGGACAGATCAAGAGAAATCTTGGGAATCTGATTTCTACAATGAGAACGACATTCCAGCAGATGGGATAGAAATCTCATTCTGGTTCCAAGACTAGAAAGCAACATTTCAGCTATAATGGAACATATTTACCACCATATCTATGAACAAATGCTTGGGGAAAAAAGGAAAACTCGGATCACTTCATAACGATCTTTATGGGGCGCATCAGAGTGCGGTGCAATTGCATTTTGTTAGTAGGAAGGGAAGGTCTTACCATGCATGAATGGCTGATCCAACGATCCTGACCATTTATTAGGAGGCTCTTACGTTAATATGAACTATACATGCACATATGCAGCCATAAATTTTTGAAGCCCTCCGATGGATTAGGAAAGTTGTAACAGCGTGATTTTGGACCTACCATTCCTTTCAACTCTGTGATTGCCTTTGTATCCAAATGGTCCCCGTTAAACCAGTTCCTAACACAAAATTTGCAGACTTTTTTGGTCCAAATGCTACCCACTATCTACATAAAACTGCTTGATTTCTCTGGGACCGAAACTCCATCTAAGAGAATCTATACCATCACATTTATATAAAATGCTTAGGAACCTCAAGAAAGCAGGCATTTGATTAAAAAATATATAAACTCGATTTGCCGACAATGCTTGAAAGACGTCTTCTTAAGTATTCCCACCAACATCTCCGAATGCAATTGATGATCCAAAACCAAAGTAGCACCCGTGATACACAATTTAGGGGCACATCCATATACAGCCGGGCCTTGGAAAGTGGAAGCATCACCAAGAACAATAAATACAGCTGCTACATTTTATTCTTGAAATGCAAGACATCTGTTTGCATCACTATTATTACTTCCGTCATAAAGCTTGGTGCAGATCTAATGTAAATACTAAGGATAACGTCAATAAAGATGCCACATTCTTATAACTGTCCTTCAAACAAATGCAGTGCGTTAAAGCCAAAGCAAAACTAATATAAATTTGATACAACAATACTTGCCGTTACTCAAAACTTGCTGACTCAATGGACGATCATATGATAACTGCACCAACCAGAACTAGTATAGTTCATTCATGAAAACAAACACCTTGCCAAAGCCTAAGAAGTAATTTCTAGATCCTCATTAGTAACCAGGGTGCGGGCATGTTGGGATCAGGTCTGCTTGAACAATAGAACGAATGAGACAACATTAAGTTGCAGGAAAAATAAGAGATTGCTCATATAGAAGGGCTACCAGCTATTAACTCACATAAAGAAGCACTCCCATGAAAGGCATATATTAGAACAGCATAAAAAGGGATGTCTATTACGCTAATAATATCCTCTTTTGTGTTGTTAACATTAAGTAATTAGTATTAATGTACAAGATTGATCACAAATAGTTCCATCACTGAACACAGTCAAATTTGGTGCATACACCTCCGGTTTAATGCAGCTTGCAAGTCATATGGCACAGAGCTGGCCAACCTCCCATCTCCTGGAGCTAGAAATGCAATTATTCCTTGTGGAATGAAATTCTATCACAACAGAATATACAATTCAGACAATGAACCATATCCAGCTCTCTACTTTTCTTCATCAAACTCCCAAATCATGATGATGCAACTGTCATTTGTAAAATACAAAAAAAAAAAAAAAAAAAAAAAAGATAAATGAATAAATACCTAAATAAGGTCTGGCAAGAGAAAACTATAAAAGCAGCAGACAGGAATACAAATGAAAACATTGTTGTCAGTAATCCAGATGCAAGCGTATTCGCCGTGATCCAGCTCTACCTTAAAACATTTATTGTCAGAAAATGTACCCTTAAATTTCTTCTTTTTTTTCCCAAATATTGATATATAGAAGCTAAGCTGAAGGAACAAGTTATATGACCAAGTTGCTGCTTTTAAGCAATACAGACCAACAGAAGACTGAAGGAATACCCCACGTCAGAGGAAGCTGATGCAAGCATCAAATAGTCATACAATTTATTTACTATTAAGAGCAAAAGATTTAATAAGGATTGTGAAGGCCCACAAAGGAGAGTGACATGATTCAAAAGTCCTGATCTAGGAACTCCTTTAGCACGTCTATATACATTTGTCTTCAACAAATTGTTTTGTATCACTTAACGAAAAGTTTGACTATGCAAGTTGATGGCCCACTAAGGAGAAGGAGTACGCTGAAGAAGACATGGATGGAGGCAGCAAAAATAGATTTGAAGTGCAACTTATCTGAGGATTTGGCTGGGGATTGGATTGGAATGGAGAAATAGAATTCATATAGACGAACCCAACATAATTAGGACAAGGCTTTGATGATGATGATGATAAAATTGTTTTGTATCACTTGCACAGTCAGTTGAGCCTTCATCATCCTAATGGTAGCAAAGGGGGCACTAACCTATCCACATTGAGAAGATCTTGCTTAACTTGAGGATCTAAAGCTCTATGCAAGCATGTCTAACAGGCTCAAAGGGCCAGCCTCCCTCACTGTCACCTGACCTGATAGCACAGGCTAAATTATGTCAACCTTCATCATCCTAATGGTAGCAAATGGGGCACTAATAATGGGAAAGTTAAACTAGAAGTCTAGCCACATTAAGAAGATCCTGGTTAACTTGAGGATCTAAAGCTCTATGCAAGCATGTCTGACAAACTCAAAGGACCAACCTCCCTCACTGTCACCTGACCTGATAACACAGGCTAAAATATCCCCATTTGAAAGTAAAGAATATCATATCCTCTTCACTTCCAAATAAGAAATTTCAAGTCATCTGTTTCTTTTCTGAATGTTCAGAAATTTTGTCAAAATTGTGTATTTTGAGAGAGAGAGAGAGAGAGAGAGAGAATGCATGCACACAACTAAATTGGAACTATGTGAATTTCTTCCCACCATCACCTCTTCCTTTCCCCCAATCTATAAATGCCGTCAGACAAAATATACAAAGCAACCAAAGCAAAATAACATCTTAGCAAACATTGGAAGAACCTCACCTACTATACTACTAAGAAAGAAATAGTTGGTCTTGAGACTTTTGCTCTCTTTCTGAGAGCCTAATATACTAACAAGAAAGAAATATCCAGTCCTCGGATATAGAAATATCCAGTCCTCTCTCCTCAGATCCTTAAAACGTTACAGCTGATGCTTAGATTTATGGAATTAATGTACAAGAAACTGTACCACAAAGCATTGACAGATTCTTTGGGACACTGCAAAAACCCACCGCCTAGAACAAGATGTTGTAATGAATTCATGACAATAAAAGGCATATAATATCTTGACTTGGACAAGGCTGTTAAGTGCTGACAATCCATATGAATGTCATGAGGCTCAAATTAAAGTACTTTCCCGCAATCAAGAGACAAAATATGAATTATCAATTCCACAACAAAACTCAGTAGTGATAAAGGTAAACTACTACCTTTAGCATGAATGATGAAGCTCAGTGGTTAACCAAAGAGATTGGAGATTATCTGATTATATGCTGCAACAAAAGACGATAATCAGTGAAACAAAATTAGAATGGACAAAGTGGAAGCAAGAATTATGGAAGACTACAAAAGTTCCTTTACAAGTAGGATCCCAAATCCTGGAAAAGACTACATAAAACATACTTGAAAAGAGAAATAGCAAGTGACAATGCATTTTCATTTCCCTTCTTCCTCAGAATCTGACTCCGCAAAAACTGGTGCTGGCTGAGTTTCTGCATATGCAGGTGCAATGAACTTGGGATCATTTGCTGCAACATCAGCATATTTTAGTATGGCCTCTCTTGGGTCTTCCTCCATCCAGGTCTCCTTGATTAAACCGCCTTGCTGCAATTATGTTGGAAAAGTAAGTGTCTCCCATTTTCTGTTCAACTGGAGTAAAAAACATCAAATGAAAATATTTGATTAAGCATGAGCACATTTTCTTCCATACCTTGAGAAGATACTGCGTCAATAAGCTCCCTTTTGTTGAACCAACTCTTCCACCAAAGCCAGGACCTGTGACAGGTAGGTCAGGTTTGTGTGATTTAAGGGGATCCTTCAATATTTTCTCTCGTTGACGTTTGCGACTTGGTTGATCTCTAAATAGGGGTAGTGCATGCGGGTTGTGTATAACAGGTTGTGCCTCAAAATCATCCATGGATTTTTTCCTAGGTGCTCGGGCAACACATACAAGAGCTCCTCTCTCACTGAGGGTTGGATCATAAAGAATGTGGGTCCCTCCTTGTTTCTTGTCGCCAACAGTGGCAAACACCTTGAGAAGCAATGGGAGACAAATTTAGAACAAAGAACTGTTTTTCTTTAAATAACTTTAAAAATATGACAGTAAATAACAGCAAGAGCAGCTACAGCAGCAAGAATAGCAGCAAGAATAAAAAAGTGAAAGAGTTCAAGTCAACATCATGAAGATATTTAGAATACATAATGATAAGCAAATGCAAGTTGGAATTTACAAATAAATTACTACCATAGTTTAAAATAAGAAAATAGCCAGTTTGGACTAAAAATAAAAAAAATAGACGAGTCTTAACCTGATTAAGCTTCGGATGCCAAGCACAACTCACAACACTACATGTTGGAGATATCCCCACTCTTGATATAAGCTCAAGTCTTTTACGATCAAAGAAGCAGAGCAGGCCTCCACTTGTGCCCTCTCGCTCTACAGAAGTTCCAGTAAGGATGAGTTGCTCATCAGGGCTAAATGCAACATTTGTTTGAGCATAATTAGTTGGAAGTTCTTCAAATATTTGAACAGCCCTTTTCATTTGCCGCAAGTCCCAAACCTAAGCACAAAATTTTAAAGCCGAGAATGCTAACGCAATGAAACCAGCACTAATATTTTTCATAAAAGGGAATCCCATAAACAAAAGTAAACACATTACCTTTAGAGTACCATCCATGCTTCTTGAAAGAAGAATCTGTCCATCACTAGAAAACTTAAGCGCAGTAATATCATCCTCATGCCCTTTCTCAACATGTATATCTGGTCTGCTCCCCCACCCAGGCTTGAGGGTCCATATCTATAAACGATGGAAGTAATATGGTGAACATAAACGAAGCAAATTCAAAAGGCATTCATGGCAACTAGATTCTTAGTGTAGAAGGTCATTCATAACATGCATTTATCATCAAAAAAAAAAAATATATATATATATACACATTTAGTTCTCAGAACCAATTGCTCTGTACAGCATATGAATTATGATGACCAATCAGTCAATAAACTGAAGAATCAGTAGCAAGTACCTGTATAGAGCCATCTCCAACACCACCAGCGATGCATTTACCTTCACGATCCCAAGCACATGTGGTAACTGCTACTCTTCCCGGCCTTGCCAGCTTTGGTTTGATAACCTGTCATAGAAGTATCTCATCAAATTTCCGTTAATATTCTCGCAAAAAAACCATTATGATAATCAATTAGCTAGCAGTTTATTGCTCTGCAAAAACATTGTACCACTGGATCCCCTTATTTTCAGTCAGAATGTCACAACCAAATAAAAAATAATTCATAAAAGAGACTAAAGAAAGCCAACTTCATCACCAACAAGTACCATAAAATCCGTACATAATGAAAATTTAATTATTGCTAAAGAAGCCAAATGAGTAGCCAAAAATTCTTTCTCAAAATTTTCTTCTTTTCCAATGTTCTTGATGAAATATATTATCTCCTCCTCATTGCTTCCAATAATCCCCAACATAGTTGGGACAAGGCTTGGATGATGATGATGATGCTGCTGCTGCTTCCAATAATAACATAATGGTGGTGGAAGATTCTAGCCCAATCAAGGAATTAATTCATGAACAATTTGCCATTGCATCAAGATCCCTATGGAAAGCTAGTACCTAGTAGGCAGTTGGCATCATCAAAAGGTCCATGAGAACAGTAGCAACTTGCAAGGAAATAGGTATATCCTTGGAGGTGGGGAAGACTCAAGCTCAATCATCTTCTTCCAAAATAAAAAGTAATACAAACTAAAGAAATCAGAGTTCAATAATTCTCCCAACAAAAGGTTAACAGAGAGAGAGAGAGAGAGAGAGAGAGAGAGAGAGAGAGAGAGAGAGAGAGAGAGAGAGAGAGTTGAATTGGCATTAGCAAATGAATGAAACACCAGACCTGTTTTTGACTTTTAAAGTCTGATACATCCCATATACGCAATGATCCATCCTCTGAGGACGTTAATATCGTCTCCTTCGTTTTTGGGTGCCATTCTCCACAAGTCAATCCAGAGATATGTCCTTTGGTATTCTTTAGGTCACGAATGTACATGTCCCCTTTTACAAACTCACCCAATGTGAGGCCATCACGATCATAAATCTGAAACAAAATGAACAATAATAAGCTCAAAATTCATGAATTTGATGTTGCAGACATTGCTGCTTAGGCATCAGCTAAATTTCTGCTGACTATAAGGAATAGGAGTGGCATCAAAGAACCTTAGCTTGCGCCGAGCCCGTCACACACAGAAACCTATCAGAGGTTGGACTCCAACTCAAACTACGAACTTGGTGCCCTTCAAATGGCTCCAGCTGCCTGAATGATGCTAACTTAGAGTTCATTCCTTGGAAATCATACATGCGGACAGTGTAGTCATAGCTACCAGAGAGGACCCGTGACCCCGAATGATCAACAGCAAGAGTGGAGACAACCTAACAAGAAGATTATAATACAAAACCAATGATCAAAGCATGATATGAAAATCAAGACAAAGCGGAATCCTGACAAGTTGCAATTAGAGAGTTTCTCTAGTATTTATTAGAACTATCTCCATTTTTTAACTTCATTGTGAGATTTGCAATGAGAAAGAGGTTGAGAAAGAAATCGAGATGCGGTCTTACTTTCGTATGCCCCTTCAAGACGATCTCATTACTGAGCGGGATCCGATACGGATTCTCCTCCACCTCCTCCTCCGACTCCATCTCCGAGTCGGCAGCATTCGAAGGGGGCGGCCGAGGGGGTCCGATCATCGCTGCTCCGTCGTCTTCCTCATTCGAAGGCGGAGGCGGAGGAGGTCCGATCATCTCTTCGCCGTCTTCATCCTCTCCGGCGTCGGGAGCGGCCGATTCTCGAGCTTCTGGAAGGTTGGGTCCGATCGCCACAGCGGGGTGAGGCTTGGAGAGGTCGGAATCGTGGGTCTCATGGTTAGGGTTAGGGTTAGGGCGGCGGAGGGATTTGAGCCAGGCCTTGGAAGAGGAGGAGACGGAAGGGATGTTTGGAGAAGGAGAAGGAGAAGAAGAAGAAGGGTTTGGTGTTAAGGTGCGGCGGGTGGTGTTGTGGATGGCTTCGAGAGAGGTTGGGGCTTTGGTTTGCTTGCCAAAGGAGAGAGGGAAGTAAGCTCTGGTTCCGTCGTAGATTTCTGCTTCATCACCATCAGCCATCCCTGCCCTGCCCTTGCCTTTGCGTTCTCTCCACCCGAATCACATGGAGAGGATTTCTATTGAACCGGGGTTCGTGCTTTTGGAGAGTTTTCAAGCAACTACTTAACTTTTTACCTTATTTCAAAAACAGGATATTAGTTTAAAATCTTTTCAAATTAATTTATGAGTTTTCAATTAAGGACATCCGGCCATTCAAAAAAAAATTTTTTTTTTTTTGCCATTTTTCCTCTCAATTTTTTAAAATACCTAAATTGTCCTATATTTAAAACCATGACATGATTCTAGTCCCCACTACATGCAACTGATAACTGTGGGGACGCCAGTTGCCCTTGATCACTATGAAGACGCTAATGAATAAAGGAAAGATAATATGGAGGAACTGAATGAGGGTTTTATTTCAATGAAGGGTAATATAGGTAGTTTTAAAAAACTGAGGGAAAAATCCGTTGGAAAATAGCTTTAGATGGAAGGATATCCTCAATTGAAAACTTCTTGAAAAACTTAGGTACTAATTTGAAAAGTTGTAAAACTTGTGTCCTTTTTTGAAATACAGTAAGAGCTTAAGGCCTTATTTGAAATTTTCCATTCAACAATTATGTATTGTGTCTTACAAAGTACAATGGGGCCAACTTGTAGTAAATTAAGGGTGCATTTGAGTGAGGAATCCGGCCTTAGTGGAATCCTTAAGGCCCATTTTCTTTGGTACTAGAAAGCCATAGTATCATTTTTTAAAGAAAACAGGCCCGAACTCCTCAAATGTGTTGTTTGGTGCAACAATAGATTCCTCAATGATTCCTATGTATTGGTGCTCGGTGCAACATTTTGTTGGCTCGAAAAATAATTTTATGCTTCCAGTTGGTTTTACAATGGTTCTAGTGGTATCGAGATTGCACTAATCGGGCCTTTAGTTTGAAAGAATTGCCCGTTTTAAGTTAAGTTGTCCTGAGAAAAACGGGGCTAACTTCCTTCTTACAATAGGACTCTTCATCTTAGCCTTTGAGATGATATTTCCTTCTTAGGCTCCAAGATTGATAAGGATAAGACAAGAATGAGCCTTTTTCTTAATTCTCTCCTTGAATTAGAGCAAGAAATCAATGACAATATGACCCACTTGTAGTGGTATACGATTGCATGAGAAAGGGCCCACAAAAGTCTTCAAAACTCCTCCATACATGAGAGATGGGGCCCTTGTTTGTTGGTCGTCCCAAGCATGAGGGAGGCATGGCTAGACGTCTAATGGGATGTGTAGGTCCCATTTATGGCACACAACTTCCTTGTAGCACAGTAATTGCACTTTTTGCACATATTAATTTAACCCATAAAATACTAAAGAGCACAGTTGAAATGGGACTCGTATAGACAGAGTACTGCTCCTACTAGGACTCTTTGAAGAAACATTGCATAAAATACTAAACAATGCTGAAAATATGTAAAGAATGTGTAAATTCCATTTCATAGGTAAAAATGCATGAAATGATGAAATTAAATGAATAATGATGCAATTCACCTAATTAAGTCCCTAATACAACCTAAAATGATGCATAGATGATGCAAATTTATGAATTAACATGACTAATTACATGTTGTATTTGTACGTGTGCCTCCTTGATGTATAAAGTGTGGTACAATTTCACTCCTACAGAGGTGTGAAAATTATAGCATTTGACCAACAATTACTTGCTATTTATATTTAAATTTACTTTCAACTAACATCTCTCTCTATCAAATATCTACGCCTCGTGAATGGGAAGGCAAAGACATATATGGGGTTGTCCAAAAGATAGAGACCAATCTTGAATTTTTTGTATAATTGTATTAAATGTAGTTTGTTTTTTTTTATTAGGTGTCCACTTTCAATTTTAATTGGGTTTTCCTTCGATGAATTAAAGGCTCGCATTAGGCGCGAGCCTAGAAGCGCTAGTTATATATATTAAAGCAGCAGCCTCCTTCGCAGAAGAGTAACACATTGTGCTTCCTCTTGGGCTTTTGCGGTGACATGTGGCATACCCTCTTTATTGATAACTCATAACCGGTTCGATCTTTTTCAAAAACTATCCTTAATTATCTCCATCTAACCTCCATCAAAATCTGAACTTTACTTACAAGCTAATACATATCCCTATTATCTCTTAAAATCAAATCCTCAGTTTCCCTTTATCTTATGATATTTAGAGCCCATAGTAGGATGCCCCACTTACAATATGACTGACATGATGTATATGCAATTAAACTAAAATGTTTGAAAAGGGTACTTATGCATTGCGTATAGGAATTGGCCATATATCTATGGGAAATAATCAGGTGAGAACTATTATCATAGTTCAAACCGTAAGAACTATAGGTGGGGCCCACCTATCACCTAGTCCAAACCTTGCAATAGATAGGGACCCCCTTGATAGTCACACGCCCCAGGGTTTGGCACCAATGCGAATAAACTGAACCGTTGAATCAATTATATACTCATACGAATGGATTGAGCTTGTCGGCCATGGATGAAGGGGTTAGAAGCATATGATTATAGCCAAACTTGATATTCAGGGTGGTCCCATATAGATCTTTCAATCTCCATCGGTCCTATTCCAAAATGGGGCCCACACAAAAAGTTCTCACAGTGAGTCCGTGCGAACAGTTCTCACTGGATCACACCCCTATATCTATCACCTGTGCGGCCAACATCAAGTTATTGACGTGTACAGTGGTATTGGAGGGCCCACCACATCTTTACATCAGGTTTGAAGGCCCATAATGGATGTGAACAGTTGAATTAAGGATGGAAAATTTATGGGACCACCATCAAGCTAGTGATGTGAACAGTGGTATTGGAGGGCCCACTACATCTTTACATCAAGTTTGAAGGCCATATCCATAACCATTGACTTAAAGAATGCAAAATGGAAAGTAAAAAAAAGTGCAAAATGAATACCCGGGCCACATTATTCTAGCCATTTATTTTGAATGCAAAATTATTGGTTTTTTTTAGTATAACAATCTTTTATATTGGTTTGTATTTGGTTGATTTGTTTTTTATATTTAATCATAAATCATAATTTCTGATTTAGTTTTTCAGATAATATTATATTCTTTAGCACTCAACTTAAAGTTTGTGGGCTCATCTAACCCTTCAAATTCAAATACGTGAAAATGAAAATAATTTTTGATAATACAGGATACAAATATCTTAATATACACTCATAACCTCAAAGCTCCATAAGGAGAAATCTACTCTCTAATTTTTTAAGAAATCCTCAAGCTAAATATCCAAACACACACATCAATCTCAATCTCTTAAGGAGAGAAAAAAAGATTTGATATGGAGATTGATTTATATTTTCATCACCAATTAAACAGTTGGGTTAGCGTGCTGGGTCGGCTTTTGCCATTCTTAAATTTTAGATTAATTTCACTAAATATCATGGTCGAATATATTTCCAACACATTCCCTTATTTATGATCCGTTACGCAATCAACTGATGATCCGTGGCCGCATAACGAGAATTGAGTCATATACACTTGCTCAATATAAGCCCACTCATTAATGATCATATATGCAATCGACTGATGATTCGTGGCTGCAGAACATGAAATAAACATGATATAAGATGTAATATAAATTATTATTGATATTAACATATTAATATTTCAAATTAATCTTAACTTAACATTACTATTAATGTTAAAATTAAAATTAAAATAACATTAGATTTTGTAGTTAAATATACTAATATATTTTTATGTTATAGTTTTAGTGTTATTATGTCATATTTTTAAATACAATAATTTTGGTAACGATCAGTATGTTCTCTATCATTAATTTGACTTTAGTTAGAGTAATATGTTAACCTAAATTTTATAGCTTAGAGGTGTTAATTCTTTTTATTCCTAGCCACTAGGCAAACACTATATAATTATGGGCCCACCTAATCAATCCAAATTTTATCTTTTCCTTATTCCTTCCCTCATCTTGCTTTCTCTACATATTTTTTATTCATATTTTAATATTTTATTTGACATGCCATCTAATGCTTTTATATTGAAAAATATGTTTTTTTTTTTTTGTTTTTTTTTTGTCGTGATAGGCACAGGTCTCTTACACTAGTTTTCATATAAAAGTAGCCTCATTTTCATACCAAAGTTTACTCATGTGGTGCAAAAATGAGTACAAACATATGAATCATATGTAAGTGACATTTTACGTGTGTAAATGAGTGCAATCAAAAGTAATATGATTGTAACATACTCCATTTAGGTTGAATCTCTACATATACGTGGCAACTATTGTTGTAATAGTGATTATGGTGGGCCATACCCTGGTTGGGTTATAATGAAATTATATATATATATATATCTATTAAAGTAAACGAGGAGGTGGGCTCTAGAGGGTTTCACGTTATCACCTACATGAGTTCTCCTTTCAAATAAATATGGAGAAAAAACATAGAGTACTTTAAGGTGCCATGTCATCACATGCCACAATTTTTTCTCCAAAAAAATCTCTTTATCTATATCCTCTATCTCCTAAAGTCTCTCAATCAATATCCCCTAAAATCTTTCTATTTTGCTATAGTTATTCTCTTTCTTAGTTCTCCTTTCAAATAAATATGGAGAAAAAACATAGAGTGCATTTAAAGTGTTATGTCATCACATGCTACAATTTTTTCTCCAAAAAAATCTCTTTATCCTTCTCTCCTAAAGTCTCTTAATCAATATCCCCTAAAATCTCTCTAATTTGCTATAGTTATTATCTCTCTTAACACCATCTATCTTTCATATTCTCAAGATTGTCATCCTTTTTATTGTTTATATTTGGGGCCCACCTTTCAACAATTCACAATAATAATTTTTTTATTAAAAATATCATTTTCTTTTAGTTTCCAAATAGAGCTCTACTCTATTCAAAGATTGTCGCATGTGAAGAAAAATCAGGCCCAACCTTCTCGCAGACCAACTCATGGATGGGCTTGTGATAAAAATGTTTTGAGGTTGGAGTTTTTTTTGTTGAATCTTATAGGCATCCTTTTCTAGTATGATTATATAGACATATGACCCTAGGTTTGGCCCATTATAAATTACACTTCCATGGGCTTACACGAACTCATAATTAAGAGATATATACATTGATCCAAGGTGGGCCAATTATTACTGGGATCAAATAACACTAGCCTGTGGTTTTAAAGTCTCATAATTTATGGCTTTTTATACATTTTTTTAAAAATATAGAGCTCAAAAATGGTTTAATCAGTTCTAAAATAGTATTTGTGCTACTTCAAAGGGGTAGAGAAGAAATTTGTGCGAATGAATTAAAATGACCATTGGCCTATCTGACAATAGAAAAATGGTGCATTTGTGCAATAATATGATTGCACATTTTTATGATTTTCTTTGTTAACAATATTATGTTGTTTGGTGTGACGTATTTTCCTTGCATAGAAGAAAAAAATGAATCATTTTTCCTTAATAGAGAGGGCTTTGATTTTTTATGAAAATACAAGATTCCATTCCATGAGGAGATAAAAATCTGCATAAACTATAATCCTCTTGTTACACAAACAAATCCAAATGGGGTGGCTTTGTTTTATTGAGCTTTGAAATTATCAATAGGCAACAAAAAATTGAATGCATTTCTTATTACTAATATTATATATATTAACAGAATCTGCTTTTCTATATCTTCTTTAGTAATTATTGTTGTTATTATTATTTTTATGTTGTTGTTGAATGGATTTTTTAGCTTTATCTTTGTAATAGTTTATTGTTGATGTTGACCAATTGTATTTGTGATTGAAGATGTGTTGACTTTTCTTATATAAATATGTATGAATAAATTTTTATTTGTTTATAATTAATTTTGATATCTCATAAATTCAAAATGTAATATCTTACTTTTTGCCCCGGGTTAAGAACAAAACATTGTTGCTAGTTATATACAAAGTTATATTTGCCAAAGCCTTCTTGATGGTGTGTGTTGGCACGAAGAATAGCACTTATCGTTTAAGTGTGAATCCAAACATCACTAGAGGCTCCGAAAGTGGTCCTTGTGCTGTTTTGGCCCATACTCCATGCACCCTTGGTTCACTGATCAAGTAACCTTTTGGGCCCTAATGTGTAATCCGTAACTGGTTCTAAAGTCTCCCAAAGCCTTTATAGGCTCTAGGATTCATGGCCCGTTTAGCACATGATAAATCTACGTAACCTAATTGAGAGATCTTCCCCTAATCTTAAGTTGTTTTGAAGCCATTTGCAAGCCCTTTGCATTCCAAGGTCACAGAAAAAACCTTAGAGATGAACCCAAGTTGTTTGGACCCAAAATTTATTGACCATGCTCAACTTGACCCATGATTAACCTAATTGGTTTTTTCCAGAAGGATCTACTTCGATTTGGGAAGCTTTCAAACCCATTTGAGGCCCTTCGAGTTCCAAACTGACTTGAATAATAACCTTAAAACTTGACAAAGATGATTTGGGTCCAAAACGTAATGGTTTTGGCTCACTTGACCATTTGATTGGATACATTTAAAATAATCGTTAAGTTGTGATTGTCCAATTCAATGGTGAATGTCAACTCGACCAAAGTGAATCTTCATATAGTCATTGATGAATCAACTGCATACCAAATGGAAGTTAAATTGGATCCCTACAACATAATCCCTACTATATGAAGCTTTGTTAAATATCCAAAATAATAATTTAGTATTACTTTGATTATTTTGCCCTAAATCCATGAGTGATTTTTTCTCCTATGAAAGCAGATTTTGAGATTCCTGTGATGGAATGGATCAAAGTATCACATGAACGTCTTAATCTTTGGAGGACGGCCTATTTAGCTTGAGTCACTTGACTTTATTGATAATGTTAACATTATGTTACTACTTCCCTTTTTTTATAAGATTATGATATACATACTCTCTTCATTAATCATTATCAGAATATTTATTTTCTAACCAAGTTCATAATTTAGGATATGACAAATTTACAACCCAGATCAAAACCAAATGGAACCTACACATTCAAGTCAACGCCATTTCATGTTGAGAATTAGGTTGTGGGGCTCATATCAATGCACACAATTGGTAAAGAACAAAATTGAAAGGTTTGTTTTTGGATTAGATAATAAAACTATATAAATCATAATAAGATAGTTTATCATGATATTTTTCTATACCTTTGTCAGCACTCAAACATTAAAAAAAAACTATGATTTGTATTTATAATAATAATGGTGACCAAATGAATAAAATAAGGTTTTTTTTTTTACCCCAATTTTGTCAACCCTGCAACAAAGATCCATAATAATTTAACAATCATAATAATTGGAATGATCAGGCAGCCATATGCAAACAGAACTTAACCCTTGATACAGTGGCCACACTTTCTTAATTTCAACTCCAGTGGTAAGGAGCGTCACTTCTTACCTGGCTGACCTTGGGCACGTCATCCTTTTATACTTATACATGCTCATTTTCCACTTACATTTCTTTTCGCTTTTCTATTTAAGTAAACTATCTCCCTATAAATATATATGTGGGCCCTCTCTTTGGTCCAGCCCCGTTGGCTGGGGTAGGAATAACAAAAGAAAATTTTCTTTCCAATGAATGCTACTTGTTTGGACCCACTTGGAAAATGACATCAGGTTGACTGGCTCTACGAGTCAAGCACGTTCTGGACTTGGACCCCAATTACAAAAGAATCAAATAACCAATAGCTGCTGGGAACTTGCCTTTCCGTTTCCAACTTAAAATAGTTTCCAAACATACACAAATCTCTAACAGAAGAGGAAGAAGCCCCATGTAAAGACTAATGAGATTGAAATCAATCTCCCTGCTCTTGATAGCTCTGTTCCTTGTGTTTTGGGTGGTTTCATCAGAATCAGATGCAAACAACCTCCTCAAAGGGAAGGCAAGTTTAAGGAAGCAAGCTCTTCTACACCCAAGGCTGCTGCTACATACTTCAACTTCCTCCCATGTTCTTCTCCACAAACGCCTGCAGAAATCGAATGCAATTCCAGGTGATGATCAGATTCCTGAAGTGATGGGTTTGGATAGAGCAACGATTAATGGCCCACAAGGTAATTCTTCATGGCTTTGATCTCTCCTTTCCTGAGTTGGAATAGATGTTTGTGAATGGGGTTTTGATTGGCTGCCCCTGATGGATCTATCCAAGTGGGGTCCATGTTGGGTAGGATATTATCTGAGGGTTGTTTTTGGGTTTGTGGCTAGCTGGGCTCCTAGGCCGAGTCAATTTTCTATTTGTTGTTGCCTCTCCAAACCATCTATTTGTAGGGGCAAAGAAGATTGGATGGTTATGATCTTAGGATCTTGAAGATTCTTGGGAGATGGCCTTTTTACAGTGGGGCCCAGCAGATCAATCATGCACCGAGGGTGCATCAGGACTCAAAGACTCAACAAGTATAAAGGACCTTTATTTCCCTTTCTCTTCTACAATTTGTCAAGATTGGACCCAGTCAAAGGGCCTTTTTGCAACGCGTTTAACTCCATTCCGCGTTCAAAGTGGGCCCCAGGTGGCCCACTCTGTTTATCGCTCAAGGCCTTGTTTATTGCTTATCTACTTGGATTCAAACAATGTAGATGCAGGGCTTTTGGTGATGATGTTTCTGAATTATTCAACTTGTTATTCTTTGCCATTGAATTTCAATGTAAAAGTTTCAATGGTGGATATCAAATCTGTTCTGGATTGAAACTTAATCTCATCCCTATATACAGGATTCTCTACACATCCCACCCTCCCTCTCTCTTGTAGGACCTCAAAGGGTATGTTTGTGTAACTCTGAGGATTTCATGATGCCTCAGAAAATGCATCAATTTCCAAGTGTGCAAGTCTTCTGTGGTTTTGGTTTGGTGCCTCTTCATGTGCAAAGAGGAATTTTTTTAACTAATTTCCTTGAGATTGGGGAGGGGAGGAGGATGAAAGCAGAAAAAAATTGCCACAAAGCATGGAATCCCACCTTTGCACAAACATGTCCTAAATATGATCATACAATACAATCCCCTATAATATATGCCTTATAATATATGATATTACACATTTTGATCCATGTTCTCTTCACTCATGGAATTGAATTGCTCACGTGTTAAACAACCATTTTACAGGACATGAGAAGGTGACAAATCCAGGCCCGAACATTCTATTAGTTGTTCTTGTTCCTCTTTTGGTTATCTTATTCATAGTCCTTGTGTGTATCACAATTTTCACCATTTATCGCCGGTATGGAATGAACATGGCCACTGGAACATGTGAAACAAAAAATGGAGATATATTTTCCATATGGAATTATGATGGAAAGAATGTCTATGATGACATTGTCGAAGCGACTGAAAATTTCGATGACATATATTGCATTGGCATGGGAGGAAATGGGATGGTTTATGAAGCAGAGCTATCAACAGGGCAAATAGTAGCTGTAAAGAAATTTCACTCATTAGGAAATGGGGACATCATCGACATGAAAAGCTTTAGAAATGAGATAAGGACATTAATAAACATTCGACATCGCAACATTGTGAAGCTTTATGGATTTTGTTCACACGCCCGATATAAATTTCTTGTTTATGAGTACATGGAAAAGGGGAGCTTAGATCTTATCCTAAGCAGTGTGCAAGGAGCTACTGAATTGGATTGGTATAAAAGGACCAATGTTATTAAAGGCATGGCCCGCGCTTTATCCTACATGCACCATGATTGTGCTATGCCAATGGTTCATAGGGACATATCTAGTAAAAATATTTTGTTGAATCCGAAATTTGAGGCTTGTATTGCTGACTTTGGCATTGCCAGACTTCTAAAGCCCAATTCTACCAATTCGACCGTCATCGCTGGCACTTATGGATACATTGCGCCAGGTAATTTGATCTAGACTCACCGGTTATTTATTGTTGGTTTAGTTAATTATCTGGCTACAAATCTAAATAATGTATAGTTATATTGGGATAGATCTGCTTTAAAGTAAAGCAAGCTTTTCGTGGCTTGGCTATTGAATATCTGGCACAATCACATTATCTGGTATGTATATTCACAAAACAGAGCCTAATATAAGAATGTTAACTGAATACTCTAAGTGTATAATATTAGTTAATTTGGTAGTTGGTCAAACAAGCACTTGACAGTTGAGGAGGTGGGGAGGCTAAGATGATGAAAAAGATATTGATTAAGTTGGGGTTGAGAATGAAGCAAGATTCCATTTTTAGATTTGTTGTAAACAGTCCTAATATATTATTACTTAAGCCTATCAATCTTCTTTTTATTTAATTTTAAGAAACCAAAAATAATAATTATTTTAAAGCATTATAAATGTAATTTGTATCCTGGTGATGAGAACCACTGGACAACCTATCCATGAGAGTCTCAAAATTCAAAAACTAATTGTTCAAGAACTATTGAACTGGTCCTTTTAAGTAAAATGAAAAAAAAAAATACATTTAAAGGTTTAAACAATAAATTAACCATTATTCCTGGTCTACAAGAAAACTAACTCCCTTATATTAGCCTGCAACTGAACCTAATTGGCAATTTCAGTCAGTAATTGGACATGAGCTGTTAGTCCTCTGCAAGTCACCAAGGACCCACATGGGCCACATCCAGATCTGAGATGCTGTTCCACATATGCTAAGATTTGAAAATTCTGATCTCATTTCTGCAACTGTCATCACCAACTGTGGCCTTACATAAAATCAAGACCCCGTCTCTGCAACTCCATGAACTCTATCAAAATCGTCGAAAACCAAACCCAAATGCTTGAACTAAAAAGCCCACCTCCCCTTCCTTGTCGTCATGTTTGTCAGCAACAGTTTCATCAAGATTCAAGAGTCACTTCTGATTAGGCATTTAGGTGGTTGGATTGAGTTGAAGCAGAGTTAGTTTTTCTTTTTTTTTTAATCATTTGGCCACCTCATTTAGCTGGTATTTTTAAGAAGTAACTTAATCAAAATGGACTCGAACATCATCATTTTTATTGAAGCCTTATCATATCTATTAGGGTCGACTTTGTGAGTTATGTTTATTTTGCTCTATCTCATCTATGAGCTTTTTAAATCAACAGACTAAATAAATTTTTTTGAATCACCAATAATTTTTTGAGTAACTTGAGAAAGAGATATATACTAATATATCCAATATCAAAACTAAAGTTCACTGTTTCAAAAGATCTTTCAATACACTGAAACACTAAAATGCTGACTTTTCTTTTATAGTAACCTGCTTATCTGCTTTTTATTGACTTCCTATAATTTAAATTTATAATAAAATGATATCTAATGAAGGAATATTAAAGAGGTGATGAATGGAGGTGGGGATGTAGATGGGAACCTCACTTTCTTGAGATTTGATTTTGTGGGTTATAGTTGGGTGGTCATTTCCTACCAAAAATAAAAGGAGACTATTTGGTGACTCTTTTACCTATAAATGTATGTATCCCTTTGATACAAAACCTTGAGTAAGCAAAACATAATCTCACTAATTTAACTAAATCACTCAAAACAAAATGCATGCCCCTTTATCTAAAGCAAATACTTCAGCTCCATTTGAGTAGAGGGGGCTCTGTTTTACATGGGAGAGTAATATAGAGAGCCAGGAATCAGTGTAAGGTAGTTGCCAAAAAGAAATACTTATTGCCATTAGCATCATCTTAGCCTTATTTTATCTAAACAATTGATGCCACAAAATATTAAGGAGGCAGATCATGAAATATTGAAATGGCATTAAAAAAAAAGAGAGAGGTAATGTATAAACCAAATTAGCTTGAACTAAATACAAGTGGATGTAGCTCATATAGTTGAAATATTGTTTGTTTTTCTTTCTTGCAGAGCTTGCTTGCACAACAAGGGTCACAGAAAAATGCGATGTCTATAGTTTTGGAGTTGTGGCATTAGAAGTAATGGTCGGAAAGCATCCGGCGGATCTCATCTCCTCTTTATCATCTCCGGGAGGTGAAAACATATTGTTAAAAGATGTGGTAGACCAACGGATCCCACCTCCTTCACCTCAAGTTGCAACAGAAGTGATCTCTGCCATAACATTGGCTCTAGCATGTGTGCGCACCAGACCCGAATCTAGGCCAACCATGAAACACATATCGCGCGAGCTATCAGCTCATAAAACTCCTTTCCACGCACCATTTCACTCAATCACTTTGTTTCAACTGATGGATATCTAATAGAGTGTTGTAATGTACTTTTAAAAAAATGATGGGTCTCTAATACAGTGTTGTAATGTAGTTAATCAAAGACAAAAGTCCCATTCAAATAAAAAACAATTGTAGGAGTGAGACTATAAGAAGATAATGTATAATTGTAATGCATCTGACTTTTTCTGCTTGTTGGATAAGCAGCTTTGATGTTTTTCTTCATGGCCCTTATGGGGGGGTTTGGGAATTGCATTTGTCAATGCTTTTTCTGTAAATGATTCTCTATCCCTTGTAGTATTATTGTATTTTTGGCTGACATCCACGCATTGTATTAAGTTGGTGATTTTAGTTTAGTCTGAAATCAAACTAGGATCAATGAGAGTAGAATCATCTAAAATCTAAGGATGCAAACAAGTGGGAGTAAGATTTGCCTAGCATGAACTTGTTTGGACACTGATGAAGCCAATCAGTGGTGGGACTAGGAAATTTGCCTTGGCCCCACTTTGCAAGAAAAAAGTTTTGGGAGGCCAATGTAAAAAAAGAAATAAAACGAAATAAAATTTCCCATAACATTTGGGAGCTTTCCAAACTTTCTGAGGTGAAACCAAGACTTCATGTGCCAACCCTAAAGAAAGCCTGAACTGAGCTGGGTGTAGTCAGGCTTAGTCGTGGGCTTGATCTTGGGCCTATTTTACGAACCTGAGTAAAATTTGGCTGGGATTGAACATGGAACTCCAGGGTGTAAGTTCAAGCTCATAGAAGTTTCTTTTTTTATATAATTTTGTTTTTAAAGAAGTATAGGACTTTTGGCTCATTGTAAAAAATACACATGGGGATTTGAATATAAAAGTTATATATATATATATATCTATATCTTTCAATCAAGTTTCTCCATAAATTTTTTTTTTTGAAAAATGGCAAGAACGCCCTTATGATAGTTTTTGTCTATTTTGATTTTTTTTCATATCCAAAACCAACTCAAAATTCACTTTATGAGTCTCATTGATCAAATGGTGATGGTGGGTTACCTTCTTTTAATAGTTCAGTGTAAATGCTAGAATTTGTTATGGGATTCTTTTCTCTAGATCTGAAGTTTCAACTTGATTTCGATGATCATAACCCCATTTAATTAAGCTAATTTTTCCCAATAATTTTGAATCCATATAAATCCGTCTTTTTTAACCATCTATACATAAAGCTTGTTAAAGTGGGCCCTACTGGGTCACTTCTCTTGAATGACTTATTAAAAAGAAAATCTAAAAAGTGAAATAAGGGTATTTTTATTATTTCTCAAAATCTTTTTACGGGGTGAGGACTCAATTGAAAGAAATATGAAAAGATTTTATACTTTTTTTTTAAATAACAAGCAAAATAGTATTCAGTTATTTACGGGTAGTGAAACGGGTCCTGGACCTTGTAGCTGTTGACCTGTTTGGGTACAACTGCAGGAAACATTTGGCAACCCAAATTCCCATTGCCGTCCAATGGTGTTTTTGTAATTAAGTTTGAAGGCAGGGGCCTTGAGTTAACATTGGATTCTCAGTATAGAGAATGTCCTCTTCTGATGCCATAACCATAGCTTTATCTCTGTCCACACCAGAAGAAAGCACAGAGAGAGAGAGAGAGCTTTTAAAATCCCTGTTTACCTCTCCAAAAAGCGTGGAATCTCTCTCCCCAAGGTACGTAATTGAATCTTCCTTCCATTTCGAAATCTGGGTTTGATTCAGTGCATGCAATTTCAGCTATTACACATCAGGAGGATTCAAATATATGCCCTGTCTATCTCAATACAGATGCAAGATCATGATTTTTTGAATTTTCTTTTTAAGTGTTATCATTAACAGTCACCCACTTTACCATAATCTTAGTTGGCTTTGGTTTGTTCATTCATTTTGCGAGTGAGTGTAAGTCGTTTGATAAAATTTGACTGAGAAAAAGATCACCCAAAAAATTTATTTTTGAGTTGATTCCTTTTTGGGAAGGAAGGAATTACCAAAAGTCCTATGTTGGGTTTTGAGATTTTCCATACCCCATGAAGGGGAACTTTGGTTCACTCATCATCTTCACCCTGAAGCATGATTGCTATTATATATATACTTGCTCAGCCACTCCCAGACTAATAATCTTAAGAAGATTTATTGCCCAGTTTGTGATTTTTGTGACAATTGCTGCTAGGCCACTTATAGTAGTTACTTATTGGACTGGATTTATGGGCCTTTTCTTGTCCACTGCTCACCATCCTCACCTTTATTTTATTCCATGCTTTCCTATGTTATTGATGTATGAGTTAAGGGCGCATCTGTGTATCATGAGAATTTCAAAATAGAGAGGAAAAGGGCTTAGATATTCCATGTGGCCACATTTCTGACATTTGGTGCGACACATTTCTACATGGGAAGAACGCCGTTTTTGAAATTGGAACTTCGTTTATGTGATAGAGAGGAAACTTATATCCCATGAGGGAACGTGGAGAGTTGGATTCCACACTCGCAGAAAAGGAAATCTGAAGAACGTGAAATCCTCGTGCTACCCAAATTCACCCCAAATTTGAATTCTCAGTTTGATTTTCTCACGTGGTTGTACAATCTGGACTGTGAATCATCGCTGTCTTGCTCTGTGTGCACGTTTGAGTGTAGTGTACTGGATAGCTTTACTGGACTGCTTCGCTTGTGTGTGCTTATGGACATGATTGTGAGTGTGCGCGCATGCTATTTTGTTTTATTTCGGTAGGACAGGTAATTGTATGGTGCACTATGCATTTGGGCATGGCTTGAATTTCAGGAAATGCTTGATTCCTTTGTTTTTTGGCTTTCCGTAAACTCGAACATTCCAACATTCTACCCTGATCTGAAAGACCAGCAGAAACCAAATCCCATCCATGCTTCTGTAACTCATAAAAACAAGAATGATCTTACAAAGCAATTATATATATCAGAAACCAAATCCCATCCATGCTTCTGTAACTCATAAAAACAAGAATGATCTTACAAAGCGATTATATTTATCAGAAACCAAATCCCATCCATGCTTTCTAGCCATAAATTCCTTGAGTATACCTTGATGGTTACTTGAGCTTGGTTGGATGATTTCAACTGAAACATAGCATTATCCAACTTATTGAGATGAGCCCTTAACTTTTTATTATTTTTCATGTACAGATTATATTCCATTTTCCCTCCTGAAATTATTTTAGGCTAGAAGAATTTCTAAAGACTCTCAGAGGTTGAGGTTATGACCTCCACTAAAGGTCAGTTTTATGAGCAGTAGGAGCCACTACATCTTGAAATGACGATTTGTGGTAACCTTGCATTCACTACTCTGGCTTGTCCGGCCTTCACTACTTTTGTAGAAATTTTTATGATCTAATTTGTACCTGGGGAGGGGATTCTTGACGTGCTGAGATCATTGGAGCTTAGGTTTCCTAACAAAAAGGATGATGTCAGTTTTGTGGACTGCCAGCAGTAGAAGGACAAATTGTATGGGGCTAAGAACAAGGTAAAAAAGACTTCCAATTAGTCTAGAAAAAATAACTTCTAAAGTTTTGAGTTTTGATTAATTTGGATTTTATATAGCTCAGGATGATTTCTAAAACCCTAGATTTGGCATTCACCTGAAATCTCAAAATATTTAAATTGCTTATTCCAGCATCTTTTTGAGGTCTAATAGAATTTACAAAAAATGCTGAGTAATCCATAGTGCTCTATGCAGATGTATGAAACTACATGTTCCTTCTGCATCAGTTCAATTACCAATAAAACCATTAATGATAAATATCACCATCCAGAACTTATAATAGACATCATCCAAACCATTTCATGGTCTCTCAGTTATCTTGTTTCTTTTTCAGATGTATATGTATTTGTTGAGTGAAACCGTTGTCCTCTCTTAAGGATTATTGGAAGGGGGGAAATGGCGGCTACAACATCAATAAGGAGCTTTGTTTCACATGTCATCCTAGATTTGGATGGCACACTTTTGAACACTGGTGGGTGTACCATCCTCTCATCTTGATGATCACTTCTATCAATTCTTTTTTTCATACTTGGCAAAACATCATATGTGCTTATGCAATAATTTCCATACTTGGTTGCTTTTGTATTATTATCTTTTTTTAACATTCCAATTTGTGGTAGATGGCATTGTTGCAGAGGTCTTGAAAAGGTTTTTGGTCAAGTATGGAAAGAAATGGGATGGGAGAGTAGCTCAAAGAATAGTAGGAAAGACACCTTTGGAGGCTGCAACCGCTATTGTGGAGGATTATGAGCTCCCCTGCACAACGGAAGAATTCATTTCTGAAATTACCCCCTTGTTTTCGGATCAGTAAATTCTATGCACTTTCTTTTTGCTACATCTTGAAGCATGTATATATCAATTTATATGGATGGGTCTTATTAAAAATTTTAATCCAATCTTGGAAATGCTGGTCGTATAATGCACACAGAACTAGGGACGTCAATGAGCCATTTTTGGGCCAGGTGATAGTAATTTCAAGAACGACCTTTTGCAATGCCTTCCTTTGAGCACAAGATGGCCGAGTTTCAAAGCCCAAGCACAGCCCATCTCTCTTCTTTTTTCTTTTTTTATTTTTCTTTATGTTTTTGGTAACATGAATTGAACCCACAACCTAAAGGTTGCAATGGTGACCAAGCTAGGCCCATTTTAAATGTATTACATCCATACCGAGTTCAATATGCATAATCATACATTTATTGCTACAATGACGTCTCTTAACCCAATTCAGTTTATTGATTACCTTGTCCCATGTTGAATACATATCTCTTATTGTAAGCCTGAAAACCTGACCCATGATATGCCAGACCTGAAATTTGATGGCTGGCCTGGCTATGACATCCCTGCAAACAATGATCAGGGTACATCAATGGAAAGTAGATGTGAGAATGTGAGAAATGGTGCAAATTTATGAATCACTAATGATGCCACTTGTGTGCTTTTCTCTTCCATTTCAATGCCCATGGGGTTAATCTCTGCGTTTGTTCATATCAGGTGGTGCAATATTAGAGCACTTCCAGGTGCAGTTCGATTACTTAAACATTTGAATGGTCATGGTGTTCCGATGGCATTGGCTTCAAATTCTCCAAGGGAAAATATAGAAGCAAAAATATCATATCATCATGGTATGCTTCGTTTTATAACCTATAGAGCATAAGTTTTTTTCTTTTTTTGTTAAATCTTTCTTGGAGTAGTTTAATAGACTGCAAGGGGTGAAAGATTCGACATTGACATTTTACTTTCCAAAAAAGAGAGAATGAATGGAAAAATATCCTAAGATACTGTGTTTTGTTTGTTGTCTTTGAGCCTATTAACTTGTTGTTTTATTCATATAGGCTGGAAAGATTACTTTTCTGTCATCATTGGTGGTGATGAAGTAAGAATGGGGAAGCCATCTCCTGAAATGTGAGCAACTGGAACCTAGAGTCTGTTGTTAAATGAGTTTTCCTTTCAATGTCTCTATATTCTATATGAATTCAACTATTTTCCAAAATCTAATTCTTGTATTTTTCTGTTTAAGATTTCTCGAAGCAGCTAAAAAGTTGCACGTTGAACCTTCTAAATGCCTTGTCATAGAGGACTCATTGTGAGTGCTATCTGTCTTCAATTCACTTCCACATATATGCACCATTTAGAACTTCCTGATTGATTTTGTTATGCCTGACATTGTTTTATTCTCTGCCAATTAATATATTATTGATGTGTATTCATTTTTTCTGATTTTTTTTCGCCATGGTTATGAAGAGGGTTTTCATTAATGATGTTCTATTTATGATTCTTTCTTTCTGAACTCTGAACTTATGCTTGGATGAACAGTGCTAAATTTCATTAATGCATTTTGCATTGCCTTTTTAAGATTACATTTCTTCATATCATGAAATATGGTGTGCTCTGTATCAGGACAGGTGTTATGGCTGGTAAGGCTGCTGGAATGGGAGTGGTTGCAGTACCATCTATGCGAAAACAAGCTCCACTTTTCAATATAGCTGATGAGGTGATCAATTCTCTGCTTGATCTGCAGCCTGAAAAGTGGGGTCTACCACCATTTCAAGATTGTATACCCCTGGAACCTAAGATCATCTTTTATCCAAGCATCTCACTGTTTTACCTTCCTTACCAAGGTAGTCCAATGCCATCAAGCTTCTGATTTGTAATTTCAGGGATAGAAGGCACCTTGCCTATTGAACCTTTCTTCATCGGTGGCCCGGTTATAAAGGGATTTGGTCGTGGCTCAAAGGTACTTGGGATACCAACTGGTATGTCAAAAACTCCTAAACCCTTAGCCATCATGATCTTTTGAGGAATGTCAAGAACTATTTAGCGTTGTCTCCCAAAGGAAGTGTTCTACATTTTCATAGAATGGTGAACTTTCCTCTTGGTGTTTTTCTGTATGCCTGTGTCTTTGTTTTTAATTTTGGATAACTGAGATATCCTTTGAGTTGGTAAAAAGTTCTTACTGTTCTCAAAAGCAGGCCCCAGTATCTTATGCAATTTTTTCATATATATTACATTGTTTTAGAACAGAAGTTTGACAAAGTGTAACTTTTTTTTTTCAAGTTTATATATTACAGTTATTATTCATTGTCATTGAGAATTGTGATTGTTTTGACTTCTCACATGCATGACAATTGCATCGGGCATGAAACACTCAGCAAATATAACAGTGTGCCTTCTGGATACATTGGTCCGATATCGCTGATGCTCTCATTCATCATAATTTCAATGAATAGACACTTTCATTCTTTTTGTGGGGGTATCCTATGTTGCATTCCTTCTCTCAGGTTACTATTTGTTGAACAGGAACTTACAAGGACACTTTTTCTTGTAGCTAATTTATGTGCAGATGATTTCTCAGTCATTCTTTCGGAACATGCCTCTGGAGTGTATTTTGGTTGGGCTGGATTGTCCGCACGAGGTACCTACAAGATGGTTATGAGCATTGGTTGGAATCCATACTTTGACAACAATGAAAAGGCGATAGTAAGTCTAAATAAAGTTGGTCGCCGACATTCTCTTTTGTTGTCTCCATAATGTTGCTTAAAAAATGAATAGTAACAAGAACCAGATTGGTTCAACAGGAAATTTTGAAACAACTTGAAAATAAGTGGAGTTTGTTTAAACAAATTATTATAGTTAAAAAGGAATTTCTCAGAATTCAAATGCTGTCAAGAACTGCACTAACAACAAAAAGAGCAAATATCATTATTTTTAAATTTTAAATTAATTAGTAATTGAGAAATTTACCGAAGAGAAATAATGCAAATGAAGCGATAAAGTATTAGAAAAAAAATGTATACCTAGTCAACTTTTTCTTCCTTTTTGTGGGGAGGTGTAGTTTGGGATTTCTCCTTTGGGAGGATTTGTCTGATAGTGAAGTTTCTGATTTTGGTAGGATGCTTGGTAAGCTAGGTCAGTTTTATAAGTCAGTTGGCAAGTCGGATGTCAGACTATGGAAGCCTGATGCCAAAGGTCAGTTTTCAGTGAAGTCTTTTTATAATGCTTTCGTAGACTTTGGTGTTAGTGTGGAAGGTTGGGAGCGTTTTTGGGATCCTTTAATTCCACTGAGAGTTTTGGCCTTCTGCTGCGTAGCGAGGAATCATAAAATTTATAGACATAATTAGCGATAGGTCCCTGAAGTGGAACTTGTAGAGGCTCTGATCCGCTGAATTTCTGTTTAAGGGCTATGGTCCACGCAGCTAAACATTTTGCAGCCAGAGGTCCCTATATTCGCCACATCACATATTTCGTGATAGATTTGCCCCTGTAACTGCCGCAATATGGCACACATAAGTGGCCTAACACGTTACGCAAATTAAGCCCTTAATTTTTGGGCCTTAAGGTCCTTAACATGATATTTCATGACTAATTTGCCCCTCTAACAGATTTTATTTTCTAGTTTTAGATGAAGTTTCGAAATTCAAATGGGAGGGAATAGATCAAGTTTTGAAATTCAAATAGAAGGGAATGATCTACGTTTTCTGCCACACAGTCATGGTGATTTGCCCATGGATGTCTCCTTGATGAATATCTAGTAAATGGTTTTATCTAAAGTTTTTTTACTAGAATGACCGAGCTACATGCGTAATACAAATATTCAGGTAATTCTCCAAAAGAGGGGGAGAAACTGCATTTGATGTGTTTTGACCCACTCAAAAGACAATGTATCAAGGGGAACTCAATTGTATTAAAAATGGGAGGAAATTTGTTCTTTTGAAATTTTAGTAAGGGTCTTGAGGTTTTTTTTTTTTAGTGTGACTAGATTTGAAGGAAGGGTGGACAGTGGGTTTTTTTTTTTTTTTTTATGAAACTGTGGATTTGATCCATCATTTTCTGAATTTATCAGAGTTTGGTATGAGTTTATCTGAGTTTTGAGTGAATTTATCTTAGTTTTGCATAAATTTATCTAAGTTCTAGACAAATTTATCTGAGTTCTGGAACAAATATATCTGTGTTCTGGACAATTTTATCTGAGTTTTGGAGCAAATGTATCTGAGTTCTAAAACAATGTAATTGGATACGAGGCATAGATGCTTCCAATCAAGGTCGTTCATCTGATGTGCCCCACTATGAATAGAGCATTTTGGGGGACATTGGCTTTGATTGGACAATGTTAGCCACTTGATTGACGGTAGATCTTTATATTTAGTACCATCAATTTTGGGTGGAATGTTTTTCACCAATTTAACAGTCAGGAAAGTTTGGTTAATTGGATTTGTTGATCGATGTCTATCGATAGTGGGATCCGCCGATGAACTGTCTCCTTTCTTGATTCACTTTCCTCCTCCTCCTTGTGCCGGATGTTCAAAATCCCTAATTTCTCTCTTTCGTTCCTTCTTTGGCAAGTTACCACGATTTTAGGCTTAACGTTTTTTAATAAAGAGATAAGAGAATATGAGGGCATTATTGTCCTTTCAAGTATATGAAACGGTGGAAGGGACCTTTGCCTATACGAAATTAATTCGTGGACAGTTTGCAATAAAAGATAATTATGAGGGACCTCCAACCAAATGCCCCAAATTCTTACTCTAGACAACTTAAGAAGGAATATTGTTATAGTATATGGGTGTCCTATATGCTTGAATGGTGAGGAAACGGTACATCACTTATTGATCCATTGTCATCATGCTTATAAAGTGTGGACTGCTGTTATTAACTTGTTTGATATGGAGTGAGTCATGATAGGGACATTTGCAGATCTTTTTATTCAGTGGCGGCTATGGTGTCAGTTTGTTCGGGGCAAGATATTGTGGAAATATGTATTGTATTCATCTATTTGGAAGCTGTGGTTGGAGAGAAATAATACAGTGCTTAGAAATCAAAGTAAGCCTGTATGGAGGTAGGGAGGTTGCTGACTCCATTATTTGGACGGTCAGAATGGGTAAGCATGAGAAATGAGTTTGAAGGTCTCTTTGGAGGTTAGTAATAGTTCTTCGAAAGCTATCTATCTTTAAAGGGGGTTGGTATCCTAAAGTTGTCTGTGGTGTTGTCTGGATGAGTCCTCCTTTTGGGGTCCGTAAGTTAACTTTGATGGCAGCCTTCATAAGAAATTGGGATGGCTTTGTTTGTAGGAGATTTTCTGGTCATGTGGATTCTTCAAATGCTAATGGAGCTGAAGTTTTTGCCCTTCGATAGGGTGTCGTGAGTTTCTCAAATTGGGTGGTTATAATCATATTCTTGAAGGGGATTTTTCCTCGCCTATTCAATGGGTAGGGAAGTCTTTCCTTGGCGGTTAGTGGATTGGGTGGAGGAGTTGTAGGATAGTTCTTATCAATTGGATGTTTTGTTTCATCATTTCTTAAGAGAGGCTAATGAAATGGCAAATGGTTTGGCTAAGGAGGGAGTTTTTCGCACCTCCATTTATTTTGATGTTTAATTCTTTGTTGGTTTGTTTGTATCTGTTTTTTTGTGGGTAGGCTTGGCATTACTTCTGCTGTCTCTGTTTTTTTTTTTAGCAATAAAAATAAATGTTACAAAAAAAAAAAAAAAATTCTTCCTTTTTTTTTTTTGAAAAAAGAGGGCCCAAAAAAGTTATGCAACAATTAGTTTTTGGGAGGAAAGGACAAGCTTTATTTTATTTCATGATTTGAAAATGTGAAGTTTTATTGAGGAAGGAAGCAAAACTACTCAAAGGAAATGACTCCTCAAAAACAAGCAAGGTTTTACCAACTCCTTTTGCGCAGAATCTGTTTCTGCATTACCTTAAGAGTATCAGAAGGAGGGGGGAGAGAGAGAGAGAGAGAGAGGATATAATCTACTTACTATGATTAGAGAGAGAGAGAGAGGATATAATCTACTTACTATGATTTCCTTTCACCACCTTGCCATTCTCCAGGACTAGTTAGACAAAGTCTGTTCATAGGATAGCATGTCCCACCTCCTGAATCAACCCCTCCTAACAATGTACTGTAACAACCCGGAACCTGGGGCCTTGTCGGACTCCATATCGTAACTAACAAGTAGCAGAGCACCATCATGAGTTATAACATTGGAAGCATAATAATCAGGCTTTTACCAAAAATCCCAATCCTTAATTAAAAAAATAGTCCAAATCTCAATGTCGATGGAAATTTCAAAAATGAAAATAAATTATACAATTCCCAAAACAGTCTATGTAGTTTAAATGAATCAACTAATTAAAATAATGAAAACTAGTCCTTCATCTTTATCTTCTATGGGAATAGGTCGCTTAGGAACGCATGCCGCAGCCTATCCCTTGATCATCATGGTAATCCTTACATTCTAAATCCTGTTTACCTAGATTGGGGCAGCAAAAATAACAATCAGTGGAACTGAGTGAATAGAAACTCTAATCTACACGGGTGCACAATTCCATGTTAAACAAGAATAATAATGTTGCAATGATAACAGGAATGCATTTATTAAAGTCCGATTAAGGTTTCTTGAAACTATCCTCCAAACAATCCCCTAACCACTTGACAGAATCATCCCATAAATACCTCATGGATGCCTCATATCAAGTACAAAGGGCTGACCTACAGTCAGTGAAAATAGCCGACCTGTAGTCAGGTGATTAACATAAACTGACTTGGGAGTCAGGGAATGACCTATGAGTCATAGAATAACATATCTGACCTATGAGTCTAGGAATCAGGTATATTTAACCAATGGGTCAAGAATAACATCTATGCGAGGGCCTTGGTATGTGCTAGTGGTCTAGGGGAGGTCCAATGGTTAATCATGTTATTCAAAACATTTTATTCCTGAAAACCATATAAACATGATTCATACTTGAACAAAATTCTTTACCATTCTCAACATTTACATCGAGGTGGTTGAGATCAACCCCTTACACCATGCAAATTTATTATGCCCCGCTCCACATCAGTACTAATATCCGATGGTTTAAGGGCAATTGTATAGCTCTCTCTTTTATAGGTTTGAGATGTTTTATCATTAGAAATCTTGACATCTTTATTCAACATAACTCATAATATACAGATATATTTGAATCGTATTGCATAATTTTACAGAAAAATTCAGAATGTCAGAAGTATGATAAAAATTCCGCCCAATGTGGATTCCTCTGATCACTTGATGAATTTGTCATCAATAGATATGTGGCAGAATAATTCAACCATATATTATGTCAATTCAATAATCAGTAAAATTCTAAAAAGCCCTTCTTTAAGTTTTTTTTTAAGGAAAGAAGTTATAAAAGGGTCTGTATGTGGTTATTATAAACAAGAAGGGCTTATATGTAATTTTTATAAAAACAGAACTCAACCTTTTTGGAATAGCCTCACCCCAGTACCATTTGATCGATTCGATAGTGGGCCCCACTGGGGCCAGCCCCCAAAGGATGGGACTCATAAGGTCGCCCAACAGTTCCCTTCCCGATGTGTGGTCCTGATCTTCAATTAGGTGGGCCTATGGGTTCCGCAACATGTTTTTCTGCTAATTTGTGGGGCTTTCCTTCTAGAGACTTTGATGCTCGAATGCGAGACCATTTGAGCCCGTACTCAACACGAATGGCTTCCCTATATCTTTCAAAAATGTCTTTGCACTCTTTCATATTCTCTAAAATGTCTGGTCACTAACCTCGAAGAAAACAATCGAAATCATGGTTCTCGCTTTTTAGTTTACATAAACACTCCTTGAGAATTCATCAAGATATTCATCAGCGATCAAGTTTTCTTGTCTTAGATTAAGAAACTGTTCAAAGTAGACCTTATTCATATAATACCAATCTCCATATTTACATGCATATATCATTCTTTGAATTGTATTGTATAATTCACTGATTTGCAACTTAATATTCGCTTGCAATTCCATGTCGACATGGATGTGAAGATTGAAAATTTTATGCTCTTTAATATAAATCAACCTGACCTGATGTGAAGATATGGATTCCATGAGTATGTGGGTGAAGACGGATCACCATTTGGATTCCAGATGTAATGGTGGACGGTTGAAAATTTGAGGGAATCTGGGCCCACACTTGCTAGCTGAAGATGTATTTCTGCAAGCACTTTTTTCCCAATGTTGAGTTGGATTTGGGCCTAACTCAAGCTCAAGCCCACAAACTAGGCTTTGTTGAAGTGCTGGAGGGTCAAGTGGTGACCCCGGGTCGGGTTCAACTGAATTCCGGCCCAAGTGATTGGGCCACACTTGTATCACATAAGGCACACATGTGAAGAGAGGAAACCCTCATTTTGATTTGCCTCGAGTTCTGTGCACGAAAAAGGAGAAAGGTGTTTCGACCTTGCTCTCTTGTTATTTGGAGTTGCAACAAAAGGAGATGGCAGAGGATGGAGTCTCGGTTGCACGGGAGATGATGACTAGGATGGTGATGATGCTCGGTGGAGTTCTTTTTCTCGACTGCTTCGTGTAAGCAGAGAAGAAGATGAAGGTGGAGCTGATGTTGTTCAACCAAGAGGATGGCCATGGTTGCGATGGATGCTGGGGGTGAAGATGATGGAGTTTGGCAAGGCAATTGACGATTGGAGTTGCTCGGCAAAGGCAAGGTAGATGATGCTGCGAGTGGAGGCTTGTCGGGTGGTGTTGCCGTTGCGTGCTGACATTTCGTGTTGCCACGAGTGACGATTGGAGTTGCTCGGCGAAGGCAAGGTAGATGATGCTATGAGTGGAGGCTTGTGGGGTGGTGTTGCCGTTGCGTGCTGATGTTTTGTGTTGCCACGAGTGGCGGCAAAATAGGACACTTTTTTTTGTTCGTCTCTCCCTCTGCGTGCGTGGGTGCGTGTGCGTGTGTGTGTGATGCCAAATGATGTGGAGCGGCGGATGAATGTGGGGTGGGAAGAGATGGAGATGGGGAGACACGGGAAGATAGATCAGGCCTCACACTTGAGTTGATAGGCCTCACGCCCAACTCTCTCTCTCTCTCTCTCTCTCTCTCTCTCTCTCTCTCTCTCTCTCTCTCTCTCTCTGTGTGATGCCAAATGATGTGGAGCGGCGGATGAATGTGGGGTGGGAAGAGATGGAGATGGGGAGACACGGGAAGATAGATCAGGCCTCACACTTGAGTTGATAGGCCTCACGCCCAATGGCCTCACGCCATACCCTTTCATAGGGGAGAGGAGCATAGCACCCAAATCTGTTTTTCATTCATCAAAGTCTAAAGCCAATAAGGCATTAAATCACTTATATAGGAAAAAGAAAAATCTTAAGACTAATCTCAACCATAGAAACAGTTAATGGTCAAGATTAAAACATTTAAATAAAACCTATGGACCCTACTCGCACAACTCAGCAGACTCCAAAGAATTAAGTAAATAAAGCAAATTAAATTAATGGACCTATGGACTACACTAACTAGGCCCAAAGGACTGGTCGGCCCATGGGGTCATGGGCTTATCCTGCATCAAACAATCCACTAGTTGTTTGCATGTTGGTTCTTGTTGTTTCTCTCAAACAAAGGAGGGATGATGTGGATAACTGTTTTCCTTGCTGTAATTTGGGTTTTATGGAAGGAGAGGAACTTGCACTGTTTCAAGAATTTGGTCTCTACAAGGGAGGCTTTGGTTGATAGGTTGAAGTTCACTATCTTGTCTTGGGTATCTATCTATATGAACTTGGTCCGGGTGGCACCCTTAACCATGGGGCGCAGCATGTCAACCATGGGCTTCCAACGGTGAGTCTTTGCTAGCCCCGCAATGGAAATATCCAAGTCCTGACGCTGGGCTTATAAGTCAAACCCCATATTAACTCAACATGATGCGTTTTAAAGCCGTGCGGTTCCGGATCCCATAAGAACTCCGGAATCAAGCGTGCTTGTGCAGGAGTTGTACCTGGATGGGTGACCGCCTGGGAAATCCTCGCGTGTGCACGTGGGCCAAAGTGGACAATATCATGCTGAGTTGGGCGAGGCTGTGACACTATCCTTCCTCAATTCCGAGGGATTCCTTCAGGTTTCACTCTTGAGCTTATTTTGGGAGGTGGTCTTTACTGTTCTTGGGGTTCTCGTCTATGATACCTGGATACTTGTACTAGCCCAACGTATCCATATCGAACCAATGCGACACTTGTATTGGTACCTGATACTGCATCAATACTTCTAAGGAACAAGTTTAACATATCCCACTTATAAAGTCCTTTATTTCATTTAGTTCTTTTAGTATTTTTTCTCCTCACCATAAAAAAATGCTAGAAAGAGACAAAAAAATAATGATACTTTCATTGATTCAAAAGTGATCCAAAAAAAGTTAAGACACTCGTATCCGTATCCGTGTCCTAGATTTTCAAAAGTGAGGAGTATATACCCGATCCCCGTATCAGTGTCAATATCCATATTCATATTTGGGCATCATAGGTTCTCGGGGTTGGTGTTTTCAGTGTTTCTCTTCGATTCTCTTTTGGGGTGTTGGTTTTCTTGTTTTTCTGTTTTTGTGTTTTGTTTGCTTGGCTTTTCGTTATCTCTCTCTTGTACTGTTAGCTTCTTGTTTGAATGTTAATTTTCAGGAGAAAAAAAAAAAGGAATTCATTGAAACTAAGCTCCTGTCCTGGAGGACACTTGTCAAGGTCTTGTGTCTTAGATACAGCATGTCTAGTATCTTTTTCCACTGGGAGATCTCCCGAACACAATGAGGAAGAGCCTTTTCCTTTATCATCAATGAGAATGAGCTCCCAATACAGATGATCTCTCTATCAATTCTTCCTATAGCACTTCTGATCAAACTTGCATCTCTTATTACTTAAAATGTAAAGAATGAATTTAATTGAATGCTGACTCTAATCTCCAAGGAGGTCATTGAAACTAGGCTGCTGACTTGGAGGAACCTTGGCAAGGTCTTGTGTCTTAGACATAGCATTTCTAGCATCTTCCTCTGAGATTTCCTGGACAGGAAAGAGCCATTTCCTTTTCCATGGAGAAGAGAAAATCTCTCTCTTCTCTCTCTCTCTCTATATATATATATATATATTTCTGAAATCTTATGGGCACTTGGAAAGTCATCTTATGATAACATAGGCTCCAAGTATCCAACAGAAAATGGAAGTAGATAACCCTCCAAAAGTCCTGATTCTTTTGTGCTTGTGAAATGTGGAAGTTACCATAGAAGTTGTGAATTTGAGAATTTGAGAGAAATGGAATAAACTGGTCTCATCACATCAAACCCGATTCCCATTTTATTTGGTGGCTTGATAACTATGAAATGGTCTGCGATGCAAATCAGATAGCTGGGTTGGATCTGGTTGAATCAGAATGAACATCTTGTCTCCATTTCTAGAAGATATTCTTGGAGAGATTCAAGAGACAACCTAGTGGAAAGGGCCATTTCATGTTGCCAGCCCAGGGATCAATCCATGGGTGGGTAGGTTATCCCACATGTACTGTACCTTTGACCCAATCTAGCCAAAAAGAAAAAAGAAACAGAAATTCTAGGAGTTTTCATTTAGTTTTACTAAAATGTGAAATTGTCACAGGAGCCATGGCTGCTTCATGATTTTGATGAGGATTTCTATGGGGAGGAGCTTCGTCTAGTAATTGTTGGCTATATTCGACCAGAGGTAGTGAAACTGTGCAAGTGCTGTTTTTTTTTCCTCCTGATAACATTGTAGTTTCCATTTTCTCCCTCCTGGTCTTTTAATTTGTATAGTTGTTTACCACTTGAAATCTGCAGGCCAATTTTGCGTCGCTGGAGGCTTTGATAGCCAAGATACATGAAGACAGGAAGATTGCTGAGAAAGCCCTTGATCTTCCCATTTATGCAAGTTATAAGGATTCACCATACTTAAGTAGTTCTTTACTGCAGAGTAATTATCATTCATGATGTTCAGTATTCCTGAAGATGAGAGACCTTTTCTGCAACCCCACTTAGAAATGTGATGTGGGTCTTTTAACATTTTCTTCCTCTTTGCTATTTTTCAAGAGAACAGATATATGGATGGTTATAATAATAATAAAAAAAAAGATATATGGATGATGTAAATGGAGTAATTTGTGATGAAGTTTCTTCAATATATGCTTGCTTCTTTAAATGAATGCCCAAGGTTTTTCCTTGAGATAAAAAATCTCTTCTATTTTGAAAGTGTATGGTGAGAAAGCTTATTAATCGTGGATGATTTATGATAATAATAATTAAAAAAAAATTGTGCTTGTAATCTGTTGTTTTTTTGTGTGGGAGCTAGTGCAGTAACCATTGTGAACTGTTTTAGGGAAATAAGATTCTGACATTTATATGTTTTTCCCAGAATCTGTAATGTCCTTGACCCATAGCTACCTACAGACTACAGTACATATCTTTTAAATAACCAGATCATTAATCTAGCAGGCCTCATTATGGTAGGCAACATAATTCTTGCCAGGATCTCTATCAATAAGCAAATTGATAGAGAAGAAATCAGAAAACAGCAAGTAGATAGAAGCAAGAGATAAAGAGTATTTGGAGTCGGAGAAGAAACGTGCAAAAAAGCGTGTCTCCATGGTGAAGTGGGTTTTTATAGGTTGGAAAAAGCCCAGTTGAAAATACAACCTCCAAACTGACTTTTTTGGGCTTTGGCATTTTTCAAAGTCAAAAGCCCAAAAAAGCCTTGTTAGCAAGTCCAACCAAACGCACCCTTAACCAGTGAACTGTTTTAAGGAAATAGGACTCTTGACATAATTATGTTTTATTTTTTTTTTAACCAGAATCTATAATGTTATTGACTCAAAGTTACCTACAGTGCATATCTTTCAAAGAACCAGGTCATTCATATGGCTACTTCCATTATGGTCGGCAGCATAACATTCTTTGTTGACTAATCTCCAGTCATCTGATTGATTAGTTTTTGCAGTTAATTTGGACTGTTGCCTTTTTCGTTTTTAAAACATACATATCTAAGCCAAATACCAGATGGTGACGATTATCTGTAGGCGAATTCTTCACAGAATTCTCTTTCTTGTGTGAACCACTAGATTACTGGGTTATGGCCCACAAGCACATAGTGCTAGCTTAATCGAGTGCTGATTCCCTACTCCTAGCATTGCATGTTCTTTCAGAAAAGAAAAGGAAGAAGAAGGGAAGAAGCATTAAGATCAGATGATAATATACGGGATTCAGGATATAAGATGAGCGTGTGAAAAGAATTGCAGGTTATTGTCATAAAACGTAAGCTGTTTCTCCAAACAAAGCAGATCTAAGAGCTTGACGGCAATATGATTGACTTCAATATAACTGTACAGAACAGAGCAGATTCTGCGGAAGCTGATTGCTTCCACTTAGAGCTCAAAAGAATCGTCCAACTCCAATGCTTGTGCTGCAGCAGCTTCTTCCTCCTCATCAATCACAAAGTATGGGTTCTTTTCAACTGGCTGGAAGTTGTGGAAAATAAATATGTAAAATACAAGGCTTGCGCCCTCCATTGCAGCATTGCTTATCCAGTGATACCTGTAACTAACGACCGCCCCAACCGCGGAGACCACAATTCTTGTGAAATACAGATACCCAACTACAACAACATAGAACTGCTTGAAAAGGGTCAGTTTGGCAAGGTTCCTGGCTGCCTTGCCATCAGTCTTCGATGCCTCTCGGAGGCTTCTGATCGACCAGATGATGGGGAAGAACACAGCACAGCAGCATACAATGTCGATCAGCAAGAAGATCTGGTTCCATGTCAACCAGTCTTTCTTGGAAGGCCCCGATTCTCCGATGATGACAGATGCTATGTTCTCGAGGACTTGCAGAGGTATGACGATCATCAGAAGGTTCTTTTCCCGTTCTTGTAAATAAGGCTTGATGAATGACCACCCTGTGCCGATGAGGATGATCACGGTGAAGAGCATGATACCTTTGAAGAAGCCAAAGACGTAGAAAGCGATGTCCCACCCGTGAGGGGTCCCTGTTCTCTTCACAAAGGATTCATCTTCAGATGCACAGATAAGTTTTAGCGCTTTGAACACAAGCAATGCCCCCATCATCACATGAATTTTATCCACAGTTGCCCTCTGCTTGATACAGATGTAGACCCATATAATGAAAAAACAGGTATATATCATAAAGAAGAGAAAGTACAGTTTGGGCAACTGGGTCTGTCCTGCAGGAAGGTAATCCTTCATGCCTCTCTCTATATTGTACATTGCGGTATGAACATCCATTGTAACCTCAAATTCTGGTTGACAGTTGCCAAACACCAGACTGTACTCATCAGGCTCGTCCACAATGAGAGAACCATTGAATGTTAAATCAGGTGCAAGATCTTGGAATTTGAATAGCAATTTTACATAATGGCTGGATATGACACAGAAGCGATCTGCGTACTCAGATTCGTTTAGTATCCGACCATAGGATGCTTCCCTTAAGAGTATGAATCCCATGGAAGACCGGTCTAGCACCGCATTCTGTTGTTTCGATTTCCATGACACGCCTTTAATGGATATGTCGATGTGGCCATCATAACTGAATCCAAATCGTTCGAACAGGATCATGGGCCTTGAATCATCCACAATTTTTATGTCTTTGATCTCGGCGAGCGCAATGGGAATGCTTGATATGATGGTGAGAGCAGAGAAGAGTTGTAGAAATGGGTGGTGATGGAGAGGGAGGGATCTGAAGTTGTGCAGATTGGCCATGCCAATGTAAGAGGAGGGAGAGAATGGGTCTGAATTGTGGTGAAATATATATGAGAAGATGAAAAGGATTTGTTGGAGAGAGTTGGGTTGTTCATGCAGGAGATGTTGATGGAATGTTAAATGTGTTTCTTCTGCATGTGGATATGAATATTTTAATTTCTTCTGTTTTTTTTTTTTCTTTTGTTTGGGGACTTGGGAATGGTGGTGAAACAGAAGAACGTTTTGTGTGGCGTGGATTTTGGAGACAAAAGAACAGGAAGTTTTTGACATTCTCTCTTCTCTATTCCTCATGCTGAGGTAATCTACAATGCAGGGTTTAAAGTTTCTGTACAATGATCCGCTTGTTGTGGGATGAATATGAGATAGGCAATGGAAGTGTTATGGAACAAACTACCTATCATTTTGTAAGGGCCTAAAAGAGGTAGAGATTGAGGACAGGCCTAAGAGAATTCTCTCATGACAGTCTCATGAATCCATTAGTGGGGTCCACCTCTGAAATCGAAACAGCTCAAAGTCGGCCCTCGTTTCACTCCAATAAGAGTTGAGCCCACTATCAGATTGATGATCATATAAAAAACACGTGATTTCACTCTCTTTCTAATTCTTTAATTACGTTTTTTGCACTTGATCATGTTGTGGTCAGCACCAGTTTGTAGTCAGTCGAGAGTGGTCTTGGGTGGTCTAGATTAAATATTGATCCCACTGATGGATTAGGCCAAGAATTCAGAGGTAAAATGTTGGTTTAGAATGAGAACCAAAGAAACACTAAATTCTTTCCCTTAAGGGACCAATTAGCCACCAAATTTGGAGATGGGTTTATCAGAGCCATCCATTTGGATGCTAAAGATGGCTGGGGTCCAAAATCTCAGACATTATTACTTACTGGTGGAATTAAATGTAAAGAATCTGACTTAATCTTATTTCCACTATTGGATGATCAGGATTGTCCTATCAATGTAATGATCAGCCATGATGGTTTCATGACCATCACTCCTTTTCTTTCTCTGAATAGTGTAAAATGTAAAGTTTAGATAAAATTAATTGGTTTTCCACTGTATTGCAAAAGGAAACAAAATATATTATAATTAATATCAAGATTATCCCCTCTTTTTTTTTTTCCTGTGGATCGAAGCTCTGGCCCTGAGAGTGGGGGATCGAATTATATGTGGACCTTATTAGTAGGATCTGTGCAGAGTTATATGTGGTCCAGTCCATTCCTATGAAGGGCTCCATCATGATGGATAGAAGATGCATTAACAAGAGAAAAATCATGGACAACATCCAGGCTTCTAGGCACATAGCAAGCCTGGTTCATCTTTCAATCAGACCATTTCGTCGCTTGATCAACGGTTGGGATCGTAGTGCTGGCAGGGGCCGCAGCACTGCAGGCCCCCTCTACCACAAATTATGATGTCCATTCTCCCACTTGTGGAGATGGTAAGCCAGTACCCCTCCAATGTGCAATGGAGGCCACTGACCTAGGCCATGGGCCTTCCTGATCACCCATTGACCCCATCCAGGTATGTATGATCCCACCTTCTATTTTGCCTTCTTTTACTTCTTCCTTTTAACATTCCTTCTTTCATTCCTCTCCGATGTGGGATTACTAAACACCCCAAGTCCCAACCAACACACATTATCTCAACTTCTACTCAATAATCATAACAAGCCTCCTGAATCACTCTAGTCTGGTCTAATCCAGTCTGACCATTTGACCAGGTTTAATTTCCAGACTAGGTTCTGTGGGCCCGAGTTCTCGTATTCGATGTTAGGCCAAGTTTCACTTCGATTAGAGCTGGGCACACAATCAGATTGATCATATATAGAGCATATGATTAAAACATGAGAAATAAAGGGAATGTAATCATATGTTCTACACACGATCAGTATGATTGTGGAGTAAGTACTGGCTGGAGTGAAATTTGATTGCCCGCACACTGGAGTCATGGATTTTGAGCGATTTAGGTATCGGTGGTGAGCCCCACTGAAAGATATTTAGGGATAGCCTCGGATGATTCTAGAAGGCCATGATCAAACGGGTTTTAACTAGACGAAATTATTCAGTTTTACCTGGCCCCTGCTGATTGGTCCAGGACCAAAAGTTGAACTCCTTCCATTGGGTCATGCTTCAATGCCCTGAAACTTCCAGAAAGTTGGTTCCTAGCAGCATGAATCAGAACACACAATCTAAAAAGCCACACCAAACATGACGTAACAAGAAAAAGAAAGAATCAACAGAAGTGGGGGAAGAAACTCTGCTGAGCTAAGCCCTTTTTGAATCAAGCATCTCTCTCTCTCTCTCTCTCTCTTAAATCATGAACACAACTACCCTTAAACCATCATCAAGAGTCGATTCATGTATACTTTCTAAATTCTCTTTCCAAATCAGTAGATCCATTTCCACATCCCAACATTCCAAATCCCCACCATATTTTGATCCCATAGGCCATGTGTCCCCGCGTGGCACTTGGATGGCATCATACCAATTTTTTTTTTTTTTTTAAGTGGCATCCACTGACCCCTATGTGTCTATATGGGGAAATTAGCGGAATTTAATAATCCAGTTCACAAATGTATCGACAATTGGTGGGGAGTAATTGGGAGAGAAGGCACTTTCATGGAGACATAAGCAATCCACTCAGACTCTTTCAAGCCATTGTATTAAGTGTAAAGCTTTGTTGTATCATATTATTAAATCCCAAGCTCATCGTGACTATATGAAAGCCCGTGGCTACGTGGTCGCTTGCAAAGGGCTCGACTCTTTTTTAAGAGCAAAGAAATCTAGATTAGAGAGAAAAATCTAGATTTCGGCCACCACTCAATCGATTGATATCCAAAGACATGTCGCACAAGGCCATGACAATTGCGATGCTTCCTAGAATGCCCTTGGAACACGTTACACAATATATATATATATATATATTTATATATAAATATGGAGATGCTCCTATGAGAGATATTTCTCACCTTATATGAGAGATAAGGGTGGGAGCCCTCACCTTTAAGTTGTTAGCACTGGATATGGATGTGAGGACCCCCACCTAATCTCTCATTTAAAGTGAGAGACATTTCTCATAGGAGCATCTCCCTATAAATAGAATGTTTATTGTGATTAGAAAGGAGTAAAACCTTTCATACTGCAACATCGGTGATTATCATGGGGGATCAATGTTTTATGATCCACTCAGACAGATCATAAGGTGGGCCGCTCTAGGTATTTAGGCAAGTGGTGCTCCCCTTATTATGAACAACGGTGTTCGGTGGAGGTTTACGTATATGTATACATGTATACATACAGGCCCATACATGGGGCTTGGAGTTAGTGAGATCTGCATAGGCCCCCTCCTCTTAGTAATAAAATCAGCTCCATTCAAGCATCCTAACCGTATCATCTGTGGCCCAAAAGTTTAGTCCATTTGGATCGGTGTACAATGGATCCAATGTCCGGTTGTACAAACTCGGTCAGACCCATTTGAATAAGGAGGGGGGATTTCAACTCAGATGGACCACCTGGAGAATATGTGATAATTGAAAAGATGATGGCATTTTGGGAACTCCCGTGATTTGCAACAAAATGGGTATGGATTCTTTGATGGGGACATGGAATTGATGGATAGCAGTAGGGTATATAAACATATTCACACATCGTACAATCATCATATGTCTTGCAAACTGGAAGATAGCCTTTTGGATTGAACCTAGTTATAGTAACTGTGTTCAGGGGAGAGAGAGAGAGAGAGAGAGAGAGAGAGAGAGAGAGAATGACAAGTGCGGCCTTGAACTGGGGAGTAGTGGAGGAAGGATGGAGGAAGGGGCCTTGGACTGCAGAAGAAGATAAATTGCTCATTGATTATGTGAGCATGCACGGAGAGGGAAGATGGAACTCTGTGGCTGGGATTTCAGGTAACCAGTGACTAGTGCTTTTTTCAGTAGTGCTTCCTGTAACAACCTTTTGAGTACTGTATGGGTCTAGTGAGTTGGTGCATGACTCATTGAATGAGTGAGAATGAAAAGCGATTTGCAACTGCATGTGATCGACTTGGTTTACTTGCTCTGACTGACTCCACACTAGGGCTGTCAAAGGGCCTGGCCTTCAGGCCTTTAGTTTGTACTTGTGAAACGGGCTTGACTTGCTGGATTTGTTCAAATGTTCTGGATTTTTTTTCAAAGCCTCACCTGGCCCAGCCCATTGATGGGCCGGATCTCATCTGATTGTCCTTGAGTCTTGCTGAATCAAAACCGAGTCATACTCCATTATCATTTCTGTCTTGCTCTGTTTCTTATTCAATAAATGTTTAAGAATGATCGTTTTTGAATTGTTTATCTTCTGAATACTATATATATATATATATATATATTGTGATTTTCATTGTGGGCCGTAATGAGCCCTGATGTATATTGACATTCACCATCAAAGATCATGCTATATATGCAATGTAACAGCTCAAGATTCACCCTGATTGGATTCGGCCGAATCATGGCCGTCCAATCGGTGTCCATGGCCCTATATTTGCAATCCTTGGTGAAGCCCTCTTACTAGCATTAACCCATGTTAAAAAAAAAAAAAAAAAAAAAGTAGAATCGACTGGCGGTGCCCATGTTCGAGTGCTACAAATATAGGGTTTAGTTTGGGCCCAAGCAAGTGCAGCATTTTTTTCCTTAATTAGTAAAAACTCCTATGTTGATTTTTGACTCCAGGGTTGAAAAGGAATGGCAAGAGTTGTAGGCTGAGATGGGTCAATTACTTGAAGCCAGACCTCAAAAAAGGTCAGATTACCCCTGATGAAGAGAAGATCATAATAGACCTACATGCTAGGTTGGGAAACAGGTGAGTGAGGCTACAATGCATCATGGATTACTTATGCAGTGCAAAATGGGTCACACCTGTCTTGAATTTGTCTGCGTCCAGCTTGTTTCTTAACAATCCTTACATTCAGGTATAGGGCCAACCCATTCCATAAACCATAGATACATTGTCAAACAAAATCTGTAAAACTTCTTTTGGGCCATCCACAACCCTTTTGGGCCTTGAACATCAGGCTCATCCAAGCCTAGTCCACAGAGAAATAGAGTTAACCCGAAGCAGATTAGGCTCCTGCTCGACATGGCTTTCACGGCCCAGTTGCTTCCTATTGATTTTCCTTGTAGAATTCTTAATGTTCTTATCATTATGTTGAGTTGTTCATTCATTTGAGCAAAAACTGCAATAATAGGTGGTCAACAATTGCGCGAAGTCTGCCAGGAAGAACTGACAATGAGATCAAGAATTATTGGAGGACTCATTTCAAGAAAAATGAGAAACAATCCAATAAATCAGCAAAGGCGAAAGCTCGAGCCTTAAGGCGGCAGCAGCAGCAGCAACAACAACAATTACAACAAGAAGTTCATCATCAACTACACCAACAAGAAGAAGTTGATATGAAAAGGATAACATCGCAACTCGAAGAGGGTGACTATAAAGTGTCATCATTTGAGCAAGGTCAGCCGGAGATGGTGTTCATGTATCCAATGATGGCAGACGAGCCGTGTGTATCGTCGACCTTGCCGGAGGCCATGGTGAGTGAGGACAGTCTCTGGGGTGGACTATGGAATTGGGATGGCATTCATGCTAACTTGGACCACATGAGTGCAACCAGCAAGGCTATGGAGAAGAATGAAATGTCTTCCTTTTATCCAGGATATTTCAACCAAAGTCTCATTTAAGAACAGGAATTTAGTTTCAATTCCTTATCCCATTCAAGGGACTCGGTTACTGTTGCCTCCTTTTGCCAGCAACATGCAAATCAAATACCTAGAATAATTGGTGTTCTTGTTGTTCGAACTATAGATAGATGACTTGACTTGTAGCATTCATATGTGAAATGTCTATTTGCTTCAAGGGTTACATGTTAAAGCAAATGAAGTTCATTTCAATAAATTTGAAAGCTTGGATGATGCTAAGATGGAGGGAGATTTATGTATACTCAAACGCAATTTCCTAATATTTAGAGGAGCAACTTTTTTTTTATTTTTTTTTATTTTACACAAAACTACCTCTATTGCATGCTCTGTTAATAATACAAAAATGAAGAACTAAAATTGGATATTCAAAAATAACCATCAAATAACAACTACAACAACTCAATCCCAATCCCGGCAGGTCATCCCTCTTGTAATTCAGCATCTAGAAAAATCAAAATCTCATCTACATCTCCACCTTATATCATCGAGAAGGTGGGGGCCGGGGATTCTTCGGTGGCAAGGATTAAAAAAAAAACAGAGAGAGTAAAGGAGATGGCATTTCTGTCTTTCTAAATCTCAATTCGGTCAACATGACGGAAGAACATTTCTACTACTGGTCAAGATGGTCGGCTTATATTTCTAGGAGAGTACAGGTGGTTGTATGAAAAAATAAAAGATAAAACTGTATGAAAAATAAAAAAGTAAAACAAAAAAAGAGATGGTTGCTTGTAAGTTTTTTAAAAAAAGGAGTAAAAAGCCAAGTGGTTACATGTAAATTTTCCTTTCATGTACCATGCACTATTATTGTGGATGCTGTGAAAATCTCACAATGTTGTCATAATTTTTTTGTGGAATCATATTTTTCCGAAAATGTTTGGATGAAAATCATTTATAAGATCTCAAAGAAATCTTCCAGATTCCACATTCTCAAGGGCTCTGGTTGGATCTTCTCACATACAGGTAAAGTCAAATTATTCAAATGCAGAAATCAGTCTAGGAAGATCCAAATGGGCCCAATGAATCCATAGTTCTAGATAACTTTTATAATGCTTGTACCTCTTGTATCTTTTCTTTCCCTTTCTTGTATTATCTTTCATTTTCAATGTTAGCTTACGTTACTGATAAAAAAAAATATTAACTTTTATACTGCTTGAACAGAATCAAAGACATGCCCATTGATAACAGCAATAGTCCTGACTAAGCTCAATTGTGATGACTCTCGCAAAATGCCTGCAGATTGCACGTGATGAAGATCAGGCCAAATCGGGCTTTGACCCAATTGTGCAAATGGTTGGGATCGAGCCCAGACCCGACTCGAGGAATAGACTAAAACCTTGAGCTGGATAATTCCAGACAGGATATTTAGGCTGAGGATTTGAACTGGTTTAGTTAAGCAATTGGACATGCCCACCCATAAAAAAAGGTGGGGTTCTGTAGATGGCTATCAAATGAACACCCACCCATCACCCCAGTAAATCACTTTTCCATCTCCACTCAAATCATTTTCCATGGGAGATTATTTTGATTGCCATTTATAGAACTTCACCTTTATTTCTTCGAGTTTAGCTAATTTTAGGAATATTCAGAATACATAGGAATTCAATTTATTTTACTTGCTACGCAAATGAACAGGCCCTTAACGATAGCAAATTACATCGCCACCTTTAAGCCGAGCGTAAAATATAGGGCTGTCCATGGGCCAGTTCGGCCAGGAAAAAGCCTAAGACAAGCCCACTTGACAATCAGGTCAAGTCTAGGCACAGGTCCAGCCTACCAGCCTAAAAGTTAGGTAACAAGACTTTATATTCCCCCCTTAATTAAGTATGCAGACTACCAGCCCAAAAGTTAGGTAACAAGATTTTATATTACACTCGAATTAAGTACGTCAGGGCCAAACCAAAAGCATAGTTTTAAAACTTGGGACTCTTGTCTTCCAACAGCTTCAAAAGTGTATTCACCACTAATTTATGAAATAAAACATGCACTTTCATCTAAAGAAGAAAATTTTCTTTTCCATTGTCTCACCAAATAGTAAAATGTTCAAAAAAATGTGATCATTGAATAATAACTGCATTTGTAGCTGATGATGTTCAATTTATACTAACAAAACTTATTAATGTTATCCAGTAAACAAGAAATCAATCGAGTGGTGCCCCACCATTAAATTAAATATTGAACCCTGATAAGATAACTTGTTAGAAAACAATCTAAAAGAGGATCTCCACAGCAAGTGTGCCAGTGTGCCAATGCCGCATGTGTGAGATTGGACCAGTCATCACACGAGGCTTCTCGCCCTGAACATGCAGTGGCACAAAAATCAGGCCAGTCGACTCTCCCGGTGAGCCAAACATGTAAGTTGATAATATGGATAATTGGCCACTTATGTCACATTGAGCTGCACATGTCCCACTTGATCAGAAGTGGGTCATGTCCAGTGGACCTCACCAGATGAATGGCACGTATCTCAGGTTATATGAGGCTAGAACATGCACTTTGAGATCCTCTTCATTTGTCTTCACACAAATAACTTTCAGAATTCACTATTTCCTGGGTCTGCCAATAGGGCAGATGCCTGGTCCTGCAACGCTTTCCATGCTGCCTTAATATGTCTCTCTTCTGTCAATGGCGCTCCCACTGCAAACCGCAGAATGAACTGTCCAGATAGAACCTGCTTAAAATGGTTAGAATCAACATGTCCAACTTGGTCCTTGCAAGTATCGCAGGCGGAAATATCAAGTTTGATTAAATTGCAAAGAATTAAATTATACATCTAAAACAAGCAACTTACTGTATGTGATATGAAGATTTTTCCACTTGAATTTACAGTATCCATTAAGTTATAGTTTAATTTGTAGCCATTATCTTGACCATCAGGACGAGGCAGAAGACGGAAACAGACAAGTGAAAATGTACGAGGTACAACAACCTGCATAAAGCAACAGGCAGTAAAAGCATAGATGAGAATACTTGCGTATAATCACAAAAACAATACTACTTAAAATTGATGTCCCTAAACTAACTAAAAACATATGTAAAATTTTCATCCCTCAATTTCTCCCATTTTATCAAACATTTATAGGAGATATAGTCTTTAGAAATCCTCCAATTTTATTTATTATTATTATTTTTTTTTTTTTGCAGCTACCTCAGTGATTAGAAATCATGCACTCTACTCACACACCCATGTCCCTCAAGGGACAAATCCTCCATTTTTTCCTAGTAGCACTCCATTTTTTCTTTTTTGAATTGTATTCTAGTAGTATGTGGGAATCCCAAAATACTTATTGAGATCATAAGAGTCGCCAAAAGTGAGAATTTCTCTCATCCTTGAAAATATATGAATGGTCTTTGATTGGAACACTAACGAATTACATGATTTTTTTTAGGAAAAAAAAAAGTTGACCTGAAAAAATGTTAAGGGAATCAAAGATTTCCAGTCATATTGTCGGCACGCACGGATAGAGAACATCCATGGTTATTGATGTGGGCTCCCTAGAGGTTACCTTAAGTAATGGCTACGCCTATTGCCTACACATTTGACTTCCAAGGACAGTTCTAGGTAATATCCAAATAAAATGAAAACAGAACAAGAAAAAAAGTCCTTAATTCCACAAAACCTTTAGTTTTTAGGGAGGTTTAACCGTTTAAGGCAATATCCAAATAAAGTACACACACAACAGTAGTTTTACAAATTTCAGAGATCTATGTAATAGAAAATTTTCATCATTCTGAAAATCTAGAGAGCCAAACTAGCTCTAAATTTCCCCTTGAGTGCCCTGAAGAATGACTTTAGTTAAGGAGCTACAAGGCCTAAACCCAAACCAGATATTGGAAAAAAGTTTTTCTGGGCAAATGATATAAACATAAACTGGCCCTAGCAAATTCAATCCTTGGACCTCTCCCATAATGGGAGTATACCTTACTGCACTGCATGCTGAGTCAGCAATTCTTGGGAACATTTTGTTCCCTGTTCTGTGTTACTCAACTAACGAAATTTCACAGCATGACTATAAATGGGATAGCTTGGTGGTAGGCATTTGAAGTCTAGATATCTCCTTTATTCTAGAAAGCAGCCACCATGTTCTTCTTCATTCTTCAGGTATTCTTCTCCATTTCCAAAGCCCGCTCTATGCAATGATATAATAGACTTGATAAGTGTCTGATTGCTCACTTGCAATCCGTCTTGGAAGGGTGTATTTACAACCTGAGTGACTTTAATACCTCAAGAATAAAACCATTACGCACAAGCAACAGAGGCATTCCTTCTATCAAAGAAAGATGTCAAGATATTTTTTGTGTAAGCAAATGAAAGGAGCTATACCCTACACATGAAGTAAATAGTGTTTCTAGTTACACCCCACACATGAAGTAGGAACTCTAGTTTCTTACATCTGATGAACTGCCCATAGAAAATGGTAAAAAAAGTATAACTTGGTCACAGACACATAAGATGGTCTTCAGGACAACAATGATGTCTGAAGACCCAATACCACAAAATGTTCACACGTGGGGATAGAAACAAACATGTTTGTGTCAGAAACAGCAATGAGGTGTCAAACATGAAGCACCTAGAAAAACCGACATGATTAAATGCTTGTTGTACGTGTATACATGTCAACATTTACAAGTCACAGAATATGAAACTTTGGTTGCTTATCCTAGGAAGGGTATACCTCTCTTATACCCTCTTTTGGGGTAGGGTTGTTTTTGTTTCTCTCTTTTTAATGGAAGTTTCTGTTATCGATAAAAAAAGAAAAAAAGTCACAGAATATGAAGTCTAGACACCAGAAACAAAATGAGATGATAAAATTGTGTTGGTATATAGACCTTAGTTCATAAATTCATGAGATATAAAATGAAAAACTGTAAGAATAGAACTGAAGAAGAGCAATAGAACTGAAGAAGAGCATCATCATCATCTTAAAAGACTTGTCCCAATTAAGTTGAGGTCGGCTGCATGAATTCAATTTCTCCATTCTGATCTATCCTGAGCCAAATCCTTAGATAAGTTTCACTTCTTCAAATCTATTTTTAATACCTCCATTCACGTCCTCTGCGGCCTACCCTTCCCCTTGGTGGGCCAGCAACCTGCATAGCCAAACTTTTCATTATCAGCACCGTTGCCGGCCTACATTGGACATGCCCAAACCATCTCAAAGGGGTTTCTCTATTTTTATCCCCTAATGATGCTACCCCTTGATACTCTAAAAAGCGCTCGTTTCTAATTTTATCCTTCCTAGTTGCTTCTAAGATAACAACTGAATAAGAGCATTAAGAGGGAAAAAAAAAAAAAAGTGTACAACACCGACGCTAAAATTTATGAAAAAAAAATAAAAAATACAAGCAAGTGTTATTTTTATTCCCCTATTAGAAGTGTCGCTATGTCTATTGCATCATTTTCAGATGCTAAAACTGTCCTTATAACATGGATTAAGCCCGAAATTCTTGAAGTCTTGCAATAGAACACAGAAAGAATGAAGATAACAAAGGAAACGATGAGGTATATTACCTCAAACCTAGAATCAGCAGCAACTAGTTCTTCAAATAATTCAGCCAACTTGATATGATTTCTTATGTACCTTTGTAGGTTTTGGAGACCATATAGTCTCAACACCATCCATAGCTTTAGTGATCTGCAGTTTAGACTCAAAAAATAAAAATAATATACGTAATTTGACTCTCGATAACAGATGTCATTTAATGTTCTTGACATTATAAAGAAATCAGTTCAGAGGAGTCATGTGTTGAAACTTGAAGTTGAAATGTTATATGTACACTATTCATATCAAAATTCGCTGACTATGTGCTAGTGTAAGGTTTGTTTATCACACCATTTCTCTACATATGGGCCATGCTACAATGATTCAGACAAATGATCTGATGGGTCCACTTTGGATAGGAAAGAAGCAGAAAATCTCAAATCAAAATATCTAACCTTACAATAAAAGGCCAAGAAACAAATAGCTAAATGATGGTTGCACTGATCATTACTAGACTCTGGATCCCAGTTCTCATCTTCCATTATAGGTATTATGCAGATTTTGGATCAGATCCAACTGGTATGCTTTCAGTTTCAACGATTTCTTCTGCACTGATGACTGCATACCTCTTATGTTATGTCTGGTGGGACCCACTACTGATATCCTTTATCCAAGATCTATGAGCAATTCTGGTCTGGCTGCCATTTCTGAGGAGCTTACCATTATTTTTGGAGATGTTTTCTCCTTTATTTGAAGCGATTCCAGTCCATTTTCATGGATCGACAATTTTCTGGACCCAGACTTATCTCAGCCGTCAAGTTTTTTTGTGCACCATTCTGCTTGGTTTAAGACTGCACGAGAAGGTATGTAACTCTCTCTAGGTCCATTTATGTGTCTTCATAAAACAAAGCATCTTTCAATCCAGGAGATTATGGGGCATCCGTGACAGGGCCAATCAGACCAACATTCAAAACACCATGGCTCACATGTATGGAAATGGGTGCCTTAGAGAACCTTTTGTGGTGCCAAGATCGCAAAATCATAAGCATTACATTATTATGCTTATGGGATGTGCAAAGTAGATGTGGAATCAATAGAACATTTCCTTCATTTTCGTGTTGCTCAAAAGGTTTTGAATCAAGGTGCTATCTTGGTTTGGAGCTTCATGTGCTCTTCCAAGTTCTATCTACTCTCATTTTTGGACATGGTTTTTGGGTTTCAAAAATCAAGGTGAAGACTAACATGGTTCTATGTTTTTGTGTTGTAGTTTCATCTTTGTGAAAAGAGGAATTGGAGATTGTTTGGTAATTGTTATTTTCAAGCACAGAGAAAGAACGGGAGAAGAGAATGAAGAATGCAATGTATTATCTTGTGTGTCTTCTCTTGGAGAACGACCACCTATATATAGGAATATACATGCCTTAATCAAGGCTCTTACATAGGAAACTAGCTAATTACATTAATCACTAATCTAAGTTAGGAAAGCAATAAATTACTAAGATATGTACAGCTATCTCAACATTGACCAAATCAAATCCACGTGAGATGTAGCTTGCTGGACTGGCTTGATTAATGGGTCTTGGGCTTATGGGTCATGGGCCAACTTAACACCCCCCTCAAATTGATGCGGAAGAATCAACAAGCATCAATTTGCCATCCAAGAATTGATGGCGTGGTCGAGGAAGACCTTTAGTAAGAATATCAGCAATTTGAAGCTCAGTGGAGACATGCGGAAGGCTGATGACATCGCGTTGAAGCTCATCTCGTATGAAATGACAAGCAACCTCGATGTGTTTAGTGCGTTCATGAAAAATTGGATTTTCAATAATCCGAATTGCACTTGTATTATCTGCATAGAGAGGGGTAGCTCCTTCTGCTGGAAATCCAATGTCAGAGAGCAGACCTCAGAGCCAAAGAATTTCAAAGCATGCAGCAAACATAGCTCGGTACTCAGCCTCAGTAGAAGATTTGGAAACTTTGTCATGTTTCTTGCATTTCCAGGAAATCAGACTATCACCCAAAAACATGCACCATCCTGTTGTCGATCTGCGAGTATCTTGACAACCAGCCCAATCAGCATTTGAATAAGCTTTGAGAGATAAAGGATTGTTGGATGGAAAAAACAACCCGCGAGTCGGTGTGCGAATAAGGTACCGAATGATGCGGCGAACAGCAGCCAAATGAAGATGACGAGGAGCAGTCATGAACTGACTCATTAGGTTGACCGCAAATGAGATATCAGGACGGGTGATCGTGAGGTAGATTAAGCTACCCACTAACTGGCGATATGCGATAGGATCTTAAAGAAGGTCACCTTCCTCTTTACTGAGTTTGACATTCAGTTCGATCGGTGTATCGACTGGAGCAGAAACAGTGAGGCCAGCCAACTCAATGAGGTCAACCATGTATTTGTGCTGATTTAGAACTATACCGTTAGGTGATTGATGAACTTCAAGACCGAGGAAATAGTGTAAAGGGCCGAGATCCTTCATTTGAAATGTCTGATGAAGAAAAGCTTGGAGGTCATGAATCATTTGTGCATTGGGACCAGTAATGGCAATGTCATCAACGTAGACCAGTAGCACAGTAATCCCGGACGGAGCATGATGTAAGAACATAGAAGGATCATACTGGCTCGGATGAAAATCCAAGCGGAGAAGAGCATCTCGAAATTTCTCAAACCAGGCGCGATAAGCTTGCTTCAGACCATAGAGAGAGCGACGGAGCTTAGCAACCATACCCTTCCCAGATGAGGACCCCGTAGGCAGACGCAGATAAACGTCTTCTTTGAGATCACCATGAAGAAAGCATTTTTGACATCCATTTGATAGGGAGGCCAGGACTGAGATGCAGCAACAACAAGGATTATGCGTACGGTGGTCATCTTGGCGACAGGAGCAAAAGTTTCATTATAGTCAATGCCATATTCTTGCCGATTTCCGAGAGCAACAAGGCGCGTCTTATATTGATCGAGAGTGCCATCTGATTTTAACTTGAGAGAAAAGACCCACTTGCAGCCAATAGGTTTGACACCCTCAGGAGAGGGGACAATATCCCACATATGATTTTTCTCTAACGCATCCAATTCATCTTGCATAGCCTAGTTCCAACATTCGTCCTTTGGATCACCATCAAGGAGATGTCTATTTTTCCTTTCAGCGACTCCATTCTGCTGTGGAGTATAAGGACAACTTCTCTGAGAAATAATGCCTTTGTTTTGTAAAAATTTTTGAAAATCAAAGGACACATATTCCCCACCCGAATCAGATCGCAAGATTTTGATGCAGGTGGAAAATTGATTTTCAACATAAGCTAAAAAAATTTTAAAAACATTGAAGACATCAGATTTGGAATGCAGAAAGTAAACCCATGTGAACCGACTGAAATCATCAATAAAAGTCAAAAAGTATTTATAGTGAGCGTGAGAAAGAGTGGGAGCAATGCCCCATACATCGCTATGAACTAAATCAAAACACCGAGTGCTGTGAGAAGTGGCAATAGGAAAAGGAAGAGTTTTGCTCTTTCCCATTTTACAAGTAGCACAATCAAAAGGTAAAGAAGAAGATAAGCCAAAAGATTTATTTAATAAACCAGAATTTAACATAAGGGACAAAGCCTTGGAATTAGGATGTCCGAGTCTATTATGCCATAATTGGCAATTATCTCGAATAGTAAAACAAAACACATTACTGGGAAATCTAGTCCTAGAAATTTTAGAAAAATCCAACGGAAACAAGCGTCCACACTTAGGCCCCCTCGCGATCTCCTTCCCGGACATCTGGTCCTGCACAACACAACCAGAAGAAGAAAAAGAGATGTTACAATCTAGGAAGCACGGATACCTTAAATTGGGGGGCGTATCTGTATCCCGGGCGTATCGGACACGGATACGCCCAGATACGGCAAAAATACGTCCAGGATACGTCATTTTCGTATCGAAATTTTTTTTTTTTTTTTTTTTGTATCGGACACGTGCGGGATACGTGGGGACACGCGCGGGATACGATTATAAGTGAGAAAAAAAAAACGAAGTGGGCCAAAAGAAACCAAGGGGGAAGATAAAACGAAGAGGAGAAACAGAGAAGAAAAAAACAAAGGGGGAAAATAAACCCTAATACCATCGCCTTCTCCTCCGACGACGAGATCATCACCGGCCAGTCACGCCGTCTTCCTCCGGTCATTGCTAGTTCTTCCTGCTACGTCGTCTTCCTGCTGCAGCAAAAAAAAAATACAAAAGAAAGAAAAAAGAAGGGGGAAGAGCGTCTCCTCCTGCATCACCTCGCCTTCTCCTCCTGCATCATCCTGCTACATCGTCATCCTCCTGTAGTAGCAAAAGAAAAAAAAAAAAAAACGAAAAGAGAAGAAAAGAGAAACTGCTACATCGTTTGCCCAAAAGCTCTCACCGGCCAGCACCTTCGCCGCTAAAACCTCTTTGCTCCCTCATCTCCACCTCCGCCACTGCTACAGAACGTGCAATTGTGCTGGCTGCCAAGTTCTTTTCTCTTCTTTTCTTTTTTTTTTTTTTTTTTCCTGTGGTTTTTTCTGAAACCAAATCAAATGGCATTGGCTGAAACTCCACTCTTCTGCACCAGATCAAAACCATAACAACAGTAAGACTCAATTAAGCAAACCTCGATCCAAGAGAACCCTAATTCGATGCAAAATTTGAAACCCTAGAGCTAACTGAAATCCTCGGATCGAAAAGGATTTTTACTTCGAGAGAATGAGAAAGAAAAAAAGGAAACTTTGAAATCCAATCGTGGCTCTTTCCGCCTCGTATTAGGGCTTTAGGGGCTTCCAATCTCCCTCCTTGCGAAGGAAAGATGTCCCAGAGACTTGGCGGTGAATAGCCTTTGACCCTCCCAAGATAGAAAGCTACGATGAGTGTGTTAACTGATTATATGATCATTATCATTGTGAGCAATAATGCGCATGATCGATGAAAATATCCAGCTTCTGGGGCCCATCTGGCTCATGATCAATCCATCTATTTATTTATTCACTTGCATTTTATATGTGGTAGGACTGCTGAATGTTTTTTTTCTGTAGTGTGATGGATATTCTAGCATTTTTTCTTCATTCTTTGAATGTTTCGTTGGAGCACAGGCTTTTTTCTATTGTAGCATTTTTTTCTGAATGAATGGTATCTCTTTTCCTACATCCTTTCAATTTTTCTATTGGCTTATTCCTTTGAAGTTTGAATGACATCAATGATATTAAGGGCCTGTTGGTAGTCAAGTCTCGTGTTTTTGTATATCTTTTGTTGTGCTTGTTTGCTGATTTTGGATTCACAAGTATGCAGTCAGCCCTAGGTGTTGACTCCTTATGTTTATTCTGCATCAATTCACAAATTCATGGATACCATTTAATTCTCAATTCCATTATCCTTAGGTGATATTGTGTATTTCCAGCAACCAAAGTTTAGTCATATGGCTTCTAGTACGGGTGGTAGCCATAGTACTAGTGTGTCTTCTCCACTTATTCCTATTGAAGAAGATGCTCACCACCCTCTTTGGAGGTATGTGACAAAACAGCAAAAACTTGGTGATGGAGGGGGTAATGTGTCATGGCAATGCAATTTTTGCCATCAAACCAAAAAAAGCTCATACACAAGGGTAAGGGCTCATTTGATACATGAGCCTGGTCACGCTGTTGCATTATGTCCAAAAGTTAAGAGCAGTGATATTGCGGAGATGAAAAGGTTAGAGGAGGAATGCAATGAGAGATTGAGGAAAAATGCACCCACGAAAGTACCATTGCCAACTTCTAATGTGCATTATGATTCAAAAAAAAGGAAGACGAGTGGAAGTGGAAGTTGGAGTGGAACTGACAGTAATACGGCTATTACGGCTATTGGGAAGTCATTTAACTTGAAGTTACGTGACCAAATGGATGCGGAGGTTGCTAGGATGTTCTATGCATCGGGCTAACCAGTTCACCTAGCAAGGAGCCCTTATTATGTGAGTTGTATCCAATTTGCCGCAAACAATGCTCTTGCAAGCTATGTGCCACTGGGGTATAATAAGCTAAGGACAAGTCTACTCCAATAAGAAAGGGCTCACATTGATAGATTGCTACAACCAATTAAAGGCACATGGAAAGAAAAAGGTGTAAGCATTGTGAGTGATGGATGGAGTGACTCGCAGAGGAGGCCCTTGATTAATTTTATGGCTGTGACGGAGAGTGGGCCTATGTTCCTTAAAGCCGTGGATTGTACAGGTGAAATTAAATATAAGTTCTTTATTTATGGTTTGTTGAAAGAAGTGATAGAAGATGTTGGTCCCCAAAATGTGATTCAAGTGATAACTGATAATGCTAAGAATTGTGCGGGTGCGGGGCATCTCATTGAAACACAATTGGAAAATATTGTTTGAACTTGGAAGTTGGAACTTGGAAGTTGGAAGTATCGAATGTAATGTTTAATGATGATTAAATCAATGAAAGTGCATATTTTATGGCTATTTTGATTGAAATGATGTTAGATTTTTATTACATAGTCATATAAAAAATATTTTAAAAAAAAATTTCAACGTATCCCCGACGTGTCATATCCTACTTTTTTGAGAAATGGCGTATCTGCGTATCCGTGTCATATCGTATCCGTGTCCCGTATCCGTGTCCGTGCTTCATAGGTTACAATTATTTTCTACAAGTTGCCCGACGGATAATAGGTTTGAAGTTAAATTGGGACAAAGGTAAACATTTTTCAATGGGAGGGGACCAGGGATATCTCCGAGAGCAGTAATGGGAAAATTACCTCCGTTAGCAGTTTGTATTTGAAGATTGCCATTGTATTTTGTCACATTGGATAGAGGGATGTGGGAATACGTCATGTGATTAGACGCCCCGGAATCAAGGAACCAAGTAGAAGAGGAAGGGGAGTTACCTGAGAGACCAAAAGCAGAGAGGGCATTGACAATCATTTGCTGAACTAATTCAGGAGTGAGAGAGGATGAGATCCCAAGCTGTGAGGGTGCAGATGTAGGAGCAGGCATAATCGAAGAAGCCACATAAGCATGCGGAGTTAACTGTGGAGTCTGATATTGTGATGATGGACGTTGGGGCCAGCGGCAACATTCAGAGATGATATGGCCCGACTTTTTACAGTAACTGCAGATCTTCTGTTTACATTGAGTAGCAATGTACCCGAATTTTTGACAACTGTAACATTGCGTTTTGCTCAAGTCTCGAGGCGGAGGCTGAGATGCCTTATTTGCCGAGAATGCGACTAAATAGGTCTCAGTCTTCTGTTGAGCCATATGGGCCAAAGTCGCAATGCGCTGTTCTTCGCGGAGGAGTTCATTCAAGCATACATCCAAGGAAGGTAATGGCGTCCGATTCATCAAGGCAGATCGGACACTTTCATATTCATGCCGTAGTTTCATCAGAAATTGATCCCGTTGACTAGAGGCCTTAAGATCGTGAATTACGATAAAAACATCCGCAGCCACATCAGCATACTTAATACTATCGTATTCCGACCACAGTGTACGAAATCCCGAATAGTAATCTTGTATAGACAAGGTTCCTTGTGTATATTCAGCAATCACACATTCAAGATGAAATTGACGTGCTGAATTATCTTGATACACTTTCTTCAGATACCCCCACATGTCTTTTGAAGTTGGGTAAGGTTTTAGATTCATGATCAGAAGTGGCTCGACAGAGCCGAGGATCCATGATTTGATCTTGGCATCTTTAGTATGCCAAGAGGAGATCTTCTTTTCATCTTCAGTGGGTTTAGGGTCTGATCCAGAAATATATCCCCACAATTCCTTAGCTTCAAGGTATGTTTGGAACTAGAAAGACCATGCGGGATAGTTTTTGCCAATGAACCGGATCAAAGTAACCTCGGATTTCTCCATTGCCAAGTGATAGATGCCAAAAACACTGATTGAAGCAGTAAAATAGCAAAGAAATCCAACAACAGGGAAGAGATGAAGGCTATACTTGAATAACAAGACTATACTGTTTGGAGAAGCCAATTGCAAGTCAATCAGAGAAGAAAAAACCAACGCAGAACACTATTTCTTCAAAAAACAGCCCCTGACGACCTGAAAGTTGGCTGAAAAACATATGTGGGCCCCACTGATGGGTCTGGACCAAGATCAGATGAGGTTGCTATGGAAGCACATAAATTTGGCTTCTACTGAAAAAAGACTGATCCAATTCCACTCAAAATCCAGGATTCTGGACGGTCTAGATGAAACAGTTATTAAAAAAATTGGAAATTTTCAAGAATGAGTAAAACTCCAACCTGGAAGTGCTGAAAAAATCTCCAATATTCCTAGAAAATCCAGGTGACCATGTCTGGATAGGTTGCTGAAGTTGTCTTGATGATCAGAGGTGGGCCACCATACAGATCCGTGATCTGTCTTGCTCGAAACTATGTGGATTTCTTGAAACAGATCCTTGATCTGTCGTTCTTCACAAGAGAGATTGTTTTCTCTCTAATCTATTGCCTTGATGCAATGTAAAATCACATACCCAAATTTCTTAGAACCTGTGCTCTGATACCATGTTATTTTCAAGCACAGAGATAAAACGGGAGAAGAGAATGAAGAATGCAATGTATTATCTTGTGTCTTCTCTTGGAGAACGACCACCTATATATAGGAATATACATGCCTTAATCAAGGCTCTTACATAGGAAACTAGCTAATTACATTAATCACTAATCTAAGTTAGGAAAGCAATAAATTACGAAGATATGTACAGTTGTCTCAACATTGACCAAATCAAATCCACGTGAGATGTAGCTTGCTGGACCGGATTGATTGATGGGTCTTGGGCCCCTTCATGGGTCATGGGCCAACTTAACAGGAATCACATGACCAAGATTCATGAGAAACTTTCCTTGATTTGCCATCAAATATCTTAGTGGGAGATTGTAGGAGAATGGCTTGAAAGGGTTTCAGCCTATTGTCTGGAGAGAAAATTGGTGGAGGATATATAGATGATTCTCACCATGCTAAGCTTTTAATCAGGTGGAGGATTTCATTCTAGTTGCAATAAATATTTGTTCTGGGTTCATATGTAGCATCATTTACACTCCCCTCTTAACAGATGGTACATAGGTCAACTTCTACTTGAATGCATGAAATCCTGGTTATCTTAGAACCATGGGGCCTGTTCTTTTAGTGGAATTTCTTACAAGAATTTTGTGTGCTGGGGTTTTTTGGACATGATGTCATGGCTTATTCCATGGCATTTGCAAATGCCATGTTTATTCACAGGAATTCCAAAATTCCAGCCATGGTCTAAAATTACATTTGGAATTCATGGAATTCCAAATTCCAACCCTTTTGCTTATTGGTGGAATTTCTGGATGCTTAAGTACAAAGGAGGATTTCAGGAATTCCACTATGTTGGAGAATTCAGAATTTCTCCAGACAAGAATTCCTTAGATTCTAGTAAAGAAACAGGCCTGGGATCTATGACATAGGAATCATTTGGATTACCATAATAAAAAAAATACTCGTTTGAATATATCTATAAACACACAAAAACAAAGGAAATTATCAGGGCTAGGCAGCCATCCCTAGCTTAGGAATGGTCCCAAGTTGCCCCAACCACCCCACCCCCACCCCACCCCCACCCCACCCACCCACCCACTTCCCCAAACCCACACATCCCAAAAAAAAAAAAAAATAGAAAACACTGCCCAACTAGTTAAATTGTCCCCAACTCAAATTTGACCCAAGTTGTCTAGCCTCGCTCCAGTTGATGCATATTTTGACACCCATCCAGCAGCTATAGGATTGGACAACTTTGAGACCCTCAAACCAGTACCTCCCATGATTGGGTCATTTCATGCACACAGGTAGGTCATACCTTTTAAACCCCTATGCCCCCCATGATTGTCACACTTTCACGTGGCTAGGCTGTTCCAAGCAGCCATCATTGAAAATGACCCTACACACATTTATACACAGACACAGACAGCTAACAGGAAAACCTTTCTACATGAAAGATTCAAATTCTCACATATTTCAATAATATTCTGAAATACATTGAAGAAACAAAATTTCTATATTAAGAAAGGATTTGGATTTCCACAAGGCATCATAAGCATTCTACATATCTTTCAACAAAACAGTAATATTAATGAAATAACGCACCTGAACCGACGACCAAGCGGAATTTGCCAATCTTTGTAATCAACAACTGTGTTCGCTTGTGATGCCTAAATTCAATAGAATTAATGACCAAGTTAACAAACTATTTCTAATTCTTGACTCTCGTAACTGGAAAACAGAACATCCCTTAATGAATGAATGTCTTCCCAACACGTATTCATTTTCATAAAGGCAAGGATTAGCAAAAAGAAGCTTAGTTGTTATTATTTTTCTAAATTCCTATCCTGCATATTAATCACAATTTAATACTCTCTTATATATCTAACCAAAGCAATTACATAACTACAGCCAACACCTCGATAAACTTAATCAGACAGCTCATATAATTCATTAAGTTTTCTTTCTTTTTATCTTTTTTTTTTGGATTTTTGTGCTGCCGCCTACAACACATTCTCACTATCTGTAGTCACCCCAACCTGACCACGAAAATAAATTTCAAGGTCCCGTCATGTTAGTTCTTGTCTATTTGTTCTTTCATTATTCGGTAATTCTAGTTAAAAGAGATAAAATTATCTTGATAGTATTGATCTTTCATCTCTTTTCACAATAGTATAGATCTGCCACACATGTACAAACTATGAAATGTTTACAACATAATAATATAACTAAATGGTAGATCCCTCACATGGTTCAAAATTACAGGCATGGCTGCCGTTGTGGTCAACCCCGATATGGATGGTTCAAAATAGAGGCCACTATGCTCAGCTGTAGCAGTTGACAGCGCTACGCTATTTTGAAAATAGTGATGCCACAGTCTAAAACCTAGTGGAGCCAAGCAATTTTAATCTAAAACACTGTTTTTCCTACTTCTTCTCTTCAATAGCCTTCATAAAGTTGTCTCTACCATTATGTGGTTCTAAATCCCTAAAAACACACATTATAGGCTGCTACGTATGGACGCAACTGCTACATATCGCCAGCTACATAGCATTTTGGCCACTGGCCGCTACATCCGCCGCAACCGCTATTTTGATCCTTGCCGATATGTCACGGTTCATGGCCAGTGCAACGTGATTTTTTTTAACCCAAAAAAAGTCTAGAAAATATCCAAAAATCCATATTCTTTGAACATGCTAGAATCCCTTTTTTCCCATCAATGTACACTATAAATCAAAATGTGGGTCTTCGTGTGAGAGTCATCTCTTATGTATTAGTGTCATCTTTAATTAATCTCAACCACATCCAAACTCCGATAGTTCTTACTGCCGGTCCCAAGCCCGGGTAAAGGATGACAGTTGCTTTAGGTAGGTTAACAACCAACGTAAAATCTTGTCACAACCCAAACATGAATTCTGAGATAATAACATTCCGAGATCATGCTAGGGCGTTAGCCATTTTAAGCGACGCATTGCAGCGCCACCCGGTTGCAGTGAAAAGTGGGAATGGGCTACTACACCATTGTGGATGAGTACAGCTAAAGAATTTAGTCCAACAACAAAAGAAGAGGATGATTTGACTTGCTAATATGAATATAGGAACCTTAACAGGCAAGATCATGGAGTTAGTTGAGGTAATGAAAAGGAGAAGAGTTAGTGTAGCCCGTCTACATGAGACAAAGTGGAAAGGGGATAAAGATAACGAGCTCACTGATGGTTATAAACTTTTTTGTGCAAGAAAAAACAATACAAGAAATGGAGTGGGTATAGTTGAAGATAAAGATTTGAAAGAGATAATTGTGGGGTAAAGAGATTCGGTGATAGAATTATAGCAATTAAACTAGTGTTTGAGGAACAAAGGAAGACATAATTCATATCATTAGTGCATATGCTCCCAAGCAGGATTAGATGAAAGTGCCAAGAGCCAATTTTGGGAGGAGATGGATAGTTTACTACGAAAATTCCAACTAGTGAAACGATTTTCCTAGGAGGGGACTTAAATGGGTATGTAGGAAAGGAGAATAAAGGATATGAGAGAGTGCATAGAGGACAACGATTTGGAGAAAAGAATGTGTTAGGAGACTATCTTGGATTTTGCATCAGCATTTGACCTCGTAATAGCAAACACTTGCTTTTAAAAGAGAGAGAGGAGCATTTAATTTCTTATAAAAGTGGAACTAGCAGGAGCCAGATAGAAATTTTTTTTTTATTTTTTATAACCAGACTTTTTTCTAGTTAGAAAACATGACAGATTGGCTTATAAAGACTGTAAGGTTATTCCAGGAGAGTTTGAGCACACAACATAGGTTAATAATTTTGGATACTTGTATTAGAAGTAGAAAAAGAGTAGTCATTAAAATGTACCCTAAAACAATGTGGAGGGATTTGAAAGGAGAACGAGCAAAAATATTTAAGGGTAAAGTGACTGAGGAGGGAGATTGTAATTTTGAGGGAGAAACAACAACGATGTGGAAACAAATGGCTAACTATATTAGGACGGTTGCAAAAAAGGTGTTTAGAGAATCAAAAGGGAAAAGACACTATAATAAAGAAACCTGGTGGAGTGTAGAGGTTAAGGAAGTTGTTAGAGATGAGACGTTACAAAGTTTAGCAAGGGACTAAGAATATAAAAAACTATGAGATATATAAGAAGGCAAAGAAAGAAGCTAAGAAAGCAGTATGTGATGCAAAGTTCAAACCATATAATGACCTATATAATAGGTTGGGAACAAGAGAAGGAGAGAAGGATATTTATAAGCTTGCAAAATAAGAGAAAGGAAAAGTAGGGACTTACTTCATGCCAAATGTATTAAGAGCAATGACCAAAAGGTTCTAATGACCTATATAATAGGTTGGGAACAAGAGAAGGAGAGAAGGATATTTATAAGCTTGCAAAAATAAGAGAAAGGAAAAGTAGGGACTTACTTCATGCCAAATGTATTAAGAGCAATGACCAAAAGGTTCTAATGACCTATATAATAGGTTGGGAACAAGAGAAGGAGAGAAGGATATTTATAAGCTTGCAAAAATAAGAGAAAGGAAAAGTAGGGACTTACTTCATGCCAAATGTATTAAGAGCAATGACCAAAAGGTTCTAATGACCTATATAATAGGTTGGGAACAAGAGAAGGAGAGAAGGATATTTATAAGCTTGCAAAAATAAGAGAAAGGAAAAGTAGGGACTTACTTCATGCCAAATGTATTAAGAGCAATGACCAAAAGGTTCTAGTGAGGGACGATAATATTAAAGAAAGGAGGAGGGAATAATTTTAGCAATCTTTTAAATGAAGACTATATAGGAAACATAAGAACAAAAGAGTATACTTCGTTAGCATAGCATACTTTTTCTTGGAGAATTAGGGTGGTGGAACTGAAGGAAAGCATTGAAACAAATGAAGACAGGAAAGGCTATGGGTCTAGATGACATTCTGATTGAGGCTTGATTGCTTCGGAGAAATTGGGGGGATTTGGTTAACTAGACTTTTCAATAAGATATTAATGACAAGGAAAATGCTGGATGAATGGAGAAGAAGTGTTATAACGCCTATATATAAGAACAAGGGAGATATGCAAAACTATACCAACTATCGTGGGATTAAACTTATGAGTTATACTATAAAGCTATAGGAGAGAGTGATAAAATGTATATTTTCATGCACACTTTGGACCATTTTAAGGATATTAATCCACAAGAGTCTCATTTAAGGAAAAATCATGTTTTTATGCATTTTGGGTTCATTGTAGTGCATTCATGCATAAATTGCTCGAAAAATCATCATTTTTGCATAAAATCATGAAACCCGTCGTTTTTGGAACTCTATTTTTGGAAAATTCTTCCAAATTTGTTTTTCTCATGAAATAAATCAATTCTTCATCATCATTAGTTAATTCAAGTAAAATCATGCATAATGATGTGCATTTTCACTGTCATTTCATGAAAGATGGGCCCACTATTATGCAATTGTGAATTTTATTCAAAATTATTATTTTTAGTGGAATTTAATTTTTTCTTGTAGGAAAATGGTGAAATGGGTCCCACAAGAGATATTTGAGGCAAATAAACCACTTTGGAAGTAAAGGAAGAAAGAAAAAAAATGCAAGAAGATTGGGAAATTGGCTTCATGGGGATGCACATCTATGAGTCACACATGTGGGTCAGCCAAGAGTGGGTCCACCGTCCTTGCTTACTTCATCTCAAATTATCTTTTGAGAATTTCAAAGAGGATCCAAAGATATTCCAAGAAAATTCAAGAAAGGAAGTCAAATTGGTGAAGATGCATTTTACAGTACACATGGAAGAAGATAAAACAAGGAAGTTTGCAAGAAGGTTCCCATGCACATGGACGTCCACCTCAATTCGAATCTAAATCCAAGATTGACCAACTCAACTAAGATTCTCTCTCAAAAGACAAGTCAAAGGAAACAATTTTAAAAGAAGAAAGTGCATTATATGAAGACAAACATGGAAGGAACCAATACAAGTATGGGACGTCCATACCTAGTCATTTAAAGATGACTCATGGCCATGCATTTTCAGGTGGGTTCCACCTCCTAAATTTAAAAAATTTGAAATTTAAGAAGGGTCCCACAACGCACACAAAATTCTCATCACAAGTGAGGGCCAAATTGTAAAGATTCACTTGACTTCTAAAGATGGAAGGTTTTGTGTAGAGATTGGTTTCCAAGAAAAGCAAGCAAGATTCTCTCTTCAATTGCCAAATCTTTGCTAAATTGGAGAAGATGTAGGAGGAACTTTCTAAGAAGAACTTTTGATAGCTACATAAGAGGATCTTGGAGGCAAAATAGGGTAGCCAAAACCTATTTAAGGATGCCATGGGACGTCCCATAGGCCCATGGAAAGCAGCCCCCTCTAGCACCTCCTCACTCCATCCTCTCCACTCTCTTTCTCCTCGTTGTGTTCCTCAAGGAGGCTTAGCCCTAAAGACACACTACTCCCTTGGGATTGCTCATCTAGAAGAGGTTTTCTTTTCCATCCTAACATGTATTCTTTGATTTTTTATTTTCCGTCTTATGTAAAAGAATCTACATGCTAGTAAAAGTTATCTTTCTCATTATTGAAGCTTTGATTTTTTATTTTCCGTCTTATGTAAAAGAATCTACGAGCTAGTAAAAGTTATCTTTCTCATTATTGAAGAATAATGAGAAAGATAACTTTTACTAGCACGTAGATTCTTTTACATAAGACGGAAAATAAAAAATCAAAGAATACATGTTAGGATGGAAAAGAAAACCTCTTCTAGATGAGCAATCCCAAGGGAGTAGTGTGTCTTTAGGGCTAAGCCTCCTTGAGGAACACAACAAGGAGAAAGAGAGTGGAGAGGATGGAGTGAGGAGGTGCTAGAGGGGGCTGCTTTCCATGGGCCTATGGGACGTCCCATGGAATCCTTAAATAGGGTTTTGGCCTATGATGCACAGATACTTCAAAATGGGCAACGTATCGTGTCGTATTGTATCCGATACTTCACTTTTTATGTGTAAAATTCGTGTCCTTGCCGTGTCTATGGGTGTCCTTGCCATGTCTATGCATCACAGGTTTTGGCTACCCTATTTTGTCTCCAAGATCCTCTTCTGTAGCTATCAAAAGTTTTTCTTAGAAAGTTCCTCCTACATCTCCTCCAATTTAGCAAAGATTTAGCAATTGAAGAGAGAATCTTACTTGCTTTTCGTGGAAACCAATCTCTACAGAAAACCTTCCATCTTTAAAAGTCAAGTGAATCTTTAAAATTTGGCCCTCACTTTTGATGAGAATTTTGTGTGCGTTGTGGGACCCTTCTTAAATTTCAAATTTCTTAAATTTAGGAGAGGTGGAGCCCACCTGAAAATGCATGGCCATGAGTCATCTTTAAATGACTAGTCATGCTTGTATTGGTTCCTTCCATGTTCATCTTCATATAATGCACTTTCTTCTTTTAAAATTGTTTCCTATGACTTTTCTTTTGAGAAAGAATCTTGGTTGAGTCAGTCAATCTTAGATTTGGATTCGAATTGAGGCGGACATCTATGTGCATGGGAACCTTCTTGCAAACTTCCTTGTTTTATCTTTCTTCCATGTGAAAAATGCATCTTCACCAATTTGACTTCCTTTCTTCGAATTTTTTTGGAATATATTTGGATCCTCTTTGAAATTCTCAAAAGATAATTTGAGATGAAGTAAGCAAGGACGGTGGACCCACACTTGGCCGCCCCACATGTGTGACTCACAGATGTGCATGCGTGGGGTCCCCATGAAGCCAATTTCCCAATGTTCTTGCATTTTTTTTTTTTCTTTCTTCCTTTACCTCAAAGTGATTTATTTGCCTCAAATATCTCTTGTGGGACCCATTTCACCATTTTCCTACTAGAAAAAATTAAGTTCCACATAGAGAGTAATGGAGCAAAGACTTAGACAAAAGACCAAGATATTTGAAAATCAATTTGGTTTTATGCCAAGGAGGTCAACTATGGAACCTACCTTCTCACTAAAGCAATTAATGGAAAAATATCGAGCAAATAGGAAAATTTTGCATATGGTCTTCATTGATCTATAAAAAGCGTAGAATAGAGTACCTAGAGATTTAATTTGATGGGTTTTAAATAAAAGAAATATTTCAAGTGGTTATATTGAAATTATTAAAGACATGTATGAAAAAGCGGTTAACGGGTGTGAGAACTACTTATGGAGAGATAGGTGAGATCCAGTAACCATATGTTTGCATCAAGGGTTAGCCCTAAGCCCTTATCTCTTTGCATTGATTATGGATGAGTTAACCACTCGTATTCAATTAGAGGTACCTTGGTGTATGTTATTTGTAGATGATATAGTATTGGTAGATGAATCAAGAGATGGTGTAAATGCAAAACTCGAGAGATGGTGGGAGGCTTTAAAATCCAAAGGCTTTAAATTAAGCCGTCCGAAGTTGGAATATACGGATTGTAACTTCAGTGGGCATATAGAAAGCAAAAACTACTGTGAGAATTGAAGACCATGAAATACCACAAAGAGATTCTTTCCGTTACCTTGGATCTATAGTTAGTAAGGATGGGGAGATTGATGAAGATGTTGAACATAGAATAAAAGCGGGATGGTTGAAGCGGAGACTTGCTTCTGGTGTGCTTTGTGACCGACGAATGCTAACAAGATTGAAGGAAAAATTATACAAGATAACAATTAAACCAGCTATGACCTATAGAGCATAATGGTGGTCAATCAAGAAGCAACATGTTCACAAAATGGATGTCATAGAGATGAGAATGTTGAGGTGGATGTGTGGTAAAACTAAGAAGGATAAAATTACAAATGAGCAATTTCAAGAGCATTTAGGGGTAGCATCAATCGGGGATACAATTAGAGAAACCCGTTTGAGATGGTTTGGGCATGTCCAACGCAGGACGGCAATAGCGCTGGCAATGAAAAGTTTGACTATGAAGCTTAATAACCCACCAAGGGGAAAGGGTGGGCCAAAGAGGACGTGGATGGAGCTAATAAAAATAGATTTGAAGAAGTACAACTTATCTAAAGATTTGACTCAAGATAGATCGGAATGGAGAAATAGAATTCATGTAGCCGACCCAATATAGTTGGGATAAGGCTTTGATGATGACAGTGATTTCAAAGTACACTAGTAACCTCATGGTACTTCTCAGGTTACCAAAATGAATCTCTTCATTCCCTACGAGATAAAATTAAGTTGTGCAAGATTCATTCACTAGTACTAGAAAATAGCATTTTTTTTCAAGGAATGCTTGTTTTTGTTTGTTTTTTGGGTCTTTTTTTTTTTGGATGAGGCGTTATGATCACGAAAACTTAGCAACAATCTTATGATGTTCATAGGCAAGTGTAATTGATATTATATGATATTTTATGTCCATCACCAACTCTTGTTGATACTGATATCATCAAATAAATAGCTTAATTTCACATCAATAACTTGACATTATGGAGTTGATACTAATGTATAGAGCCTAAGAAAAATCCATGCTAAAAGGATATCATTGCGATTTTCATTAACCCGATTTTCATTACATTCAGAACCCAACCCCCCCCCCCCCCCCACCCCCCAACACACAAAAAACAAAAAAAAAGTAAAGTACTGCTCAAAATAGGAAAGCTAAAAGGAAAATCGGCTTTCGGTCCTATAAGAGTTTACCTTATTTTTAAGATACTCCGGATTTGTAGAAAGGGAATGAATCAAAGCACTTCGATCCTGTAAACAAGAAAACTTAATGGCATGACTACAGCTCTCTGCATTTGAAATTTATTACTCAAAAGACAAGAATGACAATTGATAGCATACAACACAAAACAAAACAATTTTACTAGAACATTTAGTTTTCAGGTAATAGGAGACCTTGTACAATTGGCAAACAATAGGAGCTCAGTACCGGACAGAGAAAAGGAAGCTTCAGCTTCTTTGGCTTGGTTAGGCTTGGCTCCTCCTAGGGCGGAGGCTTTCATGTGGCTGGCTTTATCTGAAAAAGTTTCTACGGCAGACAACCTCAGAAGAAGATGACTAACTTCAGTGGCTATTTCAAACATATGCGTGTTGTGTGGGAAGGTCAATGAGACGGTAGACCACTTATTTGTGCATTGTGAGTTCTCTTATTCCTTGTGGTGTAGGTTTCTAGCGAGTCTCCCAAGGTCGTTGGTTGGGTTAGTCGAACCGTGGAGGTTTTCTTCTTTTTTTTGTAGTGGTTTAATTCTCTGGAGGATTATTCCTTTTGCTATTTTGTGGTTCATGTGGAAAGAAAGGAACAATAGAATTTTCAGAGGGTCTTTGTTGCCCGTGGAAGAGTTAGAGCAATTGGTGGTGGTTCAAATTGCAAAATGGGCTTCCTTCAGGGAGTTTGACGCTTCAAAAGTTTATGGTGTTGCATAATTGGGAGGCTTCCGTATATTGTGGGGTGAAGAATAGGGTGGAGAAGGTGAAAAAGATGGTGCATTGGGCTCCTCCCAATGTAGGGGTGTTGGAAGTTTAATGTGGATGGGGCGGCTAAAGGAAAGCCTGGGCCGGCGGGTATTGGTGAGGTGCTTCGCGATAGTGGAGGGCTTGTGTTGGTAATGTTTTCCAAGCATGTTGGGACTATAGAGTCTAATGAGGCGGAGGTGTTAGCCAGGGATGAAAATATCGGCCGCTACGTAGCGTAGCGGCCGATATATCTGCCGTGGCGGCAGCTGCCGCCACGCTACATTGTACTTAGCGGGTAACGCACCCGTAGCGGTCGCTACGCAAACGTGGCGGCCGCTACGGGCCGCTACAAGCCGTAGCGACCGTTACGTGGCACTGGGGGGTAATAAAACCCCCCTGACGACTTTTCGTTCTACCTTTTCAACTTTTTTCATTTTCCTTCCTCTTTTTTCTCCATTTTTACCGCTGTGAACCCTTTGTGTGTCCCCCTAGTGGTCCCAACTCCATTTTGTCAAGATTTGTTGCTACAAAATCAAGAGATTCAACTATTCTAAGGAATCTAAAGAAGATTTATCATCTAGGACTCATGGATTAAAATAGCTAAGGGGATACCCCCGGACCCCCTTTGCGAAACGCATGTTTTAAAGAAGTGGCAATTATGAAAACAAAAGGATCCTACTTGACCATGATAGCTAGGCCTCTTTTACTGGTTGTCTTTCTTTGTTGTGCTTGGATGTCTATTATTATCATTATTTGTTAATATATGATATTAAGCATGTTTAATTATATTTGGAATGTGTGTAGTAGTATAGATATGGTTACCTATTACTACTAAATTTTAAACTGGTCTTAATTTAATTGTTTTAAAAGAACCCTCATTGTTAAATAACTAAGTGGGAGAGGCCCGAGAGGGAACTTCTTAAGTTCCCACAGTCTCCATCATTGTTTTGTAGGAGATGTAATTGATTTATGTGTTGACCTTGGAGTCTTCCTCTTAATCGGATGTGTCATCTTCTGAGAGGACGAGTGTTGACCACTTCATTTCTAAATTAGTGTTGAATGTTGAGTTGTTGAGTGTTGACCACTTCATTCACTTGATTGAATTTGAACCTTTAACCTTGAGGCTTAAAGTATTGACAATTGATTGTTCAATATTCACTAATGACCTAACTCTTAAGTCTTATGCCTTTATTTCTTTTCTTTTTTTTTTCTTTCTAATGAGCTTTTCATTACTTTCTAAGTTAGCATGACTAAAGAACATGAATACATGTGAAAAAACTAATCATTACTATTATTTTCTATTTATATAGCGATACAGGACCTTATATATTGAGGGCACCGCTACACCCCCTTTTCTTACTTAATTTTGCAAAAGAACCACATTTTCTTTCATTTTACAATTTTCTGGATTTTCTGGAATTTTTTCAAATTTTTTTGGTGAGTATTTCAAATTACACCGCTACACCGCTACGTATCGCCCGCTTCGTAGCGGTTTGGCGGCGGGCATAGCGCTATTTTCATCCTTGGTGTTAGCTATCCTAGAAGCTGTTCAAATTTTTGCCTCTTCCTCATTTAATTTAAGGTTAGAGGTGGAAAGCGATTCTCTCAATGCTATTTCGTGGGTGTCCTCCTCCGCTGTCATTCCTTGGAGATTTCAATTTTACCTTAATGAGATTAAAGCTTTAGCACCCTCAATTCAAGTAAAGTATCAACACGTTGGGAGGTCGGCAAATGGTTTTGCTGATTCGCTAGGCAAAGGGTGGATAGGTCTTCTAATTTGGTGGCTTTCATTGTGTGATATCTCTGTCTTTTGCTTTTCCTTTTCGTGGTATAATTATTTTATACCATCGTGCTCTTTTTTGTTTGTTTGGTGGGATTCATGTATCCGGTTTTCTCTTTTAATATAATTTATCGTTACTGATCAAAAAAAAAAAAAAAGGGACAGAGCAAAAGGACTTGCTAACAAGGATTAAAAACTTGGCTGAGTCCTAGTCAACTCAGATTTAGCCTTGACCAATTCAGGTCCCCACCCAATTACAAAGGACTCAAGCAAGTCGTACGTACAAGCCCCACCAAGTCCCATGTGACTCGGGCATGTCGGCCAAGGTCAACACAAAGCATAAAAATAAAAATAACAATTGGCTAAACAATTTGCCAAACTTAAGAATGTGAGCAAGTCACGAAATTCCTATAGGTCTTCCACAAATTGTGCGGGTCCAGAGTTTTGATTATGGCCTGGTCCATGGTCTTCATCCTGGGAAATGGGCCCCCTGTTGGGTTTTCCATGCCTCCTAGATTCAGCATCAGGGAGACACACTCTTTCATAGGCAAAAACTAGTTCATTAGGTCACCACAACCTCAGTCCAACAACATCATATCATCATCATCATTAGCATGATTCTAGTCAGCTATCACATTTGGGATCCTCAATTGCTATATCACATTTGTTTCTATCAATGATTCAAGAGATCAGATCTTTGAATAGAAACCCTTTTGGTAAGATACAGACTTCATCATAAAACAAACATGATTGTAAAACAGTCAGCTGTGAGTTTAGGCAATATTACAAATCAAACATGTCAAAACATAAAAATTGGGAAAACACACGATAACATAGAATTTGGAGAAGTTGTAACTTACTTTACAAATGAGAGCGAACATTAACAACATAAATTGAATATATAAAATGGCATACCTTGACCCAGAGTGTCGAACAATCAAAATTTGTAAGAAACCATTTATGTGCATTCATATTAAATGAATCTGCTTCTTCCACTCCATCAATGTAGTGGCGGTATTCTGGGCAGATACAAGCACTGCCGGCATATGCAGCATCAACATGGAACCACATGTCATTACTCTACAAAGAAGTTATGACATAAATCTTATTTATTTTTGTATAAAAATGAACCAATTTGAGACATTAGAATCTTTAAATTATTTCAAATAGAAATAAAAAATTAGAATCTTTAAATTACCAAAAAGAAACTTAAAAAAGATGAATTAAATAGGAGAAAGCAGAGAATGATTGAATGTCTAGATTGTTTGGCTAAAGATTGGGTTTCTAAGCGAACATAGGTAGACTTAATCAGATGAACCAAACCGATTGAACATCATCTATGTATCCCTTCTGTGACACTTCGTAGCTTCTTTTACGACCGTTAAGAAGCCTACCTTCCTAGTGTAGTCGGTTACTTAAAAAAAAGTCCTCCCTTGAAGAGGTGGGAAGTTGCAGGTTCAAGCCCGAGTAGGTACAGGGGGATATCGGTCAGTTAAGCTCTCTTAAAACTAACACAGTAGGGGCAGGGCTAACAGTCGATTAGGGGCTAATTAAAAAAGAGAACGGAAGATAAGAAGAACAAAAAGGAGATGAAGGTAGGGAAAACAGAAGAATCAAGTGAAAAGAAGTACAAACCATTTTTTATTCTTTTTAATGACGTAAATATGGTTCTGAGCCTTAAAAGAATTCAATAAAACTTGTTCTGATTGATTAAAGCATGAAACAGTTCATGCTTTATCAAAATTGATTTCTTTATCATTTTCCTTCTTTTTCATTTGTATTTTTGAAAGATAATCTTTTTTATGATACCAGTTGTATGATAGGGGATAAAATTTGCCCAATTCAAGGATTGATGAACTCCTTGTCCAAGCACAGAAATTTGGGGGAATAATTTTTGATATCTCTCTCAATAATCATATGCTATGATATGCGTGGCATAATATAAATTACTACCCTTTTATTTGAATTTGTTAGTTGTTTATTTTGTCTTAAATGTTCTACCTATAGCCTTTTTCTTATTACGCAGGAATTGGAAGGAGCTGAAAATATTTGAGCTTAATTCGGAGAGGTTTAAAGCTAAAACCCCATTTGGGAAAAGTTATACACAAAGAGCATATAGGCTTGTTGGAGGAGAGCTGGAATTTCAAATTAGAGGTCATGAGTTCAAGACTTGGCACAATCAGTTTTTATTTTTATTGAAGACCGAATTTGGTGGCCCCCACCGTATCTAATGCTTGATAATGGTTGCTAAAACTTAGCAATCAACTTTGCAAGAAATGGAAGGAATCTCATGAACATCAATAAGAATGTTAAGAATGATATTGTTTAGCAAGCGATCAAATCATGAAGGAAAGAAGATTTTCGGAATTGTAGTCATCCCGCGCAAGCTTTACTATTTTGACCATAACTTGTGATTCAAGACTCCGATTAAGGCAAGATCAGATGCGTTGGAAAGATGACTCAAAGGAGAAGAATATCATGTCTCACGAGGATCTCCCAATTCTGATGTTTTGGGGGTCAAAATAGGCTGTCAAGTGGAGGGATATGAGGGATGACGAATTTGAGTGATTTCTCTTTCTCTTTCTTCTTGTATATTTCTTCTTTTTAAGGGGAGACTCTCTTTTGCTCTAGAGTGAATCTTATTTTTCTTCAATCTTTGTTAGAAATTGAAGGTGGAGATTGAGTGGTGTAATAGACAACTTGAAGGCTTTCAATAATGACAATTTGCTTCATTGTTATTGTTTGTTCTACAATGCTTGGCTAATCCGTGGATTAGGGTGGAGGAGGAAACCAAAACCGGTGAGTTCGTTCCTTATTATTCTTCTATGTCTTTCCCTCATTATGCTTAATGATTTAATAGGTTCTCCTTCATGAATGTTATTCAACTTCTGGTTTTGTAAAGGTTATTTGGAATGTCTTTTACTTTTTATGCTTGATCTTGACATATCATGTTTAGGTTAAATTCCTTTAATGATTTGTGCTTGATCTTGATAAATAGTTATTAGAGTTTCAACATATTGAAGTGAAGGGAGTCTTAGGTGCTATTTAGAGAATTGGATTCTTTCAAGAAAAAGGGTTTTCAAAGCTAAATCTTCCGATCCAAGGCAATTGCTTGCACATTGGACTGAGTTTTATTAGGATAAGACTATGAAGTAATTTTGGAATGATTGAATCTGTTTTGGTGAAATCCGATACCCTGATCTCTCTTTCTCTTATCAAGTTTGTGTTTAGATTTCTTTTGATATCAGTTTAGTTATTATTTCCTTGACTAATTGTGGTTTTAAAATCTCTAGTGTGAAAACTGATTGAGGATTTTTGGATCTTGTTTCTACAAATCGCTGTGGATCGACCCGTATTTGCCATTATCTACTTAATAGAAATTTGTGCGATTGCGGTTAATTATTTTGAGTACATCATGCTACTAAATACCTATTGCTGAAATACAAAGATAGAAACAAATTGAAAATTGATACCTACAACTAAGAATTGATCCCTACAAACAAGGATAAAAAATATCACTAACTTAGCAAAGGATTTGCTCACTGCGTTTACTATATCTATTGGCAATTCCTACTATAACTGACCTACTAATAGATAAGAACAAGCCTATCATGCCATCTTGCAAAGCTTGCCAAAACACGTCGCTTCTTCGATCGAAACATCCCCCTTAACTGACCCATTGGCCTCATGACCCAAGCTCAGCCCTTGTCATGTAACTGAGCTGGATTCCTATTATTTTTCTCCATATCAACTGAATGACCTCATGCAGAAATGAAATTAAAGGTGTCTTTAGTTTAGACAGTGTGGATTGAAATTCTCAACAAAGTCAAACTAATGCCCAAAAAAATGCAAATATAATGTTCCTTCTTATAAGAACTACTTGTAAACAGTCCACCAGTTGGAATGCTGATCCATTTTCTAAATGCCAAGACTGAGAACTAGTGTCTCCTTTCTCCATTTGACTAAAGCTACACTAGGATTTCTCACCACTTCAGGAGAGGATAAAATCATCTTCAAATGTTTGTGACCTTTAGAAACTCCACTGCGAGGAGATTCAAAAATTAGAATAACTTTTTCTCAGCTCAAAATTATGCAAAGAGCCAAACAAACAGACTAATGGAACCCTTCTTCTTCTTTTTCATGTTTGCATGTACTTAAAAAGAATAAAGGATTCTGCCCTATCTCAAATTTATAAGAAGTTTAACTATTTGAATAGCTCTTTTTTAATGAAATCTGGGATTATATTTCTCTAAAATGGAAACAAGACATTACACCAAGTGCTCAAAGTGATCCCAGGAAATGACACATCAAACATCAACTTCGTACAATATACTCCAAGTCTACTCAATGGGTGTACAAGTCCACTGCCAACCTAGCACTATGGCTAAAAATCCATTGCTCTGCCAAAACCATATAACACAAATCCTGAATCAGTTTTGCTAGCTTCCACAGATAAGCACTCAGTAGAAGCCCACTGGATAGCACAAAAGGAGAGCATCAATAATAGCCTCCATACCCTAAGAGATAGTAGTTCTCTGTACCCCCAGTTAGATAACCTTAGTTCTTATAGTATCTAGTTTAAAATTCCAATCTAAAAGTTCTTTCATAAAAAAAATTTCATCAATGGCTGTAGTCTTAAAAAAAATGAAGACAACGTTTAGTTTCCAGTTTTCATGGCAAAGATTTAAATTTCAAAAGAAGTTTGAAATCCAACATAAGAGGATTGCAAATTTCCAATGCTTTTCATGAGGAGAATTAAATGAACAAAGGATCGCATGCAGGGTCTCTCTTCTTAACTACTACAAATGTTTGAACACCATACTGCTATAAAAGCTCCACATACATTTATCTTGGAAGGTTCTCAGTAGGAGTTTTGTAGGTTGCATTATAAATGTTACCTTAGCTATCCTACCCACTTCAGACAAAGGATCCACAGCTGTTGAGGAAGTAGTACCAACCTGATAGAAACCATGAAATAATAGTTAAGTCGTTATAGCTAATATGCACTTTTAAAAGTAGCAAATAAAAAATATCAGCATTATAAAAGTAAGCATACCTCCAGAATATTGCAGCATGAAATTTTGTAACAAGAGCCCACTAGTTTTATCACAATTTTGTAAAATTCCATTTAGAAGTCCATGCACTAGAGAGTATTTACCTTTCAATAGACCATAAAGATAACTGGCATTTAATACCACATGCATCACTATCCTGCCATATTCTAATTGTGGTACAAAAATATCTTAGATGTTTCCATAAGGAATTCTAGCTCCAATTATGCACTAGCAGGTCATACAAAGATAGAGATTATGATTGCCCTATCTGGGTAATGTAGCATATTTTTTAATTCGTTATACTAATGTTTACCAAAACAAGGCATCAGTCTGTTTTTCCCTACAATATGCCAGCAACTGAGTGGACATAATAACTATATGCAATACACATAAACACAAGTATATGTAAGCGTTCAGCTCTATGCCTCCATCATCACTTACTAAAAATCAATGTTCTTTTTTGAGTTGAAAAAAAAAAAATTGTGAATCCCAACAATTCTTGATCTGTGGTTGGCTTCAGACCATCATGTTTAGTCTTGGATAGTCATTTTGCAGGAAGAAGCCAGAAAAATTAGGTTTTCCGGAAATCAGCTGCATCCTGTATCAAGGTAACCCATTTCACACAGAACCTATGAAAAAGACAACCTATCACACGTTGATGCATGTCGAAATGGTTTCTTATGTCAGACTCTTCACGATAGATTTCCCTAATTTATAATATATCATAACTTTCGTAAAGCTACGGGTGTCTCCAATACCAACAACAGCTCCCTTCGCTTCATCCACAACCTCTCTTCCAACCAATAAACCTATAAGTATTCCATCAATAATCAGATACTAGACCTTATTCAAACAAACTTGGAAATCAGTGACCTAGAAGGAGAAGGAATTAGAAATAGAACACAGAACCAGAAGTAGAACCTTTTCCAAGGGCCCGTTTGTTTGCAATAATGCATTATAATGCATAGGAATTGAATATATAGGATTTCATGGTCAAATTAGTTCCTTCTACGGATTATTAAAGGGGCAAGGTTTGAATGATATGAGGTAAGGGGTGAGGCCCGTGAGGGATATAAGGTGGAGATCTAGAAGGGACCTTGACTTTCCCTGGCATTGAATTACTAAGGTGACGGCTGGGTATTCATCTCCCATCTTCCCTGATTCTATTTCCATTAAAGGAGAAGTTATTTGAGGGTCATTTTTGCATGTTCACCTTTTGATCTTTGCTTTTAAGTTTTAACCACTTATGGCATAATTCCTATGTATTTAATGCTAATGTAATCTAGTGCAAACAAACAGGCCCCAACTGTTGTTTTGTCAGAAATTTTTTGTTACAGATTTTTTACTTTAGAGATAACAATTACAATACCAAATCCCAACTTTTGAGGCTTATTAATTCCACACCCCATACCCAAAACTCATGCAGATCAGCATGTTGGTCATGAAAATTAACTGTGGTATAACAGACTTTTTTTCTAGCCAAAAAGAAGCCTAAGTTAATGTCCACAATATTACAAAAGAAAAAAAAAATTACTCTTGGCCAATATTTGACTTGGTCCTTCGGCAAAACGAGATGACTCGGGATAGTCAAGATTCAACTCAGGGAGTTTTCCAACCATGAGTTTGAGCAGAAACCACAGTTACAAATACAACAGCATTTGAGATGAGTTTCCTGATATAATTGGTAGATAAATGTAAAAGATAATGTTTTTATTAAGCTCCTAAAATTTCTCATCTCTCTCCTTTTTTCTTTTCTTTGGTTGGGTGCCACACAGGCGGGCACAGAGGTCCTCAACTGATTGAGCAGGGCTCAAACACTGGTGCTTCTGTGGGAGTCAAATGCCCCAGCCACAATGCTATACATGCAGCATTGTTTCAGTCTGAAACTTCTCAGTAGTATGCAATGAGTCTCCTATGATCCAATTTTCTTCAGACAGCAGAATTTGGAACTGGCTAAAATCATTTAAAATGTGTTTGCAATGGAAGTCAAAGAAAGGTGAAAATATTACAGAATCCAAAAAGGGAAATATTGAAAATTAATTTGTGTCAAAAAAGCCTATACGCTTACGGTAGCACAAAGAAAGAATGGTATTAAGCCAGCTGCACAGTCCTTAGATATAGCTTCAGATATCACATCAGCAGAAAGAGCATAACTTGTGGAAGAATCTGTTTTCAGCACTCTATAGTTCTCCATATGGATGCCAGCAATCTGCCATTGTATGAAGGACATCCCTGATCAATAGTCAGTTTTTAGTAATAATATTTATGTTTATTTCATACAGTGAAACCCAATGATCCAATCAAATGACAGGAATCATATATACCTCAGGATATAGCTCCTGACACTGACAATGAAGTACCTATTGCGATTGTGATATTGCTCAATGGCATTTTAAGAGTGGAGAATGATTTTCTAGAACAGGAAACAATTTTCTCTGCTCCTAAAATAACAAGAAGATAAACATAGCCCAAGAGTGGGGAAGTGACAACAAAACAGTGTGAGAGTTCTTGTCTTTTGTTAGGCACACACAAAAGATGAACGTCAGCAGATGTCTTGTTCCATTCAAAGGAATTTCATGAGGCACAGTCTGACAATATGTAGAATTGAATTGGGTTTACTGTTGTAAAATGGAAGATTACTGTCCAGTGATCCAAACATTGATATGATGCCTCGCTGTCGATGGCCCATGCACAAAAGATCCCACAGATCTGAAGACCCTGGCCATCAAATCTTTCACGTTTTTATGTTAAATGTTGAACCCTGCTGTAATTGTCTTTTCTAACTATCATTCTACTGCCCACCAGCTCAAGGGTATCCGATTTGGGTAATTATTGCCCTTCGGTGCATGGAACATCCAAAAAGGGGCATAAATGGTTTGAGTGACTGAAATGCCTGCCCCAATTGTATAAAATGAAATCCAAGTGAGTTTTACAAATTCTCACGTGAAGCACCATATATTCCTTTGATTTCATCACTTAGAGAAACACTTGCAAGATATCCAAGAAGCAGAAGTTGAAAAATGAAAGCCAATAGGGGTTGATCGATCTTTTAATTTAAGTGCTTATATTATGTAGGTGTGGTCTGTACTTGGTACATATCTCTTATACCGATACATGCACACGAGATTCTCACCTTGTACTTCGTTGTATTTTTCCCATCTTTTTAATACAAGTTAACGTTATCATTTTAAAAAAAAAAAAAAAAAGGAAAGCCAACTGAAGGGAATTGCTGCATACCTGGCAAGCCTTTTTCAAAGAAGAATGTGCTTGATCAGAATTATAAACAACAAGTTTTCCAAGGAAATATTTTCCGAGCTTCCTCAATACCTTATCACGTGCAGCTAATAATACAACTAAAACTGCTTCACTAGCCGTGCCCTGAATCACTCCTCCACCTTTCCCTGTAGCATCGTTTTCACAAAGGTCAACAACTAAAATATTGGCAATTGTTAAAATCTCTCGCAAAAAAAAAAAAGACAGAAAAATATGTGGAGGGACCATAAATTTGAATGAATGTGGATCAACAGAAAAATGCAACTTAATGCAACTAAAACCATAATAGGATGAATGCAGATTTCTTCTAATTGCTGTTTTGAAGTAGCACAGATCTTACTGTGGGAGGCAGCATGCAGACCATCCAAACACAACCCCCCTTCTCCCCACGTTTTTCCCCACTATATAAACCGGATCACATGGGTTTGCACTTTGAACGATCCAAATGGACTGGACCATTGGATCAAAGGTTATAGGTAAGCTCAAGTGTGTGGTGGGGCCCACTTGGGGACCCACATGGGGATGGCGGTGGGGGAGATTTCAAGGACTCCCTAGGATCTTCCTCTCTGCAAAAAATCAGCTCCAATCGTGATTTCTATCATATCCATATGGGCCCAAAAGTTTAATGGTCAATAGTCCATTCGGATTGATACATAGTCGATCCAACGGTCCAGTAAATTCCGATTTGACCGAAAGTTGGTAGACATGTGCAATTTAAAGGGGTCATGTGTTTGGTCCATTTGGCTGGACCAAAGGTGGGCCACACAAGCACGAGCTTATGAGATTTTATCCTAAGCTTAAGCTTCGGAGAGCCTTGCTCTATATATATATATAAAAGTTGTCAAACTTGTGGGCCACGGATGAAGAGATTAGGGCCATATAATTGACCTCACACATAGCAAACAGTCCAGCCAGACAAGCTTTAACCAGAACCAATGCCATGGGCTACTTGGTCCAAAGAACTGTTTGGCCAGTCAAAATGATTGAAACGTATTGCCAGTCAGAAAGGTTAAACTATTCAGACCAGTGCAAACCAGAAGATTGGCCGCTGTGAGCCAACAGTTCTGAATGGTATTGGTTTCAAATTCAAAGACACCGTATGTTGGACAGACCAAGTTAGTTTTGACTGAATTGTCCAGTCCAGTGGCTCAACGTCCAGTTTGGTTTTTAGAACATTGCTTTGAAGTCATCCTCAACAATTTCTTTTGATCATTAGTTCCCAACACAGACATCATCCATGCATTCGGTACAGTCATAAAGCATCAATTGAACTCCATCATGCCCAAATGGAATTGCAGATAATGATCATAGTTATTTCATTGGGCAAATAAAAGTATTCTGGACATTCAGAGCTCATAGATGATAGTTTGCAGCTGAACCATTAACTCTATCAGCATATTAGGCTGACGAACAACACTTGTTAAAGAATACAAAAACATTTCTATTATTCTGATGGATAGAAATACAGTTTAATTAGGATAAAAAATATTGCAATAGAAAAGGATGCCCAACGAAAAGATCCCCATGAGAAAACCCTCTTGTGTTGCTAGAGAAATCACAATCTTATAGGAAGATAATATAAGTTATATCTCAGCCCTGTTCTACTGCATAAATGATCCACCACAAGTTTGTATAAATTTTGAGCTAAAAATTTAATAGATCCATCAGAAAGAGAAAGAAAGCCATTTGAATGTTCTTCGGCAGAATGCTGAATCAAACAGGAAAGAAAAGACAGATAATGTAAAGGGCATAACTGTAAAATGATCCACTTGACAACTCTCAACAGAAAATAACTACTGCAATCATAATGTTAGACTCGTTGTAATAAGATGCAAGCATCTTCTTTCATTCCCATGCATGCAAATATATTCACACTCTCACCATGTGAAAGGAAATGTTCAGGTAGCTTCAGCATTTTGGCAAGCCAATCCAGGACAATAACCTCAAGTTCTGTTGCAGCTGGAGAGGTGATCCAACTGAAGCCAACAATGTTAATACCAGCACTGAGCATTTCTCCCAAGAATCCAGCAGTGCTGCTGTTGGAAGGGAAATATGCAAAATAATCTGGGCTTTGCCAATGGGTTACACCAGGTAGTATCTTTTGTTGAACATCTGCACATAGATGGAGTAACATATATATCACGATCAACAACAAAGAAATTTTGATCAACTATGATTGCAATGCACTCTTGCACCAGAACAAGATAAACGGTTAAAATTAATTGGGAATTTGACAACCACGTCACTATTTAAATAAATAAAAACCAGTGCAGTAACTCACCAGAAAGAATATCTTGCAATGATTCAGGATGATTTGGGGCTGAATCGGGTAAAAGTTCACGTAGATATCCAGGCTGCAGAAAAGGCCCACTGGATGAGACGTTAGTTTTTTATATATATAAATATGACTGAGTTATAGCTCGCCACTGGCACAAAGCATTTTCAACTCATTAAAAAAATAGATATAATCAGGCAGTTGCTATGCTTGCCTATGATAACCAGATACTTCAAAATAAGCAATGCATTGTATCGTATCGTATCTGATACTTCATTTTTCTGTGTAAAACACGTGTCCCTGCAATATCCACGGTGTGTCCCTCCTGTGTCCATGCCACATCTGGGCATCATAGATGCTTGCAACTAAAAATCTCAGAGCATAAAAGCAAGAACCAATTCAATGTTCAGATATATGCATGAAATGTTCCATCAAAGGACATATGATATCTGGATAGTTCATAATAAATTGCCTATCAGTGCCGTATTGTGTCTGACACTTGATTTTCATGTACAAATCCATATCTATACTTATCCATACCATGTCCATGTTATATCAGCATCGTAACTAAGGATGCCCTACATATAAGACATTATGTAGACAGATTTGAGGAGCTCGCCAATCATACCTCCTAGTCATGTGTTGAAACTCACTCTAATTTGGCACTCATCCAACCTAATATCCACCATTGGATGAACCCAAAAAAAAATGCATAACCTCGAAACTTTGAAGCCCTTAAATCAGGGATTAGGATGATCTAATAGGGCATATCATGATCAACCTAATCCACAATGAGACCTTTCTCCCAACCCTGCTGATTGGCATGCATCCCACAAGAACGCTGGCACGTGAGCTATGAGCTCAATATGGATGTCCATAGGTGAAATGAGCATGTGTTTGTGTGCGGGCACGTGCACATGTATATATATGCACCAAGGCATACCATGTTGACAAACACATTTATGAACACAAATTACAGGGGGTGGAAGACTCAAGACAGGAAGGTTTATGAATGGATTAGAAAAAACCCAAAAAAAAAAAAAACATCCTCACCAGATCTTCATATGTATGGATTTTAAGGCCCTAAATGTATGAAAAATAGGGTGTTTCTAATTAAAGGCCCGAGCCGGTTTCTTTTTTCGAGTTGGGTTGTTTTTAGTTTTTACCACTACACAAAGGGAGGTGGCCATAGCATTTAGCAATCCACGCTTGCAGAGGCTTACGTGGGACAGCTAACGCAAAGAGTATAGCAGAAGAACAATTGAATTTTTCATTGACCATCTTCTGCAACAAAAGTCCGCCCCACCCAAACGAAAATCCTGGTTCTGCCTCTGAGTGAGCCCCACACATAATCACAGCCAAACATGATGGATGAATAGCTAGATTGCCTGTACTGTGCGACTGGTCAAACAGATGCTCTGATACCAAATTAAACAGTCAGCTTCTAGAATAATAAAAATAAAATGAAATGATATTCGAATCAATCAAGGGAACCGAAACCTCCTCTCAGATTGTTCGAGGGAACCCAAAACCTCCTATTTTATGACTTGTCTAATTCAAAAAATCTTTCCATCCATTTATAGAATTTCTACTACTAACAGATAAACAACTAAATGAGATACAATGGAGGGCGGACGAAGCTTGGATAAATGGTAAGGATGAAAGCCAAATTGTGGATAAAGATTGTTAGAAACGTCACAAAAATTGGCAGTGTATAGTAAAAAACAGTAAGACCTATTTCAAAAAAATAATAATAATAACAAAAATAAATGGCTTGTAGAGAAGGAAAGAAAGAAAGAGATCAATCATCCATGGGATGGGTCTGAATAAACAGGAACCATATCAGCAGACCCACATGACTAAAACACTATTGAAGCTACAGATACAGTCCATTGCAGGAAGAACTGTGAAATGGAAAAGAGCAACAAAGTGGTATATGTATTGAAAACCCCAAAGATAGAACATTACCTGAACTTGGCTGAGAACAGGGTAGCTCTCAATGCTTTTATAGTAATCTGCAATGAAATCTACCATCTTGTGAGCATTCTCTCTTAGTTCTTCGGCATCCATGGGCTTCAAACCACTCTCCCTGCAAAAAGCAACCCGATTTTTCTGCTTTCAACAGTCTATTCCATCAAACAGAGAACTGGGTCTCGATTACAACTATCTAAATGAAGAGATTTTCATCAAACAGAGAACTGGGTCTCGATTATAACTATCTAAATGAAGAGATTTTCATCAAACAGAGAACTGGGTCTCGATTACAACTATCTAAATGAAGAGGTTTTCAGGAGGGAGAAAGAAGAGAACAAGCATGGAACAGCACTTACATTTCGGCAACGATAGATGGGTTTTCGGACCCGAGACGATTAGAGAGAATCCTACAACAAGAAACAACTTTCACTGAGAATCTCTCGTGGATATATATGACGCAGAGGCACAAACAAACGAACCACCCGTGGATGAAAATATCAAAGGATAGGGTTTGGTTACAAGTTTACTCGTGTCAGAGCGCTAGAGTAATACAATGAAAAAAAGGGAAATTTACCAAAAAAGTGCCCATAAACATGTATACGCCCATTTTAGCCTAAAATACAGTAAAATGACGATTGTAGTGTTCGTACGAGGACTTTGGACAAGTTTACCCTCAAGCTGCAAAACGAAATCGTCATCTTCTTTCCCCATTTCTCTTTCCCTAATCGAATGAAATCGTTCTCCTCTCTTCCCATTTTGCTTTCCCGCCCTTTTCTCTCCTTCTCCCACACTCCCTGCTCGCTTTCCCTCTCCCTCTCCCTCTCCGCTCCCTGCTTTCGCTTTCCCTCTCCCCGCGTCTCGGCTCCTACCCTCCCTCTCCCTCTCCCTCTCCACTCCCTGCTCTCTCTTTCCCTCTCCCTGCGTCTTGGCTCCTACCCTCCCTCTCCCTCTCCCCTCTCCGCTCCCTCCTCTCTCTTTCCCCCTCCCGGCCTCTCGGCTCCTGCCCTCCATCTCCACTCCCTGCCCTCTACGAGATTCCGGCCAGATCCTCCGGTGGAACTGCGGACTGCTCCATCGATCATCCTCCATTGGAGATTCCAACAAAAACTGCGCAGGTTAAAAGGTGAATTTTTTTTTTTGCTCTTATCTCTTCCACCTTCTCTTTTTTCTTGTTTTCTTTTTCATTTTCAGTATCTATAAATGTTGGAACTGTGAAGTAGCAGCCATGTAGAAAACCTAAATCTTTGTCTTAAATGAGACTGATTTATATGTCTGGATAGCAAAAATTTATATTTATATTTTGATAGCAAGTCTGGTTCTAAAATATCCATGATCGCAAAAATTTGTTTTTATATTTAGGTTTATATGTCTGGAATTGTATTTAAGAGAGAGATATATAGGTTGTAATTATCCGCAGTTGAATGGAAGAAGTGTGTTCATGAACTTGTGCATTATCATTTGATATTAGGCAACACTCTAATCCCCCCATCTATCGTTTGTGGAGATCAACATGTTAGCAATAAGAAACACCAAAGGGATATGAAATCAAAACAAGGAAGAAAGAAAAAAAGAATAAGTGAGAAATAAATATAGAAAAGCTTTGTTATCTCATTCTTAAGAACACAAGTGGTTAAAGTATAGTTCCACATCCTAGTGCCTCATAAACATGACAAAAACTAATAATAAAACAGAATAAGAAACTTCTAAGATCTTGCATTATGAAGTATAACAATTTATGTAACAGAACAAAAAGACTTTAATATTCAAAATTTTGTGAAGTTTGGAGTGGAAACAAGAACCTGCTAAAGGAATCCTTCCATTGGCCAATTCTGCCACCCCCCCCTAGTACGGTCAATTGGTCAATTTGACCCTATCATCGGTCAATCTTCACTGACGAATAAATGAGCCTTGTGAACCAGAAGTGTGCATAGAAACTGATTGTTCCTTTCATATCAAAGAACTAGTATGAAACAATAATGATGATGAATGATGATGAGGAAAACAATGAAGAGAAACCCAAATATGTAGTGGAACCGTTTCAACCATATTGAAGTGAGGATGAAGAACAACTCAATGAACACAGCTCCAAATGGTGGTATCCCTCCGATAAGCACCTAAAAGATGGGGTGACAGTACCATGCCTGCTCCTCTCATCTGCCTTGAGATTTTGTTCGTCTTGACAGGATCCTCGATAGCCTGCTTCTTGAACCCAACAAAGCTTGCCAAGAAAACTAAGGGGACTGAGATACCAAACCATGGGATAATCAGGGCAGACATAGTCCCAAATGTCACTGCACCAGATGACCCCCACCCCCCCCCCCCCCCCCCCCCCCCCCCCCACCCACAATATGAGAGCATTCAATACAGAGAGTATTGCCAAAGACAACAGCAGGGAATATGAATGTTTTTTTTTTTTATAGTGACTTTCTTCCACTCAATTACCAATTGAACATCTTGTCAGTCGGGCAGTGGAGTAGCCAGCAAGCAAGCCCATGAAGGCCCACAAGAGGAGCAAAGCTGTCATCAATCCAACATGGTGTGAGGGTGAGAGGAAGCCAAGGAGCGCAAAAAACCAAATTAGAGTTACCAAACGGCCCCTATTGGGGCACAGGACACTGTTAGTTACTGTTATGCGTCGTTGGACTTGAATATCTGTTGCTCTCCCTTGCCTTGTTTTCCTATTTGTTTTGCAATTTTTTCCCAATAAGTTTATACATCCTTTTGTAATTAATTACCGCATTAGGCCTTCTTTTAAATATGCTGTTACAGGTCAATGGATGATGTCGACTATGGGGACACCATGTGTAGGATGCAAGATCACTAGAATTGTCCTCGACCGATCATACATGATCATACATGATCTTAAAACTTATAAGTAACGGTAATGAAATTATAGACATAGTATATCGTCTATGTATTTCATTATAAACTTATTGCCAATTTGTTATTGGAGACAGAAAAGGGCTGAGTAATATGAAAATCAGCACAACGATATCGTTTTCACCAAACTTTGACAAATCCATCCTGAGTGAGATCGTTATATATTCTGACTATTTATGCATCTCAATATAGAGTCTATCATTAATGTATAGTTGAGAAAATAGAATTGCATGGGAACTACAAAATGGTGGTGACGATATCGTTACAAGTGATATTTCTATATACCATCATAGTGATTGTTGTAGAACCTTGACAGATCATGCTTGAATAACAAAGGGATTCATGTGAGGTATAGGCTCAAAGGTCATTCCTAGCCTGCTAGGGCCAGGGAAGGTCCTAGGTCCTATGGCCCTTCTAGGGATTCTGCCCATTCGTTGAGGGTAGGGCTTGGCCTAGGACCTCGTCCCTTTTAATTCTCCCCCTCCCCGGGCTTGTTTGGCAACTCTACTAATGGAGTCAACTTGAATAAAGCCCCCATTTCTCACAAAAAATTTGGATTAACAGCACCAGAATTGTCAAATTTTCCCCCATATTCGTCAAGAAATTGTATAAAAGAAGCCTTATTACTCCACTAAAAGATTCCAGAATACCTTACTAACAACAAAATACCATAATAACTAAATGTTATTTTAGGCTTTATTCAAAATAATCTTTACTTCACTCAACTCCAAAAGTAAAGCCCCCAAACAGCCCCCCATGAAAGATCCTCAAACGTGTCCGACCCTAACACATGTATTTGCTCTGTCTCTATGGTGTTTGTAACTTACAACCAGACTTGTCTTGTCATGGACTCATTTGCTCATGATAAGAGACCGAGTTAACTGCATTTGGTTTCTTGGTCTATTTATGCATGACACCATGATTTATAGTACCTTTGTTAATGCATGACAATATAAAAATATTTACGGGAGTCAATTGAGAACGTAGACTACACCTAGTACAATCTATGCATGTCACTAAAAGCTTAGTGCCAATTTGTTGCTGCCGACCAACTGTGGCTGAAGAATCTAAATACCCGCATAACGATATCGTCATCAGGAAACTTATGAGATCATTCTTTAATCACTTTCTTATGGTTTCTAATTATATAGACACAATCTAATGCATACCATGTAATTGTTTCAGTGGAAGAAGTCTCTTAAACATTAAAAAGAGGACCATTATATTCATCATACTTGATTTTCACATACATCCATGCTGGCAGATAGTCAACTTGTGAATCCATGCTGGCAGATAGTCATCTTGGATTGATTTTATTCTAATAACTCTCATACTGATTCCAGAAAATTCTCGGACCGCTCATGAAAGAGACCGAGTTGACTTCATCTGGTTTCTCAGTCTGTTTATGCATGACAGTATGATTGATAATACCTTGGATAATGTCTGACAGCATGATTGTTTACTGGATTCAATTACAGATGTAGACTGACACAGTTCAGTCTATGCATGTCATTAAAAGCATAGTGCCAATTTGTTGTTGCCCACTAAACGTGGAAGAAGAATCTAAAAACCAGCATAATGATATCGTCATCACTATCTTTATTTTAGAACTTTCTCCTGTCACAAAATGAAGTCGATCATTATTTACTAGTTGAAAAATATAATGATGGTCGAAACTATAAATTGTCGTAGCGATATCGTTACAATTTAATAATAGCATAACCAGTCATAAATGTACTTCTTAGATCTTTTATCCCCATAATTTCGGTTGTTGCAGTTCTTGTCCTCGTTAAAGGGGTTTATGAAATTTGATATGAGTGTTTTGCTACCTTTACAGTTGCTAAGGATTATAGATGGAGAACCTTGTGCCCGGTCCTCTCGATAAATCAGTTTTATACGACCAAGACAGACATAATTCTGAGCGAGTCTAGAATGGCATTGTAAGTATAATTTTGGATGACAGTTGTAGTAAGTCATCATTTTTGTGCTTATGCCATGACAAATGTAATAACTATTGCATCATTTATTAAATGCAGGAAGCAGGCCCACTACGTTGCATCCCCACGCCCAATGACGATAGCTGGGAAATCAATGAAAGAATGTGGGATATAATACGCCAGTCTGGGCTAGAGCAACTGGCTCAAATTAAAAAAATAGAACTCGATCATGGCCTAATAACTGGCTTGGTTGAGCGGAGGAGGCCAGAGACAAACACCTTCCACCTAAACAGTGGGGAGGCCACCGTGACTCTAGAGGATGTTGCCTGCATCTATGGCCTCCCCATAGATGGTCTCCTAGTCAATGGCCGCACCTTCTCTTCGCCCTTGACCATGACCAAAGTATGCGAGGAGCTGCTAGGATTGGTACCGGATGTGAACTACGACTGCTACGGAGTACAGATTAAGTTCACCTGGTGCAGGGAGAATTTTGCACAAATGCCCAAGAATCGACCCAGAGACCAAGACGTAAGGCGGACACGTGCTTTCCTATTTTGTCTCGTTGCAGGTCAGATTTTCTGGACCTCTTTGGGTACTAAGGCTCCGGCCCACATTTTAGAATTATTCAAGCGTTTTGAAAAGCAGTCTTGGGGATCTGCATGCCTTGCCAATCTATATAGGGGCCTTGCCAAAGTATCCACATGCCAAAAGAAAGGAAAATGTGTGAAGACCATAACGGGTCCTCTGAAATTGTTGCAGGTCAAATTACATGCTACATTGTACTGCGTTCATTGGGCCTTTTACAATTTTATGATTCTATACTTGTACGTGAGCAATATTTTCTATATTACAAGGTCAAGGCATATTCGCGCATGAGAATTGGCAAGCCTGTTCGCCAAAGAGCTGATTGGACCACTAATGTTGAGTTCCCTCTTCTCCTAATATGGTACAACAGATTGCAGTCCCATCATTTCCAGACGAGAGTTGAGGATGCCAGACGTGATCTTGATATTATGGATGTCGATGCCGTAAGTTCGATTTTATATATTACAATCAAACACCGCTAGTTGACGTGGGGGTTTGAACTTTTGCATTGTATTCAGTTAACTATCATGATTGAGCGGTGATTTTGATTTTTTCCGAATATGAAGAACTAATTACTTGATCTTCTTCCAGTTCAATTGGTAGCCATATCGTGATTATGAAAACTTAGAGGACTATATCGACGAGGCGGATGTGCCTCTTTTCCGGTCCAACACAGCATTGATTTGCTTTTGGATTGTGGAGCGGCATTGTCCGGAAAGAGTGATGAAACAATTTGGGCTGCAACAAATCGTGCCACCCCGATTCCTAAAGCCATTTTCGAGAAATGAAATCATCCCAACAGGGGTCCATAGACGTGAGAAACTACGTGCATTCTGGTTTAGCCTCTGGAATAAAAAAATGGACGATATAACCTATGGAGAAGAGGGTGATGCTGGTCCACATAATGACGCGTATTTTAAATGGTATAGAGGCATCACTCGGCTACGCATCGGTTGCCCTATCTTCGGAAACACCAATGATAACCTGAATGCAGTGTCATCCCAGGTAAATTTCATCATCCTCCTTTGGTGGTACCTCAAATTAGCGTCCTGTAGGTGATTGTAACTACTTTCTAACTTCCACGTGTTTTAAACACTTCTAATCTAGATCTTGGAGTTGTCTGAGCGACTACTAGCATCGTGTGATGATGCAGAGAAATTAGAGGGAAAATCAAGTGATTTCTCAAGGTCCATTGCCGGTGTGAGAGCTGAAGCAATCCAGTTAAAAGATGTGGCTTTGGTTGATCGTAAGATGGCTAAATTCGAGGATGCAGACATTGCTAAATTTGATGAAGCATCCTTGAAGGTATGTCTGGGAAAAAGAGTCGTTTTATGCTTTCATTCAATTTACCTATGTTATCTCTCTACTGATTCGTCTACTTATTCAACAGAGCAACAAGGGAGGTTAGGCAGAAGAAGATCCAATAAAGTCAACCAAAGGCAGCAAAAGGCCATGCAAGGGAGCAGACGATCCCCCCCACCCATTAAACCCCACCAGGCCAACAGCACCCTAACCCCCCAAACGATCCAAACGCTTAATGGGAAAACCCAGTAAGCCCTCCGGAGTATCCAAGTCAACAAGTCCAGAGATCCACGTAAAATCCAGAGGAGCCTCAAGTCCAACATCGCCGTCAAGGGGAAAAAGTCCGAGAATAGGACTATCCTAGAAGAGTCCAACGTCCCCTATAAAAATTAGAGACCCCAACGATGCAAAGTCCTCTAATATTCCCTTCACTTCCAGCCCTTGGTCAGCACAAAAAAGCCATATTACACCGTCCCCGGGCCGGGTAAAATTTGGGAAAGGCGAATCTCCATTCAGCGAGATCTCATCTATGATTCTGAATGTGAAAGCATGCTTTAGAGAGCCAAAGCCCCCCGTATGGATGGCTGATTACAATATTGGAGCGTGGATGAGGAATCCACAGTATAAGCTAATGAATGAAGAACTGGAAATCCTCACAATATTCAGGAATGAATACGCTGATATAGAGGGGTATTTCCAACCATTCTACGCCCTTTTTCACATCTAATTACTGATTTTGACTTGGGGTTTACGTCTCTCTATGCTGTCTCTTTATGTTATTCTTTGATAACGATATCGTTGCTATAATTTTTATTTTCTTCATCCAATTTTGGTCTCTTACAACAACATAATGGCGAACTTATATTAAGGTGCATGAAAAATTAGAAGAACTAGTGAATTCACTAAATAGAGACTATTGAGAATTTTCTGATACCGATATCGTTTCAATAATCTATAGAAGGTTCGACAATTTTTTGCAGCCTATTGCAAAACGACGATGACTGTATAAAGGCGTCCATAAACAATGGGAAAGACTTCAGGACTTCACCCAGATTTTGATTTCAACATCATTCATATGACAACATGATCAATACAATTATTTATAGTTGTGTTACATATTTAGTTTGATCATGTACTCTTAACGTCTTTCTGTAGGCTGTATGTTAGGATAAAATCTTGCTATCTCATATTATGAACACATCATAAAGGCTATTAGTAATTCGCTAACCAGATGTGGAAGATGGATGGAAACATGAGTAGTTCAACTTCTCATGTTGTTCTACACATGATAAGGTACTAGGAAAGAAATTGTCCATGGTTTGTGTAGAGGACAATCGACATTACTTCTAGATGACCAAAGTGGTTAATTTGAGGAAAACAAAGCCTTGATACCGATGGGGGAAGAAGGAGGGCAAAAGGAAATAGCAGGCCTGGAGAAGGAAGCAACTTGATAGAAAACGAGGGTGGGGGGGTGGGGGGGTGCGCAGCTAGCTATCAAATCTCTGAAGCTTGATTGATCCATATAAATGACAGCTTCTTTCCCCTCCTCCTTGATTGAAGATAGATATATACATTCGAATTCTTCCTCTTCAAAGTTAAAGGATATATAGAATCTCCAAGTATTGGATTTTGTTGGAATATCTAAATCTTACCTAACCTTATTGACGAGAGCTTATAGAGTAAGCCATGAGGCAAAAAACCATAACCCATTTGAATGCAGTTTCTTATGGTCATTGCTGCCTAAGTCAAGTAAGTAATGAAGAAATCACTCAATCTCATAGAGATAGTAGGAATTTACTATCATTTTAAAAGCTAGACACAAATACAGACTATACTCATGTCTTAAACATTCCCCCAAATCTCAACTGCTCATTCTCATACATAATCTCATTCCAAGAAAGTGTATAACCAAAAAGAAAACAAGTTTAAAAAGGGGTTTCAAATACCACCCCGTCTTTATCAGTTTCGAAATACTGAGCAGTGCAAACCAAAAGTACTATCACCTATTTTGGCAAAAAACGTTACTATATATCTTAGTAAAAAATTGCAATCGCATAGAAAGGTAGGATGCAATCCAAACCCGATACAATCATATAAAAGAAACACATCAGATGATGAAATCAAGAAATAAAGGCCCACATCCAAATAAGTAAATAAAACAAGAAATAAAAAGTAAGGAACAGCTACAGGATAGAGAGCCCAAGCATTCCAAAAGCTCCCTTTTTGGGATTTCAAATGGCCATAAATCCCTTTTTAGATTTCCATTTCAAACAATCAAAGTATTCAATGCGTGGAAATCTAAAGAGAAAACTTTATGCAAGTTCTTACCTATCTTGGCTAGGGAAACACTCTTTCAGATATAATATTTTCTCCGTCAACTCCGGCGACGAGAGAGCATGAGTGGCACCGGCCGGAATCACTGATTGGGAAAAGCAGGAGAGGAAGAAGGAAAGAGAGAGCAGGCAGCCTAGATGTATGTGCAAAGTGAGAGGAAATGAGCAGGATGCATGTCCTGGGTTTAAACGCTCCCCTGTCCTATCTCTTTATTTCAGCTGCTCCCAGCTCAATCAATCGTTCATGAAGCAAGCCCAAAGTTTGATTAGAGTAGTGTTGGTGGGATCTTTAAAAGCCCTCTACTTCCTGCTTCGTTTGGATGCTAATTCATAATGGACTCCATACCAGCGAAAGGGCTCAAACAAAAGGTGTTTAGCCGGCACTTGCGTGTCCTCAAGTGAATCAGCGAGCATATTATTTTTTCTACTGCAATCTCTCTGCTTACTTCTATAATGATAGGTAGTCCTCTTCTTCGGTTCCTTATTCTGGTTTTTTCCTGTCGAGATTTGCTGTTGTCTGGGCAAAATGTTCAGGCCTATTTTCTAGCCAAGCTTTTAATCAATTTTGCAAGGCATGCAGAGCAGGGAGCTAAGGTGTTCGTGCAGAGCGAGAGGGAAAGAGAGAGGAGGGAGCGGAGAAGGCATGCGAAGAGGGAGAAAGAGAAAAAAAGGCATGCAGAGAGGGAGAGTGCAGGGAGAGGGAGAAAGAGAGAAAATGGCATAGAGAGAGAATGCGGGGAGAGGGAGAAAGAGAGAAAAAGGCATGCAGAGAGGGAGAGTGGAGGGAGCGGGAGAAAGAGAGAAAAAGGCGGGGGAGAAATACATGGAATGAAGCACGTTCAATCACGGGTGAAAAGAAGAGGAATTCTATGACAACATCGTTCGCAGAAAGAGGGGCAAAATGGTCTAAATATGCTGTACGAACACCAATACGGGCATTTATGTGTATTTTTGTATTAAATGGGCAAATACATGTTTTGAAACACTTTTTTGGTGAATTTCCCATGAAAATATACAGAGGAATAAGTCAACATTTTGATAGATGGGCTTCAATAGATTTCATTCTACCTTAGGATGTGCTGATATCTTGTGGGAATGGATAGGAGTGAGGATCTCAAATGGGTTGATTGAGTATCTCTACAAATCTAGTAATGGGGGCTGAATGGGCTGGCTGAGGTGTGGAGAATATGGGATCCAATGTGGAGAACATGGATATCTAAGTTAGCCTATAATTTTACCAAAAAAAAAGTCAGCATGTTCAATAGAGATTGGTACAGATGATGGTCAAATCCACTAGGAAGGAAACAAATATCCACTGTTGAAGACAAGAAGTTACTTATAACCTGCTTGGCAAGTCTAATGTATTTCAAATGGAGCGGTTTGAAATAAATGTTTTATAAGTGAAATGTTTGGTAAAACGAAAGATTTGTTTAAAATAGATGTTTTAAGATATGGTTCACAACTTTTTATTAATTTCTCAATATATACAATGAGTCAGGGGCTGGTTTTTTACCTTGTAGCCAGTTTCACCCTCCAAAGAGAATCAGCAGTTCAGATCGTGATTATGAGACCCGTGAAAGTCTAAAATTTTAGATATAATGTGCTAAGTTTTTTACAAATATCTTGAGACTTGTATTAGATCAAAGGATCAAATTTAGCCACCTGGCAATGCTTGTGGTTTTGAAGATTACTCACGGGTTAGATCATGATATAGTGGCTCAAAATAAAAAATAAAAATGGATGGCAAAAACTAACATGAAAGTGACTGCATTTAACCTACGTATATCCAATGGTACTCGGTTTTCCATCGATTTCTTGAGATCTACAAGGAACCAGTGGCTGATTTTTTTAAATATATTGTCATTTCTGCCTTGCAAAGAGAATCAATGGTTCTGATCATTATTATAGGGCCCATGGAAATCCAAAAATCCAGATCTATAGTTCTGCCAGTTCTAACACATATCTCGAGATCTATTGCAGACCAATGGTTCGAATTTGACAAGATGGTCGTTTTTGGCCTTTTCAAAACTTATAACGGTTTAGATAATCATTTAGGATCCTTAAATTTAAGATAAATGAAAGCAAACGGTAATGCAAAAAAGTCACGGCTTTGTTACTGTAGCAAAGCATGTCGCTCCGCTTCAGAGGTGTGGCCCTGTACACGGTTTGAAATGGAGGTGGCCACCATCATTTCCAAATAGTCTCGCTCCTAGAGAAATAGAGGTAAAAATAAGGGATGCCAAACCCCACCTTACTATTCCAAGGCTCATGAATATTTCCTTAATTATTAAGTGCTCATGAATATCTTTCTCAATTTGTAAAGTGCCTACCATAGGAAGTCTAATCAAATGGATATGTGGTCATTCATAGTAACATAATATTATAAATGTAATAGACAAAACCACCAACAGATGCAAAGTTGAATACTCAACTCAATTGAATTTTACAGAGGAGGAAGACCAAAAAGGGCCCAAAAAGTTCCCATGAGCTACAGTGGTCCCAGATGCCTGATCCGGGTTTATTTTTTTCCCACTTTTTATGGGCGGGGATATTGCCACTCATATTTTCTTTTTATAATCAATTCTACCGATTTTCCCCTTATCATCTTTTTCCTTCTGTTCATCTCCTCCATCGATCTCCACCCCACTGGTCTCAAGTGCTCCCCCATTGATATGGATGCTTCATCTTCCTCCTATTTTCACCTCCTAACATGCACGTGGAGATCCCAGTTTTATCTTCTTCCTCTTCGTGGCCCATGGTCCATACATTAAAGATCAAGGAGGGTCTGTGGACAACTCAAAACCTAATCATATTCCACTATCGTTGATCCACGTCATGACAAACCACATACGTATTTTGCATATATTTCAATTAGCAACGAAGGCCCGGGCTAAAGCTGAGAATATATTTAGAATTAAAGCAAGAGAAAAGATATTATTTAATTGAAATAAAGAGTATCATATAAACACCAGTGCACAAGTATAGTTGCACATAGCTGTCATACCATTATAATGTAATATGAAAGAATCTATAAGCTAAAAGCTTATGAAATAAGTATGTTTATGTAAAATGACAAATAATGAATTTCGCTTCAAACATAAAGTTGAATAATAAATAATTCAAAATTTTGAAGAATAAGAAGATTGTCCAATTCATCCACTTGTTCCACCATTAGTCACTGAGGTTGTCACTTTACTTTCCAATTGAGTAGGTGCATTACTTGTCCCGATGGCTGAAGGGTTGATGTTATCTTTCATTTTTACTGCTGTTCAAATAATTGAAAATAAGTTAGTAAAATGAAACAATCTTTTAAAAGAATAAATCTTATTAAAACTAAAATTTAAATGCTCACAATGTTCTATTTCTAATAGTAAGAACTTTCCCTCATGATTGACATTTATGTGTTATGGAACTCCACTATCCAAAGTAGATTTGCTCATGTTTGATCCTAGCTTGAGATGGAACAAACATTCTTGCCATGGTGCTTTTTAGATTTGAGGTGCAAAATGAGTATATCAATCATCCTACCAAATGTGATAAAAATAGATTTATAAGACAAAGAATTACATAAGTGTGATTTAAATATATTGTATATGATAGGATTGTTTAAAAAAGAATAGAAACAAACAAACATTGTGTCATTACCTTAGCTGCATGTACTTCAAAATTTTCTTTTAATGTATTCATGAATTTCTTAATGACACTGTCTTGGAGCAAAAATGTTGCACTTCCAGTGTGATCCATGACCGTTGTTGTTGCAATGTATCTACATTTATAAAAGTTAAGAATTATAAATTTCTAATGATTTTATTTAATTTATAAATCTAACATATCACGTGAAAGTTGTGCATTATTAATTACTTACCTTATTTTGTTTGTTCGCGTAGAGAAAGTGCAATGATTGCATTGACCATTATTTACACTTGGATCGATTTTTTTATCACACCTCCTACAAGATACGAATGATAATGGTCTATCCATTTGCAACATTGCAACAGTAGCTTTGATTGCAACATATTTCACCTACAAACATATAGGATTAAAATTTATAATTTTATTTCAGACAATACAAATATAAATGAAAAATGCACACGGTAACAATAAAAAGATGTGAATGATAAGTAATTTACTTAAGTTACTCCATTTTCCACTACTGAAACTAAATCTTCCAATAAAATTCTGTTATTCATTGAATCACCACTGTGGCCTTCATTCCTGTATTTAACGTTTCAAACACATACTAGAATGATTTATTTTACTATGTAATTAGTAAATTTGAAAACATGATAATCTTACCACTTTAATAGAAACGTTGCCTCTGGAATATTTGGGTTGATCATTATCCTGGTAGCGAATGATGTGCTTGGATAAATATTGCCTGCACTTAATTTTAACATTAGCATTAAACCATATACTGAAATTAATAGAAGAAAGTTTAATTAATTACCATTGTATTCCTTAACTACAATTGATGTAGTCAAGAGAACCCTTCCAACATTTGATGTTAAAGAATAAAAGTGGTATGATGCCAAATCTCCCCATAATGTTAGATTCAATTTTTTCAAACTACAAGAATAGAGGACAAAATGAGAAATTAGTATATTCATCAAATAGAAGATTTTAAATAATTTTGTAAGTTGTAAAAAAGAAATATCTTTCATCATATAATGTAACATCTAGTTTTGCTAGTTCTGTTCCATCTTGTTTTCGTATATAAGAAATGCCTATTACATCTTCTATAATTCCAATGATACCTACATAATCAGAAAAAATGCAATTAATAATAATTTAAATAAGCAAATATTTTCCTTAAAGTTAAAATTTGGCATGGTAGAAGTTAATACCTAGAAGAAATTTGACTCTATTTAGCAGAGATGGAAGTTTATCATTTGGAACAAAGTAATACCCGATGAATGGAATTTCACGGCATGCATCAGTTATTTGTTTGATAAAGGAATCTCTTGCGAATGAAAGCTGAAAATCATGCTTGACAACATTGTATGCATCTAGAGCTGGTTTAACCCAAATATTTCTTATGGTGTACCAGGTACCCTCACGTAAGTTGTTATTGAATTTTGGGATTTCATCATTAAATAGCGTAATAAGAATTTGTTCGCCCTGTAATTTTAAAATAGAAAACATAAATGAAATTAGCTTTAATATTAAACATTTAATGTAATAACAAATTTATTTAAATTATTTTTTACCTTTTCATCAATAAGAATAAGTTTAATTATTCTTCCCGATCCCTTTCTCGTATGATACTCTCTATCTTCAAGGACTCTGCAAACCTTACCTTGATATGCCATCTATCACAAAAACAATAGAGTTCTTCTAGGCGATGATATCTCTTGAATGACATTTATGATTGAATGAATTTTAGATCCTGTAATAATATATGAATCCATATTTAATGAAAAGCATTATATGAATTATGATCACATTTTTTATAGGGGTTAAAGTAAAAACGATTACCTTTATTATGAGTTTGTAGAATGCCTTTTGACCTCATTCAAGACTTCCTTGTATACAACATTTCTTGTATAGCCTTAAGGGATACCATCATTTTTCTTTAGTAATATTTTCAGTCCGAATTTTTTTGTGACTCTTGATATAGCTACATATAGTTGGCCATGAGAAAAGAAGGGTTTAGGGAGATAGAGGCCTATTTTTTGTAAAGTTTGACCTTGACTTTTATTAATCATCATAGCAAATGCAACTTTTATTGGAAACTATCTTCTCTTTAGTATGAATGCTCATTCTGTATCAGCCGCTGACATTATAATGTGTAGGATGAAGATACATTCTTCTGTATTAATTCTTGTAATTATCTCTGCATCTATCACCTTATGTCTCAATTCCTTTATAATAAGCCTCGTTCCATTGCATAACCCAATAGACTGATTTAGATTGCGAATCAGCATTATCGGAGTTCCAATTTTGAGGTCCAGATGGTGAATTGGCAATCCACTAATATTTAATGTATTAAGGAATTTTGTAGTGTACAAGATTCCTTGATTACTTTCATTGCTATCAGCCTCTACCATTGTATCCACACTTAAATATGTTTGCCCTTTTGTAGGAATTATTGAGAGAACAACAGCATTAATCTTGTCAACATAATCATTTAGTGGTGTTAAGATGGCTCTATCCCTCAGATAAGATGGATCTTTATAATTCTTATCTATTTTCTCATAATCAAAATTTATGAGTGGCAGAATTTCATCATTATATGTATCAATTCTTATATTAGATGGTATCTCAACGAGATTGTCATCATCATTATCACTGGGAGAGTTGCATTCTCCATCTCCAATACTTGACACCCATCTTGCAAACTGGGTCATATCATCATCAGTTGTTAAATTTTGCAGCCGCATATTTTCGGTTAGGTTCTAAACCTTACAATTCTTCCATATTAAAGATTTTGTAATTGAAGAAGAAACTATATCCTCTCTACTTCCTTTTCTAATTACAGACAAAAATTGTCTACAATCTCCACAAAATGCAACAGTTATTCCTCCAAATAATTTTGCGCCTGCAGCAGGGTTAAACACATTGATTATGTCACATAGAGTTCTATCAACAGCATCAAAGGTATGTTTATGCATCATTGGTGCTTCGTCCTAAATAATCAAAGTTGTATTTCGAATAAGATCAGCCAAATTTGATTGCTTCCTAATGGAGCAACATGATGTCTCATGAGGTTGCAGTGGGATTTTGAAGCGTGAGTGTGCAGTGCAACCTCCTGGCAACAACAAAGATGCTATTCCTGATGATGCAACAGCTAAAACTATTTTGCCATCACTTTGGAGGATGCTGCAACTTAGGTAAAATAATTTTTCCATCCCGACAACATTTGTTAAATATATAATCTGGATCAGTTGCCCTTCTTTTATTCCCCTCTTGTTCCCACATTATTGCTCCACACTTACGACAAGTTTGACTTGGAAATCCAAAGTCTCTTCTACCATCAGTGCGACCTAAGTTAAAAGAATTGAAATAATTACTTGGATGATGACATTATATATATATAAAAGGAATAATTTCACTAATACAAAAGTACTTTACATACTTCTTTGAGATGGGGATTGATATCTTGATGCACGTAAATCTCGAAGCTTCATTATTTTTTGTCTTCGAGCAATCTTGCAAATATCACGTTGACTATGAACTGAGGATTGATTTTGATGAATTGCAGCATCAGTATAGTATCCACCTCTATCTGATGCTCCTTGTTCTTGATCTTTTTTCAAATGAGAAATGTAGCAAGCATACAGTATGTTAATTCTAACATAATGTGCACATGTTTATTATAATTTCATGAGTAGACTATTCGTTATTATTACCTGTGGGATTTTCTATGGAGCCTACAATCGCGGGCAAATATCGAGAACTTGAATTGGCTGTTACTGTCGCTACTAAATGAGACTTCATTAATCGGCGATATTTTATTGATAATAGTCTTCTCTGCTGAGCTAATTTTGAATTATGTTTAGTGCCTAGATGAGAAAATAAATTAATATATTCGCTATGTATATAAGAATTAAAAAATATATATTTAACGTTAAGTACACAAGACGTGTTCATACCATCATATCGATGTAACCTCTTTAGTTGTAACAATATAGTGGGGTGTAATCTAGCAATTTGGCATAAATTGACGTCTTTTTGAAGTACCATACTTGCTTGATGTTAATGAAAAATTATATTTATTTCAGTCCTAAAAGGAAACTATATAAAATATGCAACAACAATAAGAGATACATTCAAATGTATATAAATGCATTTTCTATGATATACATTCAACAATCATGTAGGTAAAAAAGAAAAAAAAATATAGAATTATAAAGCATACCTGATTTGAGAAACAATTGATCTGTAGAGCACCTAATTTTGTTCCCACTTCAATGATCAAGAGAATTTTTCAGCATACCTAATTCGTGAAAAACATTTTGTAAATTTAAAGGATTATAATGAAATCTTATAATGAAAAATATTAATCAAGTCAAAATATTTTCAACACATCTCATAGGGTTGACCGCATTATGTCAACCATTTAGATTAATAAAACATTGCCCAACGTGGGCCATGCATTACCTAATTGGTATGTTTATGCAAAATGATAAATAACGAATTTAGCTTAAACATAAAGTCGAATAATAAATAATTCAAAATTTTGAAGAATAAGAAGATTGTGCAATTCATCCACTTGTTTATCTTTTGCTACTCAAAGCGGGGCCGATATATCAAATGCTATAAACTAATTAGGATGAACCGTTGATTTATTTAGTATAGATAACTGAGTTCTTTTGTAATATTTTATTCATGTATCTTGCAATTGTTTAATCTTATAATTTACTAATTTATTTTAAAGTAAAATTTGATTAATCATATATAAAGGGGAGTTAATTATTTTGATCGGTTAGGATCCCTTATTGGCCCACGTAGAGATGCACATATTCAAATCTTATAGACATGCTTTCAAATAGTATAGAGAGGACAGTCTCTTCAGTAATAGTAGCCAGAACGTGTACAACAAGAAAGAGAAAGGATAAGCTTTCAATTGAATGAATGAGTAAGGATCTCTAAGATTGTAACTTAGAGAATTCATGATTTAAAAGGATTGTAACTCCGTTGCCAGGCCCAACTATTATAATCTAATCATTCAAAATTCATAGTATGTATTTAAGTAGGGTATCCTTAAATCCGACATGAATTGGAGTTTTTTCAACCATTGATTGACTGCTTGATAAAAAAAAACATGATTATCATCACATTTTTTCATCTAAATGTCAAACTAACAAGAGATCAAACTCGGATGATTGAATATTTCATTTAGATGCTATCAACCAGTAAGATGATTATTTTGTATGGTTCAGATTTAAAATAGGCTTTTAACTTGGGATTTCTCACGATTTGTGTTAAGGTATTTTAATGTGAAATTTGATTAATCATATATAAAGGGGAGTAAATTATTTTTGATCGGTTAGGATTCCTTATTGGCCCAAGTAGAGATGCACAGATTCAAAGAGGACAGTATGTTCAGTAATAGTAGCTAGAACGTGTACAACAAGAAAGAGAAAGGATAAGCTTTCAATTGAATGAATGAGTAAGGATCTCTAAGATTGTAACTTAGAGAATTCATGAGTTAAAAGGATTGTAACTCCATTGCCAGGCCCATGTATTATAATATAGTCATTCAAAATTCATACTATGTATTTAAGTAGGTAATCCTTAAATCATACATGAATCGGAGTTTTTTCAACCGTTGATTGACTGCTTGATAAAAAAACATGATTATCATCACATTTTTCATCTAAATGTCAAACTAACAGGAGATCAAACTCGGATCAATGAATATTTCATATAGATGCTATCAACCAGTAAGATGATTATTTTGCATGGTTCAGATTTAAATAGGCTTTGAACTTGGGATTTCTCACGATTTGTGTTAAGGTTTGATTGAAAAGAGGGAGCCTGGGAGAGAGAAGTTGGAAGGAACAAAGAAAATATATTAAATTAATGTATGGGGAAGTACGAAAGTTGCATTGACTGAGACGTCATTTCCCCTTCCCCTTCCCCTTCCCTTTCCCCTTCGCCATCTACCATCCTCCATCTTCCAAGTTCCACCTTTCCCATCTCCTCTCTCTATCTCTTTGCAGGTTCTTTTCTTTTTTTTTTTATCGTCATTAAACTTCATGGACGGAAAAAAAAAAAAGGGTAGGTGCATCGAACCTGAAATCTTGTCTATCACAAAAACTGCTTCTTTCGTCACTTCTTTAGGTCACCAGGTCATCCCTCATCAAGTCACCACTCATCTCCATTCTCGCCCCTTTATTCCCTCACATGACAGGTCCACGGGTTACTTTATTCCTATACATATTAGTCAAAGCCACACACAGAACCTATTCACATAACAAAGTGTTTCACGCCAGCTGCATCATGGACGTCAGAGCAGTGGGCCCCACATAGCACTCTTTCATGGTCTCCTAGCCATGTACGGCTATATGAACGGATTAGATATGTGATCCGATCAATCAATGGGTCCCACAACATGATTGAATACAATAAAATATTCCAAGAGTACTGAAAACTCAAATTGATCAGACTGCAGGATGGCAGGCCAACCAGGGCCCACCTCACATGGGTCTGCCATATATAGGGTCGCCTATGGGTCCTCCTTCAGATCCACAAATCAGATCATGCATCAAGTGGCCCACCTAGGCCCCACAATCCTACACACGGGTACACTTCCTTCCAAAGACAACAAAAATAGAAAAAGAAATCCTCTAAACAAAAACGCCCCAAGGTCATAGAAGAAGAAGAAGATGGAGCAATCACAATATAAAAAAAAAACTTTTTTTGAAACCATGGCAAGGTCATTCGATTCGAAAGGGAAAAAGGCAAAGATCCATCAGATGAACCAAACATCAGTTCGATAATCAAAGAAAATAGGAAATGATTAATGGAACACAAAAAATAGCAGTTCAATAATCAAATCAAACGAAATAAATACAATAAAATATTCCAAGAGTACTCACACCTCAAATTGATCAGACTGCTGAACGACGAAGATGATGATGAAGATTCTAGGGTTGAGAAACCTAACAAAGATGAAGTTTCGTTTACGGAAGGAATTGAAGTGGATTGAATGGATTCAAGTATTCAAATTTCAAAAAATAGATTGAATGTTCTGTTTCTGTTTAAAACGATTGGTTTGAAAGGATCCAAACGTGAGAGTATCAAAACCTAAGAGTATCCGACCCTCCATCAAATCGCCAAAGCCAAACCATCTCACCGTTCGTCAAAGCCAAACCATCTCATTTTTCTTTTGTATTTCTCTGAAAGGAGAGACTTTTCAGGGCTAAGGTAGCACCCCTAACAGCCCACCTCTCCATTTACTTTAATATATATAATAATTTGTACTTTGGTCTTCCCTTTGTTTAATGTATTTGATTTTTGGTTTGAACAAGCAACAAAGGCCCGGGCTCAGAAAAGATATATTAAATTAATATATGTAATAGCTAAAATTGAGAAAAAGGAATTCATTATTGTTATTTTAAAGAAATTTTAGAAGAAAATAAGATGAAAATAGAGCTTAGAAATTTATGACAAGAGAAAGATATTCTTTTAAAAATAATAATGACTAATATTTTTATTAATAAGAAATTAAAATAAAATAAAATATAAAGTATTGGACTCGATAAAAATAAAATACAATCCATAAGCACAAACTGAACCAAATTAATTCAAAACCTATATCTTCATGATCTTAATTGAAAATGGGCCTCAATGTTACTGAAAGAAAAACTACTTTAGAAAAAAAATCTAGAGATTCTTTTGTCAATGAAAATGGGAAAAAAGTATCTAAATTATTAATAATAAAAAAAAAGAGAACATAAAAAAAGATATCCAAACCAATGAACAACATGAAATAAGTGCAAAAATAAAAAAAATCAAATTTAAAATAGGAGTAATTGGCATTATTTTTCTAGATTTACAAACTGAAAATCAAGTTGTCCGATTCGAAGATTAACCATAGTGATTGTTGGCGTCGTTTCATTATACTTCATTTTGTCTCTCTTCTTTTTGTTTACGTAGCCACGTTAATAGAACTTGAAGCAATTGACAAAGAAAAAAAAACTAGAAAAAATGAAGGAATCCTTTGGATAGAGGATTCGTCTCTGTTTACCAAACGTGCCCTTTGTGATTGTGACCATCTTACACATCTTTAATATTTAGAAGGGGCATTCAGTGACGGGTCCCTAAACATTTCACTTTATTGCCTTAGATCCACAATCTTTTTTCATAGTGTGATAGGTCATTTTTTCAAATTTGAAGACCTAAAATGTCTAATCTACCATTTCTTAGAAATCACATCCCACAATTAGTGGGATATGCCATTAATAATTGTCAACTACCATTTAATTAGCCAAATAAATTTCAAAAGATCCAAATAAATTTCAAAAAATGTAAATAAATTTCAAAAGATGAAAATTAATTTCAAAAGATCTAAATAAATTTCAAAAAATGTAATTAAATTTCGAAAGACAAATATAAATTTCAAAAGACGTAAATAAAATTAAAAAATAAAAATAAATTCTAAAAAATACAAATAAATTCGATAGAACGCAAATAAGTTTAAAAAATGCAATAAATTTAAAAAAACGCAATAAGTTTCAAAAGAACGCAGAGAAATTTAAAAAGACACAAATAAATTTCAAAAGTTCCAAATAAATTTGAAAAACATAAATAAATTTCAAAAGATGAAAATCAATTTAAAAAGAGGCAAATAAATTTCAAAAGATCCAAATAAATTTCAAAAAATAAAAATAAATCTCAAAAGATGAAAATCAATTTCAAAAGATCCAAATAAATTTCAAAAAGTGTAACTAAATCTCAAAAGGTGTAAATAAAATTATAAACTGAAAATAAATTTAAAAAACACAAATACATTTGCCAAGACTATGATAAGCCAATTTTTTAAATTTCAGAAAAATTTGCCAAAAACTCAAGTATTTTTGTCAAAACTCGGCTAAATTTATTTCAAAAAATACAAATAAATTTCAAAAGACACAATCAAAATTAAAAAACAAAATAGATCTAATAAAAAATAAAAATAAATTTTCCAAAAACCCAAAAAAGATTCTTTCAAAAACTCAGCTAAAATTTTCAAAATTGAGATAGATTTGTCAGAGACTTAGCTATATTTTTTAAAAAAATCAAATAAATTTGTGAAAAAATCAAATAGATTTATTCAGGACTCAGATAAATTTGTTCTAGAAATCAAATAAATTTTTTCGAGAACTCAGATAGATTTGTCTAGAACTCAGATAAATTTGCATAAAACTCAAATAAATTTAACAAAAAACCAAAAACTTAGATAAATTTGAAAAAAAACTAAGATAAATTTCACAAAAACTTGGATAAATTTCATAAAAACTAAGATTGATTTGCCAAAAACGATATAACAGCCATGCCGCCTTCCTTCTTTGGCGGCAACTTCTATGCAACTTTTATGTAGGACAACAAGAAGCTCCTTCTCCGACGACGGCAGTCAATCTATGCAACTGAGGATCTTCCTCGGCAAGTGCAAAGAAATCCCAGAATCCTTTGTTTTGCGATGGTTCCAGTTTCTGTAGAACCTGGCCCATATCCCCTTCTTCTTCGTTCTGGTTTCTATAACTAGAAGCAAGGCAAGAACTTTACTTTGCAGAAGGACCAACCCCATGGTCATTTGCAGAATCTGACAGCTTATCTGTAACTTACAACCTTCACTCCCACATTTCATCCTTAGTAGAATCATATTTTGATGCAGTTTCTTCCCCAGAATTCTCAAACATTAACAGGGCTGCTTCATCAAATGGAGGTCCTACAAAAGCCCTTTCTCCAAGAATACAATTCTCACTCATCAGTTGGACTATCTTTTGTAATGGGTCAGATTGATCCGGCCTCTGCACTAATTGAACGGCTTGTCAAGAGAAAAACTCTGCTAGAGAAAGGGAGACTCTTGCAAGCTGTAGTGGACGCTGGGCCACCGCTTCAGACACTTCTCTTGGCCGGGCCACTGCCTCAGTGGCATAACCCACCTCCATTGCAACCTCTTCAAATCCCACTCGTTTCGATGAAAGGCCATGAGTAGCATTCATTCAGAAACCTTTTGTAAATTCTAACCATCATGTTCATAGCTCTTTGATTGCACCACATCAAGAAAATTCTATAGGAAACACCCAGACATGTTCTAGGTCTATGTTCAAATAGAGAGTGACTCTTCTCAAAGGAATTTTCACAAACATGTAACAGGCAAGCCTTGCAGAAACTGAGAAACCGGATCCATGTGCTTCATCTTTTGTCAATTATCAGCCATAAGGAGGGTGTCATTCGCGATAAAACACATGATATAATTCTTGTGACATTTGTATGGCACTTTTGTCGTTTTCCCTTAAAAAAAAGATGATGGCAGAAATAGTAACTTCTCATTCCTCTTAGGACCTTATTAAGATGAAAAGGATTAGTCCACGGAAGCTACTATTTGCACATCTATGCTCTGCACACATCCTTCACCTATCAAGTTTTGCTCCAGATCCTTTTGAGACTTGCAGAAAATCGAACAAGGTCCTCTCTGTTTGCTTCAGAAAACGGAACCATATCTTCAACAATCCGATCTCTCCATTATGATCAACTGTAACTCCGGTCTGCGTGGCCTACCGAGGATCAATCTGATCCCCTGACTTTCTCTCTTTCTCTCCTCTTTATTTCGATCAAGAAGCTCCTCTTTGTTTCGATGATGAAACAGATATGATCTCAAGCCCTTGAGATATGTCCCAAGCAGTGGATTCACCAACAGCCCTTTTCTTCTTTTTAACAATTCCTCTGTGAATTTGCAAATCCGTCGCACACTTCGAGATTGATATCCTCCAGGGATTGATTTACTCGGGAATGGAAGATGCAGAATGAAGAAGAAGGAGTTTTGGGTAATGTAGATTGAGAGAGGGAGAGTGAAAGATTTGAAATTTTAAATTTCAAAACTTTATGCCTAAACAGTTGAAAGGGCAAATCAATCATGAAAATTTTATCCAGGGACCTCTTGCCGAAATATCTCCAGCTGTATCGACTAGAAGCCTTAGAGGAAAAGTTGATGGACTTGAGGACTTACAAGACCTCTATGAGGGACCTTTCGCTAATTTACTCTATTTACAAAGTTGGGCCACCTTCTTTGAGATTGTGAATGTGGGACCTATCTTTAGGATAAGTGAGAAGATTTAAAGTCTTTTAATGGTCTTCTTAAGGCAATAGATAAGTAGGAAACAACTATGCCTGCAAGCTATTTCTTAAAAAAACCAAAGTTTATTTTTTTCCAACTTTCTTATTCCAGCAGGTTAAGATTTTGGGTAGCGAGAATAAAATTTGGAATAGTGATTTACACTTACCAAACATATTTTCTTTAGCCTTATCTTGTGGGAATATGGGAACATATGAATGGCACAATACCAAACGATACCAAACGCACCCTAAAGGTCCATAAAATCTCTTTTTAAATTATACAAAAAATTAAAAAAAATCTAAAAAAAAAATTAAAATAAGAAAGGCATGTGGTTCGGCCCATGGGCAGCACGACCTAAGACGTGTCGTGGGCCGACCCCAGCCAACTTGGGCACAGCACGGCAAGGCCCATGAATTTTCACAGGCCATCACGACATGATTGGACTAGCCCACTACCCAGTTTACACCCTTATTCCTACCCATCACATAGAGAATTGAAGTCCTCTCCATCAAAGAAAATCAGTTCATTTTCCCCTTCTCCACAAGAAAAAATGCACCACCTCAAATGATCAGAAAAGGTGTTGTAACTTTTATGAAAAGTATAACAGTTTTCATCTCTGCCACATATTCCTCTCACCACACAAACGCACCCATGGTGAATCGATTGGTTATTTTTCTAATGTGACATGATTTCTATTATTAGCACACTAATCTAAAGCTTAACTTACTAGGTGCATGAAGGAGGCTGGGAATGTATATGTGAATGTGAAAGTGAGCGTTGAATAAAAAATGTTACACTAAATGTCGAAACCCCACCCAACATATATCTAAAGGACGTAATACAATTACAGAATATCATTTCCTAACTCATAGAGTCTTCTTATCATAAGCTTGTTCTACAATATATGATGAGTTTATTTTGTTGCTACCCAGTAATAATATTTTCAATATAAGGATGTATTGCTTTGTAAATGACTAAGGGTGTAACAGTTCGGTTAATCGTTCATTTTGGGAGAATTATTAACTGAACTGTGAATTACGGTTTTTAGTTTTAAAAACTATAACCCTAATCGTATCTGGAAAACAGTTAAAAACCAAACAATAGTTAACCGTTAAAAACCATAATCGAATCGTATCCGAAAAAACTGTTAAAAATCATTTTGTCAAGTGTATACTTAAGCTAAGAATCATATACATATTTCATTTAGGCCATTTAGTTACTTTTTTTATTAGTATAACGATATGGTTAACTGAATCGTATTTTATAGTTCGGTTCGGTTAATAATCGTGAGTCCATACTGAAAACCATAATCGAACTGTGAAGTGCGGTTTTTCGATTTTAATAACCGTAATTGAACAGTGAAACATGGTTATTAACTGTGGTTCGGTTAGATGATTTTTCGATTTTCTTTTACACCCTTATAATTGACACTTATAATTGCATTCATGAGCATCATTTGCCTCTTTATCATTAGTCTTTTACCTTTTATTTTATTCGACATTGAAGACTAAAAGGTAAATGCTATTTAGATCATGTAGTTGGAAGAAAAAAGGCCAAAGGGATATGAGAATATCCTCTTGTATGACAAACAAAATCACATCCACGAGAGCATTTGAATGTAAGGTTGGAAAACTCGTGACTCGGACTTGACTCCTCCAATGCAAAAAAAAAAAAAAGAAGCTCGAATAGAGTTGATGCGGAGACTCAGGAGAGTCATGCTTTTCTAAAAATAATTCCAAATATTATAAAATGAATCCATTACCATGATTCATAATAATCAATTCAAATTAATAAATTTATATATGCATGAAAAGTACTACAATAAGGAAAATAAAAAATCTTGCATAATATATAATTTGTTAGTCTAAATATTGAATGTAAGAGACTAAATATAATTTTCAAATTACATTCCGGTCATCATTTTAAAATAATTGACTCCAAACCTCATGCATAATTACTTATAAATAAACTTCAATTGTTTTAAAATTAAATATGTCTATTAAATGGTTTGGAATGCAACCGACTTAATAAAATGAGATGACTTGGCCAAGCCTCCCCTATTTTTGACTCGGTCCTTCCTAAAAATAAATGACTCGACAGAGTCAAGGGTCAACTCGAAGAGTATTTCAACCATGTGTGAATGAAAGAGTCCCTCCACCAAAGTGGGGTTCTTTACAATTAGGCCAAACCTAAGGGGGTATCCGCCGAATTAAAACAAAAGCTTTCATAAATACGCTTTTCATTATTTCCCTCCCTGAATTCTGAACTGAATTTCCTTTCTCCGTTCAAACTATCTCTTGCTCTCTCTACAGCATATTAGGGTTCTTCTTCTCGATCTCTTGTTTTCACTCCTTCCAAATCAAAAGAAGGATTAAACCCAATTCAGGTAATCCTTTTCCAATGCGAAAACCCAATACTTGTATCCCCAATTCCTTCCAAAATCGCCTGCTTTTTGCTCAGATTACCTTTTACACAGCTACTGTTTCTTTTCCCTTTTTTTATTTGAATATCTCTCTCTCTCTCTCTCTCTCTCTCTCTCTCTCTCTCTCTCTCAATTTTGTTTGAAAATGCAGCGTCAGTGATGCAAGGAAGTGAGAGTGAGGCGGTGTTTGATTCCTTGAATCTGAACCCACAGCTTTTTATCAATGAAGTTCTCAATGCAGTAGACGACATGGTTGATGGAGCCTTTGATTTCTATCACGGGTATGTATTATTTGATTAAATGTCCTTTCTATCGATTTCCATCTCACCCTTTTCATTTCGCGGTCTAACGCGCTCTTTTTTACTACTTAATTGTTGCTAAAGGCAAGCAACTGAGATTTTGGGCGACTTGGGGGAAGATAAATCGGGTGAGCTGAGCCGGGTGAGTTGTTTAATTGTGATTTACAGGCAGTTCCTTTGGACCAAATTTACTTAGAGCCTGTTTGTTTAATGGGTGTTTGGATTTTGAAGCAATGCTTCCTTTCTATTGAAGAGGATGGAGATGAAGGATTGAAGGTGAAGATCCACAAGGGTCCATCAAATAATCTCCCCTCTGATAGTAAATGAGTACTATTTTTTTTTTTTTAATTTGAATGACAATTTTGTTATTGATCATGCTTAACAGTACTAGAGGACTATAGACAAGCTAAAATGCCAAAAACACAGAGGCGTCTGACACCAAAACAAGTCATCAACAAATTGTAGTGCTTTCACAAGGAATACACAAACTCTATCAAGAACCATCTTTCCTTAGCTAATGAATCAGCAATGTCATTGGCAATCTACTTGATGGGTGAGAAAGAGGCATTTAGGAAGCTAGCCTAAGGCACTTTGCATCGTCCTGAACCTCACTTGATATAATGCAGATTCAAAGCCCTACTCTCAGCGGACAGTTCTACTTTATTAACCAAACAAAAGCTGACAGGATCTGAGAAAGAGAGAATGCATGTAGGGGTGGAATCTCGAATAATGCCTCCAATACCTGTTGTAGCCAGATTAACCTTTGCACTCCCATCAAAATTAGCTTGAAGAGACCTTCCAGAGGAGGATGCCATCTTGGTCCAGGCTGAGTAAAAACCACCCACGAATCCACCACCTTCTTCCCACTAAGCACAATTACATCTTGGCCTATTTAAAATGGTTGCTGACCACATCACGCAAGTAAATTAAGCCATGGGAAAGTTATGGTGAGATCTACAACCCACCCCCCCACCCCGCCCCCGCCCCCCCCCCCACCCCAACAAAACAAACACACACCCCAGCCCTTCTTCATGAATTACTTGGAGTTAAATAGGAAGTAGGCAGATGAGGCTTTAGAGTTAAAAGATTCTGTCTTTCATGTTTATGTAATAAGTATTCTGAATGTGATATTTCTTCACATATCTATGTAAATTGACAAGTCATATTACATAAAATTGTGAATTCGAACTTATTAAAAGGAGAAAAGTAAATTCAATATCTAGAGGGAAGCATCCCTTCCATTTTTTTAAAAAGTTAAAATTAGTTTATTGAAAATTCTCTCATAAAACTCATTTTTCCACTGACTAGTGCATGCTGGATTCCTCAAAATATAAAGCCCAATAACTGGTATCTTCTAAAGATAAGGATATTGACATTCAGAAGACTGTTAATTTGATATATTCATTGTTCTTCAACTTCATCAACATTGCGAAGCTTGTAATTGTATATGATTCCTAACTTCTAATAATATTTGATCATTGGTACTTACTATTTTGGTTGGTGGAACCATATGTTTTTTAGCTTTGCAAAATGATGGCACTTTTGTGTTGTCAAATCTTGGTATGACGTAATATGACACATGCAGGCAACTTGGTTAAGAAAATTGTGTCTGTCTTGATTTATGTGTAATTTGGATGGGTTGTCCTCCTTCGTGGTTAAACTAGGCTTGGTTGTTCTAGTCACGTGATTATTTTCTTCGTTAGGCTTAGTTTCTTCCTATTCAGACCTAGTTAAAGAAGAAGCCAAATTGCCAATCATGGAGCAAGCACAAGCACACATGGGCAGGGGGTTGCTGCAAGTGGAAAGGTCTTCGGTGGACCAGGGATTGACCAGAGATAGAACCCATTAAACACACTTAATGATTGACAATTTTTAACCACGGATACTCTTTTTCTTTCTTTCTTTTTTCTCTGTCTTGGGCGTGAGCTGTGAGAGCTGTGCGTGGAGATCGAAGCTGTATAGCAAGCAGATGACTGTCACTTTGGGGGCTAGTGTCAATTCTCCGCCAATACAAATCATGACGGGGTTGATTTGATCATAGTTGAACCACAGGCCAGAGCTCTTTTAGCTTGAAAGTGCTCTAGATCAGCCCAACATCCTCTCTGGGTAATCTGCACTTCTGCCTTTTGGAAATTCTATAATGATGAAAAATGAAAAATAACATGCTAAAATGCTGATGAAGAACCATCTTTTATACTATTCTCAAGAACATTAAGATCATGCATTGCCTGGCAACTCCCTGAGCCCCTACTTGATCAGATCCAATTGAGCGAGAGTCCTATTTTTGAACTATGGATGCATGGAGTGTTGAGGCTTCACATTTCAGTCTCTGTTTTTATTCATGTGATCTATAGTAGTAGTTTGCACGTCTATCTTTTATCTTTTCTCCCTTATGTTTTGTTTATTTGTTTTTTGGGGTAAGATCCTTTTGTTTTGTGTTTATAGGGGGTTTCCTCCCTCCGTCCCAAGGTTCAAGCAGTTCTGGACAAGCGGCTGGGTATGTGGGAGAAATATTGCCTCTTGCATTGTTTTGCTGTTCCTAAAGGATTTTCGTTGCCTAAAGCTGTAAGTTTTTGTCTTGCTAACGATCATAGTGAGAAATTTCTCTTCTTCTTCTTCTTCTTCTCTCTCTCTATATAGATATGTACTTTCAGAGTTTTGTCACACATCGCACCAAAGTTGTCAATTTATTTTCAACCCGGCTTAAGTGAGCCTCCATTAGTCAAATATTTAGGCTGTTTGATGGTCCCTTTGGAAAAAAAAAATTAAAAATTAAAAACAAAATAAGTTAAGAGTGAACTAACTTAATTTCTACATATTTACCTCATTAAACAAAGGGGAGATATGTTATGTCTATGATATGCCCAGAAATTAAATTAGTCACCTTTCTCGTCTGAGGCTTTTGATCAATCTCTAGCTTAAAGACATGGTACCATAGTTAATTTTTTCTTGGACCCTATTTTGGTTTGGCCTCCAAAATGAAATGTTTCGTTGATTCAAAAGTTCGGTGAAATGTTTCAGAGTTACATTTTAGGAAAATAAAATATATATATACATATATTCGAGAAAAATAAAAAATAATTTATGCATCAAACTCATTATGATAAAACAATATTATAACATGCAAGTATAAAATTTAAGCACATTCCTTACCACAATAAAGCCTAAACATAATTTTCATGATAATAAAAGTTAACAACCTTTAAGATTGAAGTTTAGACACATTCCCCACAACATTTTTGCAATTTCAGAAATTTCGGCCATTTCTCCCGAAATCCATTTTTTTGGCCGAAATTGACCAAAAGTCAAACCGAAAAGCTACATTATACATTTTGTACGAAATGAAATCGATAACCGTGTGGTACCCTTTCTTGTTTGTGTTAAAGCTTAGGGAGCTGATTGCGAAGTGAGAGAGATTTCTTCTTTTGCCAAAAACAAAACCTTAAAGAGGTTTTATTTGGATCCAAAGCAAAAAGACTAAAGCTCCATCTTTAGAAGTTGTCTTAGGAGTATTTTTAAAAAAGAAAATAAAAAATAATATTGGATTTGCATGGTCTGGAAATGTGCCTCCATGGTTTCTGCCAAAACAAGGCCTTTTTAATCTATTGGGCCATAACACATTGATATGAAGGTTGATGGCCTACCAAGGGGAAGGGGTCGGCCAAAGAAGGCATGGATGGAGTTGGTAAAATTAGATTTGAAGAAGAGCAACTTATCTTAGAACTTGGCTCAGGATAGATCGGAATAGAGAAGCAGAATTTATGTAGCCGACCCCAACATAGTTGGGCAAGGCTTTGATGATGATGATGATGATGACAGTGATATCATTTTGGAGAAAGCTCCTAGAAGAAAATGTTTTTGCCAAACAAAATAGTATCAACAACTTAGTGTCGCACAAAGTTGGCATACATGTACTGTTTCCACTCTTGTTCATTGCTAGCCATTTGATATGACGTTGTAGATGTGCATAAAGATACTTAATTAAAAAATATCTCCCACTGAAGTGCTTGCGATAAAATCAATAAATATGAGATTTTTTTTCAAATTGTGATTGAACTATTTTCACATTGGGGTGTTCAAATTTTGGGATGGTAATGGAACACCCAGGATCTGGTTAAATAGATCCGTTTCTTCTCTGCATCCTTAGCTTATAGTGGAATGGAGAGATTTGTAAAAGATTTTTGCTTTATTTAGCTTGAAACATATTCTATTAGTGGTGCATTTGGGAATGCTGGTTGGAGAGAACCCATTCTCCCTTGTGTTAATAGGTGCACAGCTTAGAGACTGATAGTTATCAGTTTGCAATAAACCTGTTTCCAGTTTGGAGCCCCCTTGCACATTTCATGCCCTTTTCTACTTCAGCTGTGTTTAATACTTGTTGAGAGAAATTCTCTACATTTGAGATTTTTTTTTTTAATTATCAGAGGAGAGTTATCTTGTCCAAACAATTTACAAGAAAAAGAAAAACTGCTCTGGGCTTGAAGGCATTGGTCACTTGCATAGTTGCATTGAAGATGATTCATTTAGAGCTATATAGTGAACTTCAACAGTTTGTGATTTATATTTATTTATTTATCTTTTGAAACTGGCCTATTGGACTGAGGAATTTTGTAGAGATTCATGAGAGCTATCTCTTTTTTGGATATTCCTTACCCTCTCTGATAAGATTCAGTTACTAAAACAGGGATAATACATCTAATAAAAAACTTGATCAAAAGGTGATGTTCCAGAGGGTGTGCACCTTTAAAGAAGCAATTTCTAGTTTACAAGTTTGAAAGAAAGCTTTGAGCTTTCTCGGTTTTGTACAGAGTTAATTCCTCAAAGGGTTTGCACTCTGTAGATTGTACCGTGTTTCTGCTGGATTAAGTGCTGAAATTAATCAAAAGGTAGCAATTTGCTGAAATTCTCGGACGTTCTCTTTATATCAGTGTTAGAATATTAGCAAATGCTTTTTTTTTTGTCTCTATATTGCATCTGAACATTTGAATACATCTTTCTTTTGCAGGACTCGTCTGATAACAACTTACTGCCTCAGGATGTGCTTTCTGATGCGGAGCTTGATGCTCAATTAGATTCACTGAGAGAGAAGCTTGTTGTGGTAAACACCTCCAATTTGTTTATTTTACAATCTGCCACCCTTATGTTGGTGTTATCCCTTAGGAGATTGTCTTTGAGATTCTAGGTGGCTGCTGCAGATTGGAAAGGAATCTGCAGAGCTGCATAGAGAGCTCCATGCACTAGAGAAACAGTCTGTTTTAAGCAGCAGTTGTGCCGGGTCTATTGCTGAGGCATTTGAACCATTTGAGCAGAGCTCAACTCGTGACATGTTCAATGGTATGGCTTCTGGTCTTAATTTTTTTTATTTTTTTATTTTGGTGGAGTAGCTGTTTAGAAAGATTTATCTGTTAGGTTATTGCTTTTTTGTATTTGAGTAAATTTCCAATATATCTTTTGACAATGCCTTTGAAATGTTTCTCACACAATTGAATGGCTTCTTTGTTATAATATTTTTTTCATATGTGATATTAGAGTATATTGGTTGCTTGTTATATTATGTAAAGAACTATTACTGACTTCTTGGTTGTTACTCAGTTTACATATTGGTTGATATCCGTATACACCTTATTGAACTTGCGGTTATTTGCATATGCTGAAATGAGGACAGAGTTTGAAAAAATGTGGCAGCCCATGATCATTCCCTCAATATCAAAAAGTGAAGATAAGAGATCCTTCTTTTTCTATGACCACATTTATAAATTGGGTCATCTATTTCCAACCAGCATTTTGTGGCTGCCTAAACAGTGCCTTTGTGCACCATAACTTCTCTTATTCCTTTGTAGGAAGCGGCTAGTTTGGCCCAGGAGTAAATACAAGTGAGTTAGGGGGATTCACTTTTATGAATCCAGTTTTTTTCCCCCACTTAGCCTTCCGAAATTACTTCCATTAGATGTATAATATTTTTTAATAGTAAGATGATATTTGTGTGACAAAGGAGACGGCCTTTATTGAGTAAAGCAAATGCAAATTGGTTTTTGGTGAGATCCCAAAGAGTCATAGCTTCAAGTTCAATTACTTGCCTACTTGCATTTCTTTCCATTCATACTGGACCTTAGGTATGTACAACATGGTTCAAAATAGTAACCACTACGTAGCGTAGCTCCTGCATTATCGGCTGTAGCGGTTGAGGCCACTACGCTATTTTGAAAATAGCAGCACTACGGTATAAAACCTAGTAAAGCCAATCTGTTTTAATTTAAAACATTATTTTTCCTATTTTCTCTCCTCAATGGTCTTTCCTAAAGTTGTCTCTACCCTTATATGGTTCCAAATCACTAAAAGAACACAAGATTGGCTACTACACAATATTTGAATTCTTTTGACCACTTAAAAAAATCCGCCCCTCTATGCCACTATGTATCGCCCGCTGCGTAGCGTTTTGGTCACTGGCCGCTAAGCCTGCCGCAACCGCTGTTTTAATCATTGATGTACAAATAGATTTGAAACTTATGCAGTAATTGAGATCTCGGAGCCATAAGAAATACTGCTAGGTTTCTAAGTAACAAATAAACCAAAAGGAAGTATTACCATAAAACTGTGATTGTCCCTTGGACTGATCCTCTCTATTTATAATCACTATTGTGCTAATTACAGAAAGTTACATGTCCATTACATCCTAATCATCTGAGTCAGCATCAATCTTGATACAATCTAAGCGTTCTTATCAATATAGACAATCCTGATATGGTAGACCACACTGTCTAACACTAAGTAGCCAACATTCTTAACCTTTCTATTGTTCTAATCCAGCTTGATACTATTTAGAAGCACCTCATTACCCCCACACAGTTTTCTTAGGTCAGTTCTCAACCTCAGCATCCTTGGGAGGAATAATTGCAGTACAAACTTCCGATAATGCTCAAATGCATCTGTATGTGAACATAATGACCTATGTTTAAGTTTATTTATTCTTTATTCTTTTTCCTTTTTTTTTAAATCAAACATATGGACATTAATCCCCAAGGGTACCCCTATCAAATATGATATGACATTAGGTGTAGGCTTTATGTCAGGTATGGCTCTTCATGATTCATATTATATATTAAAGAAATATTCTTTTTTGGTGAAGGATATTAAAGAAATACTTGGAAACTACAAATGTATATTTTGCTTGAAGGCATGCATCAGTTTATGACACAAGTAAGAACAATCTACTAGATTTGCGTGATCCCTGTTTGAACAGGCTTGGGTTTTGAATGGGCTTGGACCCTTTGCCTGCCTGAGATACAATCCTGATTGTGGTGTTGTCCATTTACCAAAACCATAGGCAAAGGGCAGTGGTGGATACTGATTATTTGTTCTATATTCCACCTCAACAAAATATTTCAATTAGTGAGAGATTTTCACTTCAATTAGTTAAGATAAAACGGTAAATGATTTCTGTTTATGAATCAATGATGAGAATCTAGTCCACTTTCAATTTTTGCATTATGCAGAGATGGTGGGAACTGCATCTGAGTTGCGTAAGAAAATGGAAACACTGAAGACCAAGAGGAGGGAAGAGATTGAATGTGCTAGAATCAAGAGGATATACAGTCCAGATGAGAATGGGGCTACAATGCACAGCAAGGGTAAGCTTAATTAAAATCATTTTTCGTTTTTCATGACAATTAATCGAACACAAAAGGATTTAGTGACTTGAGACTAAAAATTTCTGTTGTAGGGCTCTCTCTCAATTTGACAGATCTCGAGGAGTTTGTGGATTACATGAAAGACATGGGAAATCGTTAACACAATTAGTATCACATTCGATGCATTATGACGTGGCAGGTGTGTGGGTCCGGAGTCACACAAATATTATGACTCATGTTTGCTTTGCTAATGATACTACACTGCAACTTGGCATTTCTTTGTAGATCACGGTCCATGGATTGTAACATCCCAGAATATTTACTGGCTGGAATATGTAATGTTTTAAAAGTTTTTGAGGTGTGTAATATGTATCTTCCTGGAATGTTCTATGGCAGAATATCCATCACTATCATGACTCACCTTTAGAGTAGCAAACTGTACTGCACTTAAGGTGAAATGGTTAGGGAGCCTGATCTCTTTAATGTACTATAGAGCAGAAGAATAACCTGATGACTGTTGAAATTTGGGAAGTGAGATGGAGCAATTAGACTGTCCAGATTGAACGAAATTGCCCATGTGTCCACGTGAACCAGGTTTATTGTAATACAGGTTGAACTTAGATCAAGCGTGTTGATGAAAGGGACTTGATCATTTCACATTGGCAGCAGGACTAGCAGTGCATCAATGCATCATCAGATGGGACCCACATTCACCCTGGTCACTCCTTTGATGGAAGTCCCCAATTGCACCAAACAATTCTCTTAAGCTGTTTACAATCTGTCCACCCAACATCTGCAATGCCAAGTTTCATCTTTAATTTTTACGTTCAAATGTTTTTTTTTCCCCAAAGAATAATGGATCTATGTGGCTGCATGGATGGATGATCAAGACGGTCCATTTGTTGGGCCCTGCTGCTTCTGCGGAAACCTGGCCCTATCCATTTGAGTTGATGATCTGATAAAACTCCCAACGTCAGGGTTGAAGAGTTTCCAAGGAAACTTGTAGGTGGACGTCGAAAATTATTCATGATGTGATTCATAAAGTCACCACAAGAGAAGAATAAGGACAGTGTGTGTGTTTATTGGGTCCATCCACACGAAGTTGGTGAGGAGGCTGTGATTTACACATTTAAGTACCACTAGCTGGTTTTATTTAGGATCCAAGGCCTTAAAATGGATGGTTATAAAATGATTGTCCATATTGAAGCCATAGATCAGAGTTGAGCAAATCATTAGTGGGCCACTACCGTAGTTTTAATTGAATTAAAAGACCCTTATCTCTTTAACGGATTCAACATACCAATCATAAAGAAATGGGCTGCACCAATTTGACACTCATATGCAGTTTAATCTATTGACATAAATATTATTCTCTCAAAATCACTCAGAAAAACATCGGAATTTATTCAGATTTAGAAGCTTTGTCAGAGTATTACCGGAAAATCTTGTTGGAAATTAATTGAATTTTGTACCTAAAAATAAAAAATAAATTCAAAGACCTTTTCACCTCCTACTCTGCTTCTAATTGATAAATCTCCACCTTACATTCTCCCCAAATGGCACAAAAAGAAAAGAGGGAAAAAGTACATTTGACTGGAGTCCGAATCCTCTGAGGTTAAACCTAGTGAAATCCTGAGTTGAAGGAGTAGAACTTCACGGTAGGGCTCATCTATTAAAATCCAAAATTTTAAAATAAACGAACATCCTCTTAAGTATATTAATGTCCTCCGTATTGTCAATGTTAGGTCAATCCCAGTTTATTCTACCATTGTATTTACCGTTTGATGAAAAATGTGATAATGGATATACACGAGATTATGTTAATCACATTTTTATCAAACAATCAATCCAAAATCCAAAGGTGGAACAAACTCGAACTGACGTAAAATTTGAAACTGCCCATGTATATCGAGGGGAAGGACGAGCGTGTTTATTTTGAATGGTTTATATATGAATAGATGGCTCCCACGTTGAGTTCCATTCCTTTAATGTTCGTTTGATCAAGCGTGAATGATGCGTTTTTGTTTGCTCTGGCCCTATGGGTACTGGAGCGACCATATAGCAGGCAAGAGGACTCGTTCTCTACTCCCAACAGCCACCCATGTGTCCTAATCTCCTCATTCCTTCACCCTCTTTAACAGCAACAAAATCTATATAAACAGAACAACATCATATCCTTTCATCCAAGCAATCAAGAACACTAGCCCACCCACAAACACATACACACCCACCAAGAAGAAGAAGTATCCTTTTTGTAGCAAGTTTTTGAGAAATCATGGCTAGTCAGCAACACTTCAATGCAGGAGAAACTCATGCCCAGTCCCAGGTGAGATGATGATAGAGATTTTCTGCTGCTTTTGTTGATTTTGGCCACCCAATATTTTTTTAGTTTCTTTGAGTGACTTGGATGAATGATTGAAATGCAGATGAAGACAGAACAAACAATGAATTCAGCAAAGGACTCTACAAACGCAGCTGCAGATAAGACAGCGAGTGCAGCCCAGTCTGCCAAGGAGTCTGCTCAAGACTCTAATTCTGGATTCCTCCAACAGGTGATACTGTCTAAAAGTTCCCTCCTTCAATGATCAAACTTTTTTTTTTAGAGAGGTCTCTTTTGTTGGTGTCATTGGGATTTCTATTGATTTTCAATAGACTGGACAAATCAAAGACAGAAATTCCAAATCCAATACCAAGAAAAAATTGGTCATTCACCTTAAAAAAAATAATGTAGAGAAAAGTGTCCAATGGTTAAAATTGAAAAAAAAAAAATGTGATGTTCCTACATTTTGAGAGAGAACTCCACCAAGTAGTCCTTACATATGTGGGAAAAAAAAAAAAACAATTAAGTTGAGGTGAAAAGAATTTTTCCAGGTCACTCTCACTTCCAGCTCTAAATTATATGTTTGTTGATAACGGCTCCTTATTTAAGTGGCAAGGAGAGTTCAAAGCCTGCCACCTTTCTTGCGTGTGTGGGATTTTTTTTCCACGTGTATGGGCTTCCATTCCCACATGTGTAGGCTCTCTCATGGGACCCAGCCCCCTTGACTGGGTACCAAAAAAATTTGTATGTTTGTTAATGTCCGTATACTGTTGAGTTAAATGGGCTGGCCCAGCTGACTCATTTACAAACTCTGTGGGCTAGAAGACAAATAATCGCTCAATCAATGTCACGCAGCCCCATTTGATGCTTTCTTATATCCTTTGCAGACTGGCGAGCAAGTGATGAACATGGCTCAGGGGGCTATGGACAGTGTGAAGAGTGCCATCAACAAGGAATAAGAGAAGACTCAATGCTTCTATCTTCTCTCTCTCTCTTTCATGCTTGGATTTCTGTTTCTTACAATTTCTTTATCTTTTTTATGTTTCTTACAAGTTCTTTATCTTTTGAGTGAGATGGAAGATGGTTTGAGAGATGTTTAGATGTAATAAAGCCAATAAATAATGAAATGAAAGACATTTTAGCAATATTCCTTTTGAGTTGTCAATTACTTTGTGTGCATTGCATTCTCATTTTGTAAGAGGTCATGGTTTCTAACAGGAGCATCTCATTTTGTAACCTTTTTGAGGCCCTGCAAGGCATATGGATATGCCAAGGTTAAGTGGTACAAGCCATTGAAGAAGAAAGGGTTAAATACTCCTTTTCCTTGTTTCTAGAGAGAAAATTTAGCTTATCTTATATATATTTTTAAAGGAGAAATGATCAGGTCCAGTGGTTCATTATTCTACAGTATAAATATCTTCTTATAAACTAAGACCTCAGCAATGCTTACTGTGTTATTGCTGATATGACATATTGACGAGTTTCTTTTGAAAAAGCAAAACCCCTTTACATATAATGGCATATTCAAAAAATAATATATCCATTTAGCACTAAAAATACTGATTAAAAATTCAAATAATACAGATGGAATTGCAAGAGTTCTTGACCTCAAATTCGCTAAAAAATGCATTGCTCACAAAAACATTACTTCTTTTATTTTCCGTTTCCGCAAACACGGGGTCACACAAACATGCCCTGCTAATATTTAATCAATTCAATCCACTCAATACCCTCCTTATCCAACAATTTATTTGGAGCAAACATAGTTTGCATTTAAGTAAAATTGTTGCACTTGACTATAAATCATACATTCAACTGTCAGTGGAAAGATCAAATATTTAAGAGTTCGAATTGAACTCTATTCATGCAGCAAGCAATGTTTAATCATTCAAAGAATTTTATAGGTTTGTATTAGGTGGGAGAAATGCTAGAATCCAATCCAAGGGTTGTGGTGGGGACTGAGATTATAATTAAATTTGAATATGAATAATTTTATAGCTTATTAAGGATGTGGAATGTCAATAGCATGTTCAACATTGTGTTTTCACAAGGTCTAGTGGGGACCTGGTCCTCCACTTGAAAAGAACTCCATTTAATGAGGTCCTAGATGCTAGCCAAAGGAAGGCTAATATAATAGGCTATACGCGGAACAAAAGAACATTGTGAAAAAAAATCCTTTTTTTCCCTCTTAATTAGTAGTAAAGTACTTGGAGCCAATCTTTAAATTGATGGAGTAAGGCGCTCTTGATATAATGATGATGATGATGAAAGATCACTCTACCAATCTTGATCATCTAAGGTAATCAAATGAATGATAATTATATTTCATTGTGTTTCGTATTTTCCATCATTTTAAATCGGACGGCTAGGAATCCACCAAGGACATGGGTACTTCTTTTCAATAGTGGTTCCCCAGGTGAATCATTATAAGATAGATCCAACCTAATATTGAATAAATGGCACAGGAAAACAGCCATATAATACAGCCCAACAATATGATGATTCAGTATGATAATTTGTGGTCATCTATCAACACTGATGATGCATGAATACTTCAAAATGGGAAATGCATCGAAACATTTGTATCCAATACTTCACTTTTTATTTGTAGAATCTGTGTCCCATGCTGTATCAGGGCATCATAGATTAACACTATTTTCAAACACTAATTCCTCAAAATAGATGGAGTGAAAAAGAATGGAACATGTGAACTGAAGAGGCAAAAAGAATTTACAAAGGGACCTCAGAAAATAAAATACAGACAATACATCAAAGAATGACTAATAAAGCAACAGAAGCCGAGGCAAGGGCCTGCTGTGAATCATGATGTTGTGTTGCATAAAATTAGCCCAAAGGATTGTTCCTGCATTTATGCACTGCCCTCTGCAGGTTTGCTTTTGCTTGCTGCTCCCCATATCCGGATAGTGTGATCATCGCTTGCAGATGCCAACATTTGTGGCCTCGACGGGTTCCAGCTAACACAGTTTACTGTCATTGTGTGGCCTGGCAAAACCTCAAGAAGACGGCAGCTTTGACGGTGCCAGATGTATATCTGTTAGGATGTAAAAATGGTAACGACCATCACTATCCACAGTGAACATGCATAGATAGGACATGCATGCATCTTTCACATACCCAGAGATAACTTCACTAATGAATACAAATACCAAACATATTCTCATTTGTCCATGGAAGTTTACGGTGGTAAAAAGTCATTTGAACCCCCAATTATTTTCTTTACATCCGAAGAGGCCCTCAAGGTAAACATCAGAAAGTGGAAAACCCATAATGACTGGGCACAGAAATGGATGCAGGAAGCCATATGAGATGTTCCAAATACAGGAACAACTTTGCTGATAGTATTTATTAAAAAAGGTGAGGGAAATGAAACACCATACGCATTCATGAGCAGATTCAGTTTCCTAGCAACCAAGCTAAAACTGAATCTTAATTCGGGTTGAATGAATCTCAACTCTCAAGCATAATTGCACCACTGAGGACAAAGTTTGATCCCAGCTTACACATCATAGCTTTGAAGAAAACTGTGTTTGAGGTGAAATGTCAGCATAAATCCATGAGTTTCAAATTTTCATTTATTTCTTCAGAACCAAAGAAAATAACAATCGAAAATCCTACGAATTGGCACAGATATTGTCAAGGAGGGGAAAAAAAGGTAACAGCAAAGGATTGACATCATTTGTGAAAGTAATAGAGGGAATCATTTCATAATGTTTTAAAAGGACATGATTCATAAGCATACACAATGCCTATATATGTAACTGAACAAAAGCAATATTTTGATAAAATTGTTGGTCATCAAAGGGGCCAATGGTTCAAATTCAGCAAATCATCGTCATGTGAGTGGTCCAACATCATCAAATGGAATAAAAAAATTATCATTTCCTTTTAAATGATTATCAGTCAATCTATCTTTGACGGACCTAAAGAAAAACCAAAGAATTCCATTTTAAGGCTGGGCTCCACCACGCTGGGACCATGAGGTTGACAGTAAGGACTGATACAAAATGCAGTGATTTGAAGTGTAGGGGCCATCATGCTTCGTCAAAATAGAAGAGCTTTACTTACAGAAATTGTAGGTTGTAGAAACAGATTTATCAACTGCAGACTCCACTAGGGAAAAAGTCATAGGGTCTTGTATCATGATGTGAACAATGTCCAGACCTATGATGCACAGATACTTCAAAATGGGCAATGTATTGTGTTGTATCGTATCTGATACTTCACTTTTATGTGTAAAATCTTGTGTCCTTCCCGTGTCTATCACATGTCCTTGCCGTATCCAGGCATCACAGGTCCAGACACATCCACTTCATATACAAGTGGCCCTTATGGTTTGGTGATCTAGAGTCTAGACAGTTGATAAGCCTGAGACTCGCCGAAAATATGGTCAACTAGAGGATTGTAGCCATCTAATATTTCAGCATCATTTCAAGGCCTTCTCTCTGTTTTTAACCGTCTACTTCCACAACGTCATTGGAAGTGTTGGGACATTCCAAGCAGGAAGATTTATGCAAAATCTCCCACCTAAAGTGGAAGTCCATAAGGCCTGTCAGACCAACACTCTAAATCACAAACCATGGGCCCTGTTGTATGGATTGGGGAGCCTAGGGTTACCATGCTAATGCATCAAGAGCTTATGATTGCATCAAGAGCTTATGATTGCTCAGGACATAATAACACGCTTGTCATATTTGAAAATAGGTAATTAAAAAAATTGGAGAAAATTCCTAATCCAACAAGGCAAGAAGCAAATCTGTGGAGGAGATCACTCAATCCATTGTTTGGAAGGTTTCAGAGTGGGCATGTATCAGAAAGGAGTTTGGAGGAATCTCCACGGCAGATATTAATCAATCTTGGGATGCGGTTTTAAAAGGGTATTGGCATAGAAAAGCAGTTCATAGAGTTGAATGGATATGCCCTCCTCTTGGAACCTTCAAGTTGAATTTCGATAGCAGTTTTGTAAGGAGTACGCATCAAGGAGGTATTCGAGGTGTGATCAGAAATTGGATTGGAGATGTTGTTAGAAGCTATTCTGGGCCCGTGGATGCTCTCGATACTAACGAAGCTGAAGTGTATGCTCTTCTTCTTGGGTGTTGTGAATTGGAAAAGTTGGGTGGCTCTTATTCTATTATAGAAGGAGATTCTTTTTCAACAATTCAGTGGGTGTCTGGAAAGGCTAGTTATCCATGGAGGATTGCGGATTGGGTAGAGGAGGTGCAAGATATTTCTAAAAGGATTGGTGCTTCTTTTTGTCACATCTTATGGGAGGCTAACTCCATGGCGGATGGTCTTGCTAGGGAAGGACTTTCTCGATCTTCTATCATTTTTGTTGTATAGTTTGTTTTAGTTGCTTTATTTTTGTTGTTCGGAAGTTGTCTTTTGTTCTTTTCTTTTTTGGTGGAATAAAATTTAACCATTATCAAAAAAAAAAAAAAAGAGGCAAGGAGCAAAACTCAGTTTCAAACACATCAAACAGTTGAATAATGTTCTATATCTCCTAGACACCGGCAGTCGATTTAATAACCACTAGAAAGAAAACCGAATGGAATATCAACAAAAGAATACCTGTGAATTTTCGCTACCACTGGCGATAAATGCACAGTTCAAACCGCCAAAGCAGGATCGTATCACATACTTCCGTTGCTTGTGGCCTGTGTATTTCAACGGCGATTCCCATGTTCTAGTGACATCCCACATATGAATCTCTTCGCTATTGAGGTTGACAATCAGAAACTGACCATCCTTGGAAACAGAAAGTGAAGTGATGGGGACCTTCTCTGAAATAATCCTTTCAGTCCTTGTCCGGAAGTTGTATATCTGGATGTCTTTATCGGCACAAATACTGATTAGATGCTCCCCATCAGGTGTAACAGCTAGGTCAGAGACCTTGGGCATCCTTGCTCCCCTCCAAGCATCCAGCTCGTTGCCTTCAAGGTCCCACGTGTAGATGCACTTGACCGGGTCACAGCTGCAACAGATTAGTCGTTTAGAGTCAGGGAACCACGCACAGGAGCTAACAATAGGGCTCTGCTCTCCAAATGTGTGCTTGCATGTGCCTGTCTCTACATCCCATAACTTGAGGACTTCATTGCTGCCACAAGTGAGTAGCATCGTGTCATCAGGGCTCCATGCTACAAAGGAAACTGGATTCTTGTGGCTGCGTAGAGTGTGCTTCAATGACACAATGCCATCTTTGGAAACCTAATTAATTCAAGTGATGCAACAAGAAAATAAAGACCATAAAGCCCAGAATTTCTCAAGTAATAAACTACAACTTTTGTATGAATTAAAAGTACAGGCAAGCACTAAAGTTCAGAAGAGGAAATCTGGTCTAACATGTAACACAATTCAACAGATTCTCCTTCGCTAGTATCTCTGCAATCATATTAGCCTTTCTATAACATGATTAAAAAAAAACCTGTTTCCTTTGGAGGCGCAGCATTATTTATAAAAAGAAAAAGGATATATATACAAATGAAATACCCCATCAAGATAATGAGAAGCCAAAAACAAACAAGATTTTCTACAAATAAACAACCAAATCTCATTGGTTCTAGCATGCAATGTTGCAAGCAATCAACCACTTAAAGCACCTCGCTATACAGGCATGTCTAAACTTGAACCAACTAGGTGGCAGCCCTCTTTGACGATTTCTGTAAGATTCGAACTAAGGCATAGAAAGAACTATCCCTAATTTACTAAAAGATGCCACGGATTTCCGGCATTTGGAATAACCATGATCGACAACCTATTATACGCGGACACTTCAAAATAAAATAAAAAAGAATTTATAGAGGATCAGATGATAATCCTACCTTCTTGCCTATCAGAGATCCTAAAACCAAGCGAGTTGCTCTCGAATCTTCTTTCCTCTACTTTATAGACTACATGCAAATCAACCATCTTACTAGATCCAGAAAAACTTCTTACGATTTTCTAAACTAAAGAATTTAGAATTAGGAAATTTCCCCAACTCATACATGCACACACCAGGATTTGATTTCCTTGCATTGTTTCACAGGTATAAATCCCCAGAGGTCTTGAGCTTGCAAAGAAATTTTGAGTTCAAGATCAGAATTTGTCCCCTCTTAGCATTAAAATGCTTAAAGCAACGAAACATTCCGTTGCCTGAATGCCCATATTTCTTGGTACCACTCCCTAAAAGTCTTTCCGAGGCTTCGCCAGGAAAGGTATTCTGTTAAGCCATAATCAGGAATTTAAACAAAATCTAAAAGGGAAACAAGTTAGTTAGGTAGACCTAAAGCAACACAACAAGAAGGGATCAGAATATCCCATCAACTCTGGACCCTCTCCCTTTCAGAACCACCTTCATTGCACCACTTCAACAAGCCCCCCCTCCCTAACCAAAGTATAACAAGAAGGATGGGGTTTTGGGGTTAGGCTGGGGTCACTGGAGGCTCACGGTGGCACGGGGACCTTTCTAACAAGGAAACAAAATAATCTCAATTTTACAACAAATCCATTCTGATGGCTCTTCTTGACTAACCACAAGGCTATAGTCATGGTTCAAAATTGCATCTACTATGTAGCATAGCGGCCGCATTATCGGCCGTAGCGGTTGAGGCCGCTACGCTATTTTGAATTTAGCATCACTATGGTCTAAAATCTACTAGAGCCAATCAATTTTAATTTAAAACATTGTTTTTCTAGTTTCTTCTCTTCAATAGCCTTTCCTAAAGTTCTCTCTACCCTTATATGGTTCCAAATCACTAAAAAACACAAGATTGGCTGCTACACAAGGTTCAAATTTTTTTGACCACTTAAAAAACTCACACTCCTACACTCCTACATATCACCGCCACCGCTACGTAGCATTTTGGCCACTGGCCGCTACGCCCTCCGCAACCGCTATTTTGATCCTTAGATATAGGGACTGGCTAATTAATCTTTGGTTCCATTATTGGAGTGATGGACACATATGGTAGAGTTCAGTCAAAAGAAAGAGATTGGGCAATGAGGACTTCAATTATATTTATGTATTATATGGTGATAATGGACCCATAGACCCTATGCAGTCCCAACCGACTCCTTGGTCCCGACTGGAGGATTAGAGGCCACCTCTTTGATGAGCCATAGCTCAAGCTCGTATTGATCCATTGATCTTAACCGTCTGTTGTAGAAACAAGTTTGGTCAACTTGCTTGTGGCCTAATAAACAAAATTTAATAAGAGAGCTGCTCATGCCACATCCCAAACTTCTCTGAGCACATCCCTTTATTTTAAGACCAATATACCCATATGTGAAATTACCCAAATGGATATCATTCATAGTTTCATACCTCACCCAATTTCTCTCTACACTCACCCAACGCCACCCCCACCCCAGCCGCTCCCAACTGCCCCCTCCAACAGCACCGCCGAAGGGGGAGAGGGAGAGGGATAGGGAGGGACAGAGAAGGAGAGTGGGCGGCGGTAGGCAAGGAGGGAGAGAGGGTGGCACCGAGCAGGGAGGGAGAGAGGGCGGACCTAGGTAGAGGGTTATGGGGCTGAAGCGTCCTCCATACCTGAAAAAGTTAAAGAATTAAAAAAAAAAAAACCCTGCACATTTGAAAAATTATTACGTGTTTTTCTTTTACATTAGCCCCTTCCCCGATATTTCTTTTACATAAAGGGCCCCCAAGTTGAATTTCCTGGGTCCGCCCTTGGCGGCAGGGAGAGGGAGGGAGAGGGAGGGCGACGGGAAGGGAGAGGGAGAAAGGAAAGGAGAGGAAGAGAGACAGAGAAGGAGAGGGAGATGGGCGGTGAGAGTGAGGGGGAAGAAGGGGAGTGTAGAGAGAAGGTTAGGGAGAGAGGATAGGGTAATTTGGGAAAAAGGGGGATGTGTAGAGAGAAGGGATGTGCTCAGAGAAGTTTGGGTTGTGGCATTAGCAGCTCTATTTAATAAACAGGTGGCATTTTCTCTTTGACTGGTTCCATCTTTGCACGTTTTCATTTCCTTCTTTTGATGCAGAATGTTAATAAGAAGATAAAAGCAGACTGTTTGATTCTTTTAAACCATTTGTATACATTATTAGATATAGAATTAGTATCATACCGTCCATACAATTGCTGTGAAATCACTGGAAGATGAAGCCAAGTATTCCCCATTATTTGAGAACTGTACAAACCAAACTTCATTCTCATGCTGATTTAGTATCTGCAACAAAGAACAAAAACTATCAGACAGGGCTGCTGCATATAATTTATATGTATAACTTAAGGTAAACTTTAACTTAGAAAGTATAAATCATATAGCACTGAGGAGCACTGGCCTTGGACTTTGTCAAGTGGGTTCACTCGCATATCAGGACGCGGCAATTTAGCACTTCAATTTTTGTATTTTTGATAGCGAAGGATGGTTGGTTCTCAAATATTCTTTTTTAAAACAGTAAATGATATGTTATCGAATGTCCTTCTATATAAACATCAAATTGCAAGGAAATGTTCTAAAAATTGAACTGTGCATTATAGGAACAAAAGTCATTCGAATTCCCTGCAGATTAGAGATGGACAACCACACTGCAAACATTTTAAGCACAAAGAAGCATGCTCACAACTTCATGAGCATGCCCAATTGCTCCCAATAATGCTTAGGTAGCAAAGTCAAATGAAAGGACAGGGAACACCGATATTCATACTGCATAAGCATCTGTTGAGAAATGGACCATTATTTAGAAAAGCACAGTGCCAAGCACGTTGAACATTTGTTTTCGATGTGCCTTAGATTTTATAGAAGAGAAAAAAGACTAAAATGTACGACACCAGACTATCTTGAAAACCTTGATTACTGGACAATCATCAAATTGTAGAGAACATGAGAGTAGGTCAAATGTTCCAAATCTATGTTTATAATAATAAAGCCTAGTTGTCAATTCAATTTTGCTCAATCTAAAACAAATGATTCATCCAAGTGCCCAAACTGGCACAGATAAACTATAATATAAATACTAGTCAGTTCAAGAATTTATTATTCTAATTGCATTGGTCATTCTGGCTGGAATGAATTAGAATGATGAATTGGGCTTTTTGTCCAAAACCAACCAAAAATGCCTTACACTATGTTTGGGAAGGAGGTAAAATGAGGGGAAGGAAAAAAAAAGAGTGGAAAATGGAGGGAATGTTGAAATTGAGGGTGTTTGGGAAGGGGGGAGGGAAAGTGGGGGAGGGGAATTTGGGGGTAAAATAAGAGTGGGGCCCACTTCAAAATTTTCCCTTCAAAAATGGGGGGAAAGAGGGAAGCAAAGAGGGGATTTTTGGGGAAATTACTGAACTGCCCTTTTCTCAACTTGAAGCTTTTGCAAAAGGATAAAATGGTAATTGTCTCTGTACCTCTTTCCCCTACTTTTTGACTAAACAAACAAGAGGGAAAAAATGGTAATTGTCTCTCTACCTCTTTCCCCTCCCCTTCATTTTCCTTCCCTCTCAAATTTTCCCTCCCCTCCCCTTCCCCCTTCCCAAACATAGTGTTCAGGTTTCTACCCCCCCACCCCCCACACCCAAAAAAAAAAAAAGGAGGAAACAATTTGCGCAGAAAAATCAGACCAGCTTGTCAAAACACCTGCAGAAGATCATTGCCTAAAACCGAGTTTTTTTGTGTGATTCCTCATTTAGCCCAATTGCTCACTACCTCTTCGGTGTTCTACTTAACATGCATCAAGGATGCCTGGAAGGAATGGGCCAATTCCTTCACTCCCCTGGCTATATTATGTCTGTTAACCTACATAGAACCAGGCAATGGCCACTTCCCCATTGAATGGATGGACAAGTCATCGTCTACAATGATCCGGTGAAGATTGAGGGGAGAAGCTTCTTTCAATCTGACCTATGAAAGCATCAATTTTGCCACATTCACTGGCTGGACGCATGGCCTGAGGAGGTGAAAATTGATTAACTGACATCATGCACCCTAATGTTCCCACCTTCCCCACTGCGCCAGGTCAAAGCCGTAATACCCCTGGCCCTGATTTGGAGGCTGAATTATTATTTAACATTTTGGTTGTTCTTGGATTCATGTTTTGTCTTTAATGTTTATAATTATACATGGAACCACTAAATTCCTTTGTGCGAATGTTTTATTGGAGTTATTAATATGCAGGTGGGTCCTAACTTGTTAGAAGGTTGATAGAAGTAGTGGGACCCATAAGCACAAGATAATAAGAGAACTAGGTAGGACCCTTTTCTTGTTATAGAAGACTTTTAGAATAAGTATGATGTGACCCTTCGCATTGCAACTTAAGTGAACTAGCAGACCAATAGAGGGACCCTCTTGTGCATAAGAGAAGTGAGCACAACTCCTGAGGCTTAACAAAGCCTTGCGCTATTGGGATTCTAAGCTCTAACACGGCCGCACAACCCTTGGCTTCTTAAAAGCCGTTTGACCCCCCAAATCCTAACATTCTTCTCTTTCCTTCTCTCATTCACAATCCCTTGCAACTTCTCAACAGGAAAACCCTAACCCTAGGGAGAACTAAGAAGAACTAGGAGAAGTCAGATTCAGCAGATATTGGCTTGGTGGATGACATACTCGTTTCCTCAAGTAAATCGAGCATCAATCACATACACAAGGTGAGTAAACCTGCCATTCTACTTGTGCACACACATGGATCTAGTTGTTGAGTTCTAGAATGCTTCCTTGATGATCTTATTTGCAATGAATATGTGAGTATGATAAAGGAATTACAGACCAGCAGTGTGATCATCAGAAAGTGATGGTCGAGTATTCCTAAAGGGTGCTTCATCCTTGGCCGACCCCCATGCTAGGGTTTTTGTAATACCCTAGACCTTGATTTAGGGGCTAAAATATCTGTGTATATTAGTTAATTCCCATGATTTTTCTTGGATTTATGAGGGTATTATACTTGTCTTAAACATCCTATTTTTGTTGAAATATACAAATATTATATGTGGTTGATTACTGTTATTGTTATTTTTATTATTATTACGATAATAATGATCTTGATATTTATTAATTGATATCCTGATTGCTTGGGTAGGCTCAAGGGAACCATTTGGACAACTGAAGAAAAGAAGGTATATTTCAGTGGGTGTTACGATGCCCAAATACGGACATGGATAAGGACAATGATATGGGGATCAGGGATACGACTCCTCATTTTTTAAAATCTAGGACACGGATATAGATATACGTGTCCTAATTTTTTCTTTAGATCACTTTTGAATCAATGAAATTATCATTGTTTTCGAACCTTTCTAGCATTTTTTATAGTGAGAAGTAAAAATATTAAAAGAACTATATGAAATAAAGGACTTTATAAGTAGGATATGTTAAACTTGCTATCTACAAGTATGGGTGCAGTATCAGGTACCAATACAACTGTTGCATTGGTCTGATACGAATACGTTGGGCTTGTACAAGTGTTCGGGTATCATAGGGTACCACCCTAAATAGGGCCATGTGGCCTAGCCCAAATTTTACAGACTTGGATAAGGAAACCATAGGGACCCCACAAGTGCTTTTAATTAGATAATGCTCCAATAGGATTAGTTCTCACCTCATCTTGGTAGGACCCAATAGTCATCAACTAATAGGATCAAGTCTTTATATGTATGTGTTGGGACCCATATTTTGATTATTTGAATTGGAAAAAACGGGTCATGTGCACAAATCCCAAAAGAATTTGAGTTGTGTGCACATCACAAGATCCCAAAGACCTTGTGCGCAAATTCTATTTGGATTCTAATAGTTGCCGCTAGTTTATTTAAAAGACTTAAGAGACCTCCTTTGGCTTATTCCTCTTCACACAACCTCTCTCTCAAGTCTCAACCATAGCCTTCCTATCAACTAGAAACCCAAAACCCTAGCTCTTTAATTTAGAGAATAGAGAGATCTAGAAGAAGATTGAAAGGAAACTAAAAGGAGAAGCAAGGACCAGCAGATTTAGGATTGTGAATGACATATAGCTTTCCTCAAAATATCAAGGCAACTTTAGAGTACATGAGGTGAGTGGATCTTCTAGTCTAGTTGAATCTATGATGATTTCTCTTCTAAGATCTAGAGAATTGGAAGGCCTAATAGGAATATCTAGGTGTTTTGACTTTTATTTTAATGGTGGATTAACTTGATTGGGAGGAGGAAGCACTAGAGGCAAAACCCTAAGTGGCCGTCACTATTCACACCAAAGTACATGCTAAGTAACTTGCTACAGTGCGTGCTCTAGTAACTTGCTATAGTGTGCGCTAAGTAACTATTTGGGGTTTCGGCTACAAGCGACCATGTGAGAACCCTAAATTGAGATCCCATCTTGCTATAGGATTATGTCACTTGGGGTTCTTCAGTGTTTTTATGTTTTAATGCATGTGGATTGTTAGTGTTTCTAAGTTCATGAATGATTTTCAGATTCGATTGCCTATTCATCCTAACTTTTTAGTTGTGTTAGTAAATTGAAATAAAAAATCGAGATTGGATGATGTGAGAAACCCTAAAGTGGGATTGGGCAATGCTGCATCAAGTATGAGACCATGAACCATGGTCACACCACCTATGTTGTAGAAAGGGTGCTGGCCGAATCCTATCTATACACCTGTGGGGCTTGTTACATTAATTTTAATGAGAATCCTCATATTGTTCCTATGGGATTATGTTTCTAGAATGATATGCATACCACATAATGATTGATGCAGCGATTTATAAATCTGAAATTGTATATAACAAATACCTCTATGACGCCCTCTATGTGTTTGTTGAAATTCCTATATAAGATATGTGGTGGTTATAATATATTCCTATGAGATGGGTGATGTAAACCTCCGTATGCTATGATGAATATGTTTGGTGCTGAAAATTAGTTTATACATATATATATATATTTATATATGGGTTTGATGATACTCCTATATGCTACGAGGAAAAACTACATGTTGTATGAAATTGGCGGGACTTATGTGGTTTCACATACACTAAGTAGAGAATGTATAAGGCTGGATTTATGAGACAACTGTGTGTAAAGTTGAAGGTGAAGGCAATGTGATCATTCCTACACTAGTGGATACCAATTATGATACGAAGCGGGGCAAGACTAAATCTAACTATGTGTAGGGGCTGGTTACACACCAATAGCCAATTTATGTTGCTTATGTGATGACTGTTTGGAGAACAGGTATGTTCCATTGCTATGAGAATTGGTAGATTCAAACTATGTTAAAAAGGATCCATGGAACCCCCAGTCCACTAGCACGGTCCGGAGTGATGATCCTGCATTCAGGTTTTATGTCTATGTGGGATCTATGGGAGATGTTTTCCAGTACTGGCTATGGTATGGAGTATGGACCCTTGTGGTCGATCGACGTTATGTATGTGCTATGCTATGGACCCCTTCGAGAGCGGATTATGTTTATGAACCCTTGCTGGTCGCTATGTTTATGGACCCTTTCTGGTCACGATGAATCATGTTGCGGACCTTTGGTGGGCGGGAGGAGTTGTAAGGCTGATTATGATATGCTATATGATGAATGACGCCTTTCAGGGCTAAGATTATGTGACCTATGCCACAATGCGAATAGGTGGTAATCCATGGAAACAAGATAATAAAGATTACGCTAACCACACTAATCACACATTATGCATCTATGTGATACTGTATGATGTTTCTGACAATTATGTTGTACTTGTACAATATCCTATGCTTTCATGTTTATTGCTAAACTAGGATATCTATTCACCAGTGTGTAGTTATGAGTGGTTTGCCTACTTCATGTAACTAGACTAGAGAATGAGCTTGTGATGATCAGGGTGATGTTGGCTTTTGTCATGAGCATGGAGAGGACTAAAGATAGTGTAACAAATAGAAGAACTAAATCATCATCATCATCAAAGCCTTGCCCCAACTATGTTGGGGTCAGCTAAATAGAAGAACTAAATACATAATGTTCTAATTATTGTGAATAATATACGCTGTCTTTTCCTGCATTAGTTTTCTCTATATAAATTTCAAGATTTATCCATTTATACCCTGGAATTTGAAGTAATTATTTGACCAATGCATATGGAGATTCATACATCATAGCCATGACAAGGAATCCGATGGGGCCCCGGATTTCGGATCGTGATAGTTCTTAAGTGGGCCAAAATCTTAAACCTGGGAATTCAGGTTAGCCGAACCCAATCTGAAGCTTAGGGTTCAATTGAACCCTAGAGAATGAGTTCTCAGACCTTGGTCAAACCCTGTGTAGGGAATAGATCTTGACTGCTTGGGGTAAGGTTCTGATATGAATGTATTTTGTGATGATTTTCATAGGTTCATTCTAGTTGCATGTATGGTTAAATATGATTTATAAGTAACTGAATGGTGGCTGAGTAATGCATGTAAATATAGCATTTTGATTAAAGTTAAGAATTTGAGGGGTAGGCTATGGCCGAGCCTCAATAAGGAAGTTTGAAATTGGTTAAACCTTGAGATAGGATGTAGAGTCTGGCCAACCAACATATAACCCACCTGATTGATCTATCTGTGGAGATTCAGATTAGGTTGGGGGTATTGATGATACTGTGATTGAACCTGGATCTATGGACTAGGGTTAAATCGAACACTAGTTGATAATGTCTTTGCATGAACGAATTGTATTTGGCATAGCATTGGGAAAATGGTTGCATAGCCTCCTCCACTGTCTATCTGATGCTTAATTCTGAATGAGATAGTATGTGGCTGATTCTTATATATGTTGTACACGATGAATTAATATAGCTGATACATTTTTGTGACCATGTAATGTACTTAAATTTTGAATGTGTAATTCATTCGGTGCAAATGACATGATATATGTTGAATAGATTCTTGATACAACTGGTTATTAAGGATCTAAAGTGTGTTTCAGATATGATTGCTGATTTTACATGGAATGTGCTGCATATGATATGCTATGTCACTAGGCCAGCATTTATGAATATGTGAAATATATGAACATGCTAAGTGATTCTATCATGGTGAGGTAACTTAACCTGAAAAGGGCTGGTTATGTGACCTGAAAAGGGCTGGTTATGTGAATGACCCACACGAAATGGTCAGGGGTGAAAATTAAATCCAAGCCACGGGAGAAGGCTCACATAGACCAATCCCTTGTAGATATTCAAGTTGGATAAAGAATAAATCTGAATTCTAGAGTTGATTAAAGGAATATGGAAATGAGGTGTAATGTCTAGAGGACATAGAGAAAGTTTGGAGTTACCCTCAGACATCCTAGACCACTAAGCATGATACAAAGGCCCTATATTAATTAAGTTGTCTGGCTTAGCTCAGCCTCTTGATGATGATGTTGTCTGACATATGTCAACCTTGGATGATTACTATCTGACTTTGGGTCAGCCTAGAGAGAACTAAAATTTCCTTGGTACCACCTTGATGATAGCCGTGTGGATCACCTTGAGTTTGTGTGTATGAATGTTATTAAGGTACCCTGTTGATCCTGTGCCTTCAGGTACTTGATACTCATTGGCCTGTGCTACCTGGTGGTTAGGACATTGTATTGAGATGAGACCTTGACTGGTGGTCTGGACTATAATCAGGATATTGTAACTGCATACATCTTTTATGTGGATAAACCTATTTAAATTAATTGTGCTCTTATATTTTTATGGTGTTTTATGTTTACAAATGGAATTGTATGTTTATTCACCCAGTATCCAATGACTCCTGGATTGCCCCTTCCAGGTAACCGGGATTTATAGAGAATGAGGAATATCGTAATGACCAGGAAATAGGCTTTGGGATGCGCACTGAGCATCAGAGTCACCTAACTGAAGAAGAGAACTAGATTTAACAGATTGTATAGTTTATTCCACTGAGTTTTAAAGACAGTATAGTTGTTTCATTTCATGGTTAACATTGTTTAGTTGATTATTTGAATTCTGACCTTCAAGTTTATTTAATAGGATTGCCTGGATTCTAAATGAAATGTTATTGATTTAATTTATGAATTTTGTTATGATACTTCTATAAGTCCCCATCGGAATCCGAAGGTCCCCAGGTTCCGGGTTGTGACAAAAGCACTGTTGTCAAAGTTTAGTTTGGTTTTGCCAACTGGTGGAGGGATCCATCTTGTGACTGGAACCCTTGAATGTGGACAACAAAACGTATCCCCATGCCACAATCTAAGGATAATGTCAATAGGAGTCCCATGAATCGAGGCAGGTTTACCCACGAAATGACATGAAACTTTAGCAATGCCCTTCTAAATTTGTTGATTTCCCTTCAAATAATTAATAGTTTCTTTCCTTACAAAGAACCCTGATCACAACCATGAACAGCACTTTCCATATAATACTTCCTCTATGAGACCCCACAGCCTCCACCAAGTTCCTATGCCTCACCGAGAAGAGTTGTCCACCCAAATGAAAGTCCTTGGTGGAAAGCTTATTTTCAATAAATATGCTATTTGACTGGTGGTACCATCATCCCCCTTTAAAGTAAAAATGAAAGAGGAAAACAAGACTTTGCCATCCATGGTGCCCATCCACACTCTTCTATTTGTCACAGCCATTGGGATATACACCTCGTCAAGTAATAGTAGGATAAAGTGAAATTTTGATTCTTCTACCCTGAAAGGTTTCTTTCTACAGAACAATAGAACCCAAATAACCTGGTCTCCAACCATTTACAAGTGTTCACGAACAATAGCTCTTTAGCAGTTTGCCATATACCGCAACAGGTTGGGTCTCGAAAAGTCAAGAGCAGATCTCCAGACCGAGCGTCCAATGAAAGGAGGATTCTAATAACAAAAGCAATCTGAATTTGATTCTTCTTGTAAATGCTTCCCTGGCAGCTGATAGCCTGATATGCCACGCTACACTCGGCTACAGACCCGAGTTACAGTTAGATGCCTCCTGAACCTCGAAAGGACCAAACTTTTTAAAAGCAAGGCATTGCCACAACTTTTATGCCCTTCATTTATTTATTTATTTATTTTAAACAGTAAATTTTATTTCATCAGAAAAGAACAACAAAGATTACAGAGCAAAGAAACCTCTGAAGCCTAACCGAACCTCAAACGAAAAGAGAAAGGAAAACACTAGACATCAAAAAGAATAGAAGAGCATAAAACTCCCTCCTTAGCAAGAGCATCTACCATGACATGACATTTGCCTCCCTATGAACATGATGAAATGAGGCTCCAAGCTGTTTAGCAATATCCTGCACTTCCTCCACCAAATCTGTCAATTTCCAAGGATGAGAAGCCTTTCCAAAGCCCCACTGAATAGCTGAAAAAGAATCACCTTCAAGAATTGCATTGTAATCACCCAAACCAAGCAACTCACGACAACCAATCAACAGAGCATAGACTTCAGCATCATTACCATTCAAAGAGTCCACAGGCCTAGAATAGTTTTTAATCACCTTGCCCTCATAGTCCCGAATTACTCCACCAATTCCGCCTCACCAAAGATTGTGAAAATAACTTCCATCAAAATTCAGCTTAAGGACACCAGTAGGGGGGCTCACACAAAAAACTTTTCGCACTACTTTATCACGCTTACATCCTTTCAGGAAAGGATCCCAAGATCTTTTGAGATCATCACGTGAAACACCAACAGACTCTTTACGCTTACTAACCCATTCAGACACCGTCCAAATAATAGATTGAGTAATCTCCATTACTAATTTACTTTGATTGCAGAAAACTTGGTTATTCCTTTCCCTCCAAAGCTTCCAACAAGTAGCATACAGAACTGCCTTCCATAAAATCTTGCCACAAACAAACTTGGTACCTAAATGCCATTGAAGAAAACGGTCTTCTACCATCTTTGGTATAACCCAATTCACATCAAACATATAAGAACAATCCAAACTCTTTAAGCAAAAGGACAATGGATCATCAAATGATGCACCGATTCTTCATTTCTTAAACATAAAGGACAGTCATTAATTATAATGTGATTCCTTTTTCACAAATTATCAATAGTCAGAATTTTATGTTGCTCAGCCACCCAACAGAAAGCCAAAACCCTAGGTGGAACATAGGAAACCCAAAAGTTGTGCCAACCTTCCATTCTAAGACCTAATGCTGACAGAACCTTGTAAAAATATTTAACTGAAAAATGACCTAACATCTGGTTTCCAAAGCGTAACATCAGATTTGCCACCTGACAAATAATACTTACCAAGACAACCAAGTAATCGAACAAAATCAGCAATTTCATTATCCATCAAATTTCTTCAAAAAGAAAAGTCCCAAACAATTCCTTTTTCCATTGAGCTAAAATAATCTGCTACTAGAGCATGCTGCGTCAAATCCAAAGAGCACAAACTACAAAGCAGGAAACTGACTATGCAAACTGAATTGCCCACACCATCCATCATACCAACACCTCACCCGACTTACATCATGAACCCTGTAACGGATCCACATATCAAACTCTTTCTTAATAGAAAGAATAGACTTCCATTTACCAGAAACATTATAATTTTGACTAGGCGCACACCAACTGCCGCTATCCAACCTATACTTGCAAGAAAGGATCTTCTTCCACAAACTGTAACTTGGACCCCCCATCCTCCACAACCATTTCCCCAATACGGCTTTATTAACCTTCTCAATCAACCGAATACCCAAACCACGTTGAGCCAAAGGAGTACGGACAGTCTCCCACTTCACTAGGTGATACTTCATTTTCTCAATAGAATCATTCCAAAGGAAATCCCACTGAATTTTTCCAATCCTCTGCACAACATTCATAGGACATTTGAAGCAAGAAAGAAAGTAAATCGGAATGCTAGATAGCACTGATTTAATCAAAGTTATGCGCTTAATTTTTTTCTCAACCTGTTCCACCACAGAAACCCATAAAGATTCCCTAGAAGCCCTAAACATAAAGACAACCCCAAATACTTTGAAGGAAGTTTTCCAGCTTTACAACCAAAAACATTGGCAAAGAAATCAACCTGACTAACTTCCATCCGCCCCCGAAAAAAAGCACATTTCTCATAGTTAATTTTCAATCCCCACAACACTTTAAACCATTTCAAAATAGGAGACATATGAGAGTCCAATGGTTGGGGCGGATGCTTCCGTCGTCCCAAATGCTCAAAACAGGACCACTTATTGCAACAGACTCATAGAGGGGAAGGAGTGACCTACTTGAAGAATCTCGTACAACATAGACATGCAAGACATCTCCCTAATTATGGGTACTATTAACTTGATCTTTTTCTCTTTCAGCTATAGGTAAAGACAAAGCTTGGACTTTTAACCTCAGTTTCTCTACCTAAGGCCATAACCATTAGGAATGGCTCAGTTTTGGGTGATCAGCTTTTAGCAACAAGACATCTCAATATGCTTCCTCAAAATAAAAAATCCAATATAACAAAATCCCCATAAAACAATCAAAATTGAGGAACTGGTGAGTCTTTTAAGACAGAGGAGATTGTGGCAAATAGGACTAGTAGGGCACACGCTTTAAAATTGAACTTGCCTAAGTTGCTTGTTGTGACTAATAATTGGGTTTGCATGTTTGGCACATATCAATGGTTTTTTTTAATGGTATTGGCATATATCAATGTTGAGAAAGGAGAACCAAAGGCAAGTTTCAATAAATGGCCAAAAGACAATGCAAAATTGCTAGATCAGGCATCGAAGAAAAAGTGAAGGGCCTTTGCAACTAGTTGATCTTTTTTTTGGTCTCTGGTCCATACTCACACACCCTAGATTCACACCACCCAAATCCCCATCCAACTAAGGGATCGGTCCCTCATTGTACCTGTGGATTGGGAGATGCCTCACAGCCCTCACCAGTGGGTTACTTGTAGATGTGCTCTGTAACTGATGATCAACCTTAATGATAGTGATTTTATAGAAAAAAAAAAATTCACTAATGATTCTTGGAGGGTGTCAAGTCAACTCCTTCATGGTGTGAAGTCATGAAGATATCTCATGGAAGACGACCGAAGTTGGAATTTGAAACCACCTCCTTGCATCAAGCACAAAAATGGAACAAGCCAACAAGGCTAAGGATCAGAATCCTCCACAACTGGATGACAAATCATCCACAACCTTCCCTCCAACATTTAAAAGGTCAGGAGCAGAAAGAAAGGAAATTTTTGGCTATAACTCAAGATATAACTTTTGGTTGAGCCATCATAACCACTCCAATTGGAGTAACTAAAACCTCTGATTAAGTATAGATGGTATCATGATCAGGGATTGTTTCTCTCTCATATGTTATCCTTCTCAGGCCCAGCAGGTTTTTGCTTCATAAATAAGGCCAAGTTGCCCTAAGGATGGGTTTGCAAGAAGCTTATCTCCTTAATCTTCATGGAATTACAAGCGGAAGGCAATTCGAAATGTGCTGTTTGTTGGACCTCAAGCACTTGCAAGCCACATTGGTGGCTGCTAGATGTGGTAAAAAAAAGTGGCTGATGTTGCAAAGATTCTTGATGAGTACTTCTCCCATGTGAACTGATCGGCTAATGAGGCAGCAGATGCTTTAGCAAAGGACACACGCCAGAGTATCTTTATATCCAATGAAGATATGTTTTCACCTGATTTGTAATTTGCCTTTTTGCTCTCTTTTCCCCTTCACACCTTTGGGGTGCGGGCTTGTCGGTATATTCCTCTTGAACTGTTAAGCTCCGTTTTTAATGATAGTTACTATTCATAAAAATCTACACACACAGTTGTTACTTTCCAGGCAAGTAGACCAACAAACAGCTAGCCTAGAGAAATTCCAAATAATGACTCCATGTGGGTTACTATAACCAAATGACCACTTTTCAACCGAATCCTTTTAACATATTAGACCAGACCCAAAAAAAAAATCCAAACACTGCATACTATTTCATCCTAACTTAGTGAATGGCTATTAAAGGAAGAGATGATTTGCATCCTTCCCACTCCTCAAACAAATGCTATATATATTAACAATTAATTCCTATAAAAGCCGTGATGTCAAAATATTTAAAATTTCATTCAAGAGAGAACCCCACATGAAAGATTGAAATCTTGAAGTAAATCTTTTGAGTTCCCAATAAAAGGGATAAACCTTTAAACTCTCTTGTTTCTATCAACCAGCATGGTTTAAGTAAAGAGAAGAAAGGCAAAAAAAAACCTCTACTTTTATCAGGATACAATACCAAAAAATCCTCCTTTGAACTTGGTCTATAAACTTGATGCAACAATTTCATTAAAGCCCCTCAAATACCTCAATCTCTTCATTCTACATATTTCTCCTCAATCATGGAGTCCGAAGAATAGAGTCTGGCGCATACTTCTTTCAAGAAATAGAGCAATAGAAAGAAATGCAACACAGGTAAATGTTATAGAATTCAACCAAGACAAATCAAATTGTTATCTAGGATATTGGTCTGAAACACTAAAATCAGAATACATAGAACAGTAATACTTAATTTAGTTGGATTACATATTGGTTCAGGCATACCGAAACAAGTACAACCAATGGAGCCCAAGACATGGGAGGGAGGAAGGTACCCAACCAACAGGCTGGTAATGTTGTTCCGCTACTTAAAACACTGCATACAAATGATAGATAATAATATGTACCAGTTTTAGGGTTTTTTTATTTCTTCTTCTTGAAATTTGCATGAAGTAACTTCTACAAATTTCTTTATCTTCTAATCAGTGGAACATAAGCTTTCAATTTAATTTAGACACTCAGTAGACAGTATACAAACAGGCTCTACACTGGCCTCACTAGTGATAAATCATTCCATGAATACATCACAACACTAGCAAAATTCTAAGAGATGATCTCATCATAGTTATCCATACTCTAGCATAGTTATCCATACTCTAGGAAACTACTCCAGCAAAATAGCATTATACCAGTAAAAGATTAAGTGTGTGAAAGCTGACTGACTTTCTGCATAAGATGAATCACTCTTATGACACTAAGACAAATCATATCAGGAAAAAACGTAGCACACCTGCGTAGTCTCTGTAGGGAGCTGATCTCTGCTGCAGCAGTGGTCCTCATATAGAGAAACTGAATCAGATGAGTAGTGGTATATACAAGAATCTTGCTGAAAAGCAAGAGCCGTCTCTATAAGATGTTCCAACCGTCTATCAGGTATTGCGATGGGCGGAGGGAGCAATCTTTTGAACTCAATCAATAGCTTCCTCCTCAAATCAACAACAGAAGTATCATCCTTCCCACCCCATCCAATCTCTCGCAAAGAAACCACACCACAAGCAAGCTCATGAATCTTCTTTTTGTCCACCCTTAATGGAGATATGAGTTTCTGAAGGACCCAAAGAGCAGAAGAGTCGTCTCCCGAATTCAAAAAATCCAAGAACCACTGCTGGAGGATGAGAAAACAGGCCGAGGCCCGAGTTTCCTCCACCAAATCCTCAATCATATTGAGGGTCTGGATGCAATCATTCCATCTCCCATCGAGGATTTGGGATCTCAGCAATGCATACTCCGCGGATTCACTAGAAATCCCAGATTCCGATTCCAAGGAAGAGGCAGCCTTCTTGTAACCAAGAGAATAAAGAGACTGAATGATAACTCTTATCAATTCACTTCTCCTAATCATTCCTCTGGCACCAAGTACCTGAGAATTCTCCATATCCTTATCAGGGAAAATTTGGATGTTTCAATCCCAATTCAAGCTACAATCCCTATGAACATCCCATATCTTCCACTGATAGAAGTCTTGGGTCCCCAGTTTTAAGAACATTCACGGAAGTGAAAAATTACAAAAGTGGGAGAAAGTGAAGCGGGAAACAAAAAAGCCCAGAAAGAGGTTACTTGTTACAAGGCAGAGGAAGGTCCCAAAGACTCAGAATTCAAAGCGGGATAAAGCGGTTGACAGTTGCGAAGAAAAGGAAAAACCCCTAAGACCCAGAAACAAAAAAGGTACCGCAGACGAGATAAAGAGCTTAAAAACACATACCAAAGAGGGGAAAAAAAAAATCTTTGTCCCAGACAAAGACAAGTGAGAAAAAGTATCAAAACTCTAACCAAAAGGAACCCAGGAATGAATTTGGGTTCGGGGTCAAAAGGAATTGAAACTGGGGATAGAATTCATATGGAAAGGGTTTGCCAAAGGAAATTAAAAACCAAAAACCAAAGACAAACAAATCTCCCAGAAAAAAAAAACAGATACTGAGAAACGTAATGAAACTCTAATCTAGAGGAAACCCAGAAATAATTTTGGACTTGGGGTGTCAAAAGGGATGAGAATTGGGGATGAAATTCATAAAGGGTTTGCAGAAGCAAACATAGCTGAGGAAAGAAACAAAGATTTTCCTTCTTCCTTATCTATACATGCAGTGGACTCAAAGGAAAGAACGAAGACTTACTTGTCTTTAGCTTTAGCTGTAAAGATTGTGTCTGGGTTTTGGCAAAACAAGGGATTTGGAGCTGGATATGATGTTCCCCGGATTCAATCGCTTCATCATTTGGATTGAGCGAGTACTGGGAGTAGGATTTTGGGTCTGAGCTGCGGCAAACTGCATTGGGCTGGATTTGGGCTAGTCTTTTTAGGCCTCTTTAATGGGTACCTAGCCTGGCTTCAGATGAACCCAATCCATTTATTGATGGAGTTGGAAATTTTAAACCATGCCCGATTCAAATTTGTTCTTATCTTTTTTTAATTTTTTGAAGTTATAAGGATTAACCCACGCTCTAAACTAACAAATTTGGCATAGATTGAGTTGATAGGTCATAGTGTAATTAGTTTTACTGTGTTGATGGATCCCGTAGTAAGTTTGGACCCAACTTGAACCCAATCCATTTTTTTTTTGGTTAGTAATGTCTACTTATACTTGATTCGATATTAGGGTCACCTCTAGCAAGCAAATCCTTTGGTATTCCTTGCCAGGCTTTTATAATCGTGAAATTTTCACGTTTGATAATTGTAAATTTTCAAGAAGTTGGGCCAATGGGAATCCTCGTCTTTTAGGGTTTTGGAAATTATCATTTTTGAGGATTTATGCAATGATGGCAAGTTTTCTTAGTTATACCATCAAACATTGCTATTAATGTATAATTCTCAATAAGGGATTTATTTTCAAGGGCAATGAGGAATCCTCAGATTTGCCGATACCTTACCTCTCATGGGACGTGCCTTGTAAAGGAAAAAGGGGATTTAACCTGAATCCTCGAGATATAGGGTAGAGTTACGATTGACAGTTTAGGTAAAGAATTGCCACATTTGTCGGTTTGTCAAAATAGCTTAATCAACCATGCCTAGGTTTGGGCTTGGGTCAATATCATTAAGGGGGGCATGGACTAGATGACCTGACCACGACTATCACTAAGGAAAACTATTTTTTGGGCCTACATAAGGTTGATATCGACCCTCAAAAAATTAGGTAAAAAAAAGGAGGAATTTCTTTGTGAGAAGACTGCTATCTCGATAAGCTCTATCTCCTTGTATGTCTGATTCAAGCCCTCTTCTTTTCTATCCAAATATGAGCATGAAATGAAAAACATAAAATGAAAGAAAACCATAAACCAAACAGTAAAAAGATATGAAATGCAATAAACCAATCAATAAGAATGTATGAAAATGTATTTTTTTCTATGCTGGGTGACTGGCCAACGGTGGTACTTGCAATTTGACAACCCAAGGATTAATCCATGGACATGTGTGTAAAACTAAGTGCCAACACCACTAAACCATAAGTGTGTTGGTGAAATGCATGTTTTATTTATGCAACAAAAAATAATAATTCTATCATAACAGCGAAAATAAAGCATGAAATTCAATAATAAAGTGAAGAAAAACCACTTCGTTCCTTAGAATACTTGCAAATAATATGGGCCAACAAAATCTTGGATGACCAAGGGAAATTCAATTGGAAGCTTTTTGGGGGCGAAAAGGAATTGCATATGGGTAAGGCTGACAAAAAGCATGGCCCAAGGTTGTCCTCAAGGTGCCCTCAATATATACCAGACCTAGCAGGCTAAAGCCCCTGAAATGGCCTACACCACCTAGGCCCATACCCTCTACCCTACCCTTGAGGGCCAGAGCAGGGCTCTTAAAAGAAGAAAATCAAAATTTTATTTTATTTTCCACCTCCACCCAGCATCACCTATCATTTGAGTGTAAAACGTTTAGAGAATATAGATTGTTTCTAAAAACTCTCTTTATCGAGTAAAATCCTACACGATTTGGTTACTTCGTCAAGTAAGATACATAAGATTTTATTTAGGGGATTTTACCGAAAATAATTTCTTCAGATTCACTATATACCAAAAATGATCTAATAGATATGAATTGACTATAGTAGTCCCTAGTGGCTTTATTTTTTTTTCACCGAGCGGCAATATTCCCGTTCACCTTTACATACGAGCAGGGATATTGTTAGGCCCCGACCCGGACTAATTGTAATTAATGTTAATTAATGGAGATTAGTGTTACTTAAGCGTGATTAATTGTGTTAATTGTGGTTAATGAGCAAAATGAGATGGGTTAATCTCAATTAATTGAATTAAGCCTAATGAAGCAAATTTGAATGGGATTGAATTGATTAGGATGAGTTTAAACTCAACCAAGGTAAACTAAGGACCTTTTTGTAAATATGAGTTTTCACGTATTTCATCAAATACGAAAATTCTTGATACCAACGTGTGTATCTCGAAGAGTACGTCAACTTTCATAATACACTTAGTTTCATTTAACCTAAGGTTGATCAAAGGGGTCTTCATTTTACCCAATATGTAAATAAGGAAAGTGGAAGAGGACTAAAGTGCAAAAAGTCCACTTATATAAGCTACGAGATGGGTCATTTTCCATTTTTGCAAACCCTAGGCACCCTTCTTCCTTTCTCTTCCATCTTCTACCTCAAGTGTGAAGATTGGGAAGGATTTCAAGTGGCTTTTGGAGTAGATTGGTCATCTTCATCTTCTCCATTGGGTCATCCTCCATTGTTGAGAGCTTGGGGTTTCTTGGGGAAGATTTGTGTCAAGCCAAGTCAAGGAAAGAGGGCTTTTGTCCAAGAACTTCAAAGAGAGGCAAGTATAAGCATTTTTTGTGAATAATGTTAGTTATTGTAGCATTTAATGGAGATTGCATAGGAAATGGGTTTGTATGCATTTCCCATTGATTCTTTAGAATGGATTGTTATGGGTTGATTGAATGATTAGAAGTGTTATTAATGTGTATAAAATGATGAACGAGGAGTGGACAAGAGGTCCAAATTTATTGCAGGTGGTTGTGGAAATGAATGGAGATGGGAAAGAAGAAGAGAGAGAGTTACAGAAATTCGGACTAATTTTCTGAAGCGTTCGCTCGAGCGAACTTTGGGTTCGCTCGAGCGACCGGCTCTCTGGATGAAGGCGCTCGAGTGGATATGAATCTGCTAGAGCGACCATTTCTTTGTTTGAGTTCGCTCGAGCGACCACTTTTCTGTTTGGGTCTGCTCGAGCGAACCTGATACTGGACAGGGCATGGATTGAGGCCGAAAATTTGGCCAATCGATCAGACCTAACGGTCTGATCGATCGGGACCAGATGGTTTTGGATTTCGTAGGAAACATGAATGTTTTTTGGATATTTATATGTCATCTAAATTAGCTTTGTGGCTAATTAATGCAAATAGAGATTGGTGAGGATTGTGAATAATGAAATAGAAGCTTTAAGAATTGAACCCGTTGATTAATAATGGGTTAAGTGTTAATGGATTATGGACTGTACCTCCATAGGTGTTAATTACGGGGACTCCAATGTACATATAATATACAAATGTAATATCCATCGAGAATAACACGTACATTGGATAACCAATGGTTACACCCAAATGGTGGGTAAGAACTGGAATAGAAATGAGTAGAATCAGATAGTTAGTGATTCTCTCATACCATTGTATTCTGTATCACTTCATTCCAATCTTATAAGATTTATGTCATTGTTTGTTTCCTTTCCATTGTTAAGAATGGAATCACTGTATAGAATTGAATCTAGAAATGAATTGATAATGAAACGTATTGACCTTTGAGCCTGTCACTACCTAGCTATTGTATGAAATTCTAAATGAATTAATAAATGATTATGTTCATGAGGCCGGGGTCATGAATGGTGCGCCCTTTCGCCCTGAGCCAAATGACTATTCCTACTGCAGTGATGGATTTGGGGCGTTCCGGAGCTCCGTGGTGATGCTAGTGTCCATTGCCCGAACACTGGTAAGTCCCACAAATTCCAATCGTATCTACAGGTACTGATTGATGCCTTCCATTTGGAAGATGAATCCTTCCTTTGAGGGAAGATGAAAAATGGAATGAAATGAAATGACATGAAAAGAAATAGAATGAAATGAATTGAAATGAAAGCTATGGTAGTTGTCATCTTGTACATGTTTATTGATTGGCTAATTATGCTTATCCATTGTCAATGTAGGAATTATCTAGACCTGTCTAGAATTAGAACTGTTTACTAAATATATTGAATGAATTTAGTAAATGTACTAACATGTGCTATCACAAGTCTTGTTTATGCTTTGTTGAACAATCGTGTTCACTAGTGTTTTTGATGGCATTATACACCCGATTGCCCATGCCAGTCCGGCAGCAGCCCCGGCGACAGCGGAGGAGGCCGTTGTTGTTCCTCCGGGAGGATTGATCGAATGGGATAGTCAGAATACCTTTTGAGATGGGTATTTGAGTGCGCAAATGGACTAATGATGTTTTGGGAAAATTCCTTTTGAGATTTCTTTTTGGAAGTAGTTGAAATTCATTTTGAAATGTAATATTTTGAGAACTTGTAAAGTCATCAATTTGCATAGTGTTTAGATATGTTAGAGTTGATGAAAGAAAGCAAAAGAACGATACATGTATAAGAAACTTTATTTTGTATACATGTACATTTTGAATTATTCTGTCAATGTGTATTTCTGCAATTTATACAATTGACAGGCATGTGTGAATAAATGTTATCCCTTGTAGATTCTGTTTTAGCTTAGGTTAATTCAGAGTTCACGGGAGTAAGTATGGTCGCGGCCCAAGATTATCGTAACTCGGGCCCGGGTCTTGACAGATATCCTCACTCATTTTTTCTTCTTACTCACAATTAACCTTTTCCTCATCTTTCCTCCGACTCCTTCCACCTCTACGAACTAATCCCTTTCCCTCACAACAGTTTCCTTCACTTTGAGTAAGGGGTTAGTTCAAGGGCGGACCAAGGTACATGGGTCTAGGGTTGAAGCCCACACCCATCCCCAGAAAAAGTTGAAGTTTTAAAAATAAAAATGCATATTGTAAAAATTAATGTGTTTTTTTTTATTTTTACATTTGCACCTTCCCCCAATGTTTCTTTTACATGGAACCCCCTAAGTTGAATTTCCTGGGTCCGCCCTTGATTTAGTTGATAGACAGGTGCAAATGATAGTATAATGGTTCTCTTGAAAATCATTCAATGGTGATGATGAGGAGGTAGAGATATTATGATTTGATAAGAAGTGAACCAAAACTCAACTCATATATTAAGGGTTTAAGATCTAAGGTGAGAGGTAACGGAAAAAAAATGTGAGAAAAACTCTAACATAAAAATCCAAAAGTGGACGCTTTGAAAGAAAGTCAAATAAAGTTTGGTGTCAATTTATTTGGGAGTCCCGTAGTCCCCTCGTTATTGATCTCGCCATTCCCAAGGATGGAATGGCCTAGGCGAGGGTATATGGGGCTCACTTGGAAGCATGCATATCATGAGAGATTAGGAGTTTGAAAAGAACTCCATTAAGACTTCCTTGTGTGAAAAACAAAAACAAAAAGACCATAAGATTTTGAGGACCAAGCTGGATCTCAAGCCATCAAGTTGGATGTAAGGGGTTAGTTGGTAGAGGTGGAAGGAAGAGGGAAAAGGAAAAGGAAAGAATGCACAAGGAGATTTCCCCTGCATGTATATCCAAGTGAACGGGGATACCAGTTGAGATTTTTTTTTTATGAATTTGACTTCGGCGGTAAAAATTGTTGCTTAACCGTGAAAAAGAAGAAAAAATGAGAGGGGATATTGTAGCTCGGCAAAATAACAAAAAAATGAACAAAAAAGGGCCTCTGTGGCCACTACGTTCAATTTATATATGTTAGGTCATTTTTAGTCTATAGTGAATCTAAGAGGACTTTTCGGTAAAATCCTCTTTTATTTATTTTTTTAAACAAGAAAAGAGTCTCTTTTATTTTATCTCTTGTGAATTTGCTCATACAAAATCATTCCCATTTTGACTAGAATAATGATCGTACGACTGATCTTATGTCCTACAATTGCCCCAAAATAGTAAAAAAAAACATAATTCTCGCAAAGTTGTTTGTACGGGACATGATGCTCTATAATTTTGTTTGATATCCTAGGTCTATAGGATATTGTACAATGCGACTTCCTATGGTATCCTAGGTCTATATGATATTGCACAATGCGATATCTTATGGTTTTAGGGTATCTCACAAATCTAGAAAATTTTCATTCTCCTCTTTTCTACCGAAGAGTGTTGCTTTTCGATAAAAAAGAATTACGGTAAAAACTCTTTTCACCAATGTTCATCTTCTTCCATTCTCTAATGGTTTTTCCTCCATTTTTATCTAACTTGCTTTTGATATGGCAGGAAGATATACTTCCAGTTCATTCTTCGCAACTTCTTGTACAGAGTGGCTTACGGTTATAGAGAAGTAGGGCTCATATACCTCTTGTGATGACCGAAATAGATAAACTCTAGATGATAGAAAAGTTTAGTAAGAGCCCTAACTCATGAATTTTCAGGTAGAAACGATGAAGATAAAACATAGTTTTGAATTCATGGTGAATGTGCTTTGAGTTTGGACAGAAATGGGGAATTGCTTGCTTGATATCCTACTGCTGTAGGATATCGCACCATGAGATATCCTAAGCCCTAAAATATCATAACCTTAAAATCACCAATTTTAGTGGGTCTTTTATTGGATGAAAAACTACGTGAGAATTATGTATTTTTGAACATTTTTTAGCAGTTTTCGGATACAAGGGCAGCCATAGTGTCATTTCTTATGATTGTTTTTTCTCTCTCCGGAGGCCCTTTACATACACAGCGGGTAGGTCTTTGAGAAATTTAAACCATCAGGGACCTTTTATGTAAGATTTTATTCACATTATAGTCCCTCCAATCTCATCAAATCAAAGACTCGTCCCTTCCGTTTCCACAGTGTTCTTTTCCTTCAGTTTAGTAAGGAGCAAGGAGCCACGGAAATACACAGCTCCTCTCCTATTTCCATCGATTGGACCGAGGCAGGAGCAGAAGCAGAAGCAGAAGCAGAAGAAGAAGATCATGGAGTGTGGCAACTACTCGATGAAGAAGAGGCTGAGCATCACACAGCAAGAGCAAGTGCATGTGGAGCAAAAGGTCTTTGAAATCTTCAAAATTCTCGATGGCGTCTCTCCCCACACCCAATCCCTCATGTAAGCCATCATCATCACCTTCAATCTCTCTTTTGCAATCTGTTCTCGTAAATCAAAATAACACTGGGCTTGTTCTTGGAAATTGTGGTTCAAGAAATTATCAATCTTACCATACTAGTATGGATTTTGATTCACAAATGCGTCGATCCATCTGGGCAATTCAACTGACGCGCCATCTTAAGGATGGGTCATTCCAATAGTAGCTAATTGCAGTAGTGATTTGGGGTTTCTAATCTTTTCAACTGTAAAGACACTGTGGTCTGAAAGATTAGGGTTTTAACTGGACCTGAACACAGAGAAAGCAGCATGTATTTGTTCAAGTTTAGGCCCTATGGGTCTGGGTCAGGTTTGAATCAGTGTGAATGAAGTCAAGAGCCCCCCAGATCCTTAAAATGAGATTATATTATCACAGCAGAACATTGTCAATACACAAGACATGATTAAGTACAACCACACCTCGGTTTTGGAGCTGGGCCCGAAGCAAACTGACCAGTTTGCATCCCTACCAAGAATTGGTGGTAGTTGCAAAACTACAGTACTGTTGAGATGTTGATGCTTGCAATCCTCAATGCCTTCACCAAATGGACAACATACAGTGCCCCTACCAAAAAGGGAACTTGTGAGCCTGCTCAAACCTCCAGTTGGGTCAGGGTCAAGGTCAGTTTCAGGCTAGGTCTCATCAAGGAGGTACTTAGTCGTTGAACTAAAAGCGATTTGTTGGGTAGAATGCTACTTAATGTTCGACTAATTGGATCCTAGACCTCAGCATACATAAATAGTAAGTCATTTGCCACTTCTGGTGTAAGATTGAAACTGAGTGGTTAGAGCTTATGAAACTTTCAACTCAAGACTTTTGCTAACAACGAGAAGGTGAACAGCGTTAGAACTATAAGTTTGTATCATGGTCTTCAAGTAGATCCTTGCACGTGACCATTAAAATAGTTGTCATTACAGTACATAGAAAGATGATGGGAGTCATTCCATAGCCTAGTTTATTTCTTTCATTATTTCAATGCCCCATTGGAACAGCTAAGCCCACCTTGTTATTCCATTCGGGTATATTCTAAAGTAAAAATTGGCGGACTACGAATGAGTGTTGAGGTATGCACTTCAACTTTGGCCCGACACAAAGATGTTAGACTCACCCATCCATATATATATATATATATATATGTTTATGGTAATGGCCATTATTCTTATTGTGCACAGTTTTCTCCCTTTACTGAAAATCATCTTGTCGTCTCGTTTCCTGCTTGACAGGCTAGAGATTTGGCGTGACAAACACATTGAATTTTTAACACGAGGTCTTAGGGGGCTAGCGCCAAGCTACTCCGTGTTGGATGCCAAGTATGTGATTATTAATCTTTTCTTTTTGTTTTTTTTCTCTGTATTGTTTTGAAGATACTGCATGCTTGGAATTTGATTGATACACCGTGTTCTCTCTTTTCCGAAAGAGTGCATAAAACAGTTTGTTGACTCCCTAATAGAGGAATCTTCTAGGGTTTTTTTCATACTCCCTTCTCTTTTAATGTAGTATTCAGATTGTATACGATTAATCACAAGATGAAGTTTAGCTCTCAATAATCATATTCCCACAGCAAGGAGTCCTTGGTAAAATATAATAGCCAAGTATATAAAATGCCCTCACCTAACACATTATATGAGGGTGTTTGGTGAGGGCAAGAAACAACGAAAAAGGAAAAAGGAAAAAGGAAAAAAAGCATTTACGAGAAATTTTAGTCCTGGTATGTACCAAACATAAGGAAAATAGTGCTAATTTCTTCTCAAGACTTCCCTTTAAGCAGACACAATGATAGCAATCACGCACAACTTGATACCAATCTGTTGTAATTCACAGCACTACATCCGCAAGGTTATCCCTTGATTTGATTTATGGTGTAGGGATAAGGTTCAAGCTGATTTTTTATCAAATGAAAATATACCTGAGTATATTTAGTACACTTGTACATTCAATACTAATAAATATAAAATTTATCGTGATATGAAATTTAGGCTTAATTGCTGTCCCTTCATTATATGGGTATTGCAAGCAGGAGCCTTAATTCTTCCATTAGTCGTCAAATATGTCACGACCCAAATTCCGGGGCCCTGTCGGACTCTGGATCGTGATTATTTAGTAAATATTCACCACACATTCATCAAATGACTTCCACAAGGGATCAGGCATTTAGATCAAAATATAACTTTAATTAAATTATGAATGTCGAACAATATCAAATATCTCTGAGTAAACTAAATTCCATATTCTAATTCAGTTCAATATGTCTAAAAACATATAATAAAATCCCTAAACAAGGGTTAATCCCCTTATTAACTAATTGAATATTTCTCGTTATCTCCCGTCAGCCATGCATGCCAAAATTTACGTGCTGAACATCGTTTTGCTCTGCCCCACCCGCAACGTGATTACCTGAAGGGGGCAACACAACATCAGTATTACTGGTGAATGAATTTTCCTAATTACACAAACAGTATAAAACATAATATCGCGTAATAACAAATCTGAATACATAAATCAAATTACCATTAAAAGTACATCTATAAACATATTCGTGCCCATGCACATTAACACGCCTCCAAGGCTTATCGTATACATGTATACCGGTCACCATGACCTTGTCTCATCAGACACGTCCACAAAGGACCAGCTGCTATAACGGCCCGGACACTAAGTCCAACATTCCACGTCTGGGACCCAGTGCACAATATCTCATAATCGTATAACAATCAGAATTCATTACAAATAATTTGCACAACTAGTAGTGTGGACCCAACCCATGCCCAATTCATTGGTTGCTGCCCCACTTCTCATTTATAATTGGTATTGAGTGATATAGGGGTGGCCCACACTATTATAAACACAACATTACACAAATTAATTAATCACAGTTGATCATAATTCACAAAACTTCAATTTATCAAAGTAAGGAAGTTAATTATTATTTCTACACAAGGTCCAGGGCTATCTCAATTAACAGACCCTTTCCTGGACTCTTCTTACCACAGAAACACAAATATAATATGTCACGTCTAAGCTCCTTGATAAGAAAAATCCTGTGGGTCCCATTGGACCAAACCAAGATCAGACCTCCACTTCAAGGTCGCCCAACAGTCAGCCCCCCCTTCTTTGGTCCTGATCCATCATCAACCACATTCTGGGCCCACAAATAAAAAGAATTGATGTCTGCTGTTTCTTGCACCAAGTCACGCCTGACTGTGTTTGAATTCATTGTTCAGTGGGTCCCACTGATCAATATCCTAGATGTCCCACTCCTCTATGGTCGCCCAGGGGTCCTCTCCAGGATGTGTGGTCCTGATTCCTGATCAGATCTACTAGTGGGTCCCATAACCCATGTCGACATGCTGACCAGTTTTCCTCAAATTCACGACTGGGACTCCTTGAGTCTATTGGACAGTGGGTCCCACTGGTTCGAATCCTAGATGCCTCACTTCTCCATGGTCGACTATGGGTCCCCTACAATTTGTGGGGTTCTGATCTTAGATCAGGTGGGCCCAGTGGTTTCACATCCATTGTCGACCAGAACTGTCATCTTCCTCCCATTCACGCCTCTGTTGTTATGGTTCATATGGATGGGGCTAACATGGGGCCCAATCTCTACGGGACCAGAACTGTTTGGGTTGCCCATGGGTCCACCTCAGGATCCATGGACCAGATTATCCATCTGGTGGGCCACAGGGTCCCATAACCCCATCTTCTATTCTTGGGTACTCTCGTCAGGCTTCTGTTTCCTTCAAATTCATGCCCAAACGATGGTATTTTGGATTGAAGCTTCATACTGACAGAGTACCACCCTTATTCAACAAGTTAGCAATTCACAAATTGATTTGCTCCAAGTCGATGACTTCTAATTGTCATCTTATACCCACAGCACTCAACAATTTTTAATACCAACATCCATATCATCACTTAGACAGTAACCAGGAAGATTCACTCACCTTTGATAAGAGATGGTTGCGTTTTTTCAATGTGTGGACGCGAATAGGACATCGGATGATCATCGCCTTCTTCTTCTTCTCCTGGATTACAGTCAACAAGTCTTCCTCTTAATTTCTCTCAAAGGAAAGAAGAGCTTAGAATACCATCCATAGGGATCGTTGGTTTGTTTAAATAGACAAGGTAGAGTCCTATTCCTTCCCTTATATTGTCTCTCCCTCTTTCTAATTAGAGTTGAAATACAACTCCTTTCCCTTCCTTTCTAAAAGTCATTCACGTGAGGCAAAAGTCTAATTCCAATATAAATAATCAACCAAGGGTCCTACCTGGGCCAAACTAGTCCTGGGGCCCAGGTACTCAAGATATTACAAAATACATGCAGGAACTCATGATTGCCTGATATCCAGCTTCTTGGACAAAGTGCCATGGTGTAGTATCCACTCTTAGGACCTGTTCTTTTGCTAGAATTCTGAGAATTCTTGTCTGGAGAATTTTGGAATTCTCTAAATGCTATCCCCCACATGGAATCCCAAAATCCTCATGGCCCATCCAGCATTTTGAAACGCTAGGGGGTTGGAATTATGGGAATTCTAAAGGCTATTTGATGCAGTACGGAAGTCCAAAAGAACCCATGGGCCCACATGATGGACCCAGATATCAAACCCAGCCCTTTGGGTTCAGCCCACATGCCCAAATTGGCTGAGAAGCTACTGGGGCATGCTTATTTTATCTTAATTCTAATTAGGGAATTGTTTCTTGTTTTATTGTTTATTAGGATTAGTAACTTCCTATTTTAGAATTCTTGTTACATTATATATAGAGAAGCCCTTCATTGTATTAGGACATGCTTATTCCAATTAATCAAGTTGATTGAGTTTGTCGTCAGTTATGGAGTGTTTTATCGTTTTGCTCGTGCCCCAGTGGCTGGAATCCATCCTTGGTTTCGATCAATCCCTTGGGAGATTGGTCTATTATCCTGATTGCGGATCTGGGCTACGCCAATTGTTATATGGATGGAATGGACTGTGGGTAGTAGTGGATGGAAGAAAGATGATGATGAATGGAGGTGGATGAATGGACGGGAGGAGAATTCCGGGAAGGACGAAGTCTCCCTGGCGACTGGAAATTCGGCTCTGATACCACTTGGTGCAGCCCGGATTCGCTATCGAATCAATAGATTAATCTCCCGAAGGATTGATCGAATCCAAGATGTATTCCAGCCACTAGGGCATGAGCAGAACAATAAAACACTCCATAACTGACGATAAGCTCAATCAACTTGATTAATTGGAATAAGTATGTCCTGATACAATGAAGGGCTTCTCTATATATGTAGTAAGAATTCTAAAAAAGGAAGTTACTAATCCTAATAAACAATAAAACAAGAAACAGTTCCCTAATTAGACTTAGATAAAATGAGCATGCCCCAGTAACTTCTCAGCCAATTTGGGCCTGTGGCCTGTGGGCTGGGTTTGATATCTGGGTCCATCATGTGGGCCCAGGGATTCTTTTGGGCTTTCGTACTGCATCACTATTTGTGACTTTTTTAGGCGGGCTTGGACTTTGAATTCAAAATTCCAGCTATGAAACATAGAATTTTGAAATGCTCAAGGGACAACCATTATATCAATGTCAAACATTCCCAACATAAAAAATTCTTGTCAGAATTACCTCTAAAGAAATAGGCCCTTAGAAACTTTCATTTGTAGCTAATGGCTTATGATTCTAATCAATCTTGTGTATGGCTTCCAACAACTGGCTCACTCGGCCTTTTAAAAACGGAATGTAACAGGAATCGCACTAAACTGACCTATATTTTCCCATGGAGTTTTTTTAGGACCTTTTTGTTTGCAAAAAAGTACAGCGAAAGAGGGTTGAAATAAATCCCAACGGTTGGATTCTTTACCCCATGAGGTGTTTGTTTGCATTAGCCCAAACAAGTAAAGTAAATAAGTCTGCCTGGCAGTTACTCTACTCTAATTTTTCTCTCTCACAGTTACTTGGAGATACCATAAGAAAGTGGGGGTAAAGTAACTCATTCCCCATTTTCTTTATCCAACCAAATGCAAATTTAAATCCTTCTACTTTAGACCAACCATCCAAACACATAAAAAGTAACTTATCTACTAATTTATTTCAATCCACTCCTTTTAACTTTATCCTAACGTGGCATCCTACTTTTCTATTCCTCCCCTAATGCATACAAACAGGCCCAAAGATAACATTGAGGAAAGTAACATGTACAAAAAGGCCACTAACAATGGACTCGGCAAGTGTTTTTCTTCTATGCCTTAAAAATCCTTAACAAAAATCTAATCAATTCAAAGAACTCATTTCTGCTGGATGTTGTGATGTTCACCTCTCTCTTCATAAACTTTTAATTGGTAACATGAGAAGAACCTGCAATGTTGTGGTTGTGATAATGAGCTCCTTACGGCCGTGATAATGAGCTCCTTATTCCCCCTTCCTTCTTAAGCTTTATACTCTGTAGATCATCAAGAGCTGTAGTCCAATGACCTTCAGCAATTAAAGAAAAAGGTCCAGCACGTTCTAATTATGTTACAACTTACAAAGACTCTTTGGTTGGATTTTTTATGGTTTATTTTATGCAGTTCATCTGGCAAAATTTAAGACTGGTTCGCCTTGATTCCATTCTTGCTATCTAACATGCTTTGTATTTTTTGTATTTCATCTTATAAAAGTTTTTGTGATACCAAGTGGGGTACAATGGTAATTTTACTAATTTTTGTTTCTATACTCTTTATGTCTTTTGGCTCCAGTCGGCCTTGGCTCTGTTACTGGATCCTTCACTCACTGGCTTTATTGGGAGTGCCCATTGACTCTGAATTTGAGAACAATGTGGTGGACTTTCTCGGCCGTTGTCAGGTTCGAGATTTCAACCATGTTTGGTTGCTTGATTTTTTTTCCATATGTATTCGCTCTTATGATTTTGATACAGGTTAGCTTCAAGTTTCGAAGGATCAGACTTTATCTTTATTATTATATCTGTTTTTATAGTGTAATGAAAGTTTAATTAGGAATTATTGGTAATTGTTCCAATTTCATGTAGTAGGGTTCTCATTCTCAAGGATCACAACAGTCTCATGCCGTGGTTTTCCATCTCCGGTATATAGAAAGAGCAACTATGATATTGGGTCATATCTAAAAATATTGATATTTATCGTATCATTCTATTTTTTTGATATTTATTGTATCGTATCACCATTTTTTAGTGATAAATTCACTATTCATATATTTGAAGTATCGGTTTTTTTGTGAATAACAATTTTCCCCCTCTTCACCATTTTTAATTTTTTTTTTATTTTTTCATCTTTTAACAATTCATGCATAAATTCCTTTTTTTTCTCCATAGAAAGTAAATCCATAATACATATCAAATGAACATCAACAAAAATTGTTCGTACTACCTGGAGATCCATGTTGTTCAGAGTTTTGGACATTTTTTTTTTTTACAACTATTCAAAACTGAACATTAGTAAAATTATATACACATGACCTGAAGATTTACCTCTTTTATGGTATGTATCTTAGAAGGCAATGGGTGATACAATATTATAAAATGGTGTTTTGGAAACTGCTTGCTTACATGCTTTGCAAAGGGATTTTTTATAAAAAAGCCCCCATGTCATCTTTCAATTTATAAAAGGTCCTTAGAAAAAGTATTTCTATGAAGTTCCCTAATAATCTAATATTCAAACCTATTTCTATTTAAGTCCTCGCAGCTAACTAATCTAGTCAACTCTTTAAAACAACCTTTTTCTTATTCCAAATGACGATTATGTCCTTAATTTAACTCATGAAGCTCAACCGAAAGACAACCCTTTCCTAGACCAAACCCATTCCAAGTCTGGAGTCCATAATACACACATTGACGGTTTAAAGAGAAGTTGCGTTGCCCCTTTTACATGCCCTTCTCTATTCTTCGTGTCTTCTATTTATTAATATAGGAGCCACCAAGGATAAACCCAATACCTTCACACACTTCTACTTCACTTGACTTAGCACTGGTCTAATTTGACAATGATGCAGACATTAATCACCGTGGATTTAAGCACAATCAGCTTGCGTGAAGGATAACCATTAAGCTTTAAGACATAAAAGCTTTGGGTTAGAATCATTTGATCAGACTGATCTTTTGTGTATCCCTTATCTCTGTGCAAACCTATCAATTGCTCCTCATCGGTTCTGTTTCATGCATCCAACTGGGCCCGTAGAGCTGGCAATTTTCAGGGGAAAACATTGGGTGTAGTGCAGACTGGATCTTTTATCTTACAAAGATATTTACATCTCAATGACCTATCCTACAAAGATTCTTTATCTCATTGAACTATTCTGACATTCCTCTTAGGACTAATTATTAGGAGCCAACTAGTTGTTTGAGGGTTGAAGTATCACTTCAAATATCCCTATCAACACCCCTTTGAGGTAGACAAGATTGTTACCGAAAAGATAAAAGAAAAGAAAAAAGAAAAAAAGATGGACAGCGGAAACCCCGCTCCTACTAGTCTTCTGTCTTTCCATCTTTACGAACTCCAACCTCATCTGCCACACCATCTTTAATCCCTTCACCATCTTCCCCCAGAAGATACTCCTTCTAGTGCTGCAAATAAAAACAACATTTTCTTGCGGCTCCATATTGCCAACACCAAAGATTCTTGGGCATGTCATGATCATAATTGGGGGTATGCCATTGGTACAGAAAGGACATGGGATTTACACATAAAAATGAATAAATCGTTGACAAAGACATGCCATGGATACGGCAAGAACACCAACTTTATACATACAAAGTATTAGATGCAATATAGTATCATGGGGGTAGGGGATTCGAGAGAGAAAGTGTAGAAAGAGTATATAGTGAGGGAGATGGCCAGACGGGACATGGGTTGAGCACATGAATGAAGTCTAAGGGTTTAAAACTCAGTTTCCGGTGACTTGGTAACGCTTGAGTCTAGTTGACTCGATCGAGTCACATGAAACTTATTCGGATTGAGTCTCTACCTGAACCTAATAACCTTTATAAAGATGAAAATAAGCAGAAAAGAAGAAGATTATGTTCTATGAATATAGAATTTTTTGACTTGCTATGTTTTACTGTTAATGGTGAATTTAAACAATGAGGACCCGGATCTTGCACATAAGATTACAAGAATGAAGTATCAGATACAATATGAATAACATTAACTATTTACTCTAAGCATCATAGGAGAAAGGGGTTTGAGATAGAATAGAGATGAGAGTGGTACTGAAGGATGCAATATTTTAACTATTGTGAAGAAGTGTTGGTCATACGTAGTGCTGTTGGGTATTTAGTGTGTGGACTAGGATGTGAGTCAATCATTATTTAGATCTGGATCTGTGGAGCTGAATCTATATTCAATGATTAAATGTTCGAATACCTGATCTTTGTTAAAGTGTAAAGTTGTATGATAATAGGCCCAGCCCACTTGTATGATAATAGGTCCAGCCCACTTGTAAATATGAGATCTAGTCATTACGTGTACAGCAAGATAAAACCATATATGCTAGGACGTCTTACCATATTTAGAGATTTAATTAGGTTGTGTTTCCATGATTTGTAGTCTAAACTTAGGCAATGTAAAGTCTATATAAAGGAGAAACCCAAGAAGGCAGCAAGTCAAATTGGAGTATTTTCACAGAAATCTCTCTCTCGTTTTGGTATTCTTTTGAATGTGCCTCTGAATGTCATGGTATCAGAGCTGGTGAGATCTTTGCTCGTTTAAGGAAGCACCAACAACTTTCGTGGATGTGAGCAGATTCTACAAATCCACTTGGTAACCTGCGATCGTCAAAAAAGGGAGCAAAGTCTACAGTTCTTTACGTGGCCCACCTGCGATCATGAGGAGACATCTTCGTTGTGATACCACCTTGGTCCTTGCTATTATAGGGATTTTTGGTTATTTTTTTGAAGATTTTTCGAGCTTCAAAGGTAGGCCATCAGGACCTCTTTCGGAAATTACTGTTTTCTCGTATCTTTCTCATCAATACCGTCCAGTTTTTTGGATATTGCTCTATTTCAGTTGAAAATCTCTGGTTTCGACACTATTCCATCTACCTCTCTACAAGGTCTGATCTAGGATTCGATCAAATAGTGGGGTCCATAAAACTCGTCGACAGGTTTCTGTAGGCCGTTTTGGGCATGTTTTTTGTTCTACAGTTTGCAGATTTTGATCTTCTGGGAATTTTTGGCTATAAACTGCTATTTTGAATACTTTGGTTCTTTTATTGCTATTTCTGGTGGCTGTTAGTGTGTTTTCGAGTTGCAATTTATTGTGCTAGGATTGCTGCTTGTTACTGGTTTTTTTTTTTGCCAAGTATATCTCCGCATTGATATTATGGAGAAAGGTGATATCACTTTGATCAAGTTTAATGGTAAAAACCATACCACTTGGGCTTTTCAATTTCAAATTTACCTTGAGGGTAAAGAACTCTGGGGACATCTTGATGATTCGGATCCCAAATCTACTGATGAAAAGCTCCTCGCTAAATGGGAGGTTAAAGATCGGCAGATCATGACCTGGATATTGCGGTCCGTCGATGCACAGTTTATCTTGAACCTTCTCCCATACAAGACTGCCAAAGAAATGTGGCTCTATTTAAAGAAGATATATTTGCAGGAAAACTCTGCTCGAAGGTTTCATTTAGAACATGAAATCTCGCAGTTTGTTCAAGGGACCTTGTCGATACAGGATTACTACTCAGTTTACTAGTCTGTTGACTGATTACGCTGAGATTATTTATGTTGACCTCCCCGCTGCTTCCTTATCCTTTATTCAAGAGATCCATTAGACGAGTTAGCGGGATCAGTTTCTGATGAAGTTACAGCCACAATTTGAAACTGTCTGCTCCAACTTAATGAGCAGGGTGCCATCCCCTTCACTTGAATCATGTTTGGGCGAACTCTTTAGAGAGGAACGACGCTTGGTGACTCAGACAGCCCTTGCATAGAATGCTCCTCCTGCAGCTCCCATCGATGTTGCTTATATAGCGCGGGGTAAGCCTCAAGCTCAGGACAGGAGCAAGGTCAAATGTTTTTGCTGCCACAAACTCGGACATGTTTCCACTCAGTGCGACCAGAAGTTTTGTTCCTATTGCAAAACCAAAGGTCATGTTCTTCCGGAATGCCGGACGCGACCTCAAAATAGGCCACAGCAACAGAGAGCCTACTCTGCACATCTTCTTGAACCTTCTTCACCAGTCATGCCTGCACCACTTGCTGCCCTTTCTCCTACTCTTACTCCAGAAATGGTCCAACAAATGATCATAAATGCTTTCTCTACACTTGGCCTGTCAGGTAAACCAACATCTTCAATATCCACCTGGTATATTGATTCAGGGGCCTCCAATCATATGACACACTCTCCTGCCCATATGACTCATATTAGGGATTATGATGGAGACCTTTGCATCAATACTGCTGATGGGGGCAGTGTTCCCATTACTGTTGTTGGCTAGGTTCCTCACTCCTTGCCCTTGCATAATGTTTTTCTTTCCCCTCACTTAACCACAAATTTGTTATCTGTTGGTCAACTAGTTGATAGTGATTGTTCTGTCCTTTTTTCTCGCTCTGGTTGTATTGTGCAGGATCAAGTATCGGGGAAGGTGCTAGCGACAGGCCCTAATTAGGGACGACTATTTCCTCTCCAGATTTCATCACAAGAAAGGCCCCCCTCAGAGTTTGCTTTGCTCTCATTTTAGTCATAATAAATGCCGGTTGTGGCATAATCGTTTAGGACATCCTAATTCCAAAACTTTGATGTTTTTATTAAATTCTGGTTTAATTAATGATAATAAAGTTCCTTTTGAGGATGCTTCTTTTAATTGTGATAGCTGCAAGATGGGGAAAGGGAGAACCCTTCCTTTTCCTCTTCATGATTCTTTAGCTCTGAAATGTTTTGATATTGTTCATAGTGATGTCTGGGGTATTGTCCCTATTATCTCTCATTCTCATTATAAATACTTTGTTACATTCATTGATGATTATAATCATTTTACTTGGATTTATTTTTGCATTCCAAGTCTGATGTTTTCTCGGTTTTTAAAGTTTTCTTGTCTTATGTTGAGAATCACTTTTCCACTACCATTAAAATTCTTAGGTTTGATTCAGGGGGGAAGTATGTTTCTAAGGATTTTCAAACATTCTTGCAATCCAAAGGTATAATCTCCTAGCGATCTTGTCCTTACACCCCCCAAGAAAATGGTGTCTGAACGAAAAAACCGACATCTCTTAGATATTGCTCGTTCCCTTTTGATAGTTTCGTCTGTTCCCACTAGGTTTTGGCCCAAAGCCCTCTCAACCGCTGTGCATGTCATAAATCATTTACCTTCCTCTAGATTAGACAACAAGACACCTTTTTTTAGATTTTTTTCAAAAACATCCTCTCTATAATCATCTTCGTCCTTTTGGGTGTGTGTGTTTTGTTCTTCTTCCTCCCACTGAGCGCACTAAGTTAACAGCATAGTCCTCCAAATGTGCCTTTCTTGGTTACGCTCTTAATAAAAAAGGCTATCTATGTTATGATCCTACAACAGCACAGCGAAAAGAATTCGGGGGTCTCGTAATGTCGTGTTTTTTGAAAATCAATATTTCTTTCCAAGGCATGGTGATTTGAATGACTCTGTCTCTTTATCTTTTTTACCACCCTTTTCAGATGCAATGCCTCCACTTGTTACTCATTTTAAGCCTAATTTTGTGTATGAACGGCGAAAGGTTACAGATGATCCTGCCTCTGGGTCTCTCACTACGCCTACCATTCCTGCACCTGATCCACCTCCGGAGCCTCCTGCTCTTCGCCGATCCACTCACCACATAAAGCTACCTGATCGTTATGGCTTTACTCATGCTTCATCATTAACCACTTTGTCTTCTGTTTCCATCCCTAACTCATACTCTTAGGCAGTACAACATGATTGTTGGATACAGGCTATGCAGGAAGAACTTATTGCTCTTCAAACAAATCATACATGGGGCGTTGTTACATGTCCATCTGTCAAACCCTTGGATGCAAGTGGGTATACTTGGTGAAATTGAAGTCTGATGGATGCTTTGATTGCTACAAAGCCCGTCTTGTACTTGGAAACAGGTAGGAGTATGGTATCGACTATGCGGAGACTTTTGCTCCGGTGGCCAAAATGACAACTGTACGTACAGTTCTTGCAATAGTTGCCTCTCAGTCGTGGCCCCTGTATCAGATGGATGTGAAGAATGCATTTCTTCATGGGGATCTTAAAGTGGAAGTCTACATGCGTCTCCCTCAAGGAATTCCTTCTTCTTCCAAGATCGATGTTGCTTGTTTATGACGCTCCTTATATGGCCTTAAACAGGCACCTAGAGCCTGGTTCGACAAGTTCCGAACCACTCTCCTTCAGCTTTCTTTTATATAGAGCCCGTATGATCCTTCGATGTTCACGCTTCATTCATCCAGAGGATCCTTAATTCTCCTTGTGTATGTCGATGATATCATTATTACTGGCCCCCACAGTGATATGATTTGACAGATACAGGCCTCTCTGCAAGATAAGTTTCATATGAAGGATTTGGGACCTTTGAATTATTTCTTGGGTTTAGAAGTTCATCAATCAAAGAAAGGTTTGTTTCTTCATCAGCACAAATTTGTTACTGACCTAGTGGATCTCACCAATCTAGGTGATTCTAGCCCAGTCGACACCCCGTTGGAAGTAAATGCCAAGCTTCGTCAACAAGACGGAGATCTCCTTCCTGATCCTACATTCTATCGTTGGTTAGTTGGTAGCCTTGTCTACCTAACCATTACTCAACCAGATATCTCTTATGCTGTTAATCTGGTCAGTTAGTTTATGATAGCCCCGCGGCATCATCATTTGGCGGCAGTCAAACGGATTATTAGATATATCCTTGGTACCTCTACCCGTGGCTCTTTTTTCCAGTTGGCACACCGCTTACACTCACTGCTTATTTTGACGCGGATTGGGCAGGCTGTCTGGACACACGCTGCTCTACCGTAGGATGGTGTGTTTACTTGGGAGACACCTTGATTTTCTGGAAATGTAAAAAGCAAGATAAAGTATCAAAATCTTCCACGGAATTAGAATGCCGAGCCATGTCTTCCGCTTGTTTTGAGATCCTATGGCTATGCGGGTTGTTGTCAGAGCTTGGATTCTCATAGACTCAACTGACTCCTCTTCATGCTGACAACACAAGTGCCATTCGAATCACTGAAAATCTTGTGTTTCATGAGCGGACCAAGCATATTGAAGTGGACTGTCACTTCATTTGGGACGAGTATGATTGCAAAGTCATTACTCTTCCCCATATTTCCACTGAGTTCCAGCTTGCTGATATCTTCACCAAGGGCCTTCCACGGCCGCGGCATGAATTCCTAGTTCGCAAATTGTTGCCGGTTGATTCTTAGCATCAATTTGAGGGGGGTGTTAAAGTGTAAAGTTGTATGATAATAGGCCCAGCCCACTTGTATGATAATAGGTCCAGCCCACTTGTAAATATGAGATCTAGTCATAACGTGTACAGCAAGATAAAACCGTGTGTGCTAGGATGTCTTACCATACTTAGAGATTTAATTAGGTTGTGTTTCCATGATTTGTAGCCTAAACTTAGGCAATGTAAAGTCTTATATAAAGAAGAGAAATCCAAGAAGGCAGAAAGTCAAATTGGAGTATTTTCACAGAAATCTTTCTCTCTCGTTCTGGTATTCTTTTGAATGTGCCTCTGAAAGTCAATCTTTTGGGTAGATCCTTCTGGTAATTCTGTGGGTGTGGGCATGGGGTGTTTCCATCTCTATACATGCTTCATGCGTCTTGTCATCTAGATACTGTTAAGAAACACAAATATTTTCTAATCCTTAGGCATCTAATTGGTTCTTAATTTTTCTGCAATTTTAAAGTGATACGTCCGAATGGTGTGATATTTGTTGTTAAATTGAAATGTGAATTCTGTGCCCATTTCTATATCTGCGAGTGCATGTGGGTGGAGGGTGCATGCTAGTGTACTGTTGTGGGGTTGAGTGAAGGGATGTGCAGGTGTGCCTGAGTGTCTTGAGTTTTTCTGGTTGACTCCTAAAAGGAATTGCTTCCAAAAAGGATGACAGGAGCATGCTATCATGACATTATTTTTCTCGGAGGCTGACTTTTACTAAGGGCTGTCCTTGGACGTAGTAGGGTTGATTGGAGCATACTTTCTTATCTCAGTTGTTAATATATTATTTGCATTAATAGAAAAATGTAGCTAAATACTGTTGCTTGGTCTTGTTATTGTACAGGATGCAAATGGTGGATATGGTGGAGGACCTGGACAGGCAAGTCCTTGTATGGTTAATACTTTTTAACCCAATTAAGTCTCGTTGCTATTGCTAATAAATTCATGTCATACTTCTTATCAAAGTTCTCTTAAATAATTTGTTTGATCTGGAGCTCTGCGTTCACCAAAGTTTCATGGTTTCTCTTCAAATCTGCTTTGCTTCCTCGTGTTGTTCTTTTAGCTGTATTCCACCTCATGAGTTACATATGACATTTTGTTCCATAACTCAAAATGATCTTCTAAAGCTACTCGATGTTTACTGTAAATCATGGACTGGAATCAGTGCTCATAAATCATCTGAGAGAATTCGTTTTTCTAAAGTGTGGCATAGATTCCTGTGGATTTATCTAGGTTCTCAAACTTGATGGCAAGGAGGACATAATATCACTTTATAATAAGGAAGCCAATCATACTGCATGCATGAAATTCAGATTTTAAGATTCATGACAATGACAATACCTTGAAGGACCGATGTTTTAATACATTGAGGCATCATTCCAATTGCCCAATGCATGGATGCCTGCTTCAAAATAGTGGGTGCTACACATTATTGGTCCTAGCGGTGGGGGACGCTGCGCTATTTTGAAAATAGCGGTGCTATGGTCTAAAACCTAGTAGAGCTAAGCAGTTTTATGGATGAAAATATCGGCTGTAGAAGCCGCCACTGCTATGCTACGGCCGATTTATCGGCCGTCACACCTGTAGCGGCTGCTACGGGGTGAGAAAAATTCTGACTTTCCAAAATTTTTTTAATGCATAATAAGACTTATTTCTTTTCTTCTTCTCTCCAAATAACATTTCTACACAACTCTTCTACCATTTTATGTTTAAAAGAACACAAAAAAGCACATGATCTCACCGAATTACAGTCGATACAGATAGTTCTTCTCAATGATTCTTCTCTAAGTATATCCTATTAGACACCCCCCTTGGTAGATGTATTTTTCTCTCTAAGTACTCTTAAGTCTTGACTTTATGACATAGTTTTTTCTTTTATGAGCATAACTAAGCAACATGAACACGTGTGAAAAAAATGATCATTACTATTATTTTCTATTTATACAGCGATACAGGACCTCATACAATGAGGGGACCGCTATTCCCCCTTACCTTAGTTACTTTTGCAAAAAAAATACATTTTCTCTCATTTTCCAATATTCTAGATTTTCTACAATTTTTTCATATTTTTTTGACGATTTTTCCAAATTGCACCGCTACGCTACGTAGCGTTTTGGCGGCAGGCCGCTATGCCTGCCGCTACCGCTATTTTCATCCTTGAGTAGTTTTAATTTAAAACACTAGTTTTCCTATTCTCCTCAATAGCCTTTACTAAAGTTGTCTCTACCTTTATATGGTCTCAAATTATTAAAATAATACAAGATTGACTGCTATATAAGATTTGGATTTTTTAAACACTTAAAATATTCACACCGCTATGCCACTATATATCACCCACTCCATAGCGTTTTGGCCATTGGCTGCTATGCCAATCACAACCGCTATTTTGATCCTTGTGTGGATGTGAGCCTCAATGCGTTTGACGTAAGTCTCGTGAGCATGCATTTTGAATAAATTAATTTTACATTAGAAAAAAATAGTATTATAAAAATAAAAATAGTTGCAATTTGGATTTTTTTATACTTTTTAATGATTTAAGTAGGGTTGAATTTAGTTAAATCTAGTCACAGCAATTCTGAAATAAAAAAGATTTTTCAAGTTCTTAAAATTACAAACCACCCTTCCTTTTCCTTAAAAACATGTGCTAATGGAGAGACGCGCCCCGATATGGAACATGATTGAAGTGCACGCTTTTTCTGGGCGTGTCCATTAAATTTACCTCGCAAGATGCATGCCCTAAATGCATGTCATGCTTCAGTGGCGAACAGTGTTTTTGGGTGGCCCTTCCCCAAGGCGAGCATCAAGGTGTAAGCCCCAAATGCTTCACTCACGCTTGAAGAATGCTAGGAAAATCTTAAATATGGACACGCATTGGTACATATAAAACTGAGTGTTTTTTTTTTTTTTCAGAAATAGAATATCAATCATCATCTTAGCCTTATCCCATCAATTTAGGGTTTGCTAAATAAGTTCTTATTCAACAAATGAAATTGAATACATGAGGACTAAATTAATAAGTTGATACAAATATGGTTCAAATTTGCAAGTCACTCCAAGCAAAACATTTGAATGATTACACACATAACTGACATAAGTATAAATTACCCCTTCTTTCAGAAATCAATCATTGTAGTGCCTGTAAATGCAGTGAACCTGTAAAATAGGTATCTAGTACCTTTTTTTATTTTTTTTTATTTTGTGTTATAGCGTTGTAGGTCACCTTTATTCAAATCTAACAAATTGGGCCCTTTTGGGATGGTATAAATGCGATTGAGTACAGAAATGGTTAGCGACACCGCTTCAAAAGTTTAATGGAAGTTAGACTAAAGGTGCCATTGTCAGTGTATTTTTTGGCTTATGCTAAAGGTGCCATTGTCATTGAGGGGAGGTCACATGTGAATGGTTACCTTGATACGGAGCGGAGATGAGCTCGAGTGCAAGGAATAAGAAACTTTTGACATACAGAAGAAACCTGCTTAATTAGAAAAAAGAAAGAAAGAAAAGACTGCATAATGGATTCATGCTGTTTGACTAATTCTCAGACATGTCAGGATAAAGTTATTATGCACACATGAAATTTATCATTATTTATTTATTTGTTTATTTGATCACTGATGTTCATAATTTGGCTTTAACATCGTTGGTCTGATCCTAAACTGATATGCATGTCTCCTAAAGTTGCCTCATTTGGCAACCACTTATGCTGCAGTGAATTCACTTATTACCTTGGGCAGTCAGAGGGCGTTGTCATCAATAAATAGGTGGTCAGTTTTGTATTATATTGTTGGTTCATATTTTGTGGTATATTTGTTTGCACTTTCTGGAAGAGAATTAAATTGGCAGCTCTTGAATATTTCAGAGATAAAATGCACAAGTTCTTGGTACAGAGGAAAGATTCATCTGGAGCCTTCAGGTGTGAGTCATGTGATGGAAAGCATCTCCTAAACAGAAGCCAAATTTGCTCCACTAATATACATGTGTATCATGGTCATTTTACTTGGTCTTTTCTTAAATGGCTTTGTGCAATGTGCAATTTATTTGTTTTCTCAAATTGAGGCAAACACTGTTGCACTTCATAACTTTGGATGGACGTTGAGCATCAGCTATTTTTTTATTTAATTTCTTTGAAAGGCTGCTAATATTAAAAGAAACGCAAGCAGTACAAGAGAACTATACCAACATGCTTAACACTAAAAACAACCAGAAAAATAAGAAGAAAGAGTAAAAAACAACACCAACACAAATGCAAACACTATAGCCCGACAATAACAAGAAGACCTCAATGGCATACATCACAGACAATAACCACCCGACTCAAACACTACGACCCAATACATAAACCAGCAACTTCTTTCTAATTAAGCATGAATTGATCAACTGAGAAGCCTTGGAAAATTGGGTTAAGTGGAACCCAGCTTTTAAGAGAGAATCTTATCTTATCACACAAGAGCTCACAGTTGTTCTCTACCCCCTTCAAAGCATCTAGCATTCCTTTCCTTCCAGAGAATCCAAATGACCGTGAGGAAAGCTACATTCGACATTTCTTTGCCTTTTTTACGACCGATAGGAGACTTCCACAACATAAAAAGCTCTTGGATGGACCTTGGCAGAACCCAACAACAATCAAACCACCCCAAGATCAATAACCAAACCTTTTGGGCAATCCTACAATTTAGGGTAAGATGATCTACTGTTTCCTCATCCTCCAAGCCCATGGGGCAAGCGCTCACTAGAATCTTCCCTCTGTCTTAGGTTGTCCATGGTAAGAATTTTCCTTTGAACGGTCGGCCACCCAAATATAACTACTCTAGGTGGGGCCTTTATTTTCCAAATGCGAGCAACGAAGTTCCTTGATCTCTCTCTCTTTGAGATCTCTGAGAAAAAAGAGGAGACTGAGAAGTATCTATCTTTAGAGGCACTCCAAACATCCTCTCCTCCCTCTGGTATGGATATACCATTTAACATATGCAAAGGGGAAGTGGTTCTCCTTGTGCTCCTTAAGGTTCCTCCTGAAAGTAGGCCCCCAAATAACCTGGCCTCTGAATCCCTGTCTCTCAAAGTAATTTTGAAGAGTAGCCTCTTTGGCCACAGCACATCGAAACAACTTTGGAAAGCGAGCTGCTAATGGGACATTACCCACCCAAACATCAAGCCAAAACTTAATCTTTTCCCCTGAGCCCACTTGGTATCTTATATTCTCCATGAAGCTATCTTTGGTAGAAGTAATCCCTCTCCATATGGCCAAAGCCTTATAATTCCCTTCTTTAATATCCCAGCCATTCTTCACCCTTATGTATTTTGCCAATACCAGCTCCCTCCATAAGCCTTCTTACTCATCCCCTAACCTCCAAAGCCATTTGCCCACTAGAGCTTGGTTCATCAGCCTTAGGGACTGAAAACCCAAGCCCCCTTCAGCTATTTATCATTTGTCTCTTATTTTTCCTTGATAAAAATAAAAAAAAAACACCGTTGCACTTCATAACTTTGGATGGACCTTGAGCATCAGCTATTTATATATTTGTGTCTATCTAGTGCTCATTGTCATTGCTTTGGTGCAATGGTAAAAGTCTCGGGTGCCATGCGTGATAATGCAGGTTTGAGACCTGCAAGCAGCCACTTTGTGTAAAATTGCCAAAGGTTAGGTCTGCCTCCAGTCTGGATCCTCCTAGGACCCTGCTTCGGTGGGACCTGCTGGGTAATAACCTCTTCCTTTTTTTTTAAAGTCTATCTAGAGCTCATCAAATTTTGGAGAGGCCAATATTCTTAATTCTTATGCATTGTTGAAACTCCTTGTTTTATGATTCGTGCTTAACTGTCTAATATTTTTATATATTTTGCTGGGGAAGCCATTTATAAATTGACCGTGGAAGTACTCAGTTGAGATGTATGTGTTGAATAGTTCAACCTCTAGGGCTGTAAACATGTTGGTTTGGGTCTTGTTCATCCATATCTGAAAGAGGCCCATTCAAATATATTGGGTCCATACCCGAGTTTGGTTTGTGACCATGTGTTTAAACCTTTAAAACTGATACATATTCTAAAAATATACTCAGATAATATACTATTCTTATAAAATATAAGTCTTAGTTTGGTCCCATCATTGTAGTTTTCAGTTCTGCTGGGTCTTCAATGCTGAACACCTGAACCCAATCCCAACTTCTTGGGAGTTCGGATTAAATTGTAGACCAACCTGGTTTTCAGGTCATGTTCAGTTGTTGTTGCCTTTGAGCCCACATATTTTCAACCCTAGCCAATTCTCATTTAAGCTTTCCTAGAATGCTATACTTTTCAGCTTAATATTTCTGGAAACCCATTGGCATGAGAGTGTTTGTGGAATTCACATTTTAATTTGATTTGTGCATATTTTTGATGAGGAAAAAGACAATAATGTAACGGTTACTGAGTTCATTTCTTTGGCATCATACATTGTGATTCATTTCAAATATCTGACAGTGAATAATTTTAGTTTTACACTATGCTGCTTAGACTTAAGAACTGTGTTATTTGGTGCTGGCCCCATTTTGTTGTTTTCTTTGTAATTCTCAATCAGTTTCTATTCTGAAAGCAGATATGCATCTATTCAAAAAATGTTTGCATGCCCAATTTGGCATTAGTGGCTAGCATATACATCACTTTTATAAGTTTAGAGACATGATATAGTATGTTCTGAAGTAAGCTCCTTGTTTTCCTATCAGAATGCATGATGCAGGTGAAATAGATGTTCGGGCTTGCTACACTGCAATTTCTGTAAGTCTTCAATCTCTCTCTCTCTCTCTCTCTCTCTCTCTCTCTCTCTCTCTCTCTCTCTCTCTCACACACACACACACACACACACACACACACACACAACTGACACATGCACCACCATAACCGGAGCAACCCGTGATGGGTTTATAGTTTGTGGTACAAATCTGTTGGGTTCTATATTGATTTTCATTTTTTTATTTCAAAATATAAAAAGACTTTCATAAACATTTCTTATTCAGTTGTGGATTTGTACCTGCAATCCACACTCAACTTTTATAACTTCCATCTTGTGCTATCAAATTTTTTTTTTTTTTTTGTATGATTACTAACTATTATGTAAATTATTCACTTATGGGGCGGGGCAGTACCTTGACCAACCCCAAAACTGACCAACCCACCACCGAACTCGCCCCTACTAGAAGCTGGTTGGGCACTTGTTTAACCTGACCCGTTGCCATCCCTAGCATCTACACTTGTATATTTGTTGTCTTTTTAAACCATCCCCATAGTAAACGGGAGAGTTATACAGCTGAACACTCTAATTGAGGGAAAGCTACAATGGGAGGGGATGTTTTGTTGTTAATCATTCTCATGAACCTGTCAATGCCAAAACTCCAAGGCAACATGGGTAGCTCTACATTCACAAATGAAAATGGGAGCAAAACCACTACAAGGCAATCCTAGAGGTGCAAAACGAAGCAAAATTGTCCAAAGCCTTACTCTAATGTGCAAATTGATCTTGAAGCTAGAGTTGGCTGTCCAATTGAGTACTATTTGTATGATTTTTATTAAAAATGAAGCCCTAGGATTAATCTTACCCTTAAATCAATCAATTATATAGATTCCGATAATAGGATCTAACCTTACAACATACATAAAAGCAAAAGTTCATACCACCTCTCTTTCTAATTGAATTTAATATACAATTTTTACCAAATAGATAAGAATGAAATAAACCAGCCACCTAGTAGTATGGTGTATTGTTGACACCTCATAGTGAGAACAGCCTGGAAGTTAGAACTGCACAGCAACTAATAAAACATAGCAGTGAATGTCCAATTAGTGATGGCCATATTGTTCGTTGTATGAGATCTAATCTTCTACTCAGGTTTTTTTATTATTTTATTTTATTTTTATGCTTCTCTTTTACATGATAGATCAATATTCTTTACATGATGCCCAGAAAGGTTGCAGGGTAATAGTAGTTTCCTGTAAAGTCATATTGCAATAAGGTTTCAATCTAGCCATTCCCCAACTGCTCATGCACTGGAAGTATTTTTAAAACATTCTGGTCTCTTGATTGACAGGCCACATGATTTATGCATTTTACTTTTGGGTAACCTTTTACTACCTTCTAAGTTGGGTTATAACTCATAACTTCCTTTTCAACCAGGTTGCAAGTGTCTTGAACATTTTGGACTCAGAGCTGGTGCAAGGTCTTGGGAATTACATCATAAGGTCGGTTGGAAATTGTTATCTTATACTAGATGCTATGTCTTTTTAGCTGATTTCTATGTTCTATCGCAATAGATTTCTCTTTGACTTATTGGATTGCCTTTTTGAATCTTAGAGGTTTTATACCTTGCTTCATAAAATCACACTATATTTGTCATCTATCCATCCCAGCAATCTGGATCAGCTGAGAGTGCTACTATTAGACTCTCTCTCTCTCTATATATATATATGTATATATATATTACAAGACCACCTTGTGAGAGAAAACTGTGCAGACCTCCCTTTTTAGGCACGTGGGACACCCTCTGATCAACCCAACCCTCTCACATTCAACACACAAAACCCTGCCGCCGTCACAAAAAAAAAAAAGAATTGGCACAAGCCCAAAGTCGTCATTCATCCAACCACTCAATGTTGGATTGAAACCCTAGAAAATGATGCCTTCTAAAACCATAAGGCTTGAGGGCCATGGGTCAAGGGGCTAGGATGATCTAACGGGCAAAATTTTTGCACACATGTAGGTCCCCCATGATCCGGGGTGGACCTACATATATGGTTTTGGGGATTGTCTCCCTCTTTGACATGGGTCTGCTTCCATAACCTGCATGAAAATTCTAGGTCTACCTCTAAAAGCCACATGAAAATCTTGGGCTCCGCCCCTAGAACACACATGAGAATCTTGGGTTTGCCCCCAAAAGCCAATAACCTGTTTGGGTCTGCCCCCCTCAAATGAAAATCCTGAGTTCACCACTTCCCATGATTGATATGATCCTAGGTGGGACCCACATGGGGTCTATACAGTATTTGTAGGGCCCATATGTATGTATGTATGTATACAGACATAAACACAAACATGTTCAATTGTGAACTGCTTGCATAGTTCTTAAGTGTGGTCCGTTGTATTTTTTTGGGCCACCTGGCCCACCTATAATCAATTTACCCCACACACACTATGCCCCCCTCCAAATTGCCACAACCCCAAATTGACACTCAACCAACTGATAATGTTGGATTGATATCCAAAAAAATGGTGCCTTTTGAAATGATTAAATTTGAGGGCCTTAGATCACATGGCGAGGATGATCTAATGGGGTTGATATTTTGCATGCCCCTACGTCTCATTGAGACCTTTACATTTCCCACGTCATCTATGATTCCTATGGCCCTAAGTCGGTCCAATCTTCAATGGTACAGTGTATAGATTGTTCTACTGGAATAAATCATCATCATCATCATCACATCATTGTCCCAACTATATTGGGGCCGACTACATGAATTTTGTTTCTCCATTCCGTACCATCTCAAACTGATTTCTCAACATTCTCATCTCTACAGTGGCATCAATAGATTATAAAATAAGAGAAACTTGTTTGAGATTATATATATATTAATATGAATGTGTGTGTGTGTGTGTGTGTGTGAGAGAGAGAGAGAGAGAGAGAGAGAGAGAGAGAGAGAGAGAGAGATCAAATCATCTAAACCATTGATTTAATGGCTCAAAGTTTAATAGTTTCTTTTGTTACTTTTTTCATGAAACTCAATCCAGCAGTGTGTGTAACTAGGGAAAAGAATGCAACGTAGCCCATAAAAAGTGCATCAAGAATATGGGCTATTCTTTCTAACTAATGTTTCCCTCATGCTTCTCAATTCTCTTTCAAGGCACTGACAAATATTGTCATCAGCATGAACTTGTCATATTTATTTGGGCTTGCCTTTTAAGTTGCTCTTATACTCGTCTTTATTTGAGGCCGTGCTCTATATAGCATTAGAGCTCCATATATTGATATCTCTTTCCTCACGACTTCACCCAAAGTCCTTATTGGCCTCCCACGGCCTCCCACGTCTCCTTGTTCCTTAACTTGTAACCCTTTAATTCATCTTACAAGGGCCATTTTGAGCTTTTATGTATTTTCCCTGACAGCTTCGAATGCCATTCCTTGATTATTTTCTTGTACTGTAGCTATCTGTGGGTTTCTTCTTATGTACTCATTCCCAATTTTATCCTTTTTTTGCAACTCCACACATATGCCTTAGCATGAGCATCTCTGCGACTTGTACTTAGAGTTTTCATTTCTTTGTTGTCCAACATCATGTCCATTCAAGAAAGCAGGTCTCGTTGTTGTCTATAAAAATGCCTTTCATCTATGTCACACTTGCCAATGGGATAATGCCACTAGCTTGTCTTTTGCCTGCCCAACTGTGGCCCAGTTTGCCTGGTCTAATTTAACCCTCTATTTTTTTTTGGAAGATAAGTGAGTATATATTAACAAACGCCCGTAAAAGGTAGGGAGGCCTCTACAGTTTGCCTGGTTTAACCCTCTACTTTGTTCTACACTTGTTTTTAGATATTGTAATCTTATACACCTTGGTACTAAGTTGTTTTCAATTTTGATAATCTCTTTATTGGCAGATCCATCTAGACCTGCACTCCATATATTCTCTCTTTGATCTGCTAATTTTTAACTCATTTGCAAAAAGCCTCAAACACCTCTCTCCAAAGTTCATTCTTATCATCTGCTTGCTTCCTTACCCGACTAATTATTTGTTGTAGCTGAGGAACTGATTTAAGCCCTTGAGTGCAGCATGGGCCCAAATTTAGTTTTGGTCAACATATTGAAGGACTTCAAGAAGTTAATGCCTTATCATCCCCAATTCATTCAGGTTAATCTCGAGTCTAAATTCTAATATTAACAGTTATAAGGAAAAGCAACAAGCAATTATTTTGTAAGCATGTGACAGTTTCAAGGTCTGCAACGTAATGATGGAAAAGCCCACTGAATGAAATAATTCTATCAGATCATCCTGTATTTGGCAAGCCATAATTTTATATGGATCAGATATAGCCATCCATGATTTTTGAAAAGGAAAACCCTATCATTCACAAATACATAGGCAACCCATGTATTCCATTTTGTAACCATAAAAAAAGTATCCCATTCTATATTTTCAATATAGAGATACTATTTTAGTGGTAGTGGCTTATGCCTGTTGAATTGTTGTACACGGAAGATCTTGAATGCCCATGAATGGTGTTCTTGAGGCCTTTTCCTCCTGCACTTATGTGGTGTAAGATATCTGATTCCCACTGTCCAAGCAGCAGGGTAACCCTGCATTTTTGGTGGGGACTGAATATCCAGCACGGCTGCTGTGAGGGACTCCCATAGGAGAAATCCCTCGCAGTTAATGAGCATCAGAGAGTCAATAACTTCGACCTCTTGTTACTGATTCTGTACCATTCAAATCTAACTGGAATCTTGCATTCAACATCAGATCTGTTCTGGATATTGCAAAGGTCAATCCTGCTACTGAATTATTAGTGAGGTGACTTAAAACTTCTGCACTTGAAAATATGAGAAACCCACTTAAAAGGAGTGTTTGAAATGTATCACTCACACTGAAACTTGGGATTGAATCAAATCTGATGGTCTGTCTAGATGACTTGCCATGCACTCTATATATAGACTTCAAAGTTACAAGATGGAGTCAAAATTAATGATTGCTCTCTGATCCTATATTTACAACATTGTCTACTGGATATTTCCTAATATGGTGCACTATAAGAATAGAACAAAATGATGTTCCCTTAATAGCTCTGACAGATTCACACTTAAATCACCAAATACAGAGGTCTAGATCTGCAAGGCAGTTGCCTAATGAATAGTGCACACAGCTTTCCTGGTCCAAAATAATCACCGTCTTTGGGCACTGCCATTATAGCAACTTATTAAGAAGAATTACTCAAAAGACTCCTATTCTAGCAAATATATGTTTGGTATGTGACAACAGAAAATAAACCTAGTTAGAGGAACTATTACTCTCAAGAGAAAGAGTCCAAATCTAACAAAGGACTTAAAAAAGAAAGACTTGATTCAGTGAGAAATCTGCATAACTTAAATTTCTGATTGGAAGATGGGTTGCCATTTGGTGGGTCCCATGTGGGCTATGTCCAATGGCTTCATCATTATTGCCATGTCATCTGCAGACAGCATACACCACAGAGCTAATTTTTTGAGATCTGCCACTAAATCATCTATAACCAATGCATACAAATAAGCTTAAAGTTGATCCTTGGTGGTGCAATACAACTTCAACCAGTGAAATAGATGTCACCTCGCTCACGGTTCGCATGAGTGTTTCTGCTCCTTCATACATGTCATTGAACATTTTGATATAACCACTAGGGTTGCCTTATTTTTCAGTGTTAACCAAATTAATTTTCTCAACATGACCATACACCTCTAAATCAATAAAAATTGTGATTTTTTTTTGTCTTTTTAAACTTTCTGGTTTTCTGAAATCTTAGATTCCTATCATGTTGTGAGCATTCCTTTATAGTGCTCTCCAAAAGTTTCATTTTATTGCTCATAAGCTTTGTTTTTCTGTAGTTTTCACTCTCTTGGATGTCTCCTTTGTTCTTTTATAAAGGGACTACAGTACTCTTTCTAAATGCATTGAGCATTTTTATTGTGTGATAAAACCACATGGTACTCTTATTGGGTCCTTTCTCAATTCCTGACTTGGGTGTCCAGAATTACCAATTTTATCACCAAGCATAGGCAAGGTTCCTTATGCATTTGTTTTGTTCATGTTCCAAAGCAACAAAGAGATATTGAAAGGCTGAGAAGTGCATCCTCGTGGGATACCCAAATGCGCAAAAAAGGGTACATGTATTATATGCCAGGACAAAAAAAAGGAAGGGATTTTTTTTAGTATGGATGTCCCACTTTGAGAATAGACCTTTCTATTCTCAAAAAGGAAAGGAGATAAAAGATTCAAGTAACCAACAAGAGAAGACTCTTTTAATTGCATGTGATGTGTGCCCATATACACTCAAGAGCCAACTGTGGGTGATGAATGATGATATCTTGGAAATGTCTCCGGAAAGAACTTAATAATAGACTCCAGAGGAGAAGATATTGAAAATAACTTAAGAAAAGATTCCAGAAGAGCCACCACTTCAGGTTTATTGCTGAGGGAAAACAAAGTAGTAGGACCACTGTTCTCCTTTGGTCTACTGCTATTGAATGTTCAAGATCCGGAAACTGATACTTCATTATCAGATGAGTCTTCTAGTGCTGTCGATGATCTTGATTTTCCTATTGCTGTCAAAAAGGAAAAATGTTCATATCTTACCATCCAATTCAAAATTGTGTCCTCTCATCGTTTTGTTGCTTATGTTTGGGTCATTTGTGTCACAACTATTCACTGAACGCATACCCTTGTGAGTATCTGATGTGGTGAAAGATCCAAAGTGGAATAACTAGTAATGATATGGAACAGGTAGAAAGGCTAATAAACATAGTTATCAGAATCATACGATTCGTATCCCGAATCTTAAGAAAAACGATTCGTATCTATGTAATGAATCCCATTTACAAATGAATCTTAAGATTCAAGTGTGAATCCTACGATTCGATACTCATTTCATTGAATCTTACGATTCAAGAGATTCGACTAAGCGAGAATGGCTATAGCTAATAAGCTAATATTAATAATCTTTTACCTTTTTTATTTCTTTATTCTCTCTTTCTTTTATTGCTTGTATTTTCAAAAGGTTAGTTAGTAGTTAACGAAACCTTGTAAGAATTTTTTACAGCTTTGATAAGGTTTTAAAGATGAATAAAGAACATGCATTTAACTAAAGCATTCAACTGTACGTATGGTGCTTGTTTATATCTTCTTCTTTTTTTAATCTATTTTGGTTTTTTCTCTTCATGAACACTTTCTTAACTTTAAGAGAAATCCTACCATGTAAAATTGATGGTTTGGATTTTATTTTATTTTTATATTTTGATTTAAATATAAAAAAATATGTATTGCTACGTTAAACTTATTTAACTATTTACACATCATTTACTTCATATATATATAATAATATATGTCATGATGTTCTTGATATGATTGTATGATAGATTTACTTGTTATTATATTTATACTACTATAAATGGAAAAATGGATGGTTATGAATAATTACTTTTGTCCTTTTCTTTTAATTTTTAATTATTTTTCATTTTTATTAAAAAAATAAAAAATCCTACGATTCACGATACGATTCGTGATTCGATTCGATTCATGGGTATGAACGATTTGCGATACGATTCCAATTTTGAAAACTATGCTAATAAACATCTTCACTCAGAATCTGAAATCAAAGATCTTGTTGAGTTAAGATTTTTTTTTTTTTTTTTTGAATTTGTTAGATCAAAGAATGGAATTGTGATGAGCCAGCAGAAGTATAAACTTGATCTATTTGAGGAAACTTGAATGCCAGGAGTAAAACCTGCAAATACTCCTATAGAGCCAAGTCATGGCATTAGTGCCGAGTGTGGGGAGTTACTCCATCCATTTGTATTGTCAGTCTGTTTATGCTTTCTCTAAGAACAGGGTACTTGAATGCTATATATAGGATTTTAAAGTATCTCAAGAAGTCGCCATGATAGGGAATTCTATATTCAAGACATGGAGGCCAATACAGATGCAGATTGGGAAAGATAAAAAATAGATAGAAGGTCAACAACAGGTTATTGTACCGTGGTAGTTGAAAATCTAGTGTCCTGGAAAAGTAAGAAATGACATGTAGTAGCAGGATCTGGTTCTGTAACGAAGTGTTGTGCTATGACGCTTGGAGCAAACGAGTTGTTGTGGCTAAAGATTTTAATATATGAGTTGCGTTTTTTTTATATTCAAAGATCCAATGATACTACACTCTTATGGTACATTGGCTCGCCAAATTGCAACTAATCCAGTTTATCATGGGTGCATGAAATATGTTGGTGTTGACTGCTACTTTATTTGAGAAAAGATTGAAACTAAAGAGATTAAAATTAAGTATATACACTGATGAGCAATTGACAAATTTCCATTTCAAGAGGAAAATTATCATATGCATTGTCTAAGCTGGGCATAGTAGATATCTATGCACCATCTTGCGGGGGAGTGTTAAGAATACAATGGACTTTTTTGTAATTTGAGAAATTATGGATTGCTTCCTTAATAAGAAAAATATTTGGATTTTTTAAATAGTAAAAATATACTAAATTCTATATTGGTGCTGCACCCTGCCCTTAGGGACACCACAGTATTGATCTTCAACTTCCTTTTGTTTCTTAGTTTTTCCTTTTTTCTCATAATTTCAGGGTTTTTTGACCTTTGAGGGAAAAACCCTAGAAATTGCTAGATCAACCAGTTCAACACTGGTTACTGGTCAGATGTGATGAATTTCTTTCTGGTGGTTTAAATCTGAATTGTATATTCTGTTCGTTAAGAATTTGGTTCCTTTTTGGTCCATTTACTGTTCATGAAGGATTTTGTGACTGATTCTTTTTCGAGGAATTTTGTCTCTTAATGTTCCTTGTGAACTTGGGTTTACACATCTGAAGGCGAGCACCTCTGCACCCTTTTTTCCTGTATTTTTTTTTTTTTTTGCAAGTAACTTTTAGTTAGTGCTATTGAAGCCTTGTATTCTTTATGAAGATTGACACAGTAAAATATTTGCAAGTTGTCCACACTCCTGTGGATGCAACTGATCAAATGGTTCTACTGGTATGATTTTCCTTTCAGTTGTCAAACGTATGAAGGTGGTATTGCTGGGGAGCCTGGTTCTGAAGCTCATGGAGGGTATATTGTTATTTCTTTGTAGAAGTTCCTTGGCAGTTCCATTTTGTATAATTCAAAGAACATCATGGTGTTCGTTTTCTTTTTGTTTTTCCTTTTTTTTTTTTTTTTTCTTTGAAAGATTATAACATCAAATGTTAGGTGTTCTTGTAAAATTAACAGAATGTCATCATCTGAGCTCTCAATTTTATTCTTTTGCACATAATTGCATTAATAAACTTATGTTTATCAAAATATCTGTTGCTTAGTATTTATAGTTTGAGAGCTTTTATTAACCTTCTATTTCGTTGTAAATTTTAGGTACACTTTTTGTGGGCTGGCCACAATGATTCTGATCAATGAGGCTCACCGGTTGGATTTACCTGGTCTTATTGTGAGACACTTGTACTCTATTACGTTTTCTTCGTCTTTGTTCCCCTAAAACTTCTGCATCTGATTCTTCTATTTTGATTTATCAATGTAGAACACATATATCAAGGTTTTGCCCATTTAATTCGATCTCTAGCAATTAGCCAAGTTTATAGTGCTTATGAACACAAATTTTGCAGCAAAATGGAACTAATCACACTATATCTGCGTTACTCTTTGCTTTTATGATAGCAGATTTTGTTCCTTCTCTGATCCCAATTGTCAAGCTTCCAAATGTTTTAGCCTTTTAGGACATAATAAACTTGGAAGACATGCATAATTCATAACAAGTTATGATTATCTTTAGCAGGACATGCTTATGAAGAGATGAACTCAGAGATGGCCGCTGGCACTGTTGCCTTAATCTTTCTAAACCGTGAGATTCGTCTCACTACATGATGATGTTGGTTGTATAAGCCCCTAATAGCTGTAATTTGTTTAGAGTGCTGAACTATGGTACCCGGATACTTGTGCATTTCCAATGCATCCATGTCGGACCGACAATGAACTCGTATCGGTACTCGATAATACACCGATATTTCTCGGGTACAAGTTTAGCATATCCTTCTCACCAAGTCCATTATTTTATATAGTTCTTCTAGTTCTCTTACTTTTCAACATATAAAATGATAGAAAGGAATGTAAGCAATGATATTCTCGTATTTCATAAATGTTCTAAAGAAAGGATGATGGCCATGTCTGTATCTGTGTCCTAGATTTATAAAGTGCAGAGCCATGTCCGCAATCCCTGTGTCTATGCCCATACCCATATCAGTATATGGGCATCATAGGTGCTGAGGTTTCTTTCTAAAATGCCTTTGCACCTCTCTCTCTATAAAATTTTGAACTTGGCTGAAAAAAAAATGTCGATTTGACTGTTCTGTTGTAACACTTGGGAGAACCTTTTTCATTTTGAAAACCATTGAAAACTAACTCCCAATCACAAAAGCCAAAAGGTACTAACTAGGCATGCCAATGCATACCACCTCTTTACCATTTTGCATGCCAATGCATACCACTTCTTTACAATTTTATTTATTGAGAAGAGGAAAAATGTGCATATGAAATTAGATGTACATGTACACTTAATGTACAGTTAAGTTGCTGTCATTATTTAGCCTGTTGTTCTCATGTTTCCTATTTTGAATCTTTTAAAATATCAATCCTACCATCAATTAGCTTGATAGATTGAGTCCCACCTCTGCTGCTGGACTCTCTTCAGAAAATCCTCATGGCTCTCCCCAGATGTTGCTCCTTTGGTTAGGGACACAGTGTGACGTGCGTGGGTGCATGAGTTGAGTCTCGTGAAAAGCGAAAACAACAGAAAGTAAAGAAAAAATGAAAAAAAAGGACAAAATCCCCATGGCTCACTGGGGCTGCAGGAGGATCCCTACTGTCCACTAGGGATAGAAAAGAAAAGGAAGAAAAAACCTTGATAGAAAACATTCAAGAATACTTGAGTGCTCAAACAACTCCGTCATGATCCTAGGCAGTATATGTTAGTTACCCAAGCTTCTTCATAATCTATTGTGGTCCTTGATAGTTTACTTCATGTCAAGTGCTGCAAATGCTCTTTTAGTTCAGTAATGGAATTTCTACCAGATTACCAGTTGCGTTAAATTTTTATTTTTCATATTGATTTGATAGAATGTCACCTTTGTATGTTCTTTTCTGCTTGCATTGGTTTTTAAGATGTGAAGTTTCACCTTCTTGTGAGTAGGACTGGGTGGCATTTCGTCAAGGGGTTGAATGTGGGTTCCAGGGCCGAACGAATAAACTAGTTGATGGTTGCTACTCCTTTTGGCAGGTAATATCTGTCTCATCCACAGATCTTCCTTAAAAAATTTCACTGTATGATGCACTAACCTCGATTTATCTTTAGGGAGATGTGCTTGCCTTGGTACAAAGGTTATCATCAATTGTCCAAGAACAATTGAAGCTTGCACATGTTAGGGAGGCGCAGAACCCAGCAAAAGCATGCTATGTTGAGACACACAATTCAACTAAAGGGGATTCTGATCCTTGTGGGAGTTCACATCAAGCTGGTGAGACTTTTCTTTCTTTTCAAATTGACAGATGTAGATAACTGAACTTTTCTTAGAAAGAGCAAAATACAAAAAGCACTCCATCTGGTATATGAATTGAATACTACTGAAATAGCCAGTGGATATTACAGGCTTAGCACTTTCTGTGACAAAATGAGGGGACATGCTAAACTCCCATTCTGCTCCTTTGTCAATGCATCTACTTTGCTATATACTTCAGAGGGCATGAACAAACAATGGACCAAAACCGTGGCAAGTTCCTTAATTTTGTTGAGGATGTAGTAAAATCTTAAGGCCCATTTGAGCTTTGAATGCTGTTTAATTGTCTTTTGCAGCACTCCCAAAACTCACTGTTGCTTTGTAATGAAGTGTGTGCAAAAGGCACCAGCGGTGAGAAAGGATAGACTACAAGTATTTATTAGAGAGTTTTTTATCAGATAATAGAGAATATTACACAATAGAAAGATTGAACGCTTTAACCTAAACAAGGTTACTATGTCTTTCATTAGGAGTATTTATAGAGTATAATAAAGATCATTAGCCTGAACAAGGTAACTTAATTAAATCTTAAAATAAGCAGGAAAACCTATATGAGGATTTGGCTCAGGATAGATTAGAATGGTGAAACAAAATTTATGTAGCTTAGCCCAACATAGTCGAAACAAGACTTTGATGGTGGTGGTGGTGCTGCTGCAATCTTTATTTATATGTAATATTCTCTATCACCTTCACAATTGTATGGTCCCTTCTAAGAAAGTATTGTGCAATTGATTATATTGAATACAACCCCTTGATTTCTCGAAATGATTGGTGGATGTCTTATTGAAAACATGTCCATCGTGCTGTGCTGGTGATCATCATTTGTCTGTATAGTCCATCACATCGCACCACTAATTTTGAATCCATCAGAAGTGGTGATTCTCTAGATTAGATATGTCACTGTCTCTTCCAAAACCATATGAAGTAGGATAGTGTAGTTGAGGAAAAACATTCGTTGGAGAGGGATGGAGAAAAGAGAGGATGAGATCATGAGGCTTGAATGATTGTGTGGATAAGAGATGTTTGTAGGTGGATATAAGAAGGTAGGATTTTTATTTAGGTAAGGAGCTTATGATGGTAAAGGCAAAAGCCAAAAAGAGATGGGAGATAGGAATGAGAGAAGGAAAGTGTTGCAATGGTTATTGCGAAAGTGGCAGGAGTCAGGACCATGTCTTAGGTGATCACAGGATCGAAGCCTGGATGTGGCTCTAATAATGTGAAATCAAGAAGTAATGCCTTAAAACAATTATGTTTATCATTAGGAAAATATGGTATTTATGGAATACGATAAAGACATTAACCTAAACAGGGAAACTTAATCAATCACATCTTAAGATGTGCTAAAGAACCTAATTACATCATAAATCAACGTCAATCCATTTTATCTTCCTTGTGTGTTATATTTTATTTTAGTATTATGGATTTTATCTTATAAGGGGAGGCCAAGGAGGACTTGCAATGTAGTAGTTAGACTCTAGAAGCAACGTGCTTTTTTTTTTTTTTTTGAAAGTTAAGTATAGATTTTATTAAAACAGGGAAAAACCCTTATAGTACAAATCATAAGATCAAAAGATCCTGAGCAGTAACTCAAACCCATAATCGAGCACCCAAAGAAAGCCCACATCCCGGGCAACAGGAATACCAAAACCAAAAATAAATCACACGATTCAGTCATATTAGTAATCCCACTAATTCCATAGCTGTGAAACGAGAAGGCCCGATGCTAACTCCCTTCATTTTCTTACTCAACTGAATGGACTTCTTAGAAGGTAATGCGAAAGATGCTACAAGATGGTGTCCAACAACCATAGACATCTTTCGGATTTTAAACCTCTCTCTTCAAGGGGATTTCAAAGGTTCTTTAAAACCGCTTGTATATGAGCATCTACTTCAAAAATAGAGATAGAGATATGCAACGGTATCATCTCCAAAAGAGAAAGAGCTCCATGGTAGAAATCATGACTGTAAATTGAAGCACCTAACTCCGGGTCTCCCGTTTCTAACCATAATACTCCAACCAAAAATGGAGATACATGTACAATGGACATCCAACAACCCTGCTTAGGCACCAACTCCTGAACAAGCTGAGGATGAACAAGAGGACCAAAAGGAGGAAAGTTCCATCTTCTCTCAATATTACTTGGCACATGAATACCTAAGAACATGCATCTGGTATATACCATTGAGATAATATCTCGAAGTACATTTTCTGGTTTTTTACTAGCATTCCAGAAAAATCAAGCATTCCTTTCCCTCCAAATGTGCCAAATGAATGAAGTGAAGAGAAGCCTACAAAGAGTAACCACTAACCAGCCCTTTCGAATTTTGATCCACCCGAAGTAATGTAGTTTGAATAAGCTCCATTAGGGAGGAGCATGAGATAGGTTGTAAAAAGATCATATGGAGTAAGCCATTCCAAACCTGCAAAGGGAAAGGACATTGAAGGAACAAAAGCTCCTGATTTTCCCAAGTGGGGGGACAAAGAATACAGTTAGAATCACAACCGACATTTCTTGAAAGACGAAATGATATAGTTTTAAGTCATCCCAAGAATCCCATCCAAGCACACATGGAAAGATTTTTTATATATCCCTTAAACCACACATAGTTCCCCCTAGGAACTGCACCTTGGGAATGAAGATTTAGGACCATAGCATATGCAGATTTCAAAGTAAAGTTTCCACGCTCCTCCAAGGTCCACACAATCTAATCAGAAAAAGAAGGTTCACGCTGAATATCATTTTTAATCTTTCCCCATAAAGTGATCAAATCTCTTGAAGTAGGAGGTTGAAGAAGCCATCCCTGAGGAGAAATAAACTGGCTGACAAGAATAGACTCCCCCATGCGAAGATCATAAATAATACGAAAAGGGAAAAGATCTATGATGCAACCATCTTGCAACCAAGGACCAACCAGAAATTAGTAGCTCTACCATCTCCAATCAAGTGCCGAATATAAGGAAGAACCATTGGACGTAAAGATAAAATACCCCTCCAACACCAAGAAGCTGAAGAAGAAGCTTTAACATCCCAAAAGGATTTTTTCCGTAAGTATTTAGCATAAACCCACAAATTCAGACAAGTAGGATGGTTGCCAATAACGTGCCAAACTTGTGTCATCAATGCTGCCCGATTTATACCATGTATAGAGAAAATACCAAGCCCTGCAAGGTGTTGAGGTAGAATTAGAAGCAACATGTTAGAATGTGACTGGCAGGCAACTAAAGCTTAAATGTGTATGTGGATATGTAGAACGCACAAAGACAAACTCAGACCAATGTGACAACATTTTGATGATTATCAGAGTCTTATTTTCTGGATTGGTAACAAAAACTTACACATTAGAAAACAAAAGAGAGACAACATGGGTGGTATGAAAAAAACATACCAACAGAGCAACAACGAAAAAAACACAACAACTAGGAAACTGAATCACAACGATGGGCTGAAAAGAGCAGATATCCTATCAATTCCTTGCTTGGGTAAACCATAGGCCACCTCATTAGCCTCATTGACTCTATAATGGAAAACTACCTCCATTGAAGAATAAAATGACTTAAGCTCATTCAAGATAAACTGAAACTTACATGGCTTCTCCCTACTCTTTTAAGACCCCCTAGTCTACTCTCATTGGAGAAATTGCTCTCCTTCATTAGTTTACCAAAACCCTTCAAAAACTTTGAAGATTCCTTGATTACTAATACCCCTGCCTCATTAGATTGCACCACACCAATTACTGTTGGAAAAAACAGAAGGACCTCCTCTTTAGAGTTACACTGAGATCTTGCCAATATTTGCCAGCATCGGCTTACCTCTGGTCAGACATTGAACTTGTACCACCTTGGTGGAGGCAGCTCTCATGACTCATGAGGCCTTCTTTTGAGACTTCCGCTTCTTGTTAGACATACAAGTCTGTCGGTAAAGAGAGACATGAAATTCTCCTTTTCCTGCTAGACGTACAAGTCTCAAATGAACAGACTCCTTGGTCATTGTCCACTTGGCCACACTAACTTTGATGGAAAAAAAATTACTGTATCTATTAAGCTTTCCGAAGAATTAGAAATGTGATAATTTCTTTCTTTTTAAATTATCCAAATATGGCAAAGAGAATCATATTCCACAATATACGGCCACAACGGGTGAAGCTTCAGCTGCTTCCCCTCTATGACCAGTCAACACCAAGAGAGAGTGCAGAACTTCAAGAAGTGTTTCCAAATGAAAATCAAGCAGCGCAACACCCCCAACCACACCCCCCCCTTCCCCCCACCTCCCTCGCCTTCCTCCTCCTTGTCTTCTTTCCTTTATCTTCTCTCTCTCTTCCCCAAAGAAAAAAAACCCGACCCATGAAATTGCAGAGAGAGCACATACCTGATATGAAATCTGAGTAGGCGCCTCTTCTTGGATTGTCCGCCATTGAGACTTCATCCAAACACTGATCATCACAAAGGCTCCACTCTAGAAGAGAGGACTAACCATAAGGGGTAGCACGTTATAAAAAAAAAAACCCATGAGGGTTAGCACAGAGGAGATGCAATTCATGGAACCATGGCCTTGTGGGAAGACTTGGGAGTTGGGAGAGCATCTCTAAAGGACGTGGCTTCTTGATCTTGACATCCTACTCATCCTAGGTGAAAAAACTCTATAGATTATAAATCCAATAAAGACATATACTCTGCCTCTTGACATTGACAAAAATCTCCTTGAAGTAATCCCAAGACAAATTATTTCCCATCCACCCATAGCAGTCCTTGACAAAACCCCCTTTATGGACACTGTAAGAAACAAGGAAGGATGGAGAACACATAAAGGACCAGAATCCAACTAATCACAAAAGCCAAAAAAGGGACTCTAGCCCCATTGCCTATGTTGAAACCCACCTTTTTCTTGAAAATACGCCCCACAACACTCGACTCATCCCCACCTTAGATTTTACGCCATACCCCTGACCACCTGGGTCTAGGGACTCTACTCAGCATCCAACCCCCTCCATGTAACCATATTTGCTTGCACTAGCAGTCACCTTCCTCAACAATGCTTCACTCTCCTCACCAAACCTTTTCCACCATTTGGAAAGAAAAGCCTAGTTGTTTTTACCAAATTGCCCAAGCCCAACAGTCCCAGATGCTTAGGCTTAACAACCTTATTAATATCCATCAAATGCAATCATTTTATTGCTATTACCATTGTACAGTAAGTTCTGCTGTCTGTTCTCTAGTCTATTTGCTACCACCTCTGAAGTATCAAACAATGACATATATTATACAGGAAGATTATTAAATATTAGCTTTAGTCACAGTAATCTGACCCCCAAAGGATAGCTACCACTTCTTCCATGTAGATAACTATTTTTCTAACCTTTCGATCACAATTGCTAAATGCAGTTCAGGAAAACCGTTGCTGGAGGCTTCCCCATGCTAGCTCCAACCTGCTTTTGCCTGCTTCCTTCCTCTGAATTTTTCTTTTTGTGCTAATTCTACTTTTCGTAGTAATTACTCTATGAATAGGAAAAGCCAGGATGCCAATTAATTGATTGGAAAATGGCATGTTAATTGAGTGGTGGTGTTACACAGGAGAACTATCAGATATTGGGCAATCTTTCCTCGAGGGACAAGCCGAATGGGGCCCTCTATTGAACAGCATTGCCTTGCAGCAATATATACTCCTATGTTCTCAGGTCTCTCTCTCTCTCTCTCTCTCTCTCTCTCTCTCTCTCTCTCACGCATGCATGCACGCACGCCCGCCTGTAACAAGTACATCTTATTAAGTTAAATAATGCACAAAAAGCTTTAAAATGTGCAACACCTGCACACACAAAAACAAAAACTGAAAAAAGAGAAAACGGCTCTATCATGATGAAAAAGGTTGCTTAAACGTTGAATTCCTTATCACCCTGTTTGGCCAATAAAATTACCCAAGTCATTTGCCTCTGACACCGTTTTTACAGGTGAATCAAGCCTGTGCTAAAGAAAGAATCTCATTGATGATAGACGTCCATCAGTTTTTTTTTTTTTTTTTTATTCTTTTTTTGCTGAGTTGGCCCAGTGGCCAAGAGAGGAAAGTGGAAACCACCCTGCCAGAAATCGATCCCTGACAAGGGCTATGGATCCGGCTAGCAACTCCTTTGATTCCCAACGTTGATCAGTTATCCAATCTGAAGCCATCACCATTTTGAGAACCCCCCTGAATATACTAGGATGTTTGGTCATCCTATAAACAGTTAAAAGTTGTACAAAGAACTCGCTGTTTCTGGCCCGCATAATAATAGAATGTGAATTCATATTTCTTCCCTTTACTGAAATCGCTTTTTTTTTTATATTGATGACCTTCTGTGATTGTCTACTCCAAAGAATTTGTCAGCTGGCAACTGGTGTCTAGTCCAGTTAAAACTTTTAGTTCATGTTCTGTTGCAAAGGGTCTGAGTTGCAGGAACCTTCTGTTTAAGGTGCTGCTCCTTTTGCTTCCCTGGCATTCACACTTGTAGCACAACCATGCTTGCCTTCCCTCATTTTCATCTGAATCTCCTACTTCTCACCAAATGTACTCTAGTCACTGTATTGGCATCAGGGTTGATCTGCTCTCGATTATAAGTTGTAGACACAGAAGTTAACTATCCCAATCATATTCTTATTTTTAAGTTAATGTTACAGGTACTGGAGGGAGGGTTCAAGGACAAGCCTGGGAAGTATAGAGATTTCTATCACACATGTTACTGTCTTAGTGGTCTTTCCGTGTGTCAGTATAGTTGGTCAAATGAAGTTAATGGCTCCACCCCTTTGCCTGGGGCAGTGCTTGGTCCATATTCTAACCTGCTGGAGCCCATTCATCCCCTGTTCAATGTTGTTTTAGATCAATACTACAAAGCACATGAGTTCTTCTCTCGGTCTTGGTGAGTACCTTTATTTTTTACTCCCCCTTTTGGAATAGTGACAATTTCATTACAAGTACATGTATACTGTATATGAGAAGAATACTGTATGATATGCACAGAAAAAAAGGGGACTAGACCGGGACACCGGACCAAAAGTAATTATCCAAAAACCGTTGTATGATAAACAGAAGGATCCTCTTCCTCATAATGATGATCTTCAATTTAATGTTGGACTGTGACACTGTAACATTTCTTGTTTGTGTTTCTTCTCTTCCCTTAACCTGTGCTATTCCAGCAGCGAAATAAGTTCCCCCAAAGGATGTGTCCCATGTGGGTTTTTCAGAAGTCACATTGATGAATTATATTAACCATGTAATAAGTGGACTTTTGCCCATTAAATGTGAATTCTTGAGCTTGCAGGTAGTTTTGGGATCCAGCCATGTTCAGTGGGACCTACTTGATGAATGGCCCTGATGCCAATGCAACTTTCGTCCTAGCACATGTACTGCAGAGGCCGAAGGCAAAATGTATGGTGTTCAAGCTCGGCCAGACAGAAGTACAGGTGGTCCCGTCTCCAAGTGATCCAGATCATCTATCTCTACTGTACACCAACATGAATGGATTACTTCCTAGGAACATAGAACAAAAACAATACAAAAGGGGGTGAAGGCACATAATCGTGGAAACTATGCATTTACAGGCAAGACTGCATGCGTGGCCCAGTTCTATGGGACTCACCCTTTTTTCTTGGCATCCCCTTTGATACTCTAGTCATCCCGTGAACCGGCATCAGGCCCAATTTTACAATGATTTTTTAAATTGATTCAACAAAGCGACTGTGGCTCGTACTAATTAGATTCTCCGAGTCCACATGACCGCACAAGCCAATAGTCTCAACCGACTTTGTTTTAGCAGGCGTGACAATTCCCGGTCCAATCTATGAGTCTTGGGATGACGTTTGCAAGGCAATTAATAAACAAATAGCAACACTGTGTGGCTCATTAATTGTATGTGATTTCTATTAAGATTAGATTTGCCAAAGTTAATAAAAAAAACCCCTTTGAACGAGGAAAATATTCCCCTACGATAAGCAGTCCGCTTCTATGGAGCCCACCTTTGATCAGTGTAGCCTTTTGATAGTAATCCCATGATATGGGATCAGGCAAGATCTCCAGTGTACCATTAAAATTTAAAGCTGGTAATCAAGGGCTCCCATAATATGGTGGGCCAATTTTTTTGGCTTCCCCTTAGACATTCCCATCTGTTGCCCTCCCATTGATATACATGCATTTTAGTGGGCTCCACAAGTTGGATGATATATAATGACACGTGCACTGACCAGAGGGGGAGTATTGAGGAGAGGGCTCCACCTAAAATGGAGCATTGAAAAGTATTTATGCCGGTAGGAATGGTTAGCTAAGGAAATCTAATATAATGGATATGCAGTCCAACCAATAATGGGTATATTTTGGGTTTTGGAGTTGGCAAAAGACTTGAAGGTGTCGTAGCATGACCATCCCTTGAGTAATGGGCCCCAAATAGGATCAACCTATATTCATACCTGATCATTGACTTTGTTTGGTTGGGCCTAGACTTTAATCAAACCATTTGGATTTTTTTTTTCTTATGGATTTGGTGATTGTTTTAAATGCCCAATCTAAGGTAGAGGCAAGAGAGTATGATTCTCCTACTCGAATCAATCATACATTATTTTTGAAGTAAAGTACTGATGTTTATTAATTGAATGTTCTGATCATTGTTAACAAAAAAAAAAAAAAAAAAAAAAAGAGCTACTGATTAATTTTCGAAGTAAAGTTCTGATGTTTATTAATTGATTGTTCTGATCATTGTTAACAAACAAAAAGCTACTGTAGGAAAAAATGAAAAAGGAGAGGGAGGGAGGGAGGGAGGGAGGGAGAGAGAGGGAGGGGAAAACTTTAGAATAGAAATGTGGTCTGGAAACTTTTCATTTAAGGAGTAATGATTAAAGATAACTTTTACTGCATCTATGTCTATATCTATATTTGTGATCCAGTTTAGTAAATATGCATTATTCATTACGACCATTGGAATTATGAGATGCCAGGGATCAACTTAAAGAGATTCCCTGTGATTCTATATGATGGAGCATTTCAAAATATTAAATGCTGGCGTTGACATTTTCCAAAAGTTCATATTAACTCCAACCATACCTTAACAATACAAACTGCAATATTTAATACATGGCCCAGGCCGGGCCAGCTTTTGTTTGAGCGTGCATTTGTTATCCGTTGAGTTCTTTATAGGACCATGGGCTGTGTGCCTGGCTCTTATGTGGCCTGATCAGTAATATTGTCTGAAAGGATCAGTCATCAATCACTATTCACTACTGGGGGGGTATTTATGGGCCATGCTGACCTGGATTTGGACTTCATTTGTTGCCCAGGGGCTGGGCCTGGGCCTCATTTTCTCATCTATTAGTTGAGCTATCTGCATTCTTAAAGACCCTGGTCGGACTTGACGTTAGCAAAAGGAGCATGTTTATGTTGAAAATTGGAAATTGGCTGGGCTTGAGCCTAGTTTTTTGGGCCCTTGCTCTGGAACCAGGGTTGAATATTAGGGCCCTGGAAAAAGGATTGACTTGGATATGCTTTGACCCGGCCGGCCCTCCTGCTCCATGAACACCCTATACCCACATTGCTTTGGAGGCTCACAGCCTAAAAATTACAAGGGTCTTGGGGCCGGAATCTCTAGGGGGGAAAATGAGATGAATAAGAAAAAATGGTAAAAAGAAGTTATACTGGTCCTCCTTGGAAAGCCCTTCAACAATTATACAATCCATGCGATTTTTGGGGCTATGTATCCCACTCCATATTCTGTATTTGATTACCCATAGGTGGGAGTGGGAGGATACATACCATACAGAGTCCATGAACAAATCTGATTTCAGAGCTTTCAAAGTTCAAGCTTCCCAGCTCTAGAAGGGTTGTTTTGATTGCAGGGATTTTTCTTCTGGCCTGTCTGATTGCGTTATAATATATAGCGATTGAATATATAGGATTTCATGGTCAAATGAGCTCCTCCCGTGGATTATTAAAGGGGCACGGTGTTAAGAGTTGGTGAGTTGGGGCTCACTGCCATGTCAACAAATGTGGCTCCAGCCACTTAATGAGAAAGAATCTGGATCCTCTATTGCAGTTGATACACACTCACTGTGAGTGGACTAATCACGACGAGCCATGTCCAAACAAAACCCATTTGATTTTGAAGTTGTAAGAGGTTTGAATCCAATGGGAAGTAGCTGCATGTGGTTGTGTCGACGTGACACACAGTGATTAGTCCACTCATTGTGAGCATGTATCAACTGCCGTTGAGGATCTAGACTTGATGAGAAAAAAACTCCTCACATCTTCATCAATCTCCCAATAGAGGCCATTGGAGACCTGTTATATCCCCCTTCAAACGGCTATTTCCCATGGATATATAAGGAAAGATAAAGGGGAAGAAGATATACACATAGCTCTAGAATCTTCATCTTCTTCTTCTTCTAGATTATTGTTCAAAGAAATCATTGGGGAAAGAAAAAGGAGGAAGAATTTGTTCTTGAGACCCAATCCATCCATCCATTAAATCACTCATTACGCATCCATCTCTAAGTTTGTGGACAATAAGGAGTGACTTTAGTAGGAGAGATTTTTAGTAAATCTCCTTTATCCTCTTGACAAATACGTGATTTTATCTTTCGCATAGATCGGTCTCTTGCGTTGTTGCAGACTCATGGCACTCGATCCAAGGCTTTTGAAATGATCTCTGACTAACATAAGGTGTGAATGATATGAGGTGAGGGTTGAGGGATATGAGGTGGAGATGTAGAGGGGGCTTTGGCTTTCCATTGGATTGAATTAGTAAGGTGATGGCTAGCTAGGCATTCATTTACCATCTTCCCTAGTTCTACTTCCATCAATTACAAAACTATCAAGCATAAACATGCGTAAGAATCCTCTAAATTTTATAATCTGAACGCTCGTCCATAGATATGCCATTTTTGAGAATTCTACAAATTCAATTTTCTAGATCAAATGGAGAAATATACCACAGAGCTGTCCCCGCAGAGAGTAGATATATATAACTTTGTTATAATGATGATGATGATTTTACTCTGGGGTGGTGATATTTGGTTGATGCCATGAACCCAGTGGAATGAGTATTCAGTTTAGAAGGAATTGTAGTTGTATGGTCTTAATTCAAGCCTACATCTATCACCTTGGCTAGTGATTAAGTGAAAGCGCTATTTCCCAAACACCAATCTCTATGATGGCACGTGTGGCCATGCATGGAAATGGGTGGAGCCCACATGCGTGTAGGCTCAGCAAAGCTTCAGAGGATTGATGATCTAATCAGCTCTCCATCAATTTAAAGACCATTATGAGGCCACGAGTGGTTCGGTGACCTAACCCTACTGCACTCAAGAACCTGGCCCTTGCCCTCATCACAAAAAAAAAAAGAAAAAAAAAAGGTATAGTTTCCTCATTCCTCATGCCCCCACATCCAGGCCCACATCTCAGTGATCCCACCAGCCTATAAACTGAGCCCCACCACACAGTGGCGGCTCCAGGAATTCAAGTCAGTGGGGTCGACAAAAGACTTATCTTCCGTAAATCGGATAAATTTATTTTCCCCTTTATCAACATTTGCCATCTACTTTCGATAATTCGATAAATGTAATATAAAATTATCAAATAATCTATTTCCTATAATCCAACAAAAATAATATAGAATTCTCAAAAAAAAATAAAAATAAATACATTGTTATTAATAGTTCTTAATCTAAAAAAAAGCCAAATACATAAACTCCTAGAGCCGCCCTCAGTAGGTTTTCATGTGTTGAAATCGTTGCATAATAGCTTTATTATCAACACTGGTAGCTACATTTTTTTAAATATATGTGACCAAACAGTCATTCATTCATTGATCTCACATTCGGTTACGTAACTTCTTATTTACGTATTTTATTGCTAAAAATGCTCTTTCTACCGTTGCAGTCGTTATTGGTAAAATCAATGCCAATTTTAGAAGCAAATAAACTAATTGGCATACAAAATCCTTATTTTTCTCCACTAATTTTCTAGCAATGTCATCAATTCCTTTAAATTCTAAAAACTCGTTGCTAGAGCATGGGCCCATTAAATTTTTTTTATATTTTGGTAGACAGTTGGCCTATTAACTTAAGCGGTATGAATTTTATAGTGACTTTTGTTCACTACCACCGCAACAAAAGAAATGTATAAAGTTAGCTAATGTGGAGGTGAAACTCTTAAATTAAGTGGGTCAAACTCAAAATTTTATGTGGGGTTAAACTCAAAATTTCAATTCATGACAAAAAAAAATTATTTTTAAATATTATTTCAGATCTCAGTGGGGTCAATTGACCCCACTGAGATCACTGTGGCACCGCCCATGCCACCACAGGAAGAAGATCATCCAATCAATCTTTTAAATCTTCATAATTAGAGGACTAATCAATATACCCCCATCATATCGAACCTATAGATAATGCTAGGTGGGCCCCACAAAGGCATGAATAGTTTTGGAAAAAGCCCCATGTGGGGGCCATCAATGATATGATGATGTCTTGTTCAAAAAATTCTCATGAAAGTGAGATATGGGCAAAGCTGAAAACGTTGCAAGAGAGCCCATGTGATCTTTCTCCATCTGAATAAGGAATGAGTCACTAACTTACCTTATCCGTCAAGTCCTTCAAAAGAGTAATACGTAGCTCTAAGTCTCTAACACACCAACAACAATCCCATGAGAGAGAGAGAAGAGTATAGAAGGCTTTAAGGCTTTCTTTCTTCTTCTTCTTCTTCTTTTTGGAAGGCAGTGATCGAGACCCTTAAACGCCAATCTTTACTGACCTTCTTTTCTCTAACGTTAAGAATCCGCATTGGCTACGTCTCCCAAGGACGATAATGCACTTTGTTGAAGATGTATACTTCATGGGTGGTTCAGTAAAGCTTGTGTGGTTTAAAGAGTGAAGTTCGCTTCACGGCAACTTCTTCTTGCCTTCCAAGACTTTTGAGAGAAATTGGAGTCAATAATGTAGATCCTAGCTCCTCTATGTTTTAAACCCAAAAGGCACACTACAGCTTGTAAGTAGGGCTGTCAATCATATCATGTTAACGAATTCGGATTACGGATTAACGAATTCGTGTTAAAATCACCTCAACTCATATACGACCCGTTAACTTAAACGGGTCAAAAGATCCTACCCGAACACGACCCGTTAACTTAACGGGTTACACGACCCAACCCGTGAACCCGTTAAGTAATTAAGTTATTTCAAAAATTAGAAGAAAATCCATACAGAAGTATATAAGGAGAAAATTTTATAAAGCACACGAAACTATAAATGAGGATTTTGAGTAGATCCTACCTAAAATCCCACTATAAAATAATAAATTTCGATTTCTTCTTATGAATATAAATTAATTCTAGCTACACTTAGTGACTAAAAAGAATTAACGGGTTAAACGGGTTGTTAATGGATTACTAGTGTAATTCGTACACGACCCGTTAACTTAACGTGTTAACGGGTTTGACCCATTAACGATCCAAACCCATTAAGAGCTCACCCGAACCCGTTAATATCGTGTGGGTTCGTGTCATGTTAACGGGTTTTGTGGCATTTTGACAGCCTTACTTGTAAGTGGGGTTTAACTTCTGACTTTGTATATATGGTTCATGAATAATACATGTGTAACCATGTTTGTTTGACACAATTTTTTTTCTTCTTTTTTTCTCTTTTATCCGTGGTATTTGACCCAACGGGACAAATTCCTCTATGACCCTACAAAAAAGGTGCAATAGGTAAATCTAGGGGGTGTCCGAATTGTGCCAACAAACCAACACCCATGCAGGTATTTGTTGTAGTTTCCTAAAAATGTATTTTGTGTGTTATATCTTTCAAAAGAAGCAGATTAGTTTTTTTTTTTCTAGAAAATTGTAATTTACATCGAATGGTGATGGACACATTCAAAACTTCTCTTTTGATCCTCCACTCACACCTTTTACTGTAAATTATGGGCCCTTTGGGTCTAAACAACTTTGGCCACCCGAGATTGTATTTTTATAAGTGGTTAAAAATGAAGAAGAAAAGTAAAAATATAAAAATAATCATCAAATAATCTCCTCCCTTTTAGTGGAAATTAAACCAAGTAAAGACGAGATATGAAGACCCAACAATTAACCTATAATTTAAATCCTCAGAAAGTAAAGGTTCCATCTATATTGCTGCTTTGTAGGCGATAAAAATCACTCACTTAGATTAGGATGTAGGATTTGGGAAGACCGAACGTTGAGAACCTGAAATGGGAAGGAAAATGGCTTGGGTCAGAGCCCCTGGCTGCTATGAGCCGAAGGCACTCCGATACCCGAGTTAGTTCTGGAAAAACTAAGCAGGAGGAGGAAGAAGAGTTCTGGAAAAACTAAGCAGGAGGAGGAAGAAGATAAAAACGAAAGTTTCAGTAAGGGTTCACGTATTATGAGTTGGCGTACCTCCATGGGGCTGATCCCATGTGTATATGTAGATGATTCATCGTTCATTCTTTCTTTGTGAGTGGGGGTAAGTGGGGTAAAGTCCCATCGGGCCTTACCCTGACATTCGGCGGTAGGTAAAAAGGGCGCATCCCATCATAAACTTCTATGCTTTCGGTCAGTTGATGTTAAGGAATGATAAAGCCAAATTTTTATCGCCATAAATGAGCGATCTTATCGCCATAAATGAGCACCCCTATTTGTCAGGGCGCTCTCGTACTTCTCATGGGAGTGTGATGGCCCACTCTACCTTCAGTACTTCTACCGGGACCAGGAATGGTCCGGCCGGGCTGGCATTTAGTTGGCACTTACGCCGAACTGCCGAGCTGAGTAACACTGAGCTAGCACTCTTAACCGAATTACCGAGCCGCTGGGCATAGGAGCATTTTGAGCCGACGCTTCTTATCGAGCCGCCGATCTGCTGACTGTGATTACTGAGACCGAGGTAAATGGCAAGTACACTACCGTGGCTCTCCCTTAATCTCGACATTACGGTATTTTACCTACACATGCTTTTTATCCATCGCCTCCCATAACCTAATATCATTCATACTTCCACCTCTTTAATAATCCTTATTGGAGCTTATTTCACTGTGAATCCTGTATATTTAATGCGATCGAACACACCATTTTTGTGATTCTTATACCATACAAAGCAAATTATACCATCAATTCTGGCCGCTAAAAGAACCATGCATCTGTACGTACTGAAATCTCATGCATCAGTTCATGACTCTTTATTCCCGTCTGGTAAGCAATCACACACGCACGCACGACACATCAGTTCATCACTCGGCGAGAGCATTACATATTTTGTTTTAAAATTTAAGCAGAAGAATACATGCCCAGATAAGTCTACCATTTGTAGAAGGTGCACTTCACCTTCCCGTGTCCAAACCCTTCAACTGGTGGGACCCACGAAACATATGCAATGGAACATTAATGTCCATTGTCCACCACTATGAAGTTGTAGCCTTCTTATTGGCGACTTCCTATTATCTATCCTGTAACCCCAATTGAACGGTCGCGATCTCTACAGCCATGGCCCACATGTACAGATTAGAGTGAATGCACCAACATCCTGTTCTCATTGATGCAGTGCATTGTACCATTCATTTTATCCATCCATACAATTACAAAGAGGTCAATTTGGTCATTCCAAAGAACCTCAAGTCAAGCCTTGGAGATTCAGGTTGTGATGGTCTGGTTGAGAGACTGCCATTCCAACTCTCTTCCCATAATTTAAGACACAATCCAGAATCGATACTAGAAACCTACCATTGAACTATCCTCATTTATTACTCCCATCATTATTTTACTACCTTCCATTGCTTCTCCTTTTTTTAATGCATGTATCTCACCATCATCTAATATTCATTGAGAATAGAGCGTAGAAGCATGGATCAAGGGCTTGCTTGCACCACAAACCAAAGAAACAGGAATAGAAGCCTCCCCATCAATTCAAAAAACAAAAAGCACATCTCCCACTGCAAATAAAAGAAAAAAAAAAACCACAAAGTAGATTGTAAGGGAAAAAAAAGAAAAAGGAAAAAAGAAAAAAGAAAGCATCTGCAGCAAAGTCTTCGGTTTTAATTGTACTATATTTATAGCTCATTGTGTGGTGGCACATGTATATTCAAGGTGTAATTAAGGAGTGTAGAGATGGGTAGGTTTGAGTTTTTATAATCTGCTGAGGCTGCTGTGTCATTTGGTGGGTGGAATGTGGATATGGGGGTGGAAATAGAAGCCATTGGTGTTTACACGGTGATGGTGATGGTGGTGTGGAGGATGATCATGGAGATGCAAATGGTTAGTTACATGCAACCATCAGCAATAAAAGAGATGTTTTGTAGCTGTCTTTTTCTTTTCTTTTCTTTTTTTTCCTCCTCTTCTGTGATATGGGTAGCTATTAAAATGGCACTGATTTGTTTCTTGTGTATTTGGTTACTAGCTAAAGGAGCTGTAGTGATCTCACTTCTATTGCACTGAAAGAAATGGAAATGAGAACAAGAAGGAGAAGAAATATAGGTGGTGGCTCTTGCTGGGGTTGTTCCATGTCTCCTCTTCCTCTAACCACAACAGCTCTTCTCATTTTCCTCCTAGTCATTTTCGATCAATCTATTGCCATCTCTGCATTGAACTATACTAGTCACAAAAGAGTAGCAAGCCTAAGGTTCGCTAGGATCCAAAAGCACTTGGACAAGATCAACAAGCCAGCCATCAAGACCATAGTGGTAAACACAAGGATGACTAACATATAATCATGATCTTTGTTGTTTAGATTCCTTCTCTTTTTATGTAGCTGTTTTGGTTGATTTGGATAGAGCCCAGATGGAGATATCATAGATTGCGTCCATCGTGGTCGACAACCAGCCTTGGATCATCCCCTCTTGAGGAATCACAAGATCCAGGTAGGGAAAACGAGCTTTGGTTTTGACCTTTCTGCATCATTTTTTTTGGCTGAAGACTTCATTAACGAAATTGTGTTATGGTCTTTTGTGGGTCATGTAGAAAGTGGCACCAGAGAGGCCTCGATTGAAAGATGAACAGAGCTGGAAGAATTATAGTGGAAATACAGATATAAGAGGGGCATGGCAGACATGGCACCAGAGTGGTAGGTGCCCAAAGGGCACAGTTCCAATTAGGAGAAGCTCTGTGGATGATGTCTTAAGAGCCAAATCCTTGTATTACTATGGGAAGAAGCAAGGGAGAGGGCCCTTTGCTAGGCCTACTCGAGCACAAGCACCTGATGTTATCAGTGGCAATGGACATGAGGTTTGTTCCATGAAATTCCTCTTTCTGTTAAAAAAGACAAAAGGATTAAAATGAATAAGTGGAAAGAAGAAAAAATAGATGTATTCTTGTTTTCTTAACACCATGCCTCATTAAATGTGTTAAATATGTATGATCTATGGCTCTTTTTAGGTATAGCCAAACGCCTCTTAATCTAATTAGTGACGTGCATGAATTTTCTTCTTCATGTTCTATAATCCCATGTGATGACCTATATATTTTGTGTTTTAGAAGCAAAATTATATTTAACTATTTTGCACTCTAGCTTATCTAATATTCTTCATAATGTGTTTGTCATAAGCTCAAATGAAAATGAGTTGCGTCTGATTAACAGTTGACTTTTTTATTAAAAAAAAAAAAAAACCTTACCAAATCATAATATGAGTTCTACCTGAGAGTTGTAGCACTCAGAATCAGCCCCGTTTAGATGGATGCAGCTATAATGAGGATGATGTTTTTATCTATAGACATGTGGATTTTCATTATTTCAGTGTTTGTCTGTGTAACTCCTAAACAAAGCTATCATCATTAAAGTCTTGTTCCAACTATGTTAGGATCAGCTAACCATAACCATTCATCACATCCAAAAAAAAAGGAAAAAAGTAAGAAAATAGAGATCCAATGTGGAATGTTACATGTTAACAAATAGAACATCTAAGTGAGGGCCATAGCCAATAAATCAAGTGATATTTACATTTGATCAATTGGCACTTTTGTGGGCTATTATTTGCTAGAAACTTTGTAGGCTATCCCAAAGCAATCTATACAATTGGATAATAAGCAACATCCAATTGGCGGGCCAGTGTCTAAGTAGTTGTGACATTCAACCATCAAACTAATAAATGGAAAGGTGTCCACAACAAATTTTCATGTACAAATCCCACTAAATTATTACTATCATTGTTGTTATTGCTAGTAACATTATTTAAAAAAACCATCTAATTTTTTATATTTTTGTGTTTTTATTTGTAGCATGCAATAGCATACACAGTAACATCAGAAGAAGTGTATGGAGCCAAGGCTACAATAAACGTGTGGGAACCTTCAATCGAAGGGCCAAACGAGTTTAGCCTCTCACAGTTATGGATTCTTTCAGGGTCCTTTGATGGCACAGATCTCAATAGCATTGAAGCTGGTTGGCAGGTATGTGATCTTCTATTGTGGGTTCATCTAACCTTCAAGCAATCACCATATACTTCATCAACACCATCCAAATGATGGATGAATAGGAAATAGTCCAACAGTCAAAGCCCATCCAAAAAAAAAGTTGGCAGATGGGTGGGACTGGGACCCAATTACCAAAATCCCATTAATTGATGTGATTTGGAGCCACCCAGTTGCCCATGGGCGTAGATGTTGGATGGCAAGAAAAAAAAAGGTTATGTCACAATCTGCTGGAATGAGGAATTCACCATTGTAGGAAGCTTTGAATTCTTAGAATTTTAAACAGTAAGATTTCCAACTAGGGTTCTCCTGTTTGGCTGACTACGGATTCATCAAGTGATCATGTGATCCCCTTATTAAAATCCCACCTTCTTGTAAGAATAATCTTGTGCCCCACGCAGGGGTACGAATTTCATTATCTATTCAATTCAAATACTATCTTGAAACTGGAACACTTAGACTGACAATAATATTTGATTATTTATCAGTTATTGGGATCTAAACAGACTCTTAGTGATTTCTCATAAACTAACTGTAGATAAGGACAAACCATAGAGCACCATTTAATTCCTTCAAACAAAGGAAAATGATAGAAGACAAGAGAAGGTTTTTTTTATTGTTTTTTTTTTTTACTGAAGATTTGATTTTTCTAGACAGGTCAGCCCTCAGCTCTATGGAGATAACAGGCCAAGATTATTCACTTATTGGACGGTCAGATCTCTTTCTTCTTATATTTGATTATAGTACCCCACTAAACTACTGAATACCCCCAAGAACAAATTTGTAATATCTTAGTACATAGATGTATATTGTATATGTGCTGGAGAGAGAGAGAGAGAGAGCCATATATGTATATTTGTTCAGTGTTTAATGAGTTTTTACATTACGCTACAGAGTGATGCTTATCAGGCAACAGGGTGCTACAACCTTCTCTGTTCTGGTTTTGTGCAAACAAATAACAAGATTGCAATTGGAGCTGCCATTTCTCCAGTCTCTAGTTTCTCTGGAAGCCAATATGATATTACCATTCTAGTCTGGAAGGTTTGGAAATCTTTCCCCTTTACCCTCTTACTAGTACTTCTACTTTCCTGCCCTGTTGTGTAACGTTTTTTAGTTGTAGGTAACAGTTTTGGCAATTGACACACAACAATATCTCTCCTTAATTTTTTTTTTACCTTTTTAACATATTGGACCCATAGAAATGTGCCCAACTGCAAATTATCAGTATGATTCTGTTATTTTACTCTTTTTTTCTTCAAATAAAGGACAAAATGGACCGCCATTATATGCGTCGTTGCGGTCCTCATAATTAATTGTTTGCAAGTCAGGTTTTAAAATCATGATTATCAATGTTGAAGCCAAGTTAAAGTTGGCTAATCTTGGCCTGGTGAAAGTCACTTTGCTATGCATGTGTACAAGTGAAAGAAAATTATGGAAGATATAGAAGTCAGCTCTTGAGATGGAGCTACCCAAAAAATCTAAGACACTTGGCATATTAAAGAGCTATTTGACTCCGATAATTTTTTTAAAAATAAATATAAACTAATATTTTTTTTGTAAAATAGCTCTATTGATCATTGCCAGCTATTCATACAAGGTTTTGAAATTGATGGTTGAACTATAAACTCCACATCTTCTTTTCCAACCTAGAAGGCTAAAACTACAGTTAGAAGGACATTAAAAGAACCCAGTGCATCAAAAAAGTAAGAACTGTACTAGAACTGCAAAGTTTCTGCAGAAGAAACTGTAAAGAGGAGCTTCCTAAATAAATGAAAAAAAAAGGGATAAATTTAATAAAACTAAATCAATACTGCTCCTAAACAAAACAAGAACAACAATTAATAGTCTCAAAACATTTATAAAACCTCTTCCCATTATGAATGTTCTCAAATGCCCCATCACAAGTTCAAATGGACTCAACTCTCTCTCTCTCTCTCTCTCTCTCTCTCTCTCTCTCTCTCTCTCCTGCGTTTTGCAAAAAAAAAAAGGGAGGGTCCCACTTTTTTCACCATATCTTTTTATTGAATGGAGACTATAAAAGTTTCACCCATCCATAATTACTAAGAGCAAGGTAATCTTAAGTAGTAGTAATCTCTGTGATGTTGTCCAGGATCCAAAGCTGGGCAATTGGTGGATGGGCCTGGGAGACAACATGCTGGTGGGTTACTGGCCCGCAGAGATCTTCACTCACCTATCGGACCATGCCACCATGGTGGAATGGGGCGGTGAAGTTGTCAACATGCAGCCCAATGGAGTCCACACCTCCACTCAAATGGGCTCGGGCCACTTCGCCGATGTGGGCTTCGGACAAGCCAGCTACTTTCGCAACCTCGAGATCGTTGACGCCGACAACAGCCTTACCTCTGTTGGGCCCATCTCGACGATAGCCGAAAACACCAACTGCTACGACATCAAGAGCTCCAAAAGTGGCGACTGGGGCACCTACTTCTACTATGGTGGGCCTGGGAGAAATCCAAAATGCCCATGATCCACATAGCCCGACCCACTCCATCCAGTTCTTGATTTGGTTTAAGCTAAGCCCCTCCAAATCTCTAGTTTCATTAGTCTATGAAAAAATGTCCATCTCGTGCCTCTATCCATCATCATACAAATATTTATTGTATACATCCAGATCATTCATTTAGTAGGTCTAACCATGTATGGGCCACGTGCGAAAGAACGGCATAGATTAGATGCTTTCTCCATCCATTCATCCATTTAAGTGTTGGAATTCTGGCTGTTAATCATCCTAAGCTATGAATGGTGACAGCATCTAATCAATGGGGTCAGTTATGCCCGGCCCATGCATTAACATGACCCAGTCAATTAATGTCTGGATCACTTCATGTCTACTCTTTTGCTACACAAGGTGCAACCAAACAGGGAAGAGCCATCAAGGTCCAAAAACGGTTCAAGCATTCCTCTTTCTTGTATATGTATGTGTTATTAATATAGAATGGTTAATCTCACATTGTTTTTTGTCCATGTGATGAGGATTCTTTTCCAACATATACTACAGTGCATTTTGGCTTCCAATTTTTCAATTTATAAAGTGAAGGGTGGTAATTCCTGATCAGACCTGCCAACTCAAGTCCAACCCAACCTGCTAATTCCATTTTTGTATTCATGTTTGTAACCCGAAAAAAACAAATGGGTTAGGTTTAACTGAGCCCATACATTCTAATCTACGTGCCAAACCAACATGAATTTGAGCAGGCCCAACTTAATTACTGTGTTAGCCTGCCAACATTACCCTAACTCAACCTGGTTAACAATTAGGTTGTATTTGGGCTGGACCATACTCGTTACCCGAATAGATCAACCTGACTTTAACTGACTGATTGCCACCCTTGTTTAAGAACAATTCTAAAGAACCTGATTCTGGAGGCTATAAATTCTTAATAGCCTGAAGTATGAAGTTAAAAATTCAAGTATGTTGGGCACTTGGGCTTCTTTTTCAGTCCTAGAGATAGTCAAGTAACAAGATTTTTGAATCGCCAATGTTAGGGCAAATCGGCTCAATCAAATCTAGTGGAATGGGTCTGACCAAATCTAAACGAGTGATCAGTTGCTATAGCAATCAACACTACCAAGCCTACTACCAAGATAAACACTATAGTGATAAATAAAAATACTAAAACATGCCTCTTAAATAATTCTCCACAACCGACGTGGGACTCTAAGAATAAAACAATGTGCTTTAACGCAAAGGATACCGACAAGACTAGCCCCACAACCTATGGATAATGCTAGAAGAAGTGGTACAAGATTGGAACAAGCATTCAAAATCAACGGAGGAAGGAAATTGGATGGCTAGGATCTTTCATTTTTAGCATCAGATCAATGGTCTAAATCAAAGAACCATGGTGACCCACCTCCACCTCCCAAAACAAGCATACAAGCACAAGTTTCCATGTGGCCTCTGAGTATGTGAAGTCAGAGAGTTACTCTTCCTTCATTTATTTAAAATTTGATTTGAGGGGTCCTTTTCTGATGAATATGGACCATTTGATTGTGCTGGAATCAAAGCAGTTGTCTGAATTTCCTAAATAGGATTTCAAACATGATGTCTGTTTTATGAGAGAGAGAGAGAGAGAGAGAGAGAGAGAGAGAGAGAGGACCAATGTATTGAATGGGAGTAAATACGAGGGAGCTGGTTGGGAAAGGAGCCACTGGGAAAGATATCTGCATTTGATTTAATGCACGTTGCTTCCATTCTTGAATTGAGGAGTAGCGTTGAGGTTCTCAAAAGCTATCTACCATTCAGTGCAGTCCAGAAGTATACGCTTGTGGGTGTAGTTGAACAAGTCAAACTGCCGTGCACTTTCAAAACTTATATAAAAATTCTAGGTCTATTTCTAAAAATCCAATAAAAATCGTTGGTCCACCCTCAAAATTCCACATGAAAACTTTTGGTTTGCCCCCAAAACCAAACTATCTATTAGTGTCTGCGCCCTAAACAAAATTCTTAGGTTTGCCGCTGCCAAGGGACACTCAATTTTAGAGTGCCAATAACTTAAAGCTTAGCGACAAATGCAAACCCTCCTATCCACATGCACCTAGTGAAAGTATGGGAGGTGGCCAATGAAGATAAGTGCCAATCAAAGACAAAACCTCTTCGCTTCCTAAGGCGCAGAATCCTTGGCCAATTGGGTTACCGCTCAACTTCATTATTCATCATCGGATAGGGGTAGGACTCTCTCAAAATCCCACTCCTTGGCAATTTCAAAAGAATAACAAATTGATGAATAAAAGAACCCAATAATCGGTGGGCCCCACCTTACATGATCGATCATGCATTCATGAGCATGTACGGTTGATTGTTGAGAACATGGCGCCAAAATATCAAAAATCAAGCTGATCATGCTTTAATTTCTTGCTTGTGAATGATCTAAATTTAGCTTTCAGCATCAGAAGGTGTTGGTACCATCTGTTGTATAGCTAAACCAGACTGGCAAGACAGAGACATGGATGCCAACTAGGGTTCTCAATGACTGTAGGGTATCCCAAGTTGTTTCATTGAAGAAGATTCTCCGTAACGGAGGGTCACTTCCATGATATAACAGATTTTAGTATTCACTGTATATTTTTTTTGTCTTTTTGGTAAAATAGTATTCACAGCATGCAAACCTGAAATCAGCTCGGAATCAATTCAGCGAAATGGGTTAGATCAGAATCCAATCTGGTTTAAAATCTTATAGACCATTTGTAGAAGGATCTAATTAAAACAACTCTATTTTGATTAATTGTCGGTCGAAAGAACTAATTAAAACAACTCTATTTTAAAAAGAGCTGATTCAATCAACTCTATTTCAAATAGATCAGACTTGCCAAATAAGCCCTAACATTCATACTTTTGTTGGAAAAGAAAAATAACATAGCGGGTTTGAGAGCGCCAAAATATACATGTAATTAGGGTGTCAACCGAAAAGGTTGACTAAAGAATATTTCATGGGTGAGTTCTCCATGTAAATGCACATTATGTACATTCAATTGGCCGCTATAACAAATGAAGTAGACTTAATCACTGGGCTGAAAGTGTTGTTATAATCTACAGTAGGTTGTTGATTATATAGCCTTTCGCGACAAGTCATCAACCCAACGTCTCTTCATTTTAAGCAACCACTTGCATCCGACTACGAATGGGGCTGTTATTTTATTTTTAGCAATGTTTTCTAAACATGTTGGTGTTTGGAGTCTAATGAGATGGAAGATTTGGTTATCTTGAAAGTACTTTAGATTTTGAAAGCATATTTTCAATCTAAGTTAGTGGTGAAGAGTGATATAGTGAAAGTGATATCTTAGATTTCTTCACCTAATTAGTTGTTCCAAGGAGATTTCAGGTTTACTTTAATAAAAATTCAGTCCTTGTCGTCACATCTCTAAGTTGGGTTAAGACACATTGGGCAGCTGGTTTTTTTTTTTTTTGGTATCCCAGCTTCAATGGCTGGGACCTTTTTTTTTTTTTTCTTCAGAGAGCCCGGTATACTCAGGAAGGAAGCCCACCAAAGTGGGAAGAAAGCCCGGCACACCCGGGAAGGAAGCCCACCGAAGTGGGAAGAAAGCCCGGCACACCCGGAAAGGAAAGCCCACCGAAGTGGGAAAAAAACCCGCATAAACACATGTAGGAATATATAGGGGGGGAGGTGGGGGGTTGAACCCCTGACCTTCCCAATAAGAACTCAACTCCTTACCAGTGGGGGGAAGCCCACCAAGGTGGGAAGGAACCCTTCGCAATCGGCTAAGCAGGAGGTGGAGGGTTATCCTTCGTTTCTGGGTTCCATCTTGAGTAATGTGCAGTAAAATGGAAGGTGGGTTCAACTTGAGGTAGCCAAAACTTGGTGATAAGGAGTGATAGCTATGGGTGGGTTAACATAAATACAAACATTAAGAATGGCTCCTTACCCGAGTGGTAAAAGCGTTGGTTTTTATCCTGCTGTCCGGGGTTTGAATCCCGGGTACATCACTTTCCTACTTGTGTGGGCTTTCTTCCCACTTGAGTGACTGCTTTTCCATGTGAATGCAGGCTCTCTCTTGGGTCTGAGGGATGCTACATAAAGGGATGCATCAACAACAGAGGAATGAGTAGTAGATGGTGGGGGTAATGGGGATGATAGATTCTATAAAGTTGGGATGATTGGATTGGGTTGTGTAAAAGTGGCTGGGAGGGAGCAGGGACGGACCTGCATGCGAAAAACCTGGGGCGGTCACCCAAGGCCCGATTTAAATTCTCCATAGAGTTTTAATGGGGCCTAGGAGCAAGAGCGGGCCTACTCTGGAGTGATCTGGGTGGTTGCCCTATGTCAGAATTGAAATTCCCATAGAGTTGAATGGGACCTTAGAGCATGCCCTACATGTTTAAATTTGACACTCGACATATAACTAAAGATAGTCCTACATATGTAAAACTTTGTTGGTAAAAAGCAAAAAAGAAAACATTGCGGCAACACAATACGTCCTCTTTTTTTTAAACCCCTTCGCACCAATTGTCAATCAAGCTCCTCATCACAGGTCTCTATTTACTGTGTAAACTACTGCATCTTCATCTGCTAAACATATCTAGTATAATCCTTCCTAATCATTCTATATCTAAATTTAAACACTTAATCTCCAAGTCTTAATTCCAAGCCCTCAATCCCTAAATCATAATCCAAACCCTAAGACCTAAACCATCAAATCTGAGTGTAGCTACAAATCCAAAGATAATCAAATCCATTCCCGTTATCATGTCCTTTTACCCGCACTATGATTCAAAGATGGATTCTCACTCCCATTATGCGTTGGTTGGAGGCTTTGAGATAGGGAAAAGGAAAAGGATGGGTGTCCTCAAAATGTTCTTGTATTCAGTTTTTTCTCACACACCCACTCACCTTGAATTTGCAGCAATCTCCATTCGGCATTGATATTAACATATAAATTTAGTGAAACATAATAATGCGAATTTGAGTATCTAAGACTAAAATTAATGTTAGAGTCATTTTTTATCCATTTAATGCTTTTTGATACTTTTGATTAACATCCTAACCTCTTCGTTGCCCAATCTTTAATAACCATCTAGTTGAGTTCCACGAGTTGGACATTTTCTAAAGAAAAACGTGTAGGTGCTATTTGGTAAGGTGGAAAAGTCTATCAAAATTTAAATTATTTTTTGCAATGTTAAGTCTAGCGAAATTTTAGCCCCACCAAAATGAAAATCCTAGGTCCGCCACTGAAATAGAGGATGGTGATGATGATGAAGAATTAACTAGAGTGGGTGTGCCTTGAGCAGTGGCTTAAAAGAAGGAACAAAGGGCATTAATAGGAGGTGTCCCCACTTAATGAGGAGGAAGCACGAACAGATACTCTAAGAAGAGTGTAATAAAAAAAATTCAAACAATTTTGTAAGAAAGTCATTCCCTTAGAAGTGGTGCTAGTAAGAGATTGATCAGAACTCGTTCGTTACTGAAATGGTACTGATCCATGGGGCGTGAGGATTGAGGAGCTGGTGCGGCCGTGTATACTGTCTCTTTGCACTCTCTCCGCGGAGACATTTTGCTCATGGCCATTGCTAGCAGGATAGCCAATGTCCCAATTTTATTGGGATTGATTATATCAGTTTTGTTTCTCCACTCCGATCTATTCTGAGCTAAATCTTCATATGGTACACTTATTCAAATCTATTTTTACTACTTTCATTCATATCATCTCCCGCCTATCTATTTTCCTTGGTGGGCCATCAACCAGCATAGCTAAGCTTTTCCTCACTAATGCCCAAACTATTTTAAAGAAGTTTATCTAACTTCACCCCCGTGATATTACCCCTAAATGTTCAATTTTTATTTTGTCATTCTAATTTTTACCATGCATCCACCTCAACATTCTTATTTTTGCTACATCCATTTTGTGCATATGTTGCTTCCTGATTAACATTCTGGTCCATAAGTCATAATTGGTCTAATTGTTGTCTTATAAAATCTTTCCTTCAATCTTGTTGGTATTCGTCAGTCACAAAATACTTTAAAAGCAAGTCTCCACTTCAACCATTCTACTTTTATCCTATGTTCAACATCTTCATCAATTTCTCTATCTTTACTAATTATCAAGTCAGGGTAATGGAAAAAATCTCTTCGTGTTATATCATGCATTTCAATTCTCACAGTAGTTTTAGTTCTTTGCATATGCTCACTGAAGTTGCAATCCATAAATTCTATCTTTATACGACTTATTTTAAAGCCTCTAAGTTTTAAAGCCTCCCACCATCTCTGAGTTTTACATTCGCATCGTCTCTTGATTTATCTACAAACACTATTATCATCTGCAAATAACATGTTCCAAGGTACCTCCTCTTGAATATGAGCAATTAACTTATCCATAATCAGTGTAAAGAAATAAGGGCTTAGAGTTGACCCCTAATGCAAACCTATGGTCATTGTCTCTCCATACATAGTTCTCACACTTGTTACCTCTCCTTCATATATGTTTTTAATAATTTCAATATAATCTCTTGAAATATTTCTTTTATTTAAAACTCACCAAATTAAATCTCTAGGTACCTTTTTAGAAGATTTTTCAAGATCAATGGAGACCATATGTAGATTTTCCATCTTCACTCGATATTTTTCCATCAATTACTTAAGTGAGAAGATAGTTTCCATAGTTGACCTCCCTGGTATAAAATCAAGTTGATTTTCAGATATATCCGTCTTTTGTTCAGGTCTTTAATCCATTACTCCCTCTCATACCTTCATAGTATGACTCATAAGTTTAGTCTCACATTAATTGAAACATTTTGTATATCTCCATTGTTCTTATAAATAGGTACAACAACACTTCGTTTCCATTGATCTGGAATTTTCTTTATCATTAATATCTTATTGAAGAGTCTAGTTAACCAAATCCCCCCAACTTCTCTTAAGTATTTCTAAACCACTATCGAAATGCCATATGCACTTGTAGCTTTTCCCGTCTTCATTTATTTCAATCATTTCCTCACTTCCACCACCCTAATACTATAAAAAAGAAAAAGGGGTATATTTTCAGCTAAGGAAGTATCCTCTCTTGTTCTTATATCTCCTATATAGCATTCATTTAAAGGTTTGCTCAAATATTCCCTCCACCTTTCTTTATATTTGGTCATTCACTAAAACTTTTTGGTCATTACTCTTAATACATTTGACATGATCTACGTCCCTACATTTTTTTTTCCTTATTTTCGCAAGCTTAAAATTATCATTCTCTTCTTCGCTCGTTCCCAACCTATTATATAGGTCATCATATGTTTTAGACTTTGCAACACTTTCTATGTTCTTAACTTTTTTCTTTGCCTTTTTATATATCTCATAGTTTTCGATATTGCTAGTCCCCTGTCAAACTTTGTAACAACGTCTCTTTCCTCGAACAACTTCATTAACCTCTACGCTCCACCGCCACTAAATTTCTTTATTATAGTGCCATTCTCCCTTTCAACTCTTCAAGCATCTCTTTTGCAATCTTTCTAATACAGTTAGTCATTTAATTCCACATCGATGTAGTTTCTTAATTTCACATCAATGTAGTTTTTTCCTCAAAATTCTAATCTCTCTCTTGAATCACTTTATCCTTAAATATAGTTGTTATTTCTCCATTCAAATCCCTCCACCTTGCTTTAGGCACATTTAATTTACTACTCCTCTTTTTCTATTTCTAATGCAAGTATCTAAAACTAGTAACCCATGTTATGTGCTCAAACTATCTCCTAAAATAACCTTACAATCTTTACAAGTCAATCGATCATATTTTCTAACTTGAAAATGTCTATATGCCTCCTGCTATTTCCACTTTTATTGGCAATTATGTTCCTCTCTTCTTCTTTTTAAGTAGGTGTTTGTTATGACAAACAGGGATGATAATAACTCAGGCTTAAACGGGGACCCGCACCTATCCTCTCCTATTAAGGACAGGTTTGTTAGTGGTTTTCTTGAAATGAAGTAGGCTTGGATTTTGTTGATCTAACCCACCTTGCCCACACACATATAAGATAGATTTATTTATTACTAAAAGTATAAACAAAATTGATATGGTGCAAGTGGTGTTCGGGCGTTAAGTGGTGTTCGGGCAGGTCCAGCCATGGATAGGTCCATTTGCACCGTTGTGTTCAAGCATTAACTTACTGCATGTGTGAAGATAAGGTTGTGTGTTTGAACCTTACCCAGTTTTTTCCATGCATTTATATTTAAAAGTTTTTAAGCTTTAAATTTGACCTGGCCCCTTACCTAACAGCATCCCCCAAACCCACCCCGTTGCCATTCCTAATTATCCAGACTTGGGACCGGCAGTAAAAACTGGAGAGTTAGCTAGCCAATGTATGATTTTACATTACTCGCCACCCCCGTCTGATCTAAAATATCGAAATCTAATGCTCCAACCACAAAAGTTTCACCACCTTCTTGAAAGTCTCACAGATAGCAAGAGCACCGTTTTAATTAATCAGAGGAAGGATCCAACAAAACCTGCTAAAATCATCTTTAAAATGGACCTAATACTAATGCCTTTCAATAGAGATCCAACCGGAGCTGGTCCCTAGTGGTGTTTGTGGGCAGGGCCAGCCCGATCCTAGTCCAACCTTCTTTATGCCAGGCTTGGGTTAAGTGAAAGAAAGCTCAAAGCCAGGCCCGTATAAGGATTGCATGTAATTCAATTTATTTAGGCCAAACATTTGCTAGAAAGCCCAAAAGATCTATCAAAAGCCCGGTTCAGCCAGGCCTATTGACTAAATGGGCGTGCTCCGGACTGACTTTTATGGCCCATTTATGGCCTGGCCTGAGACTGTGTTTCAAAAGTCGGGCTGGGCCTGAATATGCCTCAGTCCAGCCAGGCCTGGCCTGGCCCATGAACACTCCTACTGGTCCCCATATATCTGAAAAGAAAAAATCAAGGGAGCCTTCACCGATTTTAGAAGATGACAATGACAAGATGTTTAAGGCCTTTCCCATATAGGCAAGCTTTACAGTTTTAATGGATAAGTAGGGAAGTTCAAAACTTCAAATGAACATCAAACAGTTATAAGGGAAGCATACCCAAGCCTGTCATGCCATTGCCCTACTGACGCTCGCACTGTTACGAATGCCATTTAGTGTATCCTCTAAATTCATCTCATAAAGACCTTCCCTACTCGATCCTTAAACAAAAGGCTTTGCCATGTGCTAATCCTTTACACAAATATGGTAAGGGGCGAAATTCAAATATGACATTGTTATCTCGTGCACACTAATTGACTGAAAGTAAATTCCATGTGTATCTTTGAGGGCACGTTTGGCAACAGTCATCGCTGTGGATTCCTCGCCCAAAATCCGCGATTTTCGTGTTTGGATCAGCATGGATTTGAAGAGGATGGAAAGGAGATTTCTTCTCTTTTGATTATTTCTGGAATCAGAGTCCCCGCCCCCGCCCCCGCCCCCCCAATGCGGATTTTCTCTTTCCGCACAATGAAGGATTTGCGGAGCCACAATGCATTGAGGCATTAATATTGGGCAAAACGGTTTTTGCGTTTTTTTTTATCTCTATGAACCCCACAATCAAGATCTAAACCGATAATAGTGTTAAGAAGGTCCAAAACGGTCAACTCACTAAATTTCAACCGTTGATTCATCTTAGATCTTGAGATATTTGCATAAACGTCCGAACCGTTCGATGGCAATTTCTGGGCCAAAAAATGAGATTAAATCCAGTCCATTTTTTTCGATTTTCTGGTTCCTGTGGGCCCCAAAATCATGATTTGAACCAGTAGTTATTTCAAGGAGGTCAAGTACAGCTAGTTCACCAAATTTCAACCGTTGATCATTCTTAGATCTTGAGATATTTGCAAAAAAGTCCAGGTACTAAAATATTAAATTCTTATTCTTGTGGGCCCCCTTTGCATGATCAGAACCGTTCATATTTTCTAGATGACCACATAGTACTTTGAGGTGAAAGTTGAGGTCTTGATTTTTCATGGATTTTGAAAATTTTTATAAAACATATTTATAACCATTGGATTATATATTCTACAATTTGTAGAAATCCTCCCTCTATCCAAACATGGAACTCTCTTTGGGAATCCTACTAGAGGATTGTGGCCTTCTTTGGAGATGGAGAGAATCCTCTAAATAGAGGATTCTTCTGCGTTTACCAAATGTGCCCCGAAAGATGCAGAATATTCTTGAGTGCAAATAATGAATTGTCAGTATGTTATGAATATTAAAACCTGTACCACCACCAACTTTAAGTTGTCCATTGCCTGTAGTCCAAACAAATGGTCAAACTGGAGAGATTGGGTGTAATGTGGTTTGTTGCTCTGGAATCTGGATGCCATGATTCTTCAAGGAAATTTGAAGAGGCATAGGACACATTCAGGTTTGGTTGAGAATCAATGGCCATGATCAAAGCAATGGTGACACTCAGCTGTAAGCCCGATACTCACCAACGTTATAGTTTTGGAATGAATGTCTCTGCTTTTGGACAGATCCAGTCATGGACTCTCCTCGACAACAATCCCGTCTTCATCCTTGGTTTCTAGTTTGACAGCGCCGGTGTTGGGACTTGGCTAGAGGATATGACTCAGAACTTTGCTTCATAAAAATATAAGCAGAAGGGTAGCACAGCTTCAGGTGTGACGGACTATCCAATAGCTGAATTTCATGGCTTAACAGTTATCCTTATAGCTCTTGTAAAGCAACTAGCTCATTAAGTGTGGATAGAGATGTACAAGCTACCTGTATTTATGAGTTAATCCCACAAGAATATGGATGGAAATCCTCTTCTGGAACTGGTTTCTCAACAATCACTTCGCATGTTATGGATACTCCTCCTTTTGTTCTCAGAATAGCACATTATACATACTCAGTGATGATAGAGCACCCTTCCTGAGGATTTGCAGTTGAAGTTACAGTTATGTAATCCTTGCTCGACTGGAGAATCAATTTTCCAATCCCATTGAAACACCATGACAAGTGGAGAGACATGCCTTCAGCGAGAGATGATAGAATTAGAACCCACGTTGAGGAGTGAGTCTTGGTGTAAGCCTAGCAACGTATTCTGGATTAATGTTCTGCTTACCATTTGAATCCGCACATAGAAATTTGTCAGTATGCTCCATTGACACACTGCCAAGGAGGTCAAGCTTCATACAAAAGGAATGAATGTGATTTCCAAAGAAAGTAAATGGCAGACTGTTAAGGATGTTTGAGCTGAGAGGAAACGTTTGGCTGTGGTGATAAAAAAAAATTTTAAATAAATCTACAGAAAAATGCAACACGGGTGGGTGTTTATGGCTTCTGGGTTTAGCATAACATGAATAAGAATGGTTAATTTGTTGTGGTCAGTCGCCCTTCGAGTTACCCACATCCCTCTATTTTTCTTTCCAACCTATAAATGGATTTTTCCTTTATGGAAAAAAAAAAAAAAAAAGAATTCAGTTGCTACAACTATATGATCGATACATCATATGGCGACTGCTTCCTTGGATCTCGATAATACAAAGCAATGAGTTGGTTGCTAGTTCTTATAGTTATTAATTAGGGGCTGGTCAGTTTTTTGAATCCCAACTTTAAAACACCAACGAGTCACACACTAAGCATAGCAGTTCCCAACCCTCCCCGCCCCACCCAACCACCCCCCACCCCGAGCGCACCCATACCAGGTTTCAGTCCAGAAAAATACTGTCACCTTTTCCCATTAAGAAGTGGGTCAAGGGATCAAATTTGTCTTTCACCTGCATGAAACTGTGTCCCACTACAAAGTTGGTGTTGCTAGCATATAAGTTTCTCCACCCATCCCCCTTCAATCCTCTGTATGGAGTTGAATGGTGGGCAACAAAGAAATGAAAAAAGGCTAAAAGTATAGGTGGCTCAGAGGTGCATGCTAAGCTGGATTTTTGAAATTGAAGGAAAGAATAATTATTGAATACAGAAAAGGAACTTAAAATTTTGATTTCAATCAGATGATTCAAACCATGAATCGTACAATATTGAGTACAAGTTGACATAAAATGGTATGAGAGACATTTGAAGGAAATGGATTACCTTTAAGAAGTCAGTAGGAAACAAAGCAAATATCTTTAATTTCACCTTAATTAAAGCTTGTTAGAGTTACATGAAGAAAGGTTTTCGGATATGTTGGTCAAATGTCATAGATGTAGGGACTTAACAGGGAACTGAAATACTAAATGCAACCTCCATTTCCCTGATCCTGAAACCCAAAGCCCAATGAGTTTAAAGAAATTTAGACCAATTAGCTTTACTGGTTGGGTGTAGAAATTGCTATCCAAGGTGCTAGCCACTTCCATTTCCCTGATCCCGAAACCCAAAGCCCAGTGAGTTTAAAACAATTTAGACTAATTAGCTTTACTGGTTGTGTGTAGAAATTGCTGTCTAAGGTGCTGGCCAAGAGAATCAAATAACTGTTGCCTTCAACCATTAGTCCATTCAAGGTGCTTATATTATTAACAAGAGGTAGATTCTAGATGTCACATGAGTTGCTAACAAGCAAATTGATTCAAGAAAGGAAACAAACAAGGGATATTGAAGATAGATCTTGTGTAAGCATATGATCATGTGGATCACCTTTTTTAATTGCATGCTAGAAAGAATGGGCCATGGTGTTGATGCAGCATAGACCTCATGGCCACATGTGTAGGGTCCACTTAGAATTAGGATATTTTATTAACTAATTATATGTCATTAGTTTCAGATTTTATTTAGATTTCCAATTTATTTAGTTTCCTAGTTTAAGTAGGTTTCTTAGGGCTTAAGTTATCTTTCTTATTTAAATGAAATTGTAGTAAAGAATTATTCAGAGAGTTGATTAATGAAATTGAGTTTTCCCATTGAGGTGCGTCCTCGTTTATTGTCTCTTCGGAGATCGACTGTATCTTCAAACACGTGCTTCTGCACCCATTGTGCTTTTAGCACTTCCCACGCAAACCCTAACCCGGGTCTGCATCAAATTGGTACCAGGGCCGAACGATCTTCGATCAGTCGGCGTCGGTTACCCCTGCCGCTCATTCCCGTTCATCTAACCATCCCACAACCCCCTCTGTTTCCTGTTCCTTTGCCAAACAGTTGAAGTCCATCCACGGTACCCGTCCATACCCCAAACCCATCCCGTGCGCCCCTGCCCAGAATCCAGCCCAGACATCCCAAACCATCACCGTCCCTCCACCGAAATCAAAACCCGAAACCCCATATCGCCAAACCATTCCCATCGTCCGCATCCCCACCTCGCCAAACCGTATTAAAAAAAAAAAAAAACCATCAGCGCAATCCCCATCTTCGACCGCATTACCCATAGACCCATTACGCATTCCCATTCCCAATTTCCAGAAAAACCAAACCCAAAATCACCTCCTCCATCGTTTGCCATTGCCCCAAAAACTCGGCCTACCGGAACCCCATTGCAGAAGATAGAAAAAGAAAGAGCAAGAAATAGAAAGAAGATGAAAGAAGAAGAAGAAAAAAGTAGGAGAGAAAGAGACCCCGCAAATAGAGAGAGATTGAGCAGTACTTGGCATCGAAGTCGTCCTCGCCGTCACGCTGCCCTCGCTACCGTCACTGTCGCTGCCACTCACCGTTGCGTCTTGCCGCTGCCGCTATCGCCCGCTCGCCATCGTCAGCTCCACCGGCACCACCCTTCTCTCCAAACGCCAATGGGTGAAGAAGCCCAACCTCTCCTCTCGCCTTCCTTCCTCGCCTCTCTTCTTGTCAACAGAAACGAAACAAAAAGGGAAGAAAAGACCTTTCTGCAGCAACCCAAGGCGCCTCACTGTCACACGTGCCAGTCAAAAAAAAAAAATCTATTTCTTGGGCCAGGCCTGTTATTTTCGAACTCAAGTCATTGTGGGCCGAGTTCAAGCTTATGTTAATTTGAAGGGTCAAATCCTGTTGAAGCCCAATTAGTTGTGCTGCAATTATCCCTGCATCAGGAGGTTCTGATCAACAGCAGAATTGACCAGATCAACGGTTAAAATTTCCTTTTTTTGATATCAAGCACATCCGCAGTCAGATTTCAGATCCGTTTTCGCCATTGTGATTGTAAAGAGCAAATCTACAGTTAAGGTTAGTCCATTTTCAAGTCAAGATGAAATTCCATATCAGTATATTTTACAATAATCTTCAAAGACTCAAATATGCGACTACATATGGAAAATGGTATTTTGAGAATGAAGTCTATTTTCGGTCCTTTCTTGATTTGAGACAAGGAGAATTATCTGTTCTTGACTGTAGTGACATGTTTTCGTGGCTCCAAGACAAGTGTGGATTAGAAGATGATGAAGAACATGAATTCAGTAGTTTTGTAAGAGGCTTGAGACCGGACATAGTGGAAAGAATGACTAATTGCAAGACTATCCACGAGGCATTTTGGGAAGCAATTCGTGTGGAGAGGATACTTAAAAGGTCTCATGTAGTGGAAGTTCCTCCTCAAGAAGAGAAGTCATCTTATGTAACAGACCATGTTGAGGAACCAGTGCCAGCGGATATGCAGACCGACCGGCCAGAGTTGGACCCAGAAGATTCCATATCTACAGTTGGCCTTGAAATTTCTCATATGAGTACTAATAATTCCGAAGTGCAAATACCAAGTGATGGAGTGCAAGTTATTGATATTCCCCACATTAATTATCCTATTGATTTTGTCTTTGGGGATCGACTATGTCAATTAGGAGATGACCAATGGATAGTCAGAGATTATGATTTGATAGTGCATGTTCTACAAGTAAGGCACATCAAAACATATTTCAGGCATCAAAAGCAATTATGCATGAAGCTGTGCCAAGTAGTTATCGATAAACCGACACATCGGAAGTTCATCCGATTGATCTTTGATCCAGGTGGACATTTTTCGAACTCAAGATCGAGTTCTTTTTCAAGTGGGGGAGAATGATGCAGCACAAACCTCATGGCCACGTGTAGGGTCCACTTAGAATTAGGATATTTTATTAACCAATTATATGTCATTAGTTTCAGATTTTATTTAGATTTCCAATTTATTTAGTTTCCTAGTTTAAGTAAGTTTCTTAGGGCTTAAGTTATCTTTCTTATTTAAATGACATTGTAGTAAAGAATTATTCAGAGAGTTGATTAATGAAATTGGGTTTTCCCATTGAGGTGCATCCTCGTTTATTGTCTCTTCGGAGATCGATTGTGTCTTCGGACACGTGCTTCGGCACACATTGTGCTTTTAGCACTTCCCACGCAAACCCTAACCCTAGGGTCTGCATCAGGTGTGAAGTAGAAGCTTTGGATGATGAAATGTCTTTCTTATTGTTTCTTATAAGTTGGAATATTTCAATAGATCCACATGGTTTTTGGCTCGGTGACACATTATATGCTTTCCAGTGAATAGCTACTAAAGGCCTTAGAGCATTGTTCTAAAAGGCAAAAGATTTGGGTATGATATGTGGCATTAACATAGTTAGGGACGGGTAGACATTATCTGATTAGGTGTGAGGCAGAGATGGTAGAATTGCAAGTGACTAAAGGAAACTTTCAATGCTCAAAAATAATGCTCATTCTTCGGTTAATCTAAGAAAACACTCATATTATTCAATGAGCACAAAAAGAGGAGAAGATCATGTCGCAAAAAAAAAAAAAAAAAAGAGGAAAGGAAAGGAAAGGAGAAAAAAATGGTGAGAAGAGAAGATCTTCCCATTAGGCAGGTATGTGAATTGTGAGTTAGGCTCCCTTTGGAAGCTAATCCTCATGCAAAAGTAGTGTGGATCCACAGGTTAAAAAATTTGAAAAAAAAGTTGTCCACTTGGAAAATTCCAAGATGTCATTTTTTTCATTTGGAAGAAGAATCTCTCATCAAAACCATTTTTTAGTTTGACTGGTAACATGGCTTAAACCCTAGTGACAATGAGCATCTTCCACGCTCATCAAAGATATGCCAGTTGATCAACCTGTACTTATCACTTATCAAGATTCAGATGGGGGTGGGAAAGTTAGAGAGGATGCAAAGGAGTTTTTATAATACAGGGTGGAGAGTCATCTACTTAAATTGGAGGATGTGGTTAAATAAAAGAAAGAACGGGGATTAGGACGTACGAGAGTATATAGAAAGGAATGAGGTGCTTCGAAGTAAATGGTTGTGGTGGTTTGGAAGAAGTTTATTGGGGAAAATGAATAAATGAATGCTGTTAAACGTTGGGTTGGGAAAGGAATTGGGAACTGGGTATTGGATGTGGGTCAAAAGTAACGGGAGTGTGGGGTTTCATTTCTACTCCATTTCCCTGGCCAGGATTCTTGCAGAGTGCTTTTTTTTTTTTTTTTTTGTTTGTTAAAAAGGATTCTTGTAGACATGAAAATGTCTTCTGGGGAAAAAAGGATAGCGTTTAAGATGGGTGGAAAATGTTAAAGGTCGTGTTTTCATGTTTCCGAGGGTGTGCCGAATGGTTGTTAATAAAAAGGCTTTGGTCAAGTGGATTTAAGAGTGGAGTGGGAATGTGGTAAGAAGTGCAGTTTCTAGAAGATTTCTCACAGGCTCAAGTCAGGAGAGTATGAGTTACTGTAGAGTCTACTAACAAATATGTCATTTGCAAGGATGATAACAATAGGAGAATCTGGCTTCCGTGTAATACAAGAGATTCAATGCTTTCCTTTTTTGTATATCCATACTTCCCATTCTACAAGTTTAATGCTGAGTGGACCCCACCAAGGAGTCTTTCCCATTAAGTGTTTTCCCTAATTAGATTGATTTAATTTTGTTAAGAGAATAATTGATTTGGTTAGAGATCAATTAGAGTGATTTTAGCAATCATTAGATTCTTCCTTATTCAGTCATTCCTCTATTATAAATAGAGAGGAATTCCTTATTGTAAGGATGCTATATTCTTAATAAAATTCAGAATTATTCTCGTGAGTTCCTCTTTGGGTATTTTCTCCTAAGTGATCTTAGGGCTTGAGTCGGAAGACTCGATCTCATCGTCGGAGGTGTAGATCTTCACAGTGATCGTGACTGGGCTGCACCATCTCGCCCTTCTAAGAGTGGAGGCTTTTTGTTGGTTGGCAATAGATGCAGATATTCTGACTATGGCAATTTAAGGAGAAGAAGGAAATCTTCATCATCATCATCAAAGCCTTGTCCCAACTATATTGGGGTCGGCAAGAAGAAGCAAATCATCTTCATCAATTTGGATTTGTCTGCATTGTGCAATGTGAAAATAGATATAGAGGATCAAATTCTTTTTATGATATCTCTAGATAAATTTGGTGCTCCTTTCTATCTAAGTTAGATACTTAAGTTTCCTGTAATCACTGAGTGAGGCATTTATTTGTTGAGGATGTAGCTCATTCCAGAAAGATACTCTGGAGGCCATCTTCTGGAGCTTGTGTGGTGAGACTAACTATAGGATATTCAACAGCAATAAAACGAAGATCACAGAGGTTGAAGAAAGTATTCACTTAGGAGTTGGCAAGCGGGTGAGTTAGTAGTGAATTTGATAGTTTTTGAGAATCTAATGACTTCTTTATGATGGAAAGCATGTATGATAGAGTGGTGCTTAAGAAGTGAAAGAAAGATGGCAACCCGCTCCAATATGGTGGTATAAATTCAATGTGAACAAAGCTTCTAGAGGGAAACTGGGGCAAGTGGGCATTGGCGGTGTTTTACATGATGAAAACTACGAGCCCAAGATTGCCTTTTTTGGAACATATAAGTGAGAGAGGCTCTTCAAATCTTCCTAGAGTCCTTCTCAAGCAGGCTAAAAATGGAGAGTAATTCCCCGGCTTGAATTAGTATGGTCTTGCAGAGTATAGCACTCATTTGAGGGTCACTGACATTAAGTATACCATATTATGAGTAATAACAATTGATGATGTCATAATCTAACAGGACTGGCTTACATCAAAGGTAGAAATTAATTTTGACTGTAATCCACTAATTTAGGGGATTAGATTATTATTTTCAATTGTATAAAGGAGTCTGAATCAACTATAGAGGATGCACAGTTCCATCCACATGTCATCATCTTTTTGTATTATTTGAAACCAATGCCATGAGTTGGGTCATGGGTGACAATGAAAGAAAAATCTCCATGGTAACAGGTTCACTATTAATGAGATTAGAGCATTGTATTAGCCAAACCTGGGTTTGATAAAGAGCATTGTTCTTAGGTCTTGTGTTGTAATCTGAGCATGTTAGTTTGTTTTTTTCTTTTTTTTTTTTCTCCTACTGTGTCAATATATATCTCCTGTACCAAAACATCCCCTCTTTGTATCTCTCTCATTTAATGCCAGTAAGCAGTAACCACTGCTACTCAGAAAAAAAATGAGGGGTAAAAAAGAAGGCACGGTTCCAAGGCAAGGAAGGAAAGGTTAATAAACAATTGTTCCTTATAATGTTGCATCACATACAATATTAGACATGAAGCAACCAACCATGACATGCATCAAGAACAATAATAAGGGCCGACATGATGCAAGACAAATCCATGGTCTCCATGGGTCGACCAGCCTATGGGCCCAGCCCATTGATCTCAACCCAGCCTTTGGGCCCAATGAATTAATCAGCCCATTCAGTTGTTTAGTTTATTATCATTTAGAGTGTTTTATGTTTATGCCTTAAGTTTTTTTTATGTTTAGATGTTTTAATCATGGCCATCAATATGTTCGGATGGTCCAGATTAGTTCGAGGGTTGTTTCTTTTCCTATATAATGATGTAAAGCATCTTGGCTTAAACAATGGTCGATGATTAACGAAAATAAGCTTTAGGAATATTCCCCAAGTTCTTCTTCGAGTACTCTCCAAGATCACTTTGCCTCCTAGATTGGAGTTTGGCCTGAGGCCAATTTTCAGGTTCACTTGACCTAGTCCCCCTCTCTCCTCTTCCATTGCCCTCCCCACATCTTCCCTCCATTCCGCATCATGACAATTATGCATCTACCAAAAAAAATAAAAATAAGGCATAGTTCCTAGGCAAGGAAGGCAAGGTCAATAAACGGTTTTTCCTTTTAATGCTGAACCACATACAAAATTAGGCATGAAGCAAGCAACCATGACATGGATCAGGAACGAGGGAAGATGATTAAGCATCCACTAGTTCAAAAACTAGTTTAAGCATCTAGTACAGCGAGTCTCTCATATTAATCTTGTCTTTTCAGGCTACGAAGTATCAGTAAATTTTCTCCTGATAAAACAAGAGCCATACAGAGTTGCGGAAGGTTTTCATTATCTTCAGGCCATCTGTGTCGCAATTTCTAGCAAGGACATATTCACTAACATTCTTCGCAGGTAACATAATGCCAGAATGCTATTTGATTTACCAACATGGAGCAGCTACTGATCTACTCATCTGAGTGATTCACTTGTTGCATTAGGCATGAGTTTTTAGGATCATCAAACCACACACTCTACCAGACACTTAAGTAGGACCGCGGCCTGATTTTCCTTTAATAGTAGCATGTTTTTCAACATCATCTTAGCCTTTATCACATCAATCTAGGGTCAGCTTATTGTGTTCTACTCAAAAGATCTGGGTAGAACCGATAAAGTGTTGAATTTTTTATTTTCCCTTATATGACTAAATGTGGAGTTGACTCAACCCTCCTTTACTAGACTCGAGGATGGCACATACTAAAAAGCAACACGTAGTGCACTGATAAAAAAAAAGGGTTGCATATTCTTTCTAGTTAATTGCTTATATTCAAGAAGAGGTATAATGTTGGTGGACGAATCAGGAGATGGGGTGAATGTAAGACTTGAGAGATGAAGGAAGGTTTAGAATCTAAGTTCTTTAAAACTTGTATAAAGACAGTATATATCAATTGCAGCTTTAATCAAGAAGTGTAGAGAGATGTAATTACTAAGAGAATTGAAGGCGTTCAAAAGATACTACAAAGAGAGTCCTTCCGATAGCTTGGCTCTTTAATTAGTAAGGACGAGGAGATTGACGAGGATGTTGAATATAGGATAAGAGTTGGACGGTTGTAGAGACTTGCTTCTAGAGTGCATTGTGACCAATGCTTACCAACAAGTTTGGAAGAAAATTTTTAAAAGAAACAATGACCTCTAGAGCATAACGTTGGCTAATGGAAAATAACATATGCAAAAAATGAGTAAAGTAGAGATCACAATGTTAAGATGGATGTGATAAAATTAGGAAAGACAAAATATAAAAAAAAAGAGCACATTGAGGAGCATTTAAGGGCTGCATCAATAGATGACATATTAAGAGAGACTCGTTGGTATAGATACGTCTAATGCAAGCCAACAACGGGATCGGTGAGGAAAAGTTTCTCCATGCAGGTTGATGACTCCTTAAGAAAAAAGATATAGCCAAATAGGACATGGATGAAAGTAGTAATAATAGATCTAAATAAATATAATCTAACCTATCAAAGGATTTGACCTTAGATAGAATGGAATGGAAAAACAGAATTTATTTAGCTGATGTCAACGTAGTTGGGACAAGGCTTTGATGATGATGATGATGTTCTTCCCAATTAATCTTAAAATTTGCCTACAACAATGCACGATGACTAACTATGCAACAAGGAGCTTCTCCTTCATAACACTAGAATGTCTTAAGGCAAGACATCAACACGAATGTAAGTTCACAGTTTGTGGCTGCGCCAGTTTGTCTTGTTGAGAGATCAAAGTATGGCTTTCTTCTACACTTTTTTTTTAATTGGTAATATGATTGGAACCTACAACCTCTTGGTTGCAACAATGAGCACCTTTCAACTGTCATATGGGATCTTGCCCTGAGCATGGCTTCAGTGATGGTCGGAAAAAATAAGACTTCAAAAGACTCCAAAACTAGTTATCCAAGTAATGACTTTCAATTGAATCAGATCAAAGGTCACAACAGTGGCTCAGCCCAGCATGAGGGCCAGCTACGGGAAGACTGTAGTCATTATACTCTTTACAGTAAAACACAAAGAGAAACCAAAGCAGCCATGGTAATGAGCATCAAAGTTAAATGCACAACAACCACTACATTGTCCACAGCTGTTGTTCAGCTGGTTAGAGACATGTTGTAGTGTCTATTGAGTGTGTGTGAGTTCAAGTCTCTTGTAAAGCAAAAAAGAACTTGTAATCACTAAACACAAAACCAAACAGAAGACCCATGTAATGCTAAGTTTGGGTTTTAACAATGTTTTGAAACTAAAAACTGAGGAAAACAGTCTAGCTTCTGATGAGCCCATGGCACAGTGGAAGATGCTCACTATTGCAACCTTGAGGTTGTGGGTTCAAGCCATATTACCAATCTCTCTTATTTTTTGCTTCAAACGAGTGTCATGAAAAATTCACTTTTCGCCTTAAAATGATCCAAAATAACACTGGTCATATTCTAAAGTGGGGAAATTTCCCTAAAACCACCTGTACTTTTTACAAAAATTACCAACTGTATTCATCTAATAATCTCAGCCAACCACCTTGATTCCATCAAAGTCTATTTTTTTTTACCAATTGATAAAACTCAACATATTTTACAGTTCAGATTATATCGCTAACCTTCATTAAATGGACTCAGATTAAATGGTCATGTCGTGTTATCTCACCCTAAATTTCATCTGGATGAGGCCAGATTCAAGGAAACGATTATCCTTCTGCATCAAAATATTGCGAATTTCATCAATCAAACAAAAACCCACTGGTGACTGAAGGTCAAGGTGGTTGGCCAAAACTTTAGATTAATAGGTATGGTTATTTGTGAAAGAGGAAAGAAAAAATAGGGGAGGTTGGTTACTTGTTATTGAAAAAAAAAATATACAGGTGGTGGTTGGCTGCATGAAAACTTAAAATTTCCCTACAGAATAAGGGCTCTTCACATATCCAGTGTTGAGTGATCATTAACAGTTACACCACATAAACATGTGTTTCTCTTCCATCCAATGGAGATTGCCCACAAAAATTTAAGTATATGAAAACCCTAATTCCATGTCTAATACCAGAAAGAGGAGAGGTATTAACTGACCCAAGCAGCGAATTCTTGAAGAGATTCATAAGATGCCAATGGTCGCAAGTTTTTCGATGTCAACTTCATCAATCTGTCACTGAGTCGGTACTTGTTGGGAATAAATTGTTGTACGATGCGTAAGGGCTAGGGCTAGGGTTAGGGTTAGAAAGTATTTTGGCGGAGAGATGGAATTTGAGCGTGAAAAGAGGCCGTTTGCTGAGATAGGTGAAAAGAAACTATCGAGTTCTTGGCGAGGGTCCATGTTGAAGATTTGACCAAAGTGGGCCCCACTTGTGTTTGACCTTGATCCAAGCCATTTAAACCAAAGCCATTAGTCATTTCCCTCCAAATGCCACTTCATTTTATCTTATATACATGTGAGATATTTCTGTGCAGCTAGGGACCCATTGATTATGGGATTTGTGGGGGATGGGAAAGAGACATCTTGGATTAGACCATATATCAAATTTGGGGTCAATACCATGCCTCTAACCTCTTTATCCGTAGCCCACAAATTTAATGATTTTATTTTAAAGGAAAAACCTAACCCTCGATCCAATGGTCCAATCCATTTGGATAGGTGAAAATTCAATGGGTCCAGTGTACTTAAGCGGGTCCCATGTGTATGGATAGTTCAGATCATGGTTTAAAATCTTGGTTTCGGTAGCGATCTCGGCCGGGCCAAAAAACCGATATGATATTGATATCGGTCGAGGATTTTGGTCATTCGTGTCATTGCGGTGTGAATTTTTTTTTAATCCAAAAAAATTCACAAAAATATCTAAAAAATCCATAATATTAGAAAATGCTGGAAAACAATATTTTTTTTCCATTAGTAACAACAGTAAATCAAAATCTCGGTCACCTTAAATTATGAGTCGTGTTTGTATCGCAGTTCGCTGTCTTCTCCAGTATTTCATATAATGCAACAATTATTAATGCTCATGATCAATTTATTAATATAAAATATAAGAAAACAAAAATAACATAAAAATTATCTATACACTATTAATAAGCTATTAGTATTTACTATTTAGCAGCATAAATACTCCAACAAATTTTTTTTTAAAAGTAGAACATTTAAAAAGCACCATTTTTCTATACCCAAAATCATATTTATAAGTAGATCTAGCATGAAAGTTCGTAGATATAAGTGAAGAACAGAGCACAAACCAAAAAATGGCATGCAAATGATCTTTTCATTCAATTTTATACTTTATTTAAAAATAAAAAATAAAAAACATATAATAGTAAAATAAGGGAGTTAAGTTGATTTTTTCTTACTAAATAAAATGATTTATTCAAGAAATAGTTTTGGAATTTGGAAAATATGAGAGAATGAGCTATGGAAACATAGTTCCTCTAAGGAGATGAGGGGAGAGGAGAAGAAAATTGGAGAATAGGAAAAAAGTTACAAAAAATTACTGTTTTTGACTATTACTCCATCGCAGTCCATCTCGGCCGATATTTTGAAAATATCGGCCGAGATGAATCGATATTTTGGGGATATTTTGACCATATCGGCCTGACTCGGTATCGCGGCAAAATATCATCGCGGTATCGGCCGATATGAACCGGTATCAGTCGAGATTTTAAACCATGGTTCAGATGTGTTATAAAGTTAGCCCTACTATATTGTCCCTCAACATAATATGGTGAGGGATGAATGCACATGAATATTTTCCATATATATGTATGATAGTTCAATCAATTGGTATTTGGTTTTTTTTCTCTTTCATGTGTTGATCAATGGATGATATTAATCTGATTGAAGTATGATTTGAGCTGCAAATGATTCTTTGGAGGCATTTTATATAAAGGGCTTAAAATAAAGAAAATAAAATTAGAAAAATGTTTAATAGTTGAAAGGGATAGAAATGAAGATCTTGTATCAAATTAACATGGGAAGAAAGGAGAAAATGAGTGGTTACATGTGGAAAGTATAGTATAGTAGGAATTTATGGCGTAAAGGTGAACATGAAGTGTGATATTAAGGGAGTGAAGAATGTAAGGTAGCAATGTAAACATGACCTTTAGTAAATATGACATTTGCTAAAGTTTCAATTATTATTGAAATGTTATTCATTTCCCATCTCTTTCCATTAGGGGGAAAGTTTATTTGATGGTTATGTTTTGTATATTCAATCTTAAATTTTCATTTTTAACCACTTATGGCATAAATTTATGTGTACTCAATTATTATGTATTTTATGCAACTCTTATCTTAAATTTGATGGTCATTCTAGAAATTCACTTCTATTTTTTCAATTTTAACCATTTATAGAAATAGAAACTTTATAATACCTATCTATTCAATTAGTTTCCCACCAACACTGCCCTATGATGATTTCAACCAGGGCTTACTGTTTAATTTTCTTGGCGAATCCAACAAAGCTAGCTCTAATCACTCAATTAGGGGGCATTGGTTTGGAGAAATCTCATGGTGGATGTTTCTAACAGTAATATCCTCTCAAAATTTTGATGAATGGGATTTCAAAATTTTAAGCTTGTGACTTGTCACTTCTAAAACTTATAGAATTCAATTCCATCATTCAAATGCTCGATAGAATTTTCTGGATATCTTAGATGGTGAGGCACTATCCTTCGTACAAGTTAAGGCCACCTAAAAGTTTTAAATGACCTTTTGAAATTTCTGAAATTTCAATTATTTTGTATTTTATTGGAATTTCAAATACTTTGTCCGATAAAAGTATGGAATTTCACTTTAAGGGCTTTTTCACTAAAATTTCTAGCAAGAATTTGACAGGCTGCTTTTTGGAAAGAGCCACTAAATCAAGTTCATTGGCTCATGAATTACATAAATAAAAGACAGCAAATGAAACAGAAAGAATGTGGCTCCATGCAAGGTCAACCAAAGGTGTAAACTGCCCCTGTCCTCAATATCGAAAAAATGGCTCCAGCAGCCATATGCAATGTCATTGTCAATGCAAAGGGATGATTAAGAAAATCATCAGGTCAAATTAACATTCTCAATAGATTTTCTTCCTTAGGATCAACTGCCCTCTTTTCATTTGGGCCCACCTAGATGGACGTCAACCACATGGACAGGGACAGTAATAATGGGATTATCATTTTGGACTGCGGTTAGTTGAAAATCACTTAGATTAGATTAGCCCGACCTTCGATTTCAGGGTTTCAAAGTTTAATAGTTTTTGGGAGAATTTCAAAAAAGTTCCTAAGTTTCGGCCTTTTAAAAAAAAGGACACAGGTTTCATAACTTTTCAAATTAGTTCCTAAATTTTTCAGAAAATTTTCAATTAAAGACATCCATCTATTTAAAGTTACTTTTCGGCAACTTTTTTCCTCTTTTTTTTTAAATACTCAAATTACCCTTTATTGTAATAAAACTCTCCATCACTTCCTCTACATTCCCCTCATTTTCCTCGCCGATGCCTTTATGATGATCAAGGACACTAAGTATTCCTACATCGATTGACTGTATGTAGTAGGTGCCGAAACCATGTAATGGCTCTAAATGAAGGGTAATTTGAGTATTTTTAAAATATTGAGGAAAAAAGTCACCAGAAAATACCTTTAAATGGCCGGATGTCCTTAATTGAAGATTTACTGAAAAGCCATGGACTAATTTGAAAATTTTCAAAACTTGTGTCCTTTTTTGAAATAAAGCAAAACTTAAGGCCATTATTTAAAGACTTCCCATAGTTTTTCCATTACTTGTGGCTCATTCAAATAATAGATTTTGGTTAATCATGGATTAGATTGAGAGAAATGTGTGCGTGAGAGCTCCCAAATTGCTCATATGTGGACCCATTCGCGTGATTTTTGGTTTTTTCTTTGTTTTTTTTTTTTTTTTTTTTTTTTTCTTTCTAATGAAAGTTGTACTCGTGAAGTAAAGTTCTTCTCTTGGGTTGTTTAATTTAGTACGGACTTGGACTTTTGCACCTTTATTCATCATCACAAGGGGCTAAAATCTAGTCTAAGACAACCCACAGCCGATTGAAAAATTCTAAAATGATTTATTAGCGAATCAAGTTCAGAGGGCTTAGGGTCAATTTACTTTTTTAATCGGTGTTTCAAAACTTCGATTCAGCCCTTGAATCAATCAGAGTTGGATAAAGTTGAGTTGCATCGACTTGATGGAGTCAAGTCGTCAAGTTGAGTCCCTTCTTTTATATGTTCTTTTTCTCATTTTTAATCTTTGTTGGGCCCTCGAAGATTGGGAGAAGGGAAATTCTAAACTCACCCACTTCTTTTGCTGAGCATCCCCACATTTTTCTTAAAAAAATTATACATGACGAAAATACCCCTCTCCTCTCCTTCCTTCCCTCTCTCTCTCCCTCCGGCGGCACCCCCCCCCCCCCGCCAAACCCCATCTTCCTCACCCAGCACTTCATCTCCCCCCACATCTCCATCCACGTCTCTCTCACCCCCCAGCGTGCAGAGCCCACTCCCCACCATCGTTTTCTTCTCCCTCTAATCACCTCCATCTCATGACCACCAGGTGCAGCGCTCCCATCTTCCTCCTCTGCTCATGCAACGCCGCTGCCTCGCTCTTCTTCTCCCTCTTGGTCTCGCCACCATCTTTCACACCTTCGCACGCCGCCCCTAGCAACACCGCCATCTCCGCCCCGCCGTCAGACGCCGGACTAGGTAGACCCTCTCCCTCCTCCTGCACCCTGCACTCTCCCTTGCGTTATCCCCCGTCTCCTTCTTCTTGCACTTCTCTTCTTCTTCCTCCTCTCCTTCCTTTTCTTTCTCTCTCTCTCTTTTCCCTCTCTCCTCTGTTTTTCTCCTTCTTCTTCTCTCCTCCCTGGCACCGCTGACCGGTATGAAAGTGCCCATAAATTCCATGCATATCTCATATGCACGGGTATGAAATGCTATACACATGATATATGCACGGAGTTTCCCAGTTGTGCACCTCTTTGTGTGCACGGCTCCAAAACTCCGTGCACCCTGGAGAAGACTACAATCAGGGCTAGAGATGGTGCCTTGATCCTCTCCTCCGTGCGCACCTCGTCTCTCGACACCTCCCTCTACAAGGAGACTGCTTCCGTGCCGACTACTTTAGCGAGCTCGCTGATCACGCTCTCCGGCACCCGATCCGGACAATGAGGTCAGAACCGCGGGATTTGAGGGATTGGCGAAGGTCTGGGACGGATTCGATAAGGAAGGAGGTGTGGTAGGGGCAGGTGTAGTCGAAGTCGCAGGGGTCGAAACAGAAGAAGGGGAGGAGGGAGAGGGAGTCGGCGTGGACAGCGGAGGCCGAAGGGGTTGGGTGGAGGTGGCACAAGTAGGGAACAGGGAAAACGAGAGGGAGAGGAGAGAAAAGGAGGGTATTTTGGGTATTTTTTAAAATATGGGTGGGTTCATCAAAAGAGGTCCGTGCAAATAGAATTTGCCTTGGGAGAAACTTTTTTGCCAAACAAAATACGGGCCCTCCGTTTTGGAAATCAATTCTTAAATCTCTACTAAGATTAGAATTCTTTACTAGATTTAGATTAATTGCGATACACCTGTAATTTTCTCATCTCACTATCTGTAACTACTATAATAGGATTGACATTGAAACGGCTGTAAAAAAAAAAAAAATTTCACAATCAACAAGCAGCCTAATATTCATAAGAGGATAATGATGAAAAGATCTGAGTATTCATTGTAGACTTGGAAATTGAATAGGATAACATTCCTTTCATAGTTTCGGAAATAATGGGGGCAAGGGCAGTTTTCACAAGCAATTAAACTATTTCCCAATCACTTGCTCCAGCAATAATTCAAGCTAAATTAAATTGCATGAAAATTGCTATGATAATATTAGCATTCAATTGGTTGAATTTGCCTAAACCAGCAAATAATCCATAATAAGCATTAAGCAGTAGAAACATTTTTATTTTTTTTGTGCGATGGTATTTGTGTGAAGCGAGGACCTACAAAGCAAGATAAATGTGGTGATGTAACCTTTTCTTCCTTTTTTTGGATTATTAAGTTGTTGATTCTAAGGGAGGTTGTGATTGAACACCCCAAGATGTGGTAAACCATTGATTTGGCGACTCTATGGTATAATTGTTAATATCGTTTTGGGCCCTATTACGATATAGCATTCAAAATGAAAAGTTTTGGCCGATTTGGAGTTTTGGCGAAACTTTTCGGAATTCCATTTTGAGAAAATATAAAAATAATCTATATATAGAAAAATAAAAAATAAAAAATAAATATGAATTTAATCCATTTTATTAAACCTTTTTGAAATCACATTTTGGGGAAATATAAGAAATACAAAGAATAATATGTATAAAAACTAAAAAAATTAAAAATTAATTAATTATGCAAAATATCATTTCATTTTGGCAGAAGTTTATCATTTCGGTCAAAATGGGCCGAAATTCAAAACAAAAGGTTTTATGCCAAATTTTGTGTCGGCCACATGACCGAAATGAAAAAATTGGGCCATTTTGGCTAAAAGATACGAAATTAATAACTAAGTTATACATGATAATATTTGTTCGTGGATTGTAGAAAAGTAAAAGGGTAAAAATTCTCTTATGCAAAAACTGAGTTTTTTTTTTATCTATTTTGTGAGATGTAAGCTTCACCTATATTTTGGGAGTCAAGATTCTACACTTTTACGCTTAAGGGGGTGTTTGCGTAGCGCCGGATTCAGCAGAACAAGGCGAGCAACAAGGAACCAGATTATTCAACGTGCTTGGTGCATCGATAAAACGGCTAGAGTTTCCTTCCTTTTTGGCTTGATTTCTATGTTAGAGAGGATCTGAATATCCTCGCTGTGGTGGTAGGAACGCTTATGCCGTGGGTTTCCTCTTTCGCACCCATTACCAAATGCAAAAGTAGGATCCCTATATTGAAGGCTTTTACCTAGCCGGTTTTCAATTAACATTGGCTTGGATTGATGCATTTGTTATTCCAAACCTTAAAAGGACTAGAAGCTATCTTGATAATTCTCACCCCAATGAGGAAGCCATAAAATGCTTGATTCATGCATCAAGATTAGCCATAGGATTTACTTGTTTAAGTGTTTATGATAGGAAACATGAAATCCTTTTGTTCTTCAATGGTTAAAGTGATGTGAGAAAATGATAAAGCAAAATTAATGCAGTAAAATAATAATTTTCTTTTGAGCTTTTTGCATATACCCTCCTAAGGTTGTAGGATTTGTAAATAGGCCCCTATGGTTTTTGTATTTGTAAATAGGCCCTTACTTTTTTTTATTGTAATACCTTTTGTGTCTCCAAAACCATTAGCCTTCCAACCACCAAAAGTGTTTAGAGTAAAATGACACTCTTGCCCATCTCTTTATCCCTGTATGCGTAAATTTAAAAACTTGAACTTATTTTTCTCTAAAACTTTTAACATTAACAATTACATTTAGTGGGAAAGAATAACCGTAAATAAATCTATTTTTATCAATGCATGCCTATTTCATTAAATCCAAATCGATGATAACGACAAACAACACCTGTGCTTATAATTGGTTATAATTGATTCAATCCCTGCACGACATACCATTAGATTGATGAAAGTTTCAAAATATATGATTAGGCTTTATGCGCATTAAAGAGTTATTGAGAGGGACCATTGGGACTTAAGATAAAATAATAGTATTTTTTAAAATAATAATTTACTTATTTTTGTTTTATGGATGTAAGGCTAAAGATGTCATTTTTATAAAAGTTCAACATAGATCTTTTGGTGGTTACTCATTTTCATTAGGAATATTGATTTTGGAGACATAAAAGGTATTGAAATGAAAAGGTAAGGGCTTATTTATAAATACTAAAACCATATGGGCCTATTTACAAATCATAGAAACCTTAGGGGGTTATATACAAAAAACTGTTTTATTTTCTTTGAATAATTGAATCCATGATTCCAGGGAAAATCAAACTGAGAATTTGTAGATCCAAAATCGACGGATGGTGGTGTTTATGAACAGTGGGCCAATGAAATGCAGGGAAGTGAAAAAGGTGCTAATTTTTCCGTGGAAAACAAACCGAAGTTATGCATTTGGTGTGATGCAAGTTTGAACTCCCTCTTGGAAGTCAATTCCATGTAGGGCTGTAAATGGATCCCCGATTCTTTGATTAACTAAAGGTTCTCATCTGTTAAAAACTGAGTTTGGGTCCTTATTTAAGCCCTGCTAAGTAAATGTGTCTCGATCCTTTTTTTGCATGCCATATCATAAATCTTATTGTACAAGTAGGGGTAAAATCTATTAGAGATGATTTAGAGAGCATTAAATGGATTGTATGACACATTTTTTGTTATCCCTCGCGAAAACAATGATGGGGGACATATTGTAAATTTTGGTCTAAGACCAAAGAAAATATCACAAGATGTAAAGCATATATAGAATTTTACCTATAAAATGTTAAAAGAAGCATGTGCCTATAAAATGACACTAAATCAATATTGTCAACTTTATTTGGAACATGAAAATATTTTTATAAGTGACGATAGATGGACCCTTCTTGAAATAGTAAGAGATTTTTTAGAAGTTTTTCATGATGTAACATTGTTTTTTTTCTAGAGTATATTATCCCACATCAAGTCAAGCTTTAACCCATTTTTATGAAATAAGTCTTATTTTTAAAAAGTATAGAGATTTTCACATTTTTCAACTTATTTGTGTACAAATGGAGGCAAAGTTTTCACAATATTGGAGAATAGCTCCTTTAACATTTTGTATAGCTACTACATTATACCCTATATTGAAATTAAAATGTGTAAAAACCATTATTGATGAAATAAACTCTAGCATAAATACAACTAATATAAATGATGTGTTTACAGTTAAAACACAATTAGAAATACTTTATTTAGATTATGCTACTCGATTAGGTAGATCCATAGTACCCACTGTCCCAACAGGACCTCCCCAAGTACATAAAGGAAAAAAGAAGGCCGGTTGGAGTATTATGAGGAAATCTCATGGAAGTAACTCATTTTCTTCCGGAGGATCCTCTTACAACCTTAATGAATTAACAATGTACATGTGGAGCGATCATGTTCCAATCTCGGATGATGAAGAAGATGCTTTTGATCTTTTGGCATGGTGGAAATCATTTAAAACTAAGTTTCTTGTGCTTTCCGCCATTGCCCGTGATATACTAACAATACCAGCATCTACAGTTGCATCAAAGCAGGCATAATGCAAGTGGGTGCCTTATTGACCCCAGGAGGGCTATGCTTCAGGAAGAAACCGTTGAGACCTATACGTGCTTGCGGGATTGGTACCAAGCAGAGGACAGAGAACAACACATCGATGAAGAATTCGAGATAGAAGACGAATTAGAGGCGTTACATATATCATGGTATAATTTTTTTTAGAATATGTAATAGGCTTTTAACTTGTAATTTATTTTTTAGAATGTATCATAGGCTTTTAACTTGTAATTTATTTTTTAAAATGTATTATAGGTTTTTAAAGTTGTAATTTATTTTTTAGAATGTATCATAATGTATTATAAGTTTTCAAAGTTGTAATTTATTTTTTAGAATGTATCATATTTTTCTAAAGTTGTAATTCTTTTTTCATTTATCAGAAGGTTTAAATTTCATTATATATATATATATATTGATCCAAAACTCCAAGTTCAAACTTGTAATTTTTTTTATCCTTTGTAACTTAAATTTCAAGGAAATACAATTTATTTAATGTATTTTTTCAAAACATCATTAGTGTCATTCAACTTATTTATTTATCTTAATTTCTTTATTTTAATGAAATTGATCCAAGAGTCTAAGTCCAAGTTTGTGACTTTATGTCCGTCCAATTTAAAAAAAAAGGGAAAGGGGTATCTGTGGGCAGCCCACCAGCCTGGCCCGGGCACGACTGGGCCCAGTCTTGGGCGGCCGGATTTTCACCCCTGGTGGGGAGGCATCTCCCTATGGATCGATTCCTAAGTCTATTGGATAGGGTTTTGGGTACAATATATTGGCGCATAAGTATGTACTAGTGGGAGGAGGAAGAATGAAGAATGAAATGAAAAAAAAAAAGGAAAATAAAAAACCCCAATCCGACACTTTTCAAAATTGGGGCCCTTTCTAACCATTTACCATTCCACGTCATGTGGACCCCACCATCCCAAACCCTGGCACTTACCCAACTGAACACTTCCACACCTGCACACAAAATCCCACTCCTGGAACTCAATCTCTCCATCCCAGCCATTCATCTTCCCCGCTCCTTATCTGAATGAACGGCCACGATCATCCCTATCCAAACCCTTCATCAAAGGTGGGCCACCCTCCCTACCAGCCCAAAAAACAACATATGTCCATGCCCCCCTATATCCTCCTCCCACCCCCTCTGTCGGTCCCTATCTTTTCTGTCCTTTTCCACAATTCGTTAGCTCCTGCCAGTAGTTCCACTCCGCTTTTTGACACCATTCACGGTCGCTTTCATGATAAAAACGTGGAAAACGCTTTTCAGGGAAAATCCATGCATCTGCTGCAGCTTCTTCTCGGTTGTCTGCGTTCGTTTCTCGTCTCTCCCCATTAGGTTTCCTTTTTTCCTTCCTTCCATACAAACACTACTTCGTCAATGCATTTCATTGCCTTCTACAAAACCCCATCGCCTTTAGCTGCTCTTCTCTCATTCCTTCGTTTCATCTTTGCTTCTGCTCCTGCTTTTTGCCCAGGAAAGAAGATGGGGTTGACGGTTCTGTTTCTCTCTCTGCTCTGCTGGGTGTCTTCTGCTAATGGTATATATGTTTGAATTGCTTCTTTTTTGTTTGGCAGATGTAGTTTTTTCAGTTGTGATTTGGGTAGTATAGATCAGAGAGAAGTTGTAATTCAGAAACAGTTCCAATGCTTCAGATTGATTTTATTGTTGTATTCTGTTTGTTTTTTTTTTCTTTTTTTTTTTTTTTATGCTTGGGAAGTAGGAATGAATGCATGGTCTGTTGATTGTGATGGTTGGGTGAAAACCCAATTGAAAGGAATGTTGTTTGAGTTTGTGTTGTGATTGATAGTACAGAGCTGCCTCAGTTTATATCTCCATGTCTTCTGGTTGTGGTATATATTTGAATTGCTTCTTTTCGATTACTTTCTATTTCAGTTTCTCGTTATGTAGTTCTTCATAACTGATCGAAATTTTGAATGCATGGTTGTGACTTGTGAGTTGGGCAGGGATCAGAGAGGGAAGTGTAATGCAGCAAGAGCTCTAATAATTTCTTTCTTTTTTTTTTTTTTGGTTTATATTGAGATTGATGTTGTCGTTTTATTTTTATTGTTCTGTTGCCTGTGAGGTAGGAGCGAATTCATGGGTTCTTGATTGTGATGGTTCTGTGCAAACCCAATTGAAAGAAATGTTGTTTGAGCTTGTGTTGTGATTTTGATAGTTTGGAGTCAGCTTAATATGTATGGTTTGAGAGTTGGGAGTTGATTAATGGAATTGAGAGAGGAATAACCTGAAAGCGATATTGGGGGTTGTTAGGTTGGTTTGTGGACTGCGTCTGTTATGGACCTAACCAATATGCCAAAAGCCCCAGGACTGATGGAACGTGTCAAATTAAGTCTTATAACCATTTAGGACCGTGATAGACCACCACGCTTCTACTACTGACATCCTCGGCGGCTCTCACTCTGATGGAAGGTAGCCCTCTCCGCGGCGGCCCACTCCATCGGTAGGTAGTCCTTTTCTCTATTTTTTGAGATGGCTCTCACTCAAGTCCAGGTAGCCCTTTCAGTGACTCGAACTCGAGAAGTGGAAGTTGGCTCTGATATCAAATGTTATGGACCTAACCAATACGCTAAACACCCCAGGACTGATGGAACACGTCAAAATTAAGTCTTATAACCATTTGGGACTGTAATTATGTCATAATGAAAAAAAATTGAGAGATGTGAGCAGGAGGCATGTCATTGAATTGGAAGGGTTGCCTTTGAATGCTGTATTAATTGGAGATACTGTGTTTCTTTCCAATTTCCACGTCTTGTTTGGCTTTCCAAACATAACTTATTTGCATTCGGGTTTTTTCATCTATATTACCTTTTACTGTTACCATTTTTGTTTTTCTAAGCGTACTGTGTGTTTCTTATTTGATAAGTAATATTCTTTTCTGATAGGTAATATGACTTCAAACTGCAACCTCGTGGTTGTGACAGTGATCACCTTACTAAGAATACTCTGTACTTATTTGCTTACTTTCTTTGCTTTTGCATTTTGTCAAATTTTTTATGTGGTTTGTTCTAATGTTTCCAATTCCTCCAGGGTAAAAATTGGAAAAAAAAAGAAGATCTAGCTGAGATCATTATTGTGTTTTTAGATGATGTCGACATCATTAGTGGATAGATTCTGATCCAAGCAAGGTGTGATGTAAGTCTAGTTTGCCTGCTTTATATCAGGCCTCATGGTAGCAAACCAAACTAGCTGTGAAGCCTGCGTAGGTTTTGATTCATAAATTGAGGACACATAATTTTTCAGAACATTTTGTAATCTAACCAAATTCCATGCACAAACTAATCAAGCTATATATTATAGGAAATTAAATTGCATGAAATAACTGTGAGTCTGTGAAATCTTTCTCTGCATTCCATGGTTTTAGAACCCGGTTTGAGTCACTATATTGGTCACTGCCGACACCTTTACATTTTGGCCAATATATCAGTTCCTAACTATTTTGGTTTGTTTTGGCCCTTTTCTTCTCGAAGAATTACTTTTCAAAATTTAGAAAGAATGATTATGAATTTTATTTTTACTTGTTTTTAGGGTGTTGTAGATGTAAATAAAATATAACAGGTGGTGAGAAATAGATTTGAATACTTTTTTTCTTTTTTGTTTTAAATAAAAATATTGAATTTAGTCATGTCCAAAACCTTTATGTATCAGGGGATATGCCTTGGTCTTGCCCGAGTTTCAAGACCATGATGCATTCTCCCTTTTATATCCTTGGCGAATGGACTTCCTCAATGCTGGTTAATGATGGAATTATTGTGGGCTTACCTGATGGAAACACAGTGTCGCCAATCAATGATAAGAGATAATTTTGGGCTGGTTTGATGGTGGAAATCACAATCTGCTGTCCCAAAGACGTAAATCATACTTGTTTCCCTTGTTGAGCGGGCCATCTGTAATCTTTGCTTCATTGTATTTACCATTATTAAATGACTCAAGAGTCCCCAGTTTGACTGGACAATTCTAAGATGATGACGATGATGTGCCTCAAGGGTGATTCAAGAGTGATCTCCAGTAGGCCCCACCGTGTGAGCTTATAGAGAAAAAGGAGATAGTCAAGCAATTCACCATCTCATGAATTTAGAAGGAAAAAGAAATAATTATTGATATATGCATGCCATTAAAATAAATTGGTGGTAATACACCAAATTCAAAAGAGGCATAGAGGCTCCAGTAATAACACATTCCAAAATAATGGCCGGTACATAATAGTTTGCTTGTTGCACTTATGTGAATGTAGATTTCAGAAAAATAAAATACAAAGGCACCATATGATGTATACAATTGTATATTTTTATAGTTAATTTACATTTGTAACACTCTAAAATCCCTTAAAAGTGGAAATTTTCAAAGCTCTGATTTTCTAGAACCTTTAATAAGATAAACTCAAGATAGATTAGTGACTGAGACGGACCATATAATGGTTTGGACCATTATATACCGTGTTTTAAGACAATGTGGGTACTATTGGCTTAATGAAATAGGAAAAGTTAATTGGCTAAAATAGCATTTTTTTTCTTTGTCGTTAACTGCTCATCAAGGAGGGTTCCTGGCTGTAGCTCGAGCTCAGTTGATTAGGGACATGAGTGTGTGCATAAGGGTGCGTGAGTTTGAGTCCTCCCTTTAGAAAGGAAAAGTGCTCATCAAAAAGGGATTTGTGTCAATGGAAAAAATACCTCAAAATTGGCCATGCTGCTGTACGTTTTGGCTAAGAGGTGTGCGTATAAGATGGATAGAGTTGCATTTTCACTGGTGCGACATTATGTTGTTCTTTAGTGGGCAATACGTATTTTGACACTTCATAATGAAGTTTGTGTTAGTTTAAATATGGTATTATTGTAGGTGATAATGGTCTAGCAGTTATGTCTTCTTGGACCAGCTGTAAGTAGTGATTCTTAAAGGCAAAATTACTGTTCATTAACGAGGGCTTTAATCTTATGGAATCGCTTTGGCATGGTTTAGTAGTAGTAGAAGGGAATTCAAGAAATGCAATTGCTTTGACATCCGAAGATGTCAAGGTGACTTGGAGTTATTTTCTTTCTGCTTACGACATGAAATTTGGGAGTTGGCTAAAATAATCAATTATCTTTTAATCATATCCCTAGAGAAGGTAAAGAGAATGAGGAAGTGGGTAAATTAGTAAGAAAGAGATCATTTTGTGGTTGTTAGTGGCATGATATGATAGCATTTGACGTATTTCAGACCCTCACCACCTTGAAGGGGGCCTGTGTTCATTCATGTTTTTTTTTCCCATTAATATAACTTTAGCTCTCTCTCTCTCTCTCTAAAAATCAGTATTAGTCTATGGGCTAAAACATCATTAAAAATTCCTAACCATGTTTCTTCCATCCTTCTTTTCTCTAAAGTTCTAACACTTCTTGCAACTCAAGCCTATAGTCTTCTTATACCTTCAAATTTTTTTATTCCCAAAAGAGAAAAAAAAAAAGAAGAAGACTTTCTTTTGTCTTATAAGTAAAGGGAGGTGCAGTAAAAAATATAATTTCAGGCAGAACTTTCCCCAAATTTTCATATATTAAATGTTTTACAATGCTCGGTTTGTCATGGGACTGATTTCCTAACATCATGATTTTTTCATGCATCTCTCTTGTCACTCAATTTATCTTGGATGAAGCACATCAATATGGACTGCGGACATTTGTTGGGACTTCGACTTGCAGGATGCAAACACTCAATCCAACACAACCAACGGTTGGGAGCTTGCATACTTGGGAACACTATTCAATTCAATCCATGTCTTTTAATGAGCTCTAATAGCCACCCCTCAGAAGCATTTGATTTGTTATGAAATGTACAGTTATTGATCTTATCCTATAATGGCCATAGGACATTAACAGCAGAGGTTTCTTGAAAAACATGACCTCTAATGGACCTAAGCTCATACAGAACTATTCCAACTACTCTTTTAGCAGTCATCATCACCTAACACACCACAAAAAAGGTGAAAAAAGAACCCCAATACTTGTTTTGCACAAGAGCACAGAAGCACCAGCCATGTTACATGGATTCTTCAAATGAGCCATGTCCCCATGTCAGAGATATTTGGATGAGACACTGTTGGAGTGCTAATTAAATATCTTTTTAGAATTAATGAAATATTATGACGCCTTCTCTTCTTTTGGAATTCAAGTAAGATATTAACTAGCGTAATTACCCGTGCTGAGCACGGATATGACAAACATTACAATTTAAATATTCATGTATAAAAAAATCCATTGCTTTTTTAGAAAGAAAGCAAAAGAAAAAAAAATTATGAGTATGTATTTATATAATCCAAGAGTTGGTATCGTAGAATGAAAAAATGAGAATTGGAGTAGAAGGGAATGATAGAGTTTGGATTGAAACAAAGTCTTTGAAAAGAAAAGAAAAGTGGAGAGCAGTTATGATAAAGAGATAAAGGTAGTTGATGTAACTTCCGGTCAAAATTATAACCGATGGTCCAAATTGGATCCAAAACTTCCTAGCTTAATATATTATAATTTGATAAGTACTCAATTCTTTTTTTTTTCGTCCTTTTTTTTAGTAGCTAATTACTTGATTGTTTAGAGTAAGATATGTATATCATTTATTGGTGTTAATTTTTCATATTGTTTTTATTGCAAAGAAATATTTGTTTAAATATATTTAAATGTTACACAGAATTCATGAATCTGATGTTTTTTTTTTTTTTTTTGGATTTTCCAAGTTGGACACATCATATTGGTGTCAGATTTTGACATGCGTACATGTACTCATGCAACTTAAAGCAGCAGATGATGAACACTTTCTACTTCATAAAGGCACACAATGCGCACATTAACAATGATCCATTTTTGGCTTTTCAAGTGGTCAGTTGTAATGATTTTGTTAAGACGTGTACAGGGATGTGTGAGGGTCCCATATCAGGCATGGGGGAAAAGTTCTCCTTGATAAAACTTGACCTCCCCTTAGACAACCACGAATGATTTTAGACAATGAAAATTCCCCGACAGTATGCCAATTTCCACGTGTGCCTATCCTCATGAATACAAGGTATGAACATATCATCTGTCAGCTCATGAAGAAACGACCCTTTTCATCTCAGCATCACATGGTTCAAGAGCAAATATTCCATGGAAAATGACTCTGGTTAAGAGCTATATGTCGATCCCACAAGAAGGTGGGACCCCTTTAAAGATCCTTACCAAACTGGATTAGAATACCACTACTCAATTGGGCCCTATGTCATTATGTGAGGTTCAAAAGACTCATTTACCCTTATGACTGCCCACGAAATTCTGAAAGCCCTAGTAAGAGAACAATTGTCCCTCACCCCTTAGATTGTGCTAGCTGATGACTTATTATCTTTAACCTTTGGCCTTCCAGTCTCTCATCGTAACCATTTGCCTAGTAACAAAATTGCGAACCGTTTTTTCTCTCTTTTAAATGGTAATTGAAAATTTTACAGCTTTAACATTACGCACGACCAAACCACCTTCTTTGATATGCTCACAAACAAGATTCCACTCAACCACGTGATTTTTCCTTTCCTCATATGCTATGATGCCCAGATACGGATATGGATACGAACACTGATATGGTGATCCGAGATACGACTCCTCACTTTTGAGAATTTAGGACATGGATACGGATATGGGTGTTCTAATTTTTTCTTTAGATCACTTTTGAATCAATGAAATTATCATTGTTTTCGTCCCTTTCTTGCATTTTTTTATGGTGAGAAGTAAAAATATTAAAAGAATTTTATGAAATAAAGGACTTTATAAGTAGGATCTGTTAAATTTGTTCCATGGAAGTATCGGTGCAGTATTAGGTACCAATATAAGTGTCGTATCGGTTTGATACGGATTTGTTGGGCTTGTACAAGTATCTGGGTATCATAGCTCATATGAGTGATTCTGGAAGAAAAGTACATTGTATACACTTTATCCTCTTAGACACTCATCATGGAAGAAAAGTATTTTTCACTCCCATTATGGAAAACAGGCACGGCTAGCCCCATTAATGTCATTGTTTCCAATTAATTGCCAAAAACTTCTCTGTTTTCAATTTTCAAATGCTTCATGAGGATGCACTTCTGGTTCTTGATGGCTGTTGTGATGATTCCTCTATAATATTGCCATGTTTCTTACTAAATTGAAGTGACACAGAAGTCCTTCAAAACCCTAGTCTTGTTCAGCTGTTTCTGTAGAACTATAAAGCTATATTCTTGGGGTAATAAACATAGGATTACAACTCATCGAAGCCAGCTCAAGCCCACCCTGAGTTTAGCTTTGTTTGAACTCAATTTGGCCCAAGTTGATTGGGCCTATGGGCCTAGGACTGATCATTCCTGAGGAACAATTATTAAAATTCTGGGCATTGGTCTGTGCCTCTACAATGGTCCTATAATCTGCCCTGGTCTGGGTGGACTGTTTGAAAACTGTTGAGCCTAGGCAGGCTGTATTGGGGCCTTAGCAGTAGCTCGAAAGATAAGTGGCTGTATGTTAGACATGCCTTTGGCCTGGATTCAACCAGTTCCTACCAATATTTAATGGTAATTTAATTTTGTCCACTATTGAATTGCATCCCTGTATACATGCTGAAATACACAATGAAGCGAGCCATGGCTACTTAAATAAATATCTTGTTTGGGAAAGGGAAAAATGGCTTGTTTTTCGTTTCTGCTTGTCTTAATGAATTGGTTGCCACTAGTAATCATTCTATAATCATTCAATAATAATGCTCTTTCTCTGTAGGGTATTTGTTCCCGCAAATAAAGTTGTATCCTAAACTGCCAAAGCAATCACTAATTGCAAAGGAAATGCCCCCACTGCATGGTAAGAAGACAGATCTTATCTTGTCAAGGGAAAGTTTTAAAAGTCTCCTGTTGATTATTTTTAGAGGAAATGCATTTTTCCTGCATTAGTTCCAATAAGCAGGAGAAGTTTTTTGTCTGGAGTTGGGAAATGGTGACTCTTATGTTTCATTCATCCGTAGGTGAAATAGCTGATGAAACATGAGTGGAACCTTAGTGGAGAAGCACTCAAATAACTTTATACCTCTAGGACCAATGGTTAGGTGGTCAGACTGTTATCTACTATGGTTAGGCCCTATAGAAAAGTTCATATCAGTCAATCCTAGCAATTCAATTCTGGGTCCTTTTGTTAAATAAATAAAGATGCTATTTTTCTTTCTCAACCATCAATATGCAGGCTATGAATTGAGGGTTAGGATTGTTCCCTGAGATTTTTGGATGAACGATTTGGATTCTACGTACTAAAACCCCGAGGATTATTTTACTTATCCTCGGAACTAGGATCACATGGTTCGTTGTGTTGAAAACATACTGTTATTTAATTTTTATTATCTGGCCTGAGAACCTGAAGTGTCCGAAATTTTCTATTACCTACTGAAGCACTAAGGAAGCGGGTACTTGTTTATATCTAAATTACACATGCTAATACTGGTAAGGAATACTGATGCGATACCTGTGGAATATGCTTTATTTAAGCCTGTTCTATTTGATTCATTACATATATGAACTTCTGGCACTTTTTTCATAACATTCTCAAAATGGATATATAAATGGAATTACCTTCCACTCTATGAAACAATACTGCCTTAAAAAGCACTATATAAATGTTTTTTTTTGGCTATGATGCCCAAATATTGGTGTGGGTACGGACATGGATACGTGGATTATCGATAATAAAAATTTAGGAGACGGATATGGATACAGGTGTCGTAATTTTTTCTTTAGATCTCTTTTGAATTAATGAAATTATCATTTTTTTCTTTTTGCGTTCCTTTCTAACATATTTTATGTTGAGAAGTAAACAAATTAAAAGAACTGTATGAAATATTGGACTTGGTAAGTAGGATGTGCTAAACTTGTACCCTGTAAGTATCGGTGCAGTATCGGGTATCAGTACAAGTGTCATATCGGTCCGATACGGATACATGGGGCTTGTACAAGGATTTGCGTATCATGGGTTTTTTGTGAAGTCCCACCATAAAACCAATTGTCTTTTCAAATCTAGCGTGTTAGAAAGACTACTGCTTTTATCCTTTCTTTTAGGATGGTTTGCGAGAGAAACTACTTCATTTGATACAAGTTTTGAAACTAAAAGAATAATGTTAAACATTTACTAAAAAGGATAATTTTATAGGTGAATCGTCATCATTATCAAAGCCTTGTCCCAACTATGTTAGGGCCGGCTGCATGAATTTTGTTATCTATTCCGATCTATCCTGAGCCAAATCCTTGGATATGTTGCAATTCTTCAAATCTATTTTTACTACTTCCATCCACGTCCTCTTTGGCCTACCTCCTCCCCTTGGTGGGCCATTAGCCTGCATAGAAATTTTTTTACTCATTGGTGCCTTTGTTGGCCTGCATTGGGCATGTCCAAACCCTCTCAAATGAGTTTCTCTTATTTTATCATTTATTGATACGGCCCCTAAATGCTCCTGAAAGTGCTCATTTTTATTCCATCCTTCCTAGTTTTACCACACTTTCACGTCAACGTTCTTATCTCTACTACTCTCATTTTGTGCACTTGTTGCTTGTTGATTGGCCAACATTTTTCTCCATAGGTCATAAGTTGGTATAATCGTTGTTGTGTAAAATTCTCCATTCAATCTTGTTGGTAAACAGTGATCACAAAGAACTCACAGAAGAGTGAAATTTTCATGTTATTGAACTAATCTAGATTGTAACTTACGATTGGGTTATCCATCTCCATATCCTTGCTATTTTCTAAATTTTGAAAATAGGCAGTCCAGTTTCCTCGTAATGTCCCTCATAGCTGTGTACACCTCAATTGTGGATAGGCTGGCTGGCCAGGCAACAATGTGATAAAATAGGAAGGGTAGTCACCTCTAATAAAATTCAATAATATCTTGAATCCTAACAAATCTATTCTCAAAATATCTAATAGATTATCCCAATAATACTTATTTTAAACAACTTCTGCCTTCCTAATATGTAAGATATCCTACCATATATATATTCTCTATTAAAATGATGATAAATACCTTCTGTTTTCACTTTTTAGTGGATGGTACCCTTAGTGCAGTGGAACCCTTTATTTATCTATTTTTTATTGCTCCCTTTAGAGAAGAATTTCCTTTTTAGCTGTCAGTAAGGAAGAGACTAACATCTCCAACACATTCTATTTGCAGAAGTTGATTACCCTTCATTACAATCGCACTCAATCTTTTTAGTAGTGCCAAGGCATCCTCTAAAGTCGTACCCTTCGGTTACATCCAGATCATCAACTCAAGGTCTTTGAAGTTCAAACTCTCTCCCTTCTGCATTGTATACATGATCGCCGATATCATATTTTAGCCAGTATGAACTTTGAACTGGAGACCTGCATCTTCTTTATCTGTTAGTGCAACCATATTTTAGTGTGAAATTTGATTGTTTCATTTGGTCTATTATTGTTATTGTTACAGAGAGATACTGCTTTTTGCAGTCTGCATTCTGATATGTACCTATTATTTAATTTCTGTATTATATATTTTATTAGAATGTTTTATTTAGGAATTAGCTTTATTAGGATTCTTAATTGTATTTAAAGTATTGCTGTCCAGATTGTATGTAAATATGCTTTATGTTTGTGGAAGAATGGAGAGATAGTGGGTTAGTGGGTTAGTGGTATAGTAGTTTTAACAGTTATCGAATATGTATAAATATTTGTAGATGCCATATGGTTGAATATATGAATGAAGAACAATTCAAGGCTTTGCTCTTGTCTTAGGAGTTGTGGTTCTCCTCAAATTGAACCTTAGGAGGTCTCTGTCCCCCTCAAAGTGGACTCTTTCTTTCTCATTCTAATTTTCTGTTTTATTTTTATTTTATTATGTGAAAGGGTATGTATCACATTCAGCTTCATTCATACAAGGATACCCTTAGTCCCTTACAAAAATCTCTGGAATTGCTATCTTGCTACTCATTAAACATGTCGCTTAGGCTTCATATATTTGCATACATAAATGTTATAGCATTTAAGGTATCTAAGACTTGGTTCTGTGCAGTAAGGTCACTACCAACAAATCCAACGGTTTCTCCATCGGAACCAGTTAAGATATGGACAACTATGCCTTCTACTGGACCATCGCCTGTGCTTGCTCTTTCTCCAAAGTATCATGGTATTTGACTTCTTCATAACCTCAATTTCATGCCATTATGGTCTTATTTTCCACATTTTAATCATTCAGCTCATCTGCATCAGGTTATGCTCCTAGTCCCAGCAAGGTCAGGTCAAAACATCACCTAAAACATCATCTTAAACATCATCATTTGGGAAAACATCCTGCAGTCTCACCATTTCCACCCAGTTTATCACCTGCCCAAGGTTTGAAACTCGATTAGTTAAGAAGTTGGAATTCTTTATCTTTGTTTTGCATGAAGGTGGAGTTTTATGAACTGTTGCTGCATATCTTTCAATTAAAATTCTCTTTTATCTGCTTCTTTTTGCAATCAACTTCTCGAAACAGTGTTCATTGGCCATGATATTGATGTCTTTGGCAGGTTGTGACTTCGCTTGTTCTGATCCACAGACATCAACTCCGGTTGGTTCTCCTTGTGGCTGTGTAGTTCCCATGCAAGTTGTGCTTGTCCTTGGGGTGGCTCCATGTATAGTCTTTCCTCACACTCCTGAACTTGAGGCTGAGATTGCAGCAGGAACATGTTTGAAACAAAGTCAAGTGAGGATTTTGGGTGCTGGTGCTGGTGGTCAAGATCGGGAAAAAACAAGAGTTTATATAAATTTAGTGCCATTAAGCAAGAAGTTTAATAAAACAACTGCCTTATTGACATTTGAGAGGTTTTGGCAGAAGAAGGTGCCAATTAGTAGGACCCTTTTTGGTGACTATGAAGTGATTAGTGTCCGTTATCCTGGTAATTAATCGACCTTCATTCCTATGATCCTATCTATGCCCTTTCTATTGTTTGTACTTTTTTCTATTTTCTTGTGTTACATCAATGTGCCATTGTCAGGTCTTCCTTCCTCTCCCCAGTTGCCTAGTGGAATTAGTCCTACAAGTGGAAATCAGGATCCTATTGTCGCAAATGTAAGCAGCAATGGTCACAAGTTTACTGCTAGAACAGTTACTATTATTGTTTTATCTTCCTCTGTAGTCTTCTTGACGGGAACTGGAGCACTTGTCATCTTTTTGAAATGTAAGAAGGCTGGAAGTGTTCCTGTTGATGGTCCTCCACCCACGTCATCCATTTCTGAAAGATCTGGTAAAGGTATGTATGTGCTTATCTAAATGTTCGAATACTGACATAGCACTTGTTGAAACTGTCTTACAGGGTTGTTGATTTAATAATTGATATGCTGTTTTTGAAACTTCTAAACTTGTAATTAGTTAAGAAACTCAGCATCCCTGAATGTAAAATACATAAATGTTATGGTGAGTATGAGAATGTTCGCTTCTTACCATTTCCAGAGCAGATGAAATTCTTTCCTTGATTTTAGGGTCTCAATTCGTTTGTTAAAAAAATGGGCTCTAAGAAATTTTTTTTTGAACTGAATAATAAATTTGATATAATAATACAATTGGTCATATAATAGTAGTTACATGGATGTTTGTAGTTTTCGTGGAAGCAGGAGATATTTCCTCCAGCTGCACAGAAAAAAGCCATTTGCAGTCTAAGGGCTTGTTTGGATCCACAAAATCCTGGTGTCTGCAGAGAGGAGGATTACCAACTTTTTATGACGACATGAGGATTCTTCAAATTCCATGGACATGGGTTATAAAAAAAATTCCATGGGCATGGAGGATCCATGAAATCCATATAAAGAATTCCTTGCTACAGCCAATTGTAAGAATACCTTGGAATCCTCGATTCCAAGGTAGGATACCATGCATTTAAATGAGGCCTAATGTTTTGCCTGAATTTTATAAGAATGAAAAAGAAAAAAAGGGTGCATTTATCAGATAAATGTTTTCATTAGTTCAACTGGAAACAAAGTGTTGCTTGGATTAAATCTGCCACTGCACTTAGTCAATCAACTTCTCTTGCAGAATGTACTGTTTTACAAGTTCTTTTGTGATATGATTCTTCTAAAATTTGATACATATTTTACATAATTCAGCATCAGCTAGGCATTAATGTGGGGATTCTTTCTACATGCTGTGCTGCTTGAGAGATATTACACGGTTCTTCATTGTGAAATACGGTTTGCTCAACCTTGTCCCTATTATGTGCGTACGGCTAGAGCCCGAAGCCCCCACCCTATGCCTACCCATCCACTGATTGTCTATGATAACTGGATATTTCGGAATAGGCAATGTATCATGTCATATTGTATCTAATATTTAATGCTTTAAATCCATTTCCCTGCCATATCCATGGTGTGCCCCTGCTGTATCTGGCATCATAGCGCCACACATCTATTCTTTACCCTTTTCTCCCTACTAGCAAAATATTTTTTTGAATTTGTCTGTACTTTTTTTTTTTTACTTTTCTGGCGAGTCATCAGGGACTCTATTTCCTTTTCCTAAATATTTGATTTAATTGATGGTTTATGATTTTTATAAACTAAGTTTTCGACATCCTTCATCCATGTTGGACCCCATCACATCAATGTTCTAGATCATGAGGCTGCAGGCCTAACAGGCATGAAATCAGTAGGAGAATTAAACCCTATAAATGCTGCACCACAATATGATGCAGTCATGGTAATCAAGGAACTCGTTGACAGTACCCAAACTGAATGGTTAAATGACACTCGACGTGTTGTTTAGTAAATGGAATGTTCACCCACGCATCGTAGTGTTGCCTAACCGTTCGGCCAGAGATGTCGGATGCTCACTGTTTGGCTACTTGTATCAATTTGCCAGAGTGTGGTTAGATACAATGCACTGGCAGCCTCAGTTTGGCTGGATAGGAATTGACGGTTGAGGGAGCAGGGAAGATAAGGTTATTTGCAATTGGCTCACCCTTGTATCAGGCCCTGGTACGGTCTATACATGATTGGGCCATGACAGTTTTGGCAAGGTTAAGAATGGATGGTACCTATAACCAGACCCAACTATTTCAGTATTTGAGAGGAAAGAGAAAATGATTCTCTTTTGATCTCAATGCTGCTACCGATTCCTTACCTGTTATCCTGACGTCCTGTATGATTGCAGGGTTGTTCGGAAACCCCTTGGCTACTTCCTGGATGTTCATATAGTGTGATTTAGTCTTCAGTTACCAAATAGTATTGATAAGAAAGGCTATAGGTCACCGGTTGTGACGTTCATGAAGGGTCAAGCCCTCGGATTTTTTTATTCTTGGCCTCTATTCACACTTACACATCATATGGTTGTGTGAATGGATGCTAAGAGGGATGAAGTTTTGCGACTATGCCATTCTTGGCGATGGTGATCACTGATGAGAAGGCAGCGCCCGCTTACCAATATATATGGTTTGAGTGTACAATAGCTAACTCTAAAGAAAAATCTCTCATTTAAAATCCAGGTGCTTTTTTAAGAAACCAAAAGATTTTGGGGCAACGAAGTGACAAGATATGGCTTTTCTGCAACAGCAGATTGGTGGACTGCTCCTCCCTGTAATGTGACAAAACAAGGCTTATGGAAGTCAAAACACCGACAATCTTCACTCAAAATGTGATATCATCAATTTATAATGGAGAGAGAAAGGAGAACAATGGAGAAAATGCCTAGAAAAAACAGCACAAAGCTGTGTTCAAAATTGGCTGTTGGCCGAACTACTTCCAGCCGAACACAGCTGCATACATATGGGTTAGAAAACACCATAAAACCTTATTAATCAATGCCACACATAATAACTTCTAAACTAGTGGGTCCCTAAAGTGCAGAAGTCTCTAATGGAAATTATTTAAAACAAACTAATACAAATTTAATGAAAAAAAATCTTTCTGATCACCATGTGGCCCGCCATATGTGGAGGCAGACCCAACCCGAATTCAAATGACCCATTGGCGATCTGAATGGTTGTTGCTTGGGCTCAGTTCAGGTCCATTAAGGGTATGAAAACTCAGCCCAAAAAGACGCTATGCTCGCAGTATTTTCTGAGCAGAATTTCAGTAAACTGCAAATAACCACTTGTTCTGTTCTGTTTCAGCAAACAGCATCGGTGTGGAGCGGACTTTATGCTGAGCCTCGGTAGCGAAGCACTTAAGATGAAGCGTCGGTGCAGAGCCCAGCCCCAGTTATTGCATATTTTTAGCATATTTGGGGCTGTTTGGGTTCCTACCAGATCTGAGCAGTTCACACATGGGTTTGGACCCAGTGTGCTCGATCTTATGCTTTCATGTAAGTTAGGGCTTGTCCCACTGTGAGCTCTTCATTCAATCCATCGCCATCCACATTGCAAGTTTGCAACAGTGTACAATTCTTCTACCATTTGGTATGCTCATCCTCAAATTATTGTTATATCATAACAGAGCTCTTCCCACGTATGCTACAAGTAGGGTCAGTAATTTGATGAATTGTCTTTAATCATTATCATCATCAAAACATATCCTCTTTGGCCTACCCCTTCTACTTGGTAGGTCATTAACCTACATAGAAAACTTTTCCTCAACGGTGTTGTTGCTAAGCTGCATTGGACTTGTCCAAACCACCTCCTAAATGCTACCCCTAGATGCTCCCGAATGCCCTCATTTCTAATTCTTTCTTTGTTTTAGCGCACATCCATCTCAACATTCTCAAATTTGCCACACTCATTTTGTGCATGTGTTCCTTCGTGATTGGCCAATATTCTGCTCCATAAGTCAAAACTGGTCTAATCATTGTCCTATAAAACTTTTCCTTCAAGCTTGTTGGTATGTCGATCACAAAACTCTCCAAAAGCAAGTATTCAATTCAATCATCCTACTCTTATCCTATGTTCATCATCTTCCTCAATCCCTCCATCCTTACAATGCTCAATCTCTCCATCCTTACTAATTATCAAGCTAAGGTATTAGAATGAATGTCTTTGTGGCATCTCTTGAGCTTCAATTCTGACGGTAGTTTCAGCTCTTTGCACATCCCCACTAAAGTTGTATTACACATATTCTGGCTTTGATGAGGGCATTTATAAGACAAAGTGGAGAATTTTGAGGTACCAGTGTGATAAAATTTGAGAAGTGAAGTGAGCAATGGAAGTGAGAATGGAGTCTTGGAAACATATGGGAAACATGAACAAAGGGATTAAATAATACACATCTTGAGCTAATCAATATATTACCTTTACCTTCTTCAAAAAAAAAAAAAAAAACAAAAAAACAAAAGAAAAGAAAAAGAAATGAGTGGGGGATGTGGAATACGAATAGATGTGAGACATCTGAGAAGTGATTGAGAATAAGGTTATGAAACACATGGAACATTAGAAGCAATTGAGATATTAATTGTGCATATGGGAAGCATTTCTATTGGTGTATGTGAGGGTTTGGATTGATTATAGGTGGGCCTTGCTGTCCAGATGTTTTCTTTATTTTTTTCCTTTTTGGTAGTGTTAGCCTTACACAAACACTATTGGAAATGATACAAGAGTCAACTGCATGTACAGATATCTTCAGTCCATTATTTGCTTCTGAAGCGTCACTTTGATGTTTTATCACCTGTTTTTTGTAGGAAAAATAAAAAAAGAAGTGACTTTTGTTTCTCATGCTTCTCTGAATCAAATTATGAGAAAAAAAATGGCATTTTTCACCTTAAAAGTGTGCTTCTGGGCCCTACATTTTATATCATATATAGTATTTCCAATAACTATGGGATAAACAATAGGAAAAAAGAAAAGAAATTCTAACGTTTCGTAAATGTTAAGATTTTGTCAAATCTCTTATTCAAATTGAGTATGATTGTTTTTTTATATAGAATATGAATTCAATTATTGCATCAGAATACCCAGGATCTATTTCCTAGTTGAAGACCCCTTTATACAATAAAAAACAAAATTGGAAAATCATAATAAAAGAAAGAAGAATAAAAAAGGAATTAGTGGACCTTTTCTTCCCAAGATGGAAGGGACCGGGTTATGAATGGAATTGACTCAATGATCAGATTGTAAACTCATTCCATAAATTTATCTGTGAATCTATTCACGTTTTGTATAGTTGCAATTTGCCATGGTCAGGGAATCCAGTGCAAATTAGTTGTAGAGAAATAGGTGTTATTTATATGGTTTGGTGGCATATTTTTAATTGCATATAATCATATAGTTCTCTTTGTAATTTCATGAACATGTCTCAATAAAGTAAAAGGAAAGAGATCGTCCAAGGTTTGAGATGACTCTCCTCTTCTTCCATTGACTCTCTTTCACTCTCTATCTTACTTCTTATCCATATTCCTCCTTCTTCCTAATAGAATACAAAATATATTTCTTTTAGAGAAAGACAACTTGGTATTAGAGCGGGAGGTCAAGTGTTCAAGTCCCAGGGGGTTGTGTTGTGCCTTGGCGCCTGTATTCTCCAATGGACGGTGTTGAGTGTATGTTCCCATGCAGAGTCAGCACGATGGTGGGTGGGGGTGGGGTTTTGCCATTTGACATGCAAAGAGACCCATTTGATTATATGAAATTACAAATATGCCACCAAACCATATAAATAATATCTATTTCTCTACATTAGTGATCTGTAAAGTCTCCCAATTAGTCTTCTCTTGTTTCTTTCTCTTTCTCTTTCTATTTCTTTATAATTTGCTATTCCATTTCTTGCAAAGTCATGAAGCATCGGCGCCTAAAATCATCCATAGTACAAAGCTTCTTAGATGTGAAGAAAATCTGGGCTAGAGAAAATTTTAAGTGAAGAACTAAAGTTTAAGAATTGATATACCTTTTCTAATTGCTAAAGTTTAAGTAAAACAAGACAACTTAGCAAGTTGACGTCATGAAAATAGGTAGGAATTGATCTGACTGAACCCAGAAATTCACAAGTAATTAACTGCAAACTGAAACTGGACTGAATTAAACTGCAAAACTGACAATTATGAGGCGCTCATCCTTTTATTATTATTATTGTTATTATTTTAATTTTTAATTTCTGTGTTTCTGACAGGACAATTCATTCAGTTTTGGGTTAGACCGAGTTGGGAAGATTCTCCATTTTTTTCCTCTTTTAGATAAATATTTAGTTTCGTGTTTGTAAGTTGGCACCAGCCAATTCAACTATATGTATTAATTAATGAAACTAATTGGCAGTATCGAATGACTTGTGTACAGCGGGCATCAGGTCTGGTTTATCAAATAGCAGTTCTACCCCAAAATCAGCATCTCTCATTTCTCCCAGGGATACGTCAGGAAAAATATTTTCATTAGCTGAGCTTGAGAAGGCCACCGAAAATTTCAGTTCAAAGAGACTTTTAGGTGTAGGCGGCTTTGGATGCGTTTACCTTGGGACTATGGAAGATGGAAGTGAAGTTGCAGTTAAGCGGCTTATAATGGTGGATCAGGGCAGAGATAGAGAGTTCATTGCTGAAGTTGAGATGCTCAGCCGATTGCATCACCGCAACCTTGTCAAACTCGTTGGTATATGCATGGAAAAAGGCACACGCTGCTTGGTTTATGAGCTTGTTCACAATGGAAGTGTGGAGTCTCACCTGCATGGTATATAGCCTTCTTCACCAAACTACAAGGAGTGTTCTGTCTTAGATTTTCCTGGTTACACTGGTTTGATGTTTCAGGTTCTGACGAGAGGAGGACACCTCTTGACTGGGATGCTCGGATGAAGATTGCCCTCGGTGCAGCAAGAGGATTGGCATACCTACATGAGGATTCCAACCCCCGTGTCATACACCGCGATTTTAAGGCTGCTAATATTCTACTGGAAGATGACTTTACACCCAAGGTTTCAGATTTTGGCTTGGCACAGGAAGCATCAGAAGGAAGTCAACAAATTTCCACTCAAGTCATGGGCACGTTTGGGTATGTCTAATTCATCTTCTACAATATTAGTTTGGTACCATCAATGGGGCTCATCTGTGGCATATGGAGGAAAAAAGTTGTGGCAATGTTTTTCTCGTAAGACAACCATTATTGTACAAGCTCAGCATATAATGACGAACATAGTGCATCACCATTATTGGTACTGGATAATGGTTGAAGACCTTTGCTGTGTTCTAACTGCATCCCGTTGTCTTACATTTGCTAAATATTCAAACCCTGACGATTTTCTTATAAAGAAAGTAAAGCTGAATAAGACTTATTGTAAATATGTTTTAAAGATTAATGGTTTGTTAGTTTTACCTTGCCAGAAAAGGCTAAAAAATAAACTGTAAAACCAATAGAATAGATGAAATGTTTCCCGTAAAAGATAGCATGTGCTGTAACTGAAGCCATGGGTCCTGTTTCTTAAGAAACAGAAGCCTGCATTTTAGTTCCCTTTATCCACTTATAATAGCTTTGATGGATATGCTGCATTTGCAGGTATGTAGCTCCAGAGTATGCAATGACGGGGCACCTGCTTGTCGAGAGTGATGTTTACAGTTATGGGGTTGTATTGCTAGAGCTTCTATCAGGGAGGAAGCCCATAGACATGTCCCGTCCTCAGGGACACGAGAGCCTCGCGGCATGGGCACGGCCTCTCCTCAGTAGTAGAGAAGGGCTGGAGAAGGTGGTGGATCCGTCCTTGGGTGGAAATTATGACTTCAATGATCTGGCAAAAGTGGCATCAATTGCTTCAATGTGCATTCAACCAGAGGTGATGAAGAGGCCTTTCATGGGCGAAGTTGTGCAGGCACTTAAACTTGTATATACTGATAAGGATGAAACTTATGAAGATTCTTATGGTCTGAGAGAGGATTCATCTGGTTCTGATGTTGACTTCACACACGACGGTGGCCCTGAGAGTTGGCAGAGGGGGAGGACCCCATGTTTGACTCATGGAATTTCCTCTACCTTTATAACCATGGAGTACAGTTCTGGTCCACTTGAAATAATGGACAGGCCTCTATCAACATCGGTTTTAATGGGGGAAGGGGGATCCCTAACAGGGTACAACAGATCTGGTCCTATTCGGACTGAGCGTGACAAACTGAAATTTTACCGATTAAAAAGGTGTATAAGCGAGAATGGGCTCCTTGTGAAACATATTGGTAATAATGGGTGTATGTTTTGAGGTTGGAGAGCTATCCTTGCTGCATTATTCTTCAGATACAGTGTTGGAGCTGGTGATTGTACTATGTTTCTGTGGTTTCACCTGCTGTGTTGTAGAAGGGAAGAGGTCACATAGCTCAATGCTGTAAATCTGAATATACTGCATCATAGGTTCTGAGATCCTTGTTGGTGCTAAATGCAATCATGAAGTTTTCTTCTAGTGTCTGATTTTCATCTGCCAAATGCAAGTGATAGGTTGGGGGCCTTGGGCCACCTAGCAGGTTTCTAATTTCTGTACTCGGGTCAATGTTATGATCAGTACAAAGGTCAGGTTTCATTTAACTTTTGTGCCTGGCAAAAGGGGAAAATGGGTAGTGGGCTGACTATCATGTTGGTCAGAGCTTTAAGGGGGTAATATAGAACTCTCTCTCTCTCTCTCTCTCTCTCTCTCTCTCTCCATTCACAACATTGGAAAGCTCAGCCATGATCAGGGACACACCATAAAGATGGCTCAGGTATGTAAAATAGACAAAAATCTAGAATGTTGTTACCAATCAGTTTTCTGAAGCAGCTGCTTTAATCTGAAGGTGCTCCATGTTGATGCCATACATTTATGTGTTCCAAGATACACACTTCTCTAAGGATCAAAACAAACCAGTGGGTGATTCAAAAAGGACATTGTTAATCATGGCCCTTGTTGCTCACCTTGTATAATGAGTAGCCGTGTCAATAACTATCAATAACAGCCATTTGATTGATGATGTGCCTGTTCTTTACATGGTCATTGTATAAACAGTGCTACATTGCAGAATTTAACACCCTTTTTGGTAAAATCCATCCATCCGTGCTCTATTTCATAAAATAAAAAAGTTGTGAAACATCCCTTGGCTGTTTCTAAGTTACAATGTCAAGAGTTTATAGTTTGACAGGGCCATATGATTGGCAGGAAATGCTTCCAATTCCCAATTTGGTACATGAAGTCTTTGTGAAATTTTCTACTCTTTAGCCTACCAAGACAACTGACAGGAGAAGAAAGTATAAAAAAAAAGTAAAAGAAAGGAAAATTAGTGATATGTCAAAATGTTCATCACATTTATTGCAAATCAGTAGGATCCAAACTGGCAAACTGATTGATCAAACATGATTAACCTATTGCTTCCTACGAGAACAGGAGGTTGGATTTCAAGGGTGTTTGAATTTTGCCTGGTATCAGATTTCATGAATTCCAATGACTGCATAATGACTAACCAGACTTGTTATCCTAAACGTCTCTTAGTTTTGTCGGATTCTGTATCAAAGATGCAGACATTGTTTGAGAGGTGAGACTGTTGGGCATTGCTTACAATTCGTAGGCTCTGCCTTAGAATGTCCACCTCCCTCTCCCTATTGGCTCCTTCCTTTGCCATGACTGATATTTGCTTTCTCAGTGCTTCTATGGTCCCATCTTTAGCATTCAACTCTCTCTGCAGTGAGTCCATCACATCTTCTTCTTCGTCTGCTCCCCACCATAGCCTCTCACCTACAAAAAGAACAAGGCATTGTTTCTGCTACATAATTCTTTTAGAAAGATATTACATTACTTAAATACAAAGCTGTGCATAACTTAGCACATCAGTCCACACTTCACATGTTGGTAGGATCATTAACCTTACAAAATAGGAGTGATTGTGGATTTGCCATATACCAAGAAGTTTTTTTTCTTTGTTTTTATTTGCTTAGAATCAAGAGGCAATTTCATTTGGCATTTTAACTACTGTTATCTTTAGGTTCTGATTATCAGTGGTTTACTGTTTTTTTCTTTATTGTTAAATTTGAAATCTTGGACACAGATGTCTATTTTTGTTGGACGGCTAATTCACACCCACTTCTTGAATCCCACATGTTGCTGATGGTGAGTTACAAAAATTTCAGATCTTACAAGAGTAGACGAAAATAAATTATAGTGTCAGTTTACAACATAATTCCATTGCATTCTAAAAGAAAAAAATGGTTATTCCTCACATCTCTAGTGATAAGACTTAGCTGACATGACAAGATCTGAATTATCTGTCCTGTGGATTCCACCTTTGATTAGCTGCATGAATACCAGCATTCAGCCCACAACGTATGTGAACCGTTCTCCACTTTTGGTCAGTGATTATGTTTAATTTTCAAATTATCGGAACATTTGGTGCTTGATCATTTATTTCAGACCAAATGAATGAAAGGCTCAGATCAAATGGTTTGAATTTTGGTGCCTGAGTATGTACGGTGATACATTTTGGACCCTCAGAATCGGGTGAGGAGCTGTGGCCCTAGGTTTTCATTACACCTTGAATTTGTGATTGGAGGCCAAATCGTGGTGGTCTAGATCATTGACCCAATGTGTCCAACTTGATGGACGGCGCCAAAATCAATTCTGGTTAAAAGACCCAAGTTGCGTTAAATCTGGACCGCTATTATTACCACAAGTTGGAGGCTGTAGATCGAATGGCAAGCATTTAAGATCATCTGCTGTGATAATTAAGGCATTCTCCCACTAGAGAAGATTGGAGACAGGGTGATCTTGGGATTGAAGGATGTATTGTACTGATACTAAATGCTTTAAGTTATTATGATCATCATGGTCTACCAAATAATGATGATGATGATGATGAATGCGGTGACGGTGATGATAAATGGTTAAGAATAAATATAAGAAATCAGAAACGCCAAGGAACTTCCTTTAAAGAGATATCTTTATGGATTTAGACATCCAAGTGAAAATGTTTCATCATTGGTCTAGAAGTTGAGTCATGGCACATACATATATTTTATGAGCTCTGAGCCTGATGGCATGGTTGTAGGATGAAAAGGCCTAAACAAATGTTAAAATGTAGATGAATCCATTTCCTCTTACTTTCACAGTACAAGACAGAGCAGTCTGATTACAGCTATTTACAATTCCTTGAGTAAATTATGGATGCTTTGTAGAGCTTAGAAACCTTACATACACCTTAAGTTCTTACAACATATTATAAGAAAAATAAAACTAAGTATGATTAGAAATTAACTAATGTAATCAGAGGGTAGATGTTCTACACAGAGGCCCTGGAACTGTCTCATATGTCAGTTTATATAAAACCCTAAACCTTGGGATGTGAACTATCATTTTCAGTTTGATTTTCTTGGGAGAAACAGGAAAATCACTTGCACCCCCACAAATGAAGTAAAAAGAACAGACTGATCATCTCATTGTGGAAGGAGAAGAAATGAGAATGATTTTTTCCCCCCTCATTCTGAAGTCCCTATATTGTCAGAATTGAATGTACCAAGAGCTCATTATGGAAATTAGAGTGATGTAGCCAAACCAAAACTGTAAACGGGTCCCAAAATCAAACATGGCACATGATTAGATCTCGAACCTTCTCTGATTGATAATGAAAGTATGGGTAATATTCACAACTGATTGAGAGAAGTAAGACTTGGGATGAGATGTTGTGTGAGAATGTTTTGATCTGTCACTTTATGAGATGTTAATTCTCAAAAGTTCTTGAGGAAAATAGCTTAGATTTTTTTAATGTAAAGAGAACCGATCATCTACCGCATTGCAAATCTTGTTCTTGAGAAATTATCTTCCGAGGGTTGAGAAATTTTCAAGTGTGGGGGCTTTCATGGGATATTATTGGAAAAAATGTACTCTTAAATAATTGAAAATAAAAAAAATGTTAAATTGTGTATTATGGTAAGAAACTGACTGTTAATTAACCTTTGCTACTTTTTCATTATAATTCATATCATGATGCATTCATGATATTTTGAATTTTACTGACGCTCTTTGAAATGTCGCCGTATTTTGAATTCTACTATGTAAATATCATGATATTTTTAGAATATTGACAAAATTAGTGATATGGATTATGTGCACTAGAGAATATCATTGATCATCACTGAGAGAGAGAGAGAGAGAGAGAGAGGAGCTTTGATGGGTGGAATTTGGTGTGGGAATTAAAGCTTTCATCACCCTGGTCCTTCCGGAGCAAAATCCACATGACATAAATAATACCTTTCTTGCGGACACAATACCTCAAGATACATTCGAATGGTGAAAAAGAATTTGTGTAGCCGGCCTTAGGGGCACGTTTGGTAAATGTAGAAGAATCCTTTATATAGAGGATTCTCTCCATCTCCAAAGAAGGTCATAATCCTTTAGTCGGATTTCCAAAGAGAGTTCTATGTTTGGATGGAGGGATGATTCCTACAAATTGTAGAATGAATGATCCAATGGTTATAAATATATTTTATAAAAATTTCCAAAATCCATGAAAAATCAAGACCTTAACTTTCACCTCAAAGTAGTTTGTGGTCATCTAGAGAATATGTACGGTTCATATCATGCAAAGGGGGCCCACAGGATTAAGAAATTAATATTTTAGCACCTGGACTTTTGTGCAAATATTTCAAGATATAGTAAGGATCAATGGTTGAAATTTGGTCAACTAGCCGTGTTTGACATTCTAGAAATAACTAATGATTCATATCATGATTGCGGGGCCCACAGGAACCAGAAAATCGAAAAAACGGACTGGATTTAATCCCCTTTTTTGGCCCACAGAATGTTAGAAATTGTCATCTAACAGTTGGATCGGTTTTGCAAATATCTCAAGATCTAAGATGGATCAACGACTGAAATTTTGTGAGATAGCCATTTTGGACCTTTTTAACACTATTATCGGTTCAAATCTTGATTGTGGGGCCCGTAGAGATAAAAAAAATGCAAAAACCGCTCTGCCCAATATTAATGTCTCATAACACTGTAGCTCCGCAAATCCTCAATCCAGTGGAATCATCCAATCCGGAGGGTGGGGGGCAGGGGGGTGCGGATTCCAAAAATAATCAAAAGGGAAGAAATCTCCAGTCCATTCTCTTCAAATCCACGCTAATCCAAACAAGAAAATCCGCTCAATCGCGAATTTTGGGCGAGGAATCCGCAGCAAAGACCCTTGCCAAACGTGCCAAACGTGTCCTAACATAAATGGGATAAGTGACTTTGATGATGATGATGATAAATAATACCTTTCAAGTATTTGTTGTGGGACATAATTTATTTTATAGCTAATTTGTAAAGCTCTTTAAGCCCGTCCTAATTGATAAGATGAGATTAAGATAATGAAGGCAAAATTTAAGTATTTATGCTTTCTCCCATGAGATAGTACTCCTTGATCTAGCAATTTCTAGGGGAAGGGAGATGCTGGACCATGTTAATTTTGGCCATGAGTTCAACAATATAGATAGCAGTGGCAATGGTACTGGTTTTTCTAACATAGACGAAATGGTATCTTACCTTGACTTGTTCTGAGGATGAGATCGTCCAACTCTGTTTTGATGGCCTGATAAAGCCTCTTCCACTTCTCCACAGCCTCTTCTCTACGTGCATGCTCTTCTCTCATGTGTTCCACCAGGAAGCTGGCTCTTAACCCTTGCCACCACTCCTTCCCTCCTTTCTCCGCTGCCATCGTTGCCTCTTTTTCGAGCCATTGAATCCTTTCCTCCCTCTCTTCCGACCTCATTGTCACCTCCTCCATCTCCTCCTTCCATATCTTCCTCTCTCCCTTCCATTCGAGCTCCTTAGCAATGAAACTTTGAAACATCTGCTCCCTCCATTGACGCTCTTGTTCTCTCTTGCACATACTCTCCATGATCTCATTCTCTAACGACCTTATTTTTGCCTTTAAATCTATAGACTTCTCAAATGGGCCAGTCTCATATTTGCCCACAACACAACCCATGCCTCCTAAGAGAACCTTTCCTTCCTTGTTTTTGGGATAGTAGCTTGGGTGGTATATATTCATTGAAATGGAATGGATGTGTCATGTTTGTTGATATGTGGATGCAAAAGGGAGGTGTGGTTGTTCGGTTGGTAGGATTAGATGAGAGTGGGACAAGGAAGCATAAATTCCTTGCAGAGAAGCCTCGTGCAAAGGCAGTTGCTGGGACATCTTTCACCTATTTGGCCTCATCCCTCCAATAAGTTAAAATGATATAAATGAGAGAGTGAAACCCACCATGGTTTTGAAAGTGACACTATAATTAAAAAAGGTTAAAACAAAAGAACAATGAATCTATTCCTTCCGTGGGGGGAAAAAAACAATGATCGAGTTTGTTTTGGTTGGCATTTATCACACTCGTGTAGACTCTTAACTCACTCGAGTAGAGACAGACCGGGAAGTCACCTAGTTGCGGGATTTGACTCATCCATAATCGGTTTGGTCATCTTCTGAGTCAATCAGAGTTTTTAGGTTGTAAATTTTGGTATTCATATCCAACCCTCTATAGTCTATACCCTGAGAAGTGGGTCCCAGACTTTGTTGGGTCAAGTTAACTCAAAGACTCTAACTGAGTCTTGGTTGAGTAATATACTAAAAATATAAAAGCTCAGGTTAAGATGTAAAAGATGTAGCCAAGGTTTATTATTATTCTTATTATTGGTTTGCAGTTTTATTGAATTTGACCTAGTCAACTAGACTTTGACTGAATAATGCCACTTTCGAGTTGCCTACTGATTCTTCCCAAATCTTATTATACTGAGTTGATTCAACTGAGGCTAGTTGGGTCACATTTTCCTCTACTATGGTTGATGGATTATTTGATGGGGTAGCCCACTGGGCAATATTCTAAGTACTTATACTAGAACCCCACCCGTTTTCACTATTGATGTGCCTCGATATTTGTGATAGTCTGATGTCTTGGTTTGTTTATGAGACAACAAGAGAAATAAGTTTTAGAAAGAAGCAGGACATACAAAACTGTGGAGCAGCTTTTTTAAGTACTATGGTTTTTATGATGTGCATCAAAATATTGTAGAATGTGATTTTTTTTTTTTTAAATTTTATCAGTAACACAAATTATCAATAATAAAAAAGAGGAAGAAATATAAAGGCGGAAAAAGAGGAGAGGTACAAGAGCATTGGAATCCTCTACTACAAAAACAACTGCAAAATGGGTACCTCCTAAGGGGAGTCTCCCCTAACCCCCTATTTGGCTAAAGCATCACCATGGAGTTAGCTTATCTAAAGAATGTGAAGTTGTTGAGAATGGAATTCCATACTTTTCCAATACATTATTGGTTTCAGGTTAAAAACATTTAAAATTGGTACTCGTCATGCCAACAATAGAAATTAGCTTCGGATAAGTTTTGAAACCATGGTTGGAAGAGCACCCATTTAATCATTATCATCAATGCCTTGTCCTGACCATATTGAGAGCGGCTACATAAATTATGTACTCTATTCTGATTTACCCTCATGGAATGTTATTTTCTCAAAATTCATATTTAAATTGCGACAAAAGATTTACTCCAGCGAGGTAAGTGGCCGTTCTCAATTATGGCAGAGTTAGAAGAGTTCCTATATCCATACTTTAAAACCCCAAAAGATATGATTCATCTTGGGTGAGTCAACATATCACCGAGTCAAATGAGCATCAGCCGAGTTATTTGACTCGATCCGAGTTCTGTGGTGGACAGGTACCCATTATAGCAAGTGCACTGTACTAATTTACAGCCTTGCATGAAAATCAAGGGAAGATCTGAGAATAGAATCATTGAGGATTTTACAGGAAGTTGAACAGGGAATACCATTAGAGTGGGCCCCGCGCTGGGTTGAATCCAAACAAAACAGCTGAGACCATCATCTGGGTGGACATATCTTTCCTATAAACGCCTAGCAAGCAAGCTTAGTAGAGATGAGGAATGTATTGATACTATCGCTCACAGCTGATGATAGCAAATGAAATGCACTCACAGGATTCCTATCAGGAAATGACAAGGCCCTTTTGTTTTGTTATTTGCCTATTGTCAGTTACAATAGATTTACCTGGTGTGTGAATGCAGTTTTTACATGCCCGGCTGAAAGCCATGTAGGCCCGTGGTAGGTATCTGATTACTGACTGGGAGGTGCAGAAAATTCAAGAGACGGTGACATGCGATAGTATTGGAATGTAAAAAGCATCATTTAGACATGGACCCAACCATGTGGTGTCAGGTCTCTCTCTCTCACCCTAGTCCATTTTGGATTATTGATGAGATTGATGAGTCTTGAGATAATCTGTCCTTGCATTTGGATTTTGTGCAGAGAACCGGCAGTTGGACAACCCAATCAACTCAGCATTGTTCATGTCCTATCTTAGAAGAGGACCAAGTTGGTGGATGTGAAAGAGTTTCTACTTTCTACCTCTGCACTCCTTCATTTATTAGAGTTAAATTTTCTCTCTTTACGATTTTACATGTTTAGTATTCCTTTGTTTGCACCTATTTACAAATGTAAATGATGGACGCCATAGATAACATTTATGCATGATTGAGTTTGTTTGCGCTCAATTGGGCATCACATATGTAAACGAAGTTTAACAATGGTGTCATGCACCAGAAGAAGAGAGGTGTGAAAGTGTTAACACACCTCAGCCTACAAAATGCTAGTGCAAGTGCTGTGTTTGATGGGTCACAGTTTCAAATTCTATTATTGTCTTTTTATTTTTCTCATCTCTTGTGGGTGTCTTTTAGGTTGAGTCATTCAATTTTTTTATTGACACATTAAACCCCGCAACACATGGAACAAGAAAAAGGATGTTACATGTGTAAATGAGAAATATGTGAGACTACCCTGTTTGTCAAAATCACTATTTTTATGAGTAAATGAGTACATTCAATGATTTTAGATGTGTTTGATATTTTTAGTTTTTTTACAAATTTCTTAAAATATAAGAAGATTTATGACATGGAACTAAACGTCTTGATGCTTGTCATTAATACGAGAAAATTGAATGGCTCATATCAAAAATTGGCAGCCCATTAAAGTATAGAAAATTAGATCTATAGGTTTGGATTTTCATTATATTTTTTGCAAATATCTATGAAGATTTAAGATATAAAATTAAACATTTTGAGGTTTATTAGACCAATAAAGAAGATGAACTAGTCAAATTGCTAATTTGGGCCCCACAAAAGTGCAAAAAGAAAGTGATTGAAACGGTTTTAACCCACAACCTCTTGAGCCAAATGTTCCAATAGCAACTTTTACCATTGCTTATATGAGGAATTCTACAAAACACCCATTCTTGAAAGAGACGTTTTGCCCTTCGTGCATCGTCTAATGAGAAGATTAGGCTTAGAGGCCATCTCTCATTCTTTATAGCAACAATTTATTAGCTCCCTATTTTTTTTCTTTTACAAAGTGAATTTAAATCTTCCAGCTATGATATCTTGCCTAAATTTTCTCCCGTAGAAAGTAAACGTGTTACCATGAAGCCATGTTGGATAGCTGTAAACTTTTTAAAAACCCACGTTTAATGGTATTTTATGAAGGTCCCCCAAATAAAAAATGCAAAATTTTAATAGTGTCCAATCTAACAGTGGACCCAACTTAGATTTGACCGAAATTCCTTTATGGCCTAAAACGACGGGGTGAATTATTTTGATCGGTTTGGCTTTCTTGTAAGTAGCCCCATCATTTATTTCTGCCAAATCACCCATACATAAAAGTAAGGTACATGATTGGCGTAGATGTGCTTGCTTCAAATCTTCTAGTATATAGAAAACCAATCCGTGAGTTCTTAAAAGCATTCTCTTTTGGTAATAGAGTTGTTACAAAGTGCATTTAGGGTGCGTTTGTGCGGAGAGAGGAATCCAGCCTTTGTGGAATCCTTAGAGCCCTATTTTTCTTGGCACTAGAAAGCCATGGCAATAGTAATCCGTGGTATCATTTTTTAAGTGTTTGATGTAGCAAAAAAAAAAAAAAGGCTCAAATTTCTCAGACGTGTTTGGTGCAACAACAAACTCCTCGATGATTCCTATGTATTGGTGTTTGGTGCAAATCCGCCCTCTCAGTGGAATCCTTAGAGCCTTATTTTTCTTGGCACTAGAAAGCCATGGCAATAGTAATCCGTGGTATCATTTTTTAAGCATTTGGTGTAGCAAAGGAAACAGGCTCAAATTCCTCATAAGTGTTTGGTGCAACAATAGGTTCCTCAATGATTCCTATGTATTGGTGTTTGGTGCAACTTCTTGCTGAGTTGAAAAATAATTTCATGCGTACAAAAATGATTAAAAATGTATATAAAAGATTTGTTATTAACTACAACACAGGTCGACAAACTAAATTACATTAATCAAAGGGAAAACTTCAAAAAGGTATAAAGCTTTTGGCTCATTTTCAAAAAAGTGTATGAAAATGTGAATATTTCAAAATAGCATAAAAGAAAAAACATCTGGCCCCTCTAGGTGATTTTGGTTGAAAAATCTTGAAAACAGATATAAGGGTATTTTTATCATTTCTCAACTATTTTTTAATGGAGAGGACTTGATTGAAAGAATTGTAGAAAACCTTCATACTTTTTTGAAATATTCAAATCTTCATATACTTTTTTGAAAATGAGGCAAAAGTTTTACACTTTTTTAAAATTTCCTCTTAAAAAAAATTATGTGGGCTCCATAAAAAATAACTTAAAATTTAATTGAGATTAATTTCCCGCCTAAAAAGTTATACTCAGCCAGCCGACCCGACCCATACCATGAGCCACTCCATGATGCAATTCACCCAGTCCACAAAATCCACCCTTGCAGCTGACCGAGCCCTAATGCTTATCAATAAAGATCATATTGATCCACTGTGTGTGTGAATGGTGAGAACTAAAATTCCTCCAATTCCAATTGTGGCTATTGCATCCCAATTGATGGAGAGAAATGCCCAAATAGAGGTAGCTGAGATAGGGATGAGTGTAGTTTGAAGAGAAATTTAAATGACCCACTCCCAAAGAACGGCAACAAATGGACAATTAAAAATTATATGTAAGTTACTAAGTTGGACTTTGAGCTTGAATTGTAAAGGTAGCTGCTAGAAGCTAGTTGTACACCAGTTTTGGGTGGGAGTCTTTCTGAAAAATATATCACCACTTTAGGAAAAAAAAAATAAAGAAAGAAAACCTGAGACATTATAAGGCTGTAACAATCAATCCATTCCATAAGTCTTACAAGTGTAGCATTACAAAACTACAACAATATGAATGTCATGCATGAACATTCCATTCCACTATACAAACAACCTTCCCTGTAAAACTATTACATACAAACTGGGTACAACCTGCATACAACATAAAATTGCAACACTTCATTTTTGCCTCAATGCAAAATTATAGTCCAAATTTGATGCATTTAGGATCTGTCACAACATAAAAAAACTTAATAATTCAGATATTAATGAAATGAATGAAAAGAAGCAAAACAAATGGAGATCAAGAATTCAAGCAAACCATCATAGTTAAAAAACTGAGCCCTCCTAACACCACATCCAAGCAAGTGCACACTGTAAAATCTAGACAAGGCTGAAACAAACCAAGCTAGCCCTCATCAACCTGAGATGCAGCATCTAATACTAAATTAGTTGTCCCTCATCATCAATGAAACAAATTGCTCCTTTAAAATCTATTGAAAATCTTCAACCAGCCATTTTCTACATAGTAGATCCACACCACACCAAATATCAGTCTAACAGCACAAAATGCCAACTGGAGTATAGCTGACTTTGAGCCAATAGTTTCAAAAAAGTAGAATATGGAGAAATGATGTTAACTTTGTCGGTTGTCTCCCTTTAAAAGCTGTTCTAGCAACCGCTGCATAAAAGCTGTCCAGAAATTGTATGACTGTCACATTTTTATGGGTTTAAAATGAAACTTAAAATCTTTAGAATCTAATTTCCACTCACATTTCATAGTGTCACTACATCCAGGACACCATAAATGTCTGCTCTAAAAATCTAATTTCTGAAGAGCATGCTAAACAACAGTCAAACCATTCATCACAATAACTGAAAAGCTCAAGAGAAAAAGGAAAAAGAAAAAAGAAAAAAGAAAAAAAATGGACCATTAAAAAGTTGACCTCCATATACAGCAACATAAAATTGAATTGCATTAGAAAAACATGTAGTTGAAAGGTAGAAATTGGCACTTAATGATGTGCAAAAATGTTCTTATGGTCCAAGTGAAAGGTAGTGAATCCAACTGCAAAATTCTATTTTTCCAAACATTTATAATTTCAAAACATGATAATACCACTACAGCCTCTCCTTTCAATCTAGAATTCAAATACACAAACAAAGAGTCACTACGACCACAAATACCGGAATTAGTCTATGACCGAGGATAATACCACAAACAATATAAAAAACACCAATAAATAAAATGAATTAAGCATAATACAAAAAATCCAATGATAGAAGCAAACCTCAAAACATTTGTTAACCTGTTATCTTTCATCCCACATTTTTTGTGCTATATTATCTGGCAAATTAGTTGCAAAATCCTTATCCAAATTACTTACATATGTTGTAGCATGTATTTCCCCTTCAATTTCATGCAATTCCCCATCCTCATAGTTTAAACTCTCATGCATATTCTCCTTGAACAGCTCATCCACCCCATTTTACTTACATATAAAATTGTGAAGCACACATGTTGTAATCACTATCTTTGCTTGTGTCTTCAATGGAAAATGTTACCTCACTTGAAGGATGAGAAACTATGAATTCAACATTACAAAGGTCTGCTTTACAACGTTATATAATTATGAATGTTGCAAACTATAAAGTTCTTGTGGTGTTCTAGAAGCATGTGGAGTACTCATTCAGATGATATCATACGCGACGATAGGTTGTAAGAAAACCATGAGTATTTGCATAACTAACATCAACAAGGAAGTGCTTTCCTATAAAGTAAATTTATAAATGATCAAACTCGATCATAATAGACTTGAAGATATAGAAAAGTGTGTAAACAAAAAAAAATAAAAAATAAAAGATTATAATTGAACAATGCAATACATATTGAAACTTTCAATCCATAGTGTGACCTTCTATAAATCGCAAGTTCTAAAACCTTAGAATCAAAGGCAGAATTTTCCCAATCAGCCAATATATAATTGAACCGCATGTCAAATGGTACAACACACATTACATTATGTGAAAACCACCCCTTCTTGTTGCAAGCCTGATCGTCCAAGTGTACAATAGTAGAACATGTGTAACACCACGACCCAGATTAATTGTGTTTAGTGCTAATTAAATATGTTTTGTTTACTTTAATTCGGTTTAGATACTAATTAAGTCTTTTTAAGTAAATTAAATTTATATTAGCCCTTGGGTTAGATCTTGAGTTTTATATAGGTGAGTTAAAACCGATTTGACTCCGTTGGGTTGAATCGAGGACTTTTCGTAATCATCAATTTTCTAAGTTTGTATCATATGCACGTCATCTTGGCATCATCGCGTACATTTCGATAAGCGCGTCGATTTTCGTATTGACTTTTACTCCATATGACCGAACATTGAATAAGCGGACCCTCATTTGACTCAAAATGTAAATATACAAATTTGGTGGGCTTTCTTGCAAAAAGGGGCAATCTTATCCCTTTAAAACACGTTACCCATGTTTGCCTTGATTAGGGCTTAGAGAAGAACCTCTCTTTTCATTTCCTTTCTCTTTATTCTTCTTCTTCCTCTTCTCCATCATCTATTGAGAATAAGTGCTTGTGCATTTTGTGGCAAGGAGTGGAAATCTCTTTATCTTCTCCATCTTCTTCATCTTCGTTAACTAGTTGTTGAGGAGGACCCATTTCCATCATCTTCTACCCCTTCCAAATTCGAAATTCTTGCTAAGAAGTAAGCATCAAATTCTTTTGTTTAGGTTTTTGAGTTGCATTAGAGTCAAGAGACTCATGTTTAACAATTCATGCATATTCATTAGCATTTTCATGTGTATTTGTGATTAGGGTTTGAGATTTGGGGGTTTTGGTTTATTTGAACAAAAGATTAGAGGAAAAGGTTGGAAAGCTTAATTAAGGCAAGTATAAGCTTAATTTGGACTTACATACTATCTATTCATTGATTGATTCACAAAATTCCAATTATTTGATGATTCTAGTTTCTTTAATAGAATGTGTGATTAACTTAGTTCTATTGAGTTAATGCGATGGAGATATTGTGGGTGTATATGTTGTAAATAAGAGCATGGAAACTCAATGGTGCAGGTTCTAAGTTAAAAGGAGTATCAAGAGGAAATGGAAGGAAGAAACATGAAAATCTTGGAATCAGAAATTCTAGAGCGTCCGCTTGAGCGGACAAGGGGCAGCTAGAGCGCACAGCTCTCTGGGAACGCCCGCTAGAGCGGACCCCTTCTCTGGATGACCACGTTCAAGCGGACATGAGCCATCTCGAGCGAACCTGAAGCTGAGGCTAGGGTTCTTTTGGGACCAATTAAAAGAGTGAATGATCACTCTTAGCCTATAATAGCCCTCCATAATCCCCTTTAATAAGTAATTATGGTTCACACCTTAACCATTAGGGGATTAAGACCTCAAAAGACTTTGTGACTTTAGAATGGAACATTTAACCTCCTTCCTTGGTCTAATGGAAAATCATTAGTCTAAAACTATGCCATGAAGGTTAGTTTAGAAATTCAACGTATTTCCTCATAATAAATGACACTCAAACAAGATAGTCGTACGTTGACCTTCCGAAACTACCTTGTTTTGGACGGTGAGAGACTATGAGTAATAGTTTAGAATTGGCTAGTAAAATGTCTCGATTCCTCTAAATTTATTGCATTTCATATTGAAGTCAAATTTCCTTATCGATATCAAATTCTAGTTAACTAATTAGTTGCATCATTAGTATCAATTATGATTCGATTATCCATTTTCCAATTCGTTATTACAATTGTTATACAACTATTCGGTATTCAATGGGAATTTGAATTGAGTAAGTATTCATGTATATAGAATTACCATTCGATTCTATTGTGAACAAAATATCTAAACTTACTCAAATTCGATTATTATTCGATTCGATTGAGTCGGCACTATTTACCTTCGACCTTGTGATACTCGACGGGGATAAACTCGATTTAGTATTCGAGACTACTGTAATAAGTCATATGGAGCACCGGAACTCCAAACCCGGGTAGCCAGCTATAGCCTTTGGCCGGGCCGCTAGTGACATCCCAACTAGATTCGCTCTCTTTGAGAGGATGAGCTTAATGTAGTTGCCACATTAGTATGTTTTATTCTTCATTTGATTCGTAAAGCATGAATTTATTCAATATTGCAAAATTGCCTAGTTATTACTTGATATTGACGTCCTTAAATCAATTGTCATTTAAATTCGATTTGAAACATTATGCATTCCTTATTAATGCCTATACTTGCTGAGTCGTCGTATTTGAGAAACTATTATTGTGTCACAAACGCTGATACAGCTCCCGATCCTGTGGATGCACAGGAGGGAGAGGAGATCGAAGAGGTTCTTCCAAGATTTGAGGAGTGGCCGGACAATAGGCCTATGTAGTTGTCCACCAGAGAGCGACGTGGATGATTCTTTTGAGAGTTAATTGTAGAGTGTGATTGACTCCTTTTTGTGTGGGTCACACTAAATAGATACCAAGAAACACTTGGAGATATGATATTCTTTTTTGTATAGGGTTGTACGGTGATTTTACAATCCCTACTTCTGTTCTAATGTATATGTCTTTTGTATAAACTTGATACTTTAATTTTTAAATAGGATTGTTCATTGAAATGGAACCTAGTGTGTATTATTTGAGATGCTTCCGCTATTAAATATTATTAACAAGTCATGGTGAGCTAGACTCACAAGTGGAAAAAGATGAATTTTCTCCTTCGTAATGTTGTACATGACTCGCGACGAGTAGAATATCATTGGAGTACGCGTGCCATACCTTGGGGATTACTTAAGGCCAGGGTGATTTGGGACCAGGATGTGACAACATGCATCCCATCTATTGCTCCGACACAATCCTTATAATTGATTAATAGTAAAGGTAATTACTTGGGATCGGGGTCTTACACATTGAGTTCTGTAAAATCTCTTTGGCACTAGGAATCTCATAAATGTTTTAGGGTTTTGGAAAATTTTGAAAAGTCCGGGTTTCATTGAGCTAGAGACAAGAGGAATTAGGTCTCATTGAGTCTTAGAAAACCTTCTTGGCATTAGAAATCTCACAAATCTCATAGGGTTCTGGAAAATGTGAAAAATCTGGGTCTCATTGAGACAAAGACAAAAGGGACCTCACCAACTTGAGTCTCATTGAGTCAAAGATGAGGAACGAGGTCCTTAGAGACAGAGAGATAGACGACTGGCAACCTTGAATCGAAGGAGAGAGAGGGTGAGAGAGATGGTGAAGAAGAAATAAAGGAAAAGAACCATACCTGACTTGACATAAAGGAAAAGAACCATACCTGACTTGAAGAAGAGATAGAGTGGAGGGAGCTCTGTAACTCAATTGATGGAGAGAAGGAAGTGAAAAAATCCCTTGATCGAAGAAAGCTTGGGCTCCCCCAATGAAGAAAGAACCTTTTATACGAGCGGCTTATCTTTTGTGGAATAGGGGGTTTCCAACGAGGGGAGATGGGATTTTCAAGTCCCCTTTATCACAGAAAAGAAAGTAGGATTCGTAGACGATTTTCAGGCAAATCTTCTACACCAAACGGTGCTTCCATATTTCATTGAGGAACCAAGTCCCGTTTTTAGGGTAATTTTTTCACACTAATTTACCTATGCAAATGTTGCAATTGCTTGCATTTGTACTCGTTTAGGTACCATATTTATAAATAAAGTATAAAAATGGTGTGCGAATGAGGTCATTCTCACAGGACACATCTAAAGAGATGTAAAAGTGCTACATGCTACTTTTGATTACAGAGTGCCAATACAAGTGACACATTTGACAGGTCAACCCCTAAATATTGATAAAGTTTAAGATAATGAAAGCTCTTAATGTGTTATCCAAACTATTCAACGTTCGGTTGCTCCTGTGAAAACAGTGCTTCTAGACAAATATGGTAATGTGATTCGTAAGTGTAAATTTTACGCATGTAAATCCCATTTCCATATCCTATGATGGAATAAATTTGAGTCCAAGTTCATTAGTTAACCAAAAGAGTGTGATGGGAGGGACAATGATGTCAATGACTATAACTAGATGAGCTTAGAATGAATGATGCCCAGATGCTGATAAGATAGATAGGGACACCAATATGGAAATTGGGGTGGGGGGTTTGGTTATGTTTAGAATCTAATCTAAAACGTTTGTCAGTAGATAGTCACCATCCATTTTTGATAAACCGCAATCCACTAAAACCCAAAACCTTCCTGTTAATATTTTTTTAATCTCATGTTCTTCCTCTCTCTCTCTCTTTTTCGACTCAGCTACAGTTGTAAGAAAGCAGTGTTGAAAGCAGGAGGAGAAGAATGACGTCGTCGTCTCCATTATTTACCAATGCCACAGCGACATCCACTTGGAATTCTCTCCTTTCCTCTTCCTTTCCCACTGCCATCAGATTCCATCATCTAAGGTCCAAAATCCAAAGCCCTCTCATCTCTCTCTTAAATCTCTCAATCTCTGTATCTGATACATACTTGCTGTGTAATTTCAGGGCTGAAATGTCGTTGTCGGAAGCTTCGTCTCCTCTTCCTCTTCCTCCCCTCCCTGAGAAGCGAATCATCGTGCGTTTTCCTCGCCCTTTTCCTTTCTCTCCTCCTCCTCCTCCTCCTGTCTAACGTGCGCATCAGCTCACGATAGCAGAGCCGGCTCTCTCTCTCTATATATATATATATATTTATATATATATCTATCTCTCTACTATTCTACCAGTCTCTTTTTGTATCTTTGGTATTTTGTTTTGGAGGTTGAATGCTTGATTGAATGTGTGGCGCATGTTAGCAGCTAGGTTGCGGTGGGCTGGGGCAGGATTACTTGGCTACGGTGGCTTCCTTCCCCAAACCAGACGAAAAGATCCGCAGCACCAGCATCATGGTACGTAAGCCTCTAAGTGCCCAACACAGAGAATTTTAGATGCTTTGGATCCGAAATTTCTAGGTCCTATTGAATGAATGATAGTTTCAATTTCTGCATACGTGGGCCCCACTTACATGGATTAGGAGAATCGGCTTTATTTAGTGTTGAATTCGCTTGATATTGCCATTCTAAATGATTGGGAATTGCAGGCATGATTCATCTCCCATGTGGAGATTGCGGGTTCGGACAGTCTTTTAGTGATAAGTGAATTAGAGAATTGAACATAGGAAAAAAGTGGAAAACTTGGTTCTGCAAGCTTAAAGTTCTATAAATTTTTAAGTTTTAACTGTTTAAGAGAAAAAAAGTACCTATAGATATGGTTCATACTTCATAATCTTGCTGAGATCGAGCCAACTCCGGCCACCCATTAGTTAGTTGTGGTTGAAAAAGAAGAAATGATCAATTGCCTGCATTCAACAGTGGAAAGTCCACCATTTGGATGGATGGGATTTGTTCCATTGCCTATCCATAGTGGTTGTATTATATGTGCAAGCAGATCATTGAAAGATGGGCGCAACCAATATCTTACTGTATAATACCTTTATTCAGATATGTGGACATTGATTTTTCATCTGGATCACAGCTAGTCTCAAGTGTCTTAAGAGTTTACTGTCAGTTGCGCAGGTTCAAGGAGGTGGTAATGCAGGGAATGCTTTAACTGGTGCTGCTCGGTTAGGTCTCAAGCCGAGGCTGATCTCTAAGGTTTCGCCCTTCTTTTTATTTTTCTTTTTCTTTTTTCCCCCATTTTTGATGGGTACATGACAGGTTTTGCGTGTTACTATTTTTTATTTTTGAATGGTGTTTCCCATCTCACTGTTGGGATTGAGGGAAAGTTAAATTCAAACTTTTGATGAAATAGAAAGAAAAAAAGGAAGTAGTTAGGTTACAGACACCCTTGGTATACTGTTCAACTAAAATATTTATGATTAGCAATCAGTAATTTTGAATAGTTCTTGCGTTGGATATTTCAAATGCAATCTTGAGCTAGAATGTTTGAGCACCCAATGACAGCCCAAAATTTCAGAATTTGTCATGGCATTTATTCAAAAGCTATCTCTCTTACATATGCCACTGTTTATTGTTGTCACCAGGTTGCAAATGATGGTCCAGGGAAAGGTCTTCTAGCAGAACTAGAAGCTGATGGTGTAGACACTTCTTATATTGCGGTGAGCTGGATATGTTCATTATTCTTTGTGCATTTGTTGAAAAACGGACTCTTATACATGTTTAATTGCCACCACTTGTTTGTGTTTAAATTGTTTATTATGATGATGGTTTCCATTTATTTTGGCCGACTGCTAAGATCACCATCACTCATGCCTTCTCTAGCATAATCTCCATTCAGTTTGTAGTGTAACCACCATTCAGTCTTTTTTTTTCTTCCTCAAAATGATTTCCACCCCCCACTGGTTTTGGTTCAAAAAATAGATTTCGAGCCTGTGAAAGTACCATAGTTTTATTAATTTGTATCTTTTTGTTAGGGATTGTAAACCTTGTACACTTCCTTCAGGGTCTCACTTCACGTGGATGTGAGGAAATTTCTCACAAGTCACAACCATGATGGGTGCATTTAAATGAATGCAGCGTGGGTCATTTTCTTTCCTACTAAACTCTAATGTTTGCTAAGCTGGCATAATTAATTGGGTTACATTGAGGATTTAGGGTGTTGGGTTGGAAGTGTTTTCTTTTTGCCTGTTTGGGTCCAGTGGGTCTGAAGGACTTAAACAACGTCGAGATAAGACTGCTTGTGGAAGGTTAACAGAGTTTGCTGATGTTCATTTCTATCTGACTTTGGTCAAAGGCAACTGTTTTATCATCATAAATTAGGCATTGAAGGACAACAATTCACAAGGCAAATAAAAGAGCATATATAATTGCAAATTGCAATGCTTAAGCTGATAGGTGGAAGGCCCAAACAGGTGTATGAAGCCCTGTCCAACTCAGGAATTGGGCAATGTGGAATGTTCTCCCAACACTCCCCCTCATGTGCAGGCCTAACAGATTTCATGGATGGGCTTGCCACGTGGGCTACACAAGAATGATGGGATTAGAACCCGCTCTAATACCATGTAAGATACCATATACCAACCCAAAAGCTTAAGCTAATAGGTGGAAGGCCCAAACAGGTATATGAAGCCCTGTCCAACTCAGGACTTGGGCGATGTGCGATGTGGGACTTCCAACACCTTGATGTATAGACATGTTTTATTCTTCTCATTAATGTGTTTTTTCTTAGTACGTTTTTGTAAAATATCAAAGAAATATGTTCTGCTTCTTGTGGATTAATCAAAGTCTTTTTCCTTTTCAGGAAACTCCATGTCTCCTTAGTTTGTTAGATGTGGAGTGTGAGCTTTTGGAAGCTTATATGGCCTAGGACAGTTTTATAGATACATGTGGTCTGCATGCTCGACGTTACTGACTTTGTAATAATTGAGTATATCTGTTTTCATGAACTTATTTAGATGGCCTTCAACTAATATTTTGAAAGTCAAGTCAGCTTGTAAAATCTAAAATCATGAATTGCAAATTGAGCCACAAAATCATAAGATTTTTAAATTTCTAATTTTTTAAGCATTGCTGACTTATACTTTGTACCTTCCAACTTCATTTTTATTATTATAATTGCTATCATTGTTGTTTTGATGTGGGAACTCTATTACAATTCACGAGCAAGAGCATAGTTGTCCTTTGTAGAGGAAAGATGCCTAACCAATACATTACTTGTGCAGTTGATTCACCTTCCAACTTTGTTTTGGTTGAGCCAAGATGGACTAAGCTTTTCATCATTACTATAAGTCAGACAAGATACTGTTCGGGCTTTAAACGCCCCAAGTAAAATATTCAAACTAATAAGTTAATTCCATCATTTGTGGTTTTGTACAAAAAAAATGATGCACCTTTTTAAGGAATCACAAGATCATTAGACTTAAATTGCAGTTGGAAGACTTACCAAGAAAATTTGTGAGATCTTCGTAAAAGGGGTTCAAGCATGAATCTCAAATCATTTTCCATAAAACTTGATTCAAGTCAGAAGTTTCAAATAGCTCAAAGTTGCCTTTGCATAAGATTGTGGTGGTTCTTTTGAAGATTGGTAAATGAGCTTTACGTCGAAAAGATTTTGCGAATTTAAAGTTAGAAGATATTCTTGGAAATTGGGAGGTTTGCTTGGACTGTGAGTTAATTAATTCAAAGAGAGTGGAGAGGTGGAGTCCTCCCATGGGAGGTGTTCTCATGTTTAATGTGGATGGGGGTAGCAAGTGTAAGATACCATGTACCAACCCAAAAGCTTAAGCAGATAGGTGGAAGGCCCAAACAGGTATATGAAGCCATGTCTAACTAAGGACTTAGCCGATGTTGGATGGGGGACTTCTCAACACTCCCACTCATGTGCAAGCCCAACAAATTTTCATGGACGGGCTTACCACGTGGGCTACACAAGGATGACGGGATCGGAACCTGTTCTAATACCATGTACTAACCCAAAAGCTTAAGTTGATAGGTAGAAGGCCCAAACAAATATATGAAGCCATGTCCAACTCAGGACTTAGGCGATGTGGGATGTGGGACTTCCCAACAACAAGGGCCGGGCTGGGGCTAGTGGGGATTGTAGGAGTGCTTTGAATGAAAAGGGTGAGGTGCTCATTCTTTTTCTCCAGCTATTGGAGTGAAGGAGTCAAATGAGACAGAGATGCTGGCCTTTCTAAAAGGTTTGAGATTATTTTCTGCATCACTCCAAGATAGCTTACTAGTTGAGTGTGATTAAGCCAATGCCGCCTCTAGTGTGATGCATCCATCAAGAGTCTACCCCATTGAAATTTCTATACTATCTAAATGAGGTTAGTTGCCTTTCTTCATGGATCCAGATGGTCTTCAAGCATGTACATCAGTCGGCAAATGTGTTGGCTGACTCCTTAACCAAGCAAGGAGTGGATGGTTAGGCTTTCTATGTGGTGTTCTGATTTTTTTTTTTTGTGCGCGCGCGCATGTGTGCATGTGCGTGTGTGTTTCTGTTTTTGGAGTGTTGGTATCACGCTTTTTTACTTACCCTCTGGATTGGGGTGTTTGTGGTTCTTTGTATTGCTCATTGATTTTTAGTAAAGTTTCCATTATTGATAAAGAAAAGTTTCAATGAGTAAGATTTTGATAACAATGCTTCCAATGTCAATAGAAGTAATACATTTTTGGGGACAAGTTTGTTTTTCTCATAGAGTATTTTTATTGACTGGTAGGTCATGAATTTTCTTCATCACTTCCATAACCCTTGGGTTTAGTCTTGTTTGATGTTAACTGCAATGGGAATCTTCATGTGATATTTTCTATTAGTGGCAATTGCATGTTGTATTGGTTAACACTCTGATTCTTATTTCCAGGTCTCTGAGGAGGGAAATACACCATTCACCTATATCATTGTTGACAATCAAATGTGAGGATCTTTCTTTTGATGCATTTTCAAGTTTGGAAAACTTGCTAGTTTTTTGAAGTAGCAAATAAGGGTATCTAGACTGTCTCCATTAACCTAGCATGTTTATTTCATTAATGGAAGTTATGATTAAAAAAAATCTAGGATGTATGATGTGCATGGCGATATTGTAATCTATTAAGTGTTTTGTAGTTACATTTCTCTTTAAAACTAGCTCCACCTACCTTTCTTTTCTTGATGATGGTCATGACTGTTGCGTGTATGGAGATTTTACATTTTAACATAGACTAGGCTTCTCTTGCATATTTTGCTTTTATGGTTTTCCTGAGAAAATTTGTCATTTGAATTTAATATTTTTGAGTGATCAAAAGCAAATATGGCTTTCTCAATATTAACAAGAAATGTTAATTGTTCTGCATTCTTCAAACTCAAACAACAAGAAAGGGGTTTCAGAGCTGCATTGTGCAAGTTTAGTTTTTTTCTAGAATTAATTTCATTTGTAAGCCTGAGTTTTGGAGATGAATCAATTAATTCCTGTACTGTTCAATAAAGGCCTTAAATCTCTGGTTGCAACTTCTTGTTGAGATAAATTAACTTCAGTAGTTTTTTTTTTTTTTTTTTTGAACGTTTACTCCTACCTTTTATGAACCATTTGATCCATACCAAGCCATAATAGTGTACTAAGAGAGTCGATCCCAAATTTATACTGAATCTGTGGTGGGAAGCTCCTAAGCTTTCACTGGAGCAAGTAGTTAACCTATGTACTCAGGTTGTGGGTGGTTCTTTCTTTCTTTATTATTTTACTAAGTGCGTGGTCCTTTATTTGATTTTCATCATATTTATTATTGTTACTATTATTAAAATGCTAACATGACTTGAACCCGCAACCTTTTGGTTGTGACACTAAGCACCTTCCAACTGTGCTATGTGCTCTTGTTGGTCGTCATCATCTTTATGCTTGTCAAGTTATGATATTAGGTTCATACATTGTGTTTCATCTGTGATTCGTCCCAGATAATCACTAGTTTCATTTAATTCTATTTCATGCTACTAGGGTTTTGATCTGGTGGATTCTTTCCCAAGTCTAAACTGAACCTTGGTTTTCTTTTTTTTTGAAAAGGTGATTGTATTAATAAAAGAAAACTATACAATATAGGAGAGGTATACTGTAACAAAAGGGCAAGCAGCCAAGCCCGCAAAAAAAAAAAAGGACCGAAGCCCCAACCCAAAGCAAACCAGCCAAACTACAAGGGAAACATGATAATAGAAAGATTAGGAAGAGAGGCGCCCTCCTTGGCAAGACGGTCCGCTTCAGAATTAGCACTATGAATAATGTGGGAAAGGGTAACTTGGAGACTTCTAGCAAGATCCAGGATCTCATCCACTACAGCAGCTAGGTGGGCCTCTAGGATAGGTTTCAAAAACAACTTTTGACTAACTTGATGCAGTGATCATTTATCCAGAAGGCTATAAAACCCAATCCAGGATCCATGTCCTCTTTCTCATGATCATGTACAGTAGAAAACTCTATCTAGAAGATAGAAATAGCAGCATACAAGCAACCACGAAATCCACAACATACAAGGAAGTAGATCATACCTATGGAGCTCGGTTGTACTCTAAGGGAGGAGTTGATTTCTTTCTTTGATGATGAAACATTTTCACAAACAAATCAGAATCTCCAAGACTCAATCGTCTTCCACGCTATGACCTGTATTAGATTCTCTTTTTTCAAGAAGATGGGTGGGATCTCCAAGAGAAAGCTCTTAAGGAAAATAGAAGAGAACTAGAAGAGGAAGAGGAGAAAATGCATGTGCAACTCTTGCACAACAAGGGCCTTGGGTGTGAATCCGTAGGGGGATATACATTGGGGACGTCCAGCCCTAGCTCCTCTTATATATATAGCTTTTAGCCACCTCCTCTTGGTTTATTATTAGAAGTCCTACTTCCATAATAATTAGCAACTTTCTCTCTTTACTAATTTAAATAGAAGTTTTACTTCTATTATAATTAGTAACTTACTATTACCACTATTAGAAGTCTCACTTCAAATAGAAATAGTAACTTTCTATTTCCTTTTAGAGTTCTACTATAATTAGTATCTTTCCAATAACTTGGGCTAGAGTGGGGACCACTAGGGATTCCTTAGAAAGTTGGCTCCAAGTAGGACACCGCGACCCCACATCTCATGTGCAATCCGGGCCCGCAGTTAATTGCAAATAACTCCACTAAATAAATGCAATTGAACTCCAGTCTTGGGAATAAATTACATGAAGACCCTAAACTTCCCAATGTCCACAAGTAGGCCCCTCCATCAATATCCATTGATCAATTGGACCTGTCTTCGAAACTTAGATCCATATCTTATTATCCTTGTACCCCAATTAATTATAATGATCATTTGGTACCGATCCAATTAACTCTTAATTGGAATGGGTGCGCACTTACCAATGATAAATCCATTAATTGGCACAAGGGGATATTCAAGATAGATTCCATCTTGACCATCGAATGTTCCCACAGCTCTATTACCACGTACCCAAATCATCGAGGTGTTGACCTACAATTCACCTCACTCATTGGTGACTCAAAGCAAATGAATAGATAGAAACTTGAGTTCATCAATGTCTCAGGATTAAGAGCCTATTGCTAGGGAATTATGAGAGCAAACCTTAAAGTAAAGACAGTGTTCATAAGGTACTTCTCATGGTCCTTCAATACATCCAATGTATCAGCACTATGATCCAGAATCTTACATTCTGATGATCGAGACAAATCACACTATCTCATAGTAATCAAAGTACTGCAACCTTGTCAGATGAGCTGTCCAATCTCATCACTGGTTGTGAAAATATTCAAGTATAAGATTTGCTATACATGTCTCCCGTATGTGGATCTCATCCATATACATGTATTGCATCTAGTATACTTATGGACTCCAGTTCATCTCATGAACCATCATGTCATTTGTATTGGTTATGTGCATTTAAGTAATAAACACCATTAATCTCATGAAATGATAACATGAATATATTGATAAATAAATAAATTAATCAATTTATTACATCAATCTTAATGGATTGAGACCATAAAACTAACAATTAGATTGCACAAAATGAGCCCCCTTCCACAATAAGGTTGGGGGGCCTCAGACGGAGAGCTTCTCTAAGGCTAGTTCTGATTGCCAATAATTCCGACTCATTAGTGAAGCAACCCCAGCAGGCCCTGAGAAAGAAAGAACAGGGGATCCCAAAGAGTTGCGGATGATGCCATCCAACCTAGCCAAGCCCGGACTACCAATGGCACTACCATCGAAGTTTAACTTGAAACCCTGTAGGGGAGGGGGAGACCATCTTTGAATGCTAGGAGGAGAGGCCGGAGAGGAGAAAGCCACTTCTTTCCAATTTCTCACAGTAACATCAACAGAGTTCCCTTTGAAAGAGAGTTCCCTTTGACAGAAGGCAAAGGAGAGGCCCAAGAAGCCGTACGGAATTTCACCTTATCCCTGAGAAAATCCTCAGCTAATGATTTATCATTAAAACATCTATTGTTCCTTTCTTGCCAAATTACCCAAATAGTAACCACGAAAGAAGTCCTCCATAAGATGCGACCCCTACTATGACCCACCCCCATCTTCCAAACCTCGAAAAGCTGAGAGAAATGGGCTGGAAGGACTCTAGTCATATCAAACCACCTGTAAACAGAATTCCAAAGGCCTTGGGCCACCATACAATTCAGAAAAAGATGGTCCACTGATTCTCCATCCTTCAAGCACATGGGACAAGCATTGACAATAACCATATTTCGACGTCTAAGTTTATCCATTGTTAAGGTGCCTCCTTGTCAAGCGATCCAAGCGAAGGCTAGGACTCTAGGATGAGCCTTGAACTTCCACAGCGAAGAAAATAAGAGAATCACTGGAGTCCTCCTTGTTGAAAGCATCATCAAAAGAGGCAATAGAGAATGACCCATCTGTAGAGTAAGGCCAAATCCTCGAATCCCGGCCATCCAACGAGAGATAGACGTCGTCAATAAGGGACAACAACGAGCAAACCTGTGTTTCTTCTACCACCGAGAGATTTCTTCTAAAAGTAGGTCCCCACCTAATCCTTACTCCATCGCGCTCTACATCACTGACTAGAGCTTCCTCAGTTTTGGCATAGCGAAACAAATTAGGAAATTGAGTTGCTAACGGAGAGTCCCCAATCCAAGTATCCAACCAAAACCGGATTCTATCACCTTACTGACATGGTAGCGAATGGATTGAGTGAAGGGTTCCAAGGCTGACAGAATCCCTTTTCAAATCCCAGAACTCCGACCATACCCTCCATGCAACTCCCAACCCCCTATGGAGATATTGTATTTGGATATAATAACCTCCTTCCAAAGACCATTAGATCCATCTCCAAGGCGCCATAACCACTTCCAGGAGGGCTTGGTTCATAACTTTAATGGGTCTAATACTCAGGCCACCTTGCGCTTTGGGTTTGCAAACCAGAGACCACCTCATCAAGTGGAATTTTTTCTTAGTCTCAGATCCTTGCCACAAGAACTCCCGCTGCACTTCCTCTATCCGTCTAGCAATCTACTTTGGTCACTTGAACAGAGATACGAAGTAGATGGGTAGACTAGAAAGAACCGATTTAACGAGAGTAATCCCCCCTCCAAGAGAGAGATAATTCTCCTTCCAAGAAGCCAGTCTCTCCTCTAACCTTTCCACCACCGGGGACCACAATGATTTTGAGGGAGTACCAATACACGGGCAAACCTAGATAAGATGTTGGCAGCATTCCGATCTTATATCCAAGGATCCCAGCAAAGTCACAAAGGTGATCCTCAGACACTCTTAACACCAATCACTTCACTTTTAAAGTAGTTAATCTTAAGACCTGAAACTGCTTCAAGGCATAACAAAATGGCTTTCACGTTTTGGACGTCATCCTCTGCATCACAAAAGAGAATCATGTCATCGGCAAACTGAAGATGAGTGACTATAGGAGCCGAAGGGCTTGGCTGAAATCCCTTGATAAGATTCTCATTGGCAGCAGCATCTATACGACTGAAAGCTTCTCCTATAATGACAAATAGAAATGGAGAGAGGGGATCCCCTTGACGAAGGCCTCTCGAAGCAGGGAAGAAACCTTTCAAAGCACCATTTATCAAGATAGAGATATGGGCCGAAGAAACACATTCCATAATCCACCTTCTCCACCTTATCCCAAAGCAGATTCTACCCATTAGGTAGTCTTGGAAATCCCAATCCACCCCATCATAAGCTTTTTCCAGATCCAATTTACAGATCAGTCCTGGCCTTTTATGAAGATTCCTAGAGTGGAGGCACTCATTGGCTACAAGAACCCAAACTGAACATAGTTACCAGAATGAGAAATGGAAGTGGGGAACAATGGGATAAACACCTCACTGAAACATGTTTTATATTATTAACATGTAAGTGTGAAGTAAAATGAAACAGAAACAAAGGAGTTTCTATGAGAAAATGAGTTTTCTGGTGATCATCTCCCAAAGATTCATTTCTTGTCTAGTGAATTGTGACCAAGTTTCTGAATTTACATTGCAGAGATTTGGACATCTTTATAATCACTAGGAGTGTGACGGGATTATTTAGATTATATATCAAATACGATACATTTGTTCTCTTGTAAATGAATTATTCTTGCTGTAAATATATCCTGTAGGCTATGTGATGGCCGGATTTCTCAGAATCAATGTTCCTGTGCTTAATATATTGTGTCTACACCCTGTTGGCTTCCCCTGATAAGCACATGCTTCCAACATGTAACATGTGCTAAGATCTTGCATCATCATCACTATACGTCAGTTTGGTGTCTCCCTTGGTTTCATATATATACACTGGAGAAAATGTCTGACGCTCTCTGTACATTGAAGTGGAAAATGTTATCTTAGTCATTTACCTTTTCCTCCATTATTAATGCAGTAATGATCTGAATTATTTGCTATGGAACTAAGTGAATTCACCAATTCAATGACACAAATTTAATCAAATGATCATTGACTTTACTTTCATTCTTTTCTTGTTGGCTCATTCGAAAGGAGCCACTTAATGGTGAGAATCGTCCTTAAGCCACATAATAGATGATGCAGACGGCCTGATTCAGATTGGAAATCATGTAATTGAGCAGGCCTTGTTGTTCATAGAGGCCATTTGTTCAACTAATCTCACATGGGATCCAGACCCATGTGATATCAGCTGATTAGAGAAAAGAACGCAAACAGATCATAGAAATGCATGAACAAGGCCTGCTCAATTACATGATATTCAATCTGAATTGGGCCATCTACATTATTAGGGCATTGGCATACCCAATGATGGAATCATGATGGGCCAACCTACAGTGGAAACCACTATGATTTCCATCGTTTTCTTTTAAGATTGGTGACTGATAAATATATTAATTAAGGGAAGGAGGGAACAATACAAAACCATACACCCTCCCCAATGAAGGAGCAGAAAAAAGGTATAAAAGGATTATACCGGCGCCAAAACCAAAGAAGTATATTTATTAAGGGAAGGAGGAAACAATACAAGACCATACACTGTCCCTAATGAAGGAGGAGAAAAAAGGTATAAAAGGATTATACCGACGCCAAAACCAAAGAAAAACAATAGTACAAGATCTAAAGGATGACCACCGAATCTGAAGAGCTATCCACCCCTTGTTTTGCCAAAGAATCCGCAAAACCATTCGTAGACCACTACACATGCTGCAATCCACCACTAATGGAAGACAAGATAATTTTTGATCTCATTAAAATAAAAATAAAACCTCCATGGGAACTTGCCTGCCAGCACCCAAGAAACAGAATTCAAAGAATCACTTTCTATAAAGTATAATCAGTGACTCTTGAAAGGAGGATGAGGTGAAAATACAGCTTCCAACATGGCCACCACCTCCGCTTTATTAGACTCCATCTGACCCACATGCTTATAGAACAAAGCAAGAACAACACCATCACTATTATGGAGTGCCCCTCCCACCATTGCTGGCCCTGGTTTTCCTTTAGCTACTCCGTCAACACCGAACTTCAACACCCTAAAAACAGGAGGGGACCAAGATGGCGAAATGCTTTCAGAAAGGAGACATCCTCGAAGCCTCAATCATCTCTAATAACAAAGCTGAAGAGCGCCAAAGAACACCACATCCAAATAGACTGTAGAATATCATAGCTTCTAGAGAACCACCCCACGCCCATAGAAAGGGGACATCCTCCAGGCCTCCATCATCCCCAATAACGAAGCTGAAGAGAGCCAAAGAACACCACATCACCTAAGGAAAAAACACCACAAAGAAGAGAACAGACAATGAAGAAACAAGTGATCAACCATCTCAGTCTCTCTTCCACAAAGTAAGCAACAGTCTAAAATGTCCTTTGAAAGCAAACCTCTCCAAAGATTATCAGCTGTAGAGACCTCCCCAGAGGCAGAGTTGATTATTATTTCCATCATCAAGAAAGACACTCCATGGTGCCTATTATGGATTTGCCAGCCCACCATGATTCTATCATATGGGTGGTTCCATTTTTTCTTCCACTATTGGGGTGCCTTGACTTTATTGCATAACTAGATGGATCCTACCATAATTACAATTTAGATGGGCCATTCAGTTATTTCCATCATTGGTGGGCACATCATGATTCCCTTGGTAAGTCGCCTCTGTTATCTCTCCATCATTTGGTGGCCTCCCATAATCTTATTGTTTGGGAGGGCCCTATCACTGTTAGTACCACTATTATTAGTATCAAAACATCACTTTCTGAAATAATAGTAACAACTGGTTTATATAGAAAACATGGTATATAGGCCATCCTACCACTTGTTCACGGGCCAGGTTGGGTCGGGCTTAGGAATATCTAGGCCCAGCCTGACTTTTCTACTATAGGTCCAAGCGCAGCTGAAGCCCGACTTGGGCTATAAGTGCCTGTCCTGCCTAAAAGAGATTAAGCCCGAGCCCAGCCCATCTCAAAGTGGCTAGGGTGAATGACTTGTCTTTTTAGTTAAAAAAGGTTTACTTAAACCATCTCAAGCTGTGGCTTAGTTAGCTGGAACATGTGTGCATGTATGAGAAGGCATATGTTTGAATCTCCTTTCTAGCAACTTCTCCCTGCCACTATTTATCTCATGGTCATGCCTCCTATTTGGGCCGTGCCAGGCTTCAGTTTCTCTAGCACTGAATCCAAGCCCGCCACGAGTACTAAAACATTGGTCGGGCTTGGGTTGGCCTTGTGCATAAGCACACCTACATACAAGTGGTTTTGGCGGATTAGCCATCTATAAAAAATGGTCTAATTTGCAGGGCACTTTGTGAACTGACATGCAAACCCAATCTAAACCTGATCATATAATTGGGGTTGGGGTTGACCCGTTTTATTTTCGGGCTGGGTTCATATTGCAATTCTGACCGAATTAATAAATGGGTAGTGTTTGGGTTAAGTCCATTCTTGCTAAAACCTGACCCAACTTAAATAATTTCACTATGATTGCCAAGTCCAACCCAAGCTAAACCCAACCTGTTAATTAAGGGTTTGGGCTGACCCTTTAACATTTGGGCTGGGTTCGAATTTGACATTTTCAATCCAATTCTTAATGGGTGGGGTTGAGTTGGGCACATATGTTATCCATGGTGCTCAATCTAACCCAAACCCGACCCATTTCTACCCGTAATCTTGATTGGATGTTGCTGCACCATCAAAAGCAATAGTGGGAGGACTGTAAATGTAAGTAGTGAGCAGTTTTCAAACACCATCTTTGATCATATGATGGGCAATGCCCAGGAGGCTTTTTTCCTATGGATAGTTAATCCACCAACCCTCTCTTATATGTAGGGAAATAGTGGGTCCCACATAGCCATGTGTCCTTTAAAACCTGTCATTTTTTGCTTCCCATGTCATGTCATGTGTTTGACACCCCTCAGATTTTCCTGGTGCATGAGTGTTGTGGGGTTGTTCGTTTGGCAGGGGGAGTAGTCCCGTCAGCTCAAATACCATTGGGATGCCCTCATCAGCCAAGGAAAAAAAAACCGATCTATTGCAACTTTCTCCTTCAAGACACAGAAAATTGCAAATTTTTCCTAGGAAATAGCAAACAAAGTTGCACTTGTTTACCAGACTTGATTTCTTGTAGACTCCTTGTTGAAAAACTTATGTTGAGTTTGGTTGATTGATTTTGGCAATATTTCCAGGAAGACTCGTACTTGTATTTACACTCCTGGACACCCTGGCGTGGAGCCAGATGACCTTTCCCAATCAAGTTTGTTATCTGCTTTGGATGGAGCAAGGATTTTCTATTCTGATGTAAGATTACCTGAGATTGCTTTGGTTATTGCAAAGGAGGTAATTTAATTTTACTTTTATTTCCTTTCTGTCTACTTTGATGTCTTGTTTTTTGTTGTTATGAGTATTTCTTTCTCTTGATTGAGCTTTGTTTTGCAATTAAAAATTAATGTAAGAAAAAGTACAAGATTATAATGGCACTTAAATTAATTAAAAAAATCACCATAAAAATAAAATAGAACAAATCCTTCTGGATCTTGTAATGTGGACCCATGTCATCACTGTACACTGACATTACAGTGCTGACATCAGCCCCGTGCTGTAGATCTTGTCAGCCCCTTTGATTCTTTGATATTAACTTTAGTTTTCCTGCCTGTTTCCTTTATGATACAAGGGACGAAATAGAAGTGAAGATAGATGATAGAAAGAGGAAAGAAGAGGAACTGAAGAAGATAGAGAAAAGAAATTGTTCTGTCCTCAAACCATATGACCTGATTGGTGCTTTTATTAAAGGATAGATGAGTTATTTGTCCTAGTAACTAAAATGCCCTTTTACATAGGGTTGTCAAAATGCCACACGACCGGTTAACACGATATTAACTGGTTCGGGTGGGCTCTTAATGGGTTCAGGTTGTTAACGGGTCAAACCCGTAAACACGTCAAGTTAACGGGTCATGTACAAATTAAACAAGTAACCCGTTAAAAACCTGCTTAACCCTTTAAAATTTTTTTAGTCCCTAAGTGTAGCTAGAATTAATTTATATTCACAAAGAAGAAATTGAAATTTATTGTTTTATAGTGGGGTTTTAGGTGGGATCCACTCGAGATCCTCACTTACAGTTTCGTGTGTCTTATATATTTTTGTATGGATTTTTTAAATTTTTTTTGAAATGACTTAATTATTAACGGGTTGACGGGTTGGGTCGTGTAACCCGTTAAATTAACGGGTAGTGTTCGTGTTGGATTTTTTGACCCGTTAAGTTAACGGGTCGTGTACGGGTTGAGGTGATTTTAACACGAATTCGTTAACCCGTAACCCGAATTCATTAACACGATACGATTGATAGCCCTACTTTTACACAACCTATTACATTGTAAGCATCAAAGGAAATAAGGGCTAAACTACTCGCAAACAAGAGTATGTTACTTTCCAACACTGATGACTGGTTGCTGGTGGACCCCATTATACTTGTTCTCCATTTTTTTGTTGTCTAGCTGGGAGAATGATCCGAAAGTCACATTGTTCGAATGCCTTTACTCTAATACTATAAGAGAATTAGGTTATCTTAAAGTCACACAGTTGGAAGGCCTTTGTTGGTCTCACGGAAGGATTTGAGGTTGATAGAGGAGCAGAAGCTATCACCCATCTTCAGTTTGCAGATGAAACCATCCTCTTTAGTTCTTCAGGGTGAGAGGAAATTGTTGTCTTAAAAAGGATTCTTAGGTGCTTGGAGCTTTCCTCCAGGCTAAGGATAAATCTGTCCAAGAGCATGTTGGTGGGGGTAGGAACCTCTAACGATGAAGTGCGGTTGTTAGCTTTGAAGCTTCTTTGCAAGTCTGGGAATCTGCCATTACCACACTTAGGTTTGCCTATTGGGGGCAAAGTTAGATCTAAACAGTTGTGGAATCCTATGGTGGCAAATTTTAAAAAAAAGTTGTCCATTTGGAAAAGGAACTCTCTCTTTAGGCGGAAGAATTACCCTAATCAAGTCCTCTCCGTCCAATTACCAGTCTATTATATGCCCCTTTTAAGGATGCCAGTGGCTGTTAGGGAGCAATTGGATCGTTTAAGAAGGGAGTTTCTTTTGGGTGGGAGGAGCACCAAAAGAAAGTTGCATCTTGTGAAGTGGGAGGAAGTTATTAAGCCTAAGGCAGTGGGGCGTTTAGGCTTGGGTACCTTGGATTTCAAGAATTGGGATCTTTTGGCTAAGTGGCGGTGGAGATTTGGGGAAGAGAGGGAAGCTTTGTGAAGAAGTATTATTGTTGCTAAATATGGCAAGGACAAGTGGGGTTGGGAGCCTAGTAGAGTCCATGGTCTCATGTGTCGGGCGTGTGGGGCAATATTTTGAGGGTTGGGGATGTATCTTATGTTGGGGGGAAGTGTTTAGGAGTGGGGTGGGTTTTAAAGTGTGGGAAGGAAGGCGAGTATGGTTCTGGGTTGACGATTGGGTGGGGGTGGGTCCTTTATTTTTGTCCTTTCCTAGGTTGTTTTGAGTTGTGGTCAACAAGTGAGCTTCGGTCCAAGACTATCGTGTGTGGGGGGGGGGGGGGGGGGGGGGGGTGGTTGAGTCCTAGAATGTGTCCTTCAGGAGAGCTTTGCATCTTTTGAGGAGTTTGAGTACGAGTCTTTGGTCAGTCTTCTTTCTAGTGTTTTTATTTGTAGGGATGTAGTAGATTCTCGTATTTGGAAACCTAGTATTGCTGGCAAATTCTCCTGTGAGTCCTTTTCAAGGGAGTTGGAAGATCCGACACAAACCAAAGGCTTGGCATGGTCTGGATCCACCTGGGGTGGAGGCTTTTGCTTGGCTTGCTATTTTGGGGAAGGTTTCTACAGCGGATAACCTTAGGAGGAGAGGCTTGGCCTTTGAAGCTATTTCAGACTTATGTGTGTTGTGCAAGAAGGGGATGGAGACGGTAGATCATTTGTTTATCCATTGTTAATTTTCTCATACCTTATGGTGTAGGAGTTCTCTCATACGTTATGGTGTAGGCTCCTTCTGTGGTGCAGTGTCCTTTGGTGTAGCCCAAGGACTTTGGTGGGGGTGATCGAAGCGTGGAGGTGTTCTAGTTTTTACGGGTGCGGGTTAGTTCTTTGGAGACTTGTACCTTTTGCTATCTTATGGTCTGTTTGGAAAGAGAGGAATGACAGTGTTTAGAGGGTCTTCATCGGTAGTGGAAGACTTGATGTTCTTGGCGGTGACATGAATTGCCAAATGGGTCGCTTTCAAGTGTGAGTTTGATAGTCTAAGAGTTGTTGGTGTGTTGTACAATTGGGAAGCCTTTCTATTTTGTGGGGTTAAGAAAATGAAAAAGTTGTTTTCCTGGGCTCCTCCGATTGAAGGTTTCCTTAAGTTCAATGTGGATGGGGCAGCTAGGGGAAAACCTGGGCCGGCGGGTATTGGTGGGGTGCTTCGCAATAATGAAGGCATTGTGTTGGCTTTGTTCTCAAAGCATGTGGGTTGTATGGACTCTATGGGAGTCTAATGAGATCAGTTCTATTTGATTTTGAACAAGATTAGAGCTCTATCGTCTTCATTTCAAGTGAGCTTTATTCATGTTGGGCGGACGGCAAATGGTTCAAGTGAGCTTTATTCATGTTGGGCGGACAACAAATGGTTTTGCTGACTCTTTAGTTAAGCAAGGGGTTGATAGGTCTTCTAATTTCGTAGCTTTCACGTTGTAACTTGTTCTGTGCAATGCTTTTATACCATAGTGCCCTGTTGCTATGTTGGCCGGGGCTTCTTTGTAATACTCTTCTTTCCTTAATATAATTTTATCATTGCCTATCAAAAAAAAAAAAAAAAAAACATTATAAGTCTTAATTCTATTCTAGAAACAAAAAGGAGAGGCAGATGAGACTGTGGAAGGGCGTCCTATTTGCTAGAGCCAAGAGGCACTATAAAGTATGCAGTTCTAGGCTTCTAGCTGATTATAATCTGTCTAATTCCCATTGTTGAGGAAAAAACTTAAGACTAAGATATGACTAAGGCACAACCAAGGAGAAGCAATATTGTGTACTCTTCACAAAATGGTGCTCCAAAGGATCACATTGTGTTGGTCTGCACTCGAACTGTATCTTCCTGTATGGCAACTATACTCGGTTGCATTGTGAGACTCCTTGCAAGGTCTTAAGTAAAATTTGTAGAACAGTGTAGATTTCTGATCTCTCTTTTTTCCCTATAAACTTTAGATGACCATCAGATTTATTTATTTATTTTAACATAGGCCAAATTAATGGTATCTACATCTTAGAAATCTTGATTGATTAATGTGTTTTAGCAAATTGACACTAGCCACTTTAACATTCATGTCCATCTTCTATTTACTCCTTTTCTCAGTTTTTATATTACAGACATGCAATTTTTGTATCATCAATTTATCATTCCTTCAGGTTGTGTATCTCATGATTGCAATGATTATTATTTTTTTAGAAGTTGTCATGCTTCTTGTTAGTATTTGTATTTTAAAAGTTGAGCTACACATCTGCCCGACTTACGGAAGTAACCAGCAACTCTGGTCTTTCAGTGCAGGCAGCCCGGATGCAAGTACCAATTTTAGTTGATGCAGAAAGAAAGAGGGAGGGTTTGGATGATCTTTTTAACTTGGCACATTATGTAGTATGCTCAGAAAAACTTCCTCAGGTGAGTTATTCTTTTATCTTTTGAAACTACTCTGAAAAGTTTCATTTTTTGTCTCCAATCCCCTAATGTCCTGCCAGTAGTGAGGCATCTCTCTGCAACAGGCACAACCAGTCATCAATCCTTGGTGGTTTTACCTTGTTGGGTAGGGACTGATGAGTGTGTCATTTTGTTCTGTGTATTTACCAGAGCAAAAATAAACAAAAAAAAGTTTCAAAACTGATGTCATTTTTGGGACAGTCTCCTTTAGAATTATTGATAAATTTTGAGGAGCTGCATCCTGGCTTTTTGTCCTAACCGAGTGCCGGCTATGCTACCATTTTATTGATAGAAGACACACACTAGTAGTTTCTGATTCACATTATGCTATTGCGTCAGTCTATAATATGGAACAAGCACCAAACACATCAGGGTAGCGAACTTGTCTTTCCCCTTGGTCTGTAACTCTGTATGGGTTGCAAAGACAAATTGATCTCAGATTTATCAGTGATTTGAAACCTTTTCTGCTAGAATTCTTTGATTTGGACTTTTGAGGAAAGTGAGTCACTATGGCTTAATGAAATGGGTTAGTAAATCAACTCTTATATGAGAAAAGTAAATGTCTGTTGCAAGGTGACTTTCACATTTCTGTGTTATTGTCTGACTTTTAGGATTTCATCCTACCCTATGGGATTCGGCTGAATCTTTTCAACCTAAAATGCCTATAGTAGGTGGTATTGGGAAATCCATGATTACTTTTTTTTAAAATTTTTAAAATGATGACTTTATAGAACTCAAAAGCTGTACAGTATAGGAGAAGTATACCGAACACAAAGCAGAAAAGAAGAAACAACCAGCTCAAAAGGGACCTTGGCCTTAAAATCAGCCAAGACGGCCCAAAACAGGCAGCCAGAACCAGAGAGCCAAAAACAATTAAAGCTGAACAGAAACAAACAGATTGGGTCTGTGAGCTCCCTCTTTTGCAAGGAAGTCTGCTTTGTCGTGGGCCGTGCACCTTATATGATGGAAAGAGACCTTCAAAGCTTTGGAGAGCTCTGTCACCTCCTCAATCAAATCAGCGAGATGCCATGACGGATTAGAAAGAGTTAGAATGCCACCGAATAACACAAGCAGAGTCTCCTTCAACAAAAAGATGTTGAGGGTTGAATCGAGGGGCTTGACGAAAACCAATACACAAAGCTAGAAGCTCAGCCTTGTTAACAGAGTAGAAGCCTGCTGGACCAGAGAAGGACAAAAGAATGGTCCCTTCTTCATTGTGAATAATGCCCCCCACACCCACCATACCCTAATTACCACAAGCACTACCATCAAAATTTAGTTTCAAAGAGCCTCGGGGAGGGGGAAACCACCTGGGAGTGTGACGCATAGAATGGGGACAGGAATCAGCTGTCTCTTTCCAATTCTGAAAGATGGAGGGCATCGAAATACCTTTGAACTGAGGCAACAGGGAGACCCAAAGAGCCACTGATCTTTTGACTGCTTCCACTACCATATTTACATTAGCCACTTTACCTTCGAAGCACCTCCTATTTCTCTCTTTCCATATGGACCAAATGGCAGCAAGAAAAGACAATTTCCACATGCTTCGGCCTCTTTTGGAACCCACACCTAAACCCCAAAACTCAAACAACGCTGGAACAGACTGGTGCAAAGGGGCACCAATGCACTGATTGAGCGTGGTGCCTCAGAACATTGTGATCAAAATCTTATGATTCGTATTCCGAATCCTAAGGAAAACGATTTGTATCCATGTTGTGAATCCCATTTACAGATGAATCTTAGGATTCAGGTGTGAATCTTACGATTTGATAGTTGATTCATTGAATTTTACGATTCAAGCGATTCAGTTGAGCGAGAATAGCTACAACCAATAAGTAAATATTAATAATCTTTTACCTTTTTTCTTTCTGAATTCTTTCTTTCTTTTAGAATATTTTCTTTTAAAAGGTTATTTAGTAGTGAACAAAACGTCGAAACCTCTTAAGAATTGTTGCGGGTTTGGGGAGGTTTTACAGATGGATAAAGAACATGCATTTGATTAAAGCGTTAGACTGTAGGTACGGGGCTTAGCTATATTTTCCCTTTTTTTCTTAATCTTTTTTGGGTTTTTACTTCATTAGCACTTTCTTAACTTCAAGAGATATCCTACTGTTAAAATTGATGATTTGGATTTTATTTTTCATTTTATATTTTGATTTAATGATAGAAAAAAATAAATATTTATTGAAACCTTAAACTTATTTATCTATTTACACATCATTTATTATATATTAATATATGTCATGATGTTCTTGATATGATTTTATGATAGACTTATTTGTCATTATATTTATACTACTATGAATGGGAAACTGGATGGACTATGAATGACTACTTTTTTCTTTTTCTCTTTTCATTTTTATTAGCAAAATAAAAAATCCTATGATTCGGGATACGATTCATGATTCGATTTATGGGATGAACGATTTGCGATACGATTCCGATTTTCAAAACTATGCCTCAGAGCCTTTTCCTGGATATTGGCAAAAGTTGCTTGAGTTGATTTACCCTTTCCCATCTGTTAGATCTAGAGAAATTCTAGTTCTTTGAATAAAAATCTCATAACTGAAAAGGGTTCTAGAAATAGGGGAAAAGATTATTGAAATCTTCTGTATTCTTTCCAACTGACGTCACAATAACTTCTATGATTCGTAAGTAGCACAGGAGAAGTAAATTACAAAAAAAGGCTACATCATATGCAATGGGGAAATTATAGGGTAAAGAAGGAAATGATAGTAAAGAGTGAATACAGCAAGAATTCATTGCACGTACACCTACTGTAGTCTGTTTGATCATGTATTATGATTGTTGTTCCCTACGGGTATTTTCTTTTCTTGAACAATCTGCATGTGTATGATTTGTCACCATTATCACTTCCAATAGTCATTGTCCCTGTTGGACATGCATTGATGAAATAAAATTAGATGTCCTCAACTGTGTGGGTTGGCAAGCATTGGCAAATAAAATACTTCCATTCGACAGATGCACTTTTGTTTTCACCAGCAGGCCAGTCTCTACCCGGAATACCATTTTTATGAGACATTGAGGGATACTATGAGTCCATCATGCATCACACTCATCTTTTTATGCTTGAAAATCCCTCAGGCAGAAAAAAAAAATGTCTAACTTGCTGGGTGCAGTATTACTCACTTGTAGTTCGTGGAATTCAGTTATCTGGGACCAATTATACGATGAGCATCATCTTGGATGATCTCCAAGAGTCTACCATATCGGAAGACTCCAATCATTTGCACTTTGGTGTAAATTGTGAACTGTGTATGTTATTTTCTCACATTTTGGAGTTCTTGTATCACCCCCTTCCGCTGTGGTTCCCATTAGATCAACAGTTGGATTTATGAAGAGACATGAATAACACACTTACTACCTCTTATTACTTCTAATGAAAACCAGGAGTCTACAGTTCTTCAAATGTGAGAAAGCTCCCTAAGGAGATTGGAGCACCCAATGAACGAACTATCATTATCAGTCCATCCATCGAATACATCCATTGAGTCCCTTATAGAGTGGGAGACTTGAATGAGGGGAACATGATCCATCATGTCCTTGAGATTTTGGCTTATCTACAGAGAACATGGCAACCCAACAAGCCACCTCCTATAAATCTTAATACATTAATTGAGAGAATGACGTATCCTATTAAGATTGTGGTTGTTCATCTTTCATCTACTGCGAATGAAAAGCTATACAGGCTATTGGTTTTCTTTATTTAATACTGAGGCGACATCTAGTTAAACAACTGATATCGCATTTCATGGATGAAACATTTGTATAAGTTGTAGCAATTGGGTGGAACCGATCATTATGTTGCCCTTCTCCAAGAAGTCAAAAACAATTGTTCTAAAGTTCTCATGGCTGTCCAGAACTTGCGTGATGAATTGGATGTCAGATCCTCCAATCTTATGCAGTATGGGCTGTGTGTGACCTATTGTACCCTTAACCCAGATACCATGGATATGGTAGCTACATGTATTTTATACATAATAAGACCTATTGTACCTAGACACCATGGTTATGATGGGGACATGGATTTTACACACAATAAAGTACTGGATTTGATACAGCACAGACATTTTTCCAATGTAGTAATGTGTCTCTTAAGGCTTTGACTCTTCTAGGATGTCCAATAATTCCACAGTTTGAATTTGTTGCTGAAATGTATTATTGGCAGGCTGTATGTATACTGTCGTAAAACCAGTAATATTTTTGTACTGCAATCTTAACTGAGCATCTTATTCAACATTTTTGAATTTGGCAGGCATGGACTGCAGCCCCATCCATTGCAAGTGCACTGTTATCCATGCTAGTAAGACTACCAAAGCTGAAATTTGTGATTGTGACGCTTGGAGAGAATGGATGCATTATGCTTGAGAGAAATACAAGTGGTGAGTCTATCGCTGATATTTAACTCTGCAGAATGGGGCTCTTATGCAAACATTTGGATTTGAGCTTAAATCTAGGAATGAATGATCTTATACTACAGTTCTTTGAATTTATCGATCTGAATTTACCAATGTGACATTATTCCTAATAGAAGATCCAGAGGCAGAAGAAATGGATGTAGATAGCTTGCTAGAATCATTGAAGCAGAAGATTGATGGTACGAAGACCATCCCAACATGTATCTCATCCAAGGTATATCATGCTATCCAAATGTGTAAGTTTTTGAATTTGGTAAATAAGCTGTAATTGAACCCATGACCTCAACTGTTAGACTTTTCACCTTCCACATGAGCCAAGGATTTTGTCCCGGCATGAAGCCAAATGATTCAGCATTTCAGTCTCTTTAATTGATCAATATCAAAATGTTGAAAATGTGTTTTTTATAAGTAGCAAAAGTTTTTTAATGACAAAAAATACAATAATAAAAAACTAAATGGTGTATAAAAAAGTAAGTAAAGGAGTTACATACTTTATCCGGAGCTAGAGGTCTTGGTATTGATCCCCGGTTCCTCTCTCTTCAGGAACCGAAGGTTTAGTCCACTAGTGCTACCACTTGGGGGTCACAGGGGTTTTACCCAGCTCCTCTCTGGGCTCGGAGGGATTAGTCCAGTCCAAAGGGTTGGGAACCCTCCATTAGCTAAAAAAAAGGAAAAGAGTTATATACTTTATCAACAAAAATTATAGTGATGTATTCCTGACCATTATACTCCAAAATAGTAAAAAAGAACCTAGTCCTTACTACCACATATTTTCCTTTAAATTGCCCTGGTAATGTTTACAAACAATGTGAAGAGCCAGTGGCGGAAGCAAGAAATTTTCCATCAGGGGCCACTATGTAAAAATATGAAACTCTTTTGGGTGTTGGCAGTGTAAAAGAAATATAAAAAATTCCAAAGATATAAGGGTTTTTTTTTTATTATAATTTCTGCCCCACCCACCACACGCGCCGCCCCCCCCCACCCGCCCGGCTTACCAAAATAAAAAAAAATGAAAAGAAAAGAAAAGGAAGAAAGAAGCCCAACTAGTTCCACCCCTGTGAAGGGCCTCTCTAACCACCAAAATCTGTCTCGATAGTTCCATTCTCCTACTGATCTCAACTCTCAAGAATGTCAATAATATGTTAGTCTGTGTAGCAGTCCTCCAATCCATGCTCCATGCTAAACCCAGTTACCTTTTGTCGTCCTGTTAGGAGCGAGGACCATTTTCTTGCCATCGTTATCAATCTTTTCATGTTCCCATGTCACCTGTTGTAGCACTAACCTGATCAAACCAAGACAGCTGTGACTTTCTCCTGGGTCTAAGAACCAGTCAGTCAAAACTCAAAACCTAATATCTGGATCGGCGGATTGGAGATAACTGTGTAACTGTGTGTCAGATGTTTCTAACAAATATTTAAACCATTAAAAAATTATTATAAAAAACTGATACTCTTCTGTTTTCAACTCTGCCATTCTTTACGACGACTACTACTATCATCATCACCATCAATTCATCAACAGTCAAGGGCTAGTATTGACTTTAGATTTTTTTTTCTTTGATGGCAGTGATGTAAATATATTGTAACATTTGCCCCCTTATTCCAAAAGCAAAAAGGTTATGGCAGTTGTGTATTTAACTGAGACTTTAAGCTTTGATTTGCAAAAGAGGAAAGTGATGGCAATGGTTGTAAAATTCTTCAACTTTCTGCCTAATATTTTGTAACTAAAAAAAAGAGAGAGGTGATGGAGAACCTCATGATGGGTTCTCTGTCTTCTTTCTTCTTTCCTTCTGAACATGGTCTCTGTGCTTGCTGAACCCGACGGTGGAGCTGGGCCACACCAACCGGCTGGTGATTTGGCTGGCTGCAGCACACCACGATTGGACCGAAAACCCTCTCTTCTTCTCGGGTTTTTTTTTATTTTATTTTTTTTTTTGAAAGAAAGGACTGGGTTTGGTTTTTTTTTTTTTTGCCTGAGGTTTGTGATAGCAGAGGCTGGAGTTAAAGATGCCATGCAACGATGGGTTTGGTTTAGGGTTGACAAGATGAAACTAGGGTTAATGGAGAAGATGGAATAGATGTAGAGTTTTTTTGTTTTTTTGTTTTTTTTTTTCTGGTTTGGCTTTGTGTTTCTAGATGGGAATAGTTGGGTTTGACGGAACTCTGGTGCCTAGGATTTGGGGATGATAGAAATTGGGATTGAATATGGATGGATTCCGTAGGGGTTTGGAAATTGGTGTTTTTTTGGGGGGTTTGGGTTATTTTTCTTGATGAATCTGGTTGTGGTGGGTTTTGAATGGGATTGAATATGGCGACGGGTTTTAGAGGGCTTAATGGAATGGACCAGATCTAATCTGTGATTGGCTCTGATGCAGCGATGAAGACGACTACACGTTCAAATTAATAAGAAAATAATCAGAAATTATTCCCAAAATATGTGCTTGCACAAGGAGGTCCAGTCCATCCTCGAATTTGGACAAATTTATCTTAAGGAGGTTTAGTATATCTTGAATTTGGACAGTTCCATCTTCCGTTCTACTTGGTCCATGTTGATATGAATCGGGGTGGTATGTGTAAGATAAATTTGTCCAAATTCGAGGATGGCTAAACGTATGGTTTAAAATCGCGGTATTGGTCGTGGTTTCAGCCGGGCTGAAAAACCGATATGATATCGGTATTGGTCGTGGATATCGGTCCGTCGCGGTCGCCGCGGTGTGAATTTTTTTTATAATAAAAAAAATCGCAAAAATATCCAAAAAATCCAGAATATTAGAAAATGGTGGAAAACAATATTTTTTTTTCCATTAGTAACAACAATAAATAGAAATCTCGGTTACCTTAAGTTATGAGCCCTGTTTGTATCGCAGTTCGCTGTCTTCTCCAGTATTTTATATAATGCAACCATTATTGATGCTCATAATCAATTTATTAGTGTAAAATATAAGAAAACAAAGATAATATAAAAATTATTTATACACTATTAATAAGCTATTAGTATTTACTATTTAGTAGCATAAATACTCCAACAATTTTTTTTTTTTTTAAGTAGAAGATTTAAAAAGCACCATTTTTCTATACCCAAAATCATATTTATAAGTAGATCTAGCATAAAAGTGTGTAGATCTAAGTGAAGAACACAGCACAAACCAAGAAATGACATGCAAATGATCTTTTCATTCATTTTTATGCTTTATCTAAAAATAAAAAATAAAAAACACATAATAGTAAAAATAAGGTAGTTAAGTACTTGATTTTCTCTTACTAAATAAAATGATTTCTTCAAAAAATAGTTTTTGAATTTGGAAAACATGAGAGAATGAGTTATGGAGACATGGTTCCTCTAAGGAGATAAAGGGAGAGGAGAAGAAAATTGGAGAATAGGGAAAAAGTTACAAAAAATTACTTTTTTTTACTATTATTCCATCGCAGTCCATCTCGGCCGATATTTTGAAAATATCGGCTGAGATATCGGTGAGATATCGGTAAAACCGATATTTTGACAATATCGGCCTAGATGAACCAATATTTTGGGGATTTTTTGACCATATCGGCCTGACTCGGTATCGCGGTAAAATATCGTCACGGTATCGGTCGATACCGGTTCATATTGGCCGATATGAACCGTTATCGGCCGAGATTTTAAACCATGAACGTCCTTTTATCCAAGTTCGAGGATGGACAAAACCTCCTTGTGCAACCATAGATTTTGGGGATAGTTTTCTGATTATTTTCTTATTGATCTTCTCCTTACTAAATAGCTGATGCGGATTACTTGAATCGAAACAAATATAAAAAGGATCCATTTTTCAATCAAGGAAGGATTACTACTTATTTAAGAAAGAAATCCTATTGACAATTCTACTCAATCTTGCTACCTAGTGGAATGATTAGGCTGACAACTTAGCCCAAATTGGATCACTTATTCAAATCTGAAGCTAATCTACTTGCAGTTAGCCCACTTGGATTGGGCTCACATGCTTGCCCCCATGGTTCAGTTCATGTGGTGTGGCTGGGCCTGGCTTCTCTTATCTAGAACATTTATTGGAACCTCAAAAGGATAAACGAGGAAACTCAAGGTTTAGACAAATGCACCTTCTGTAGCTAACAGACTCCCCTCGAAATTGGCTGGTTGAGGAACAAGGGAATGAGTGAATGGTAGATCTATAGCAAAGGGACTCCATCGTAAACTGCCAGTGGTAGTAGTACTCTCCCTCCTCTGCCAATGTCACTGCACTCTTTGAACCCCATACAGTCAGTGGCTCCTTTATTCCCTCCCAAAGAGCCCTTATCTTTGCATTGATGGATGGGGCCTGAAAGGCAGGCTCCAAATTACTATCTTGCCTAAAATCCTCACCCTCTTTCTTTACGGAATTCACACCCATTGTGACAGGAAGAGAAAGCATCAATCCATCTAAAAGTAAAATTTGTTGAGACCGAGCCAAAATTTTATTGGACATTGCACACAAAAATAACACTGCAATTTTCACTTTCAATGAGCTACCACCATGAAGCATATTAACAAGACAGGTCCAAATATAATGGTGGAGATGTCTTTTATTCCTTAGATTTTCTGTAATTTGATTGTGATGAATTTTGAAGCAATGATTTAAATTCCATGAGATTCAGAAATTTGAGACTTTTGCTATATTCTCAGCCAAAGTTGAGGCTGAGTGCAGATGGAGTAGGCACAGTGTGTGGGAGGCTACTTGTGGGAACGTCTGAAGTGGTACCACCTTCAGAGCTCATTGACACTACTGGTGCTGGAGATGCATTTATTGGTGCCATTCTTTATGGTTCGTATATGTTGTCCTTTGTTTTTAATTTTGTGCAACTGCATGTTTGCACCATACTAGCATTCGTAATTTCATGCATATCATTTTCTGCTTCCTTGACTTGTCATTTTTTTTCATTTTGATTTTATGGTATGAAAAAGCCTCATGTATTTTTAATTTATGTTTCTGTTTCTATTGCTTTATCAAAATATCTTTTATTTATTTATCTATTTATTTTTCCGGGAAGGGTGCTTTATCAAAAACTTGTAGAGCATTGCCCAATAGGTGGATCTAATGCATCACGGAAGCTCATGGAATAAACTTTCTGAGTTCCTCACTTCCGCTCATTGAAATACTGCGCAAACATAAAGTGGTCTGGGCCTTGTCTTACATAGAGCTATTGAAGAAAATGTTCTCCATTTTTTTTGTTGGGTAAGTTTATATTTCCACAAGCAGTGATCCTGCAGTTGCTATAAACCACATTTTCGCTTGGTGTGTACCTATGATGCCCGGATAGGGGGATCGGGAATACAACTCCTCACTTTTGAAAATCTAGGACACGGATACGGATACGCGTATCCTAGTTTTTTCTTTAGATAACTTTTGAATCAATGAAATTATCATTATTTTCGTCCATTTCTAGCATTTTTTATGGTGAGAAGTAAAAAAAATAAAGGACTTTATAAGCAGGATATGTTAAACTTGTTCCCTAAAAGTATCGGTGCAGTATCAAGTACCAACACAATTGTCGTATAAGTCTGATATAGTTACGTTGGGCTTGTACAAGTATCCGGGTATCATAGGTGTGTATTAATGAAAGATTTCAGCAACACATAAAAAAAAAAAGAGAAAAAGAAGAAGAAGAAGAAGAAAAAAAAGTGACATTGTTCTCAGATAATTAGGGTTTGTTCATTTCAAAACAGAAGGGCCCCTTTTATATTTTGGAAATTCTTTTATTAATTTGGGCTGTTATTTATCTTTTAATCTTAAGGTCTGCCTGGTGCAGGTTTGTGGGAAAGCACCTTTTTCCTCATGGAAGTATAACCTTCCATTTCATTGGCAAAAATTGTGCCTGCTTTGGTTCAGTTCCATCAAAATTTGGCATAGAAAATGCATGTTCTGAGTTTAATACTGCACCAAATGGAGGATGAGACAATCTCCTGTGTTGGCTTTAATGGTCAAACCCTGAACTAAACAGGTCCTTTTGTGTGCCACATGCATTATGTCATATTGGTCTATGATCTTATGGACGCTGACCCTTCTGTTTGGTGTTTTTTAGCTATCTGTGCAGACATGTCTCCAGAGAAAATGCTGCCATTTGCAGCTAAAGTGGTAAGCATCTTATGCTGCTGCTGCTTTTCTCTTTTAATCAATTTTCCAAAACATGGATAAATGTGGCAAAGCTTTATGATCTCAGAGAAGACACTCAAATCAACTATCCGAGGCAGCTTCTAGTCAAAATTAGTGAGGTTAACTTGGAAAAGTAAAATATAGTAGGAGAAGGACGATATGGCTAAACACTAGATTCAGCTGCCTGAGTTAGCGTAGTTTGTTAAAATAAAATTTTGGCCGTTTCTCTTTATACACCTGATATAAATCTAATGCATACTTTTTCTTTTCCCTCTTGTTTGTAAGCTTGAAAATATCTCTCTTCTTGTTCCCAAAATATTATATAGGTCATCATGTGCTTTGGAGTTTGGACTCTTTGTCCCTTACCACTTTCTCTGCTTTCTTGTAGATTTCATCATATTTCGTATTAGTAGTCCCCTACCAAACTTTGTAACGTCTTTCTTTCGCATGGCTTCCCGACCCTTTACCCTCCACCACTGCGTTTCTTTATTAGAGTGTCTTTTCCTTTCGATTTTCGAAGCACATTCTTTTCAATCCTTCATATACAATCAGCTATTTGGTTCCAATCACATAGTTTCTCCCTCGAAATTCCTTTCTACAAATCACTTCATCCTTAAATATTGTTACCTTTTCCCCTTTCATATCCTCCAAGCAACCCCCCCACCACCCCACCCCCCACCCATTCTTGTTTTAGGGCTCATTTTATTTACTATCCCTCTCGTTCTAATACCGACGCAAACATATAAAACTACAATCCTATGTTATGCAGTCAAACTATCTCTAGGAATAGCCTTTCAATCTTTATAAGCTAGTTGAGCATGTTTTCTTAGAAGGAAAAACTCTATCTGGCTCCTATTAATTTCACTCTTATTTATAAGTAATTAAATGTTCTCACTTTTTAAAGTAGGTGTTTTTTATTATAAGGTCAAATGCTGATCCAAATTCCAAGATAGTGTCTCCTAACTCATTGCTTTCTCGAGATCCTTGTTCTCCATGCACCCTCTCATACCTTCTACTATCCTTTCTTACATGCCCATTTAAGTCTCCTAGAGATTTCTTTTCACTAGTTGGATCTTGTGCATTGTGATCAATTATTTATTTATTTATTATTATTTTTTTAACATAACTTAAAGCCCAGCCCTCTCCTCAGCTCAAGCGGACAGGAGAGGGCTGTCCACTGCCTAGGCTGGGGGCCACTATTTGGTCCATCCAAATGGACCACACTCAAGGCCCCCCTAAGTTGCATATGTCCACAAAAATTTGGCCCCGTTCGATTAAACTGGACCATTGGATCGAGTAACACCCATCCAAATGCATTGTACACCGTAAAATTTTTGTGTCCCAGATGGAGATGATAGAAATTATCTTTAGGGCTGATTTTTTGTAGAGAAGAGGGTCCGAGGAGGGCCCCCAAATCCCCATTCCCATGTGGGTCCCCAGGTGGGCCCCATGCCATTAAGCTGACGCCCTTATCCTCAGCTTGAGCTGAGGATAGGGGGCCTCTAACTTAAACCCATGACCTTAAGGTTGGAATAGTGAGCATCTTCTGTGCTGCAGGCTCTTGTTGAACCCTTATCTATAGTTAGCCCTATAGGCTATAGTTTCTACTTCTCCAGTCATCCCTATTTACATCAAAGTTCTGTCACCTCACAATTGTACGTGTCACTAATATCATTTTGAGCTTTATTGGCCTCCTGGTGCAATCAGAAGGCCAGATCTTGTACACAATGGGGCTTATATATATTAAGTTAAAGTGAGAAGATATGTATGGACAATATATTTTTTGGTGATAAATTATCAAACCAAAATCAAGGTAACATGGAACATTATTTCTAAAAGAAATATCAGGTGAGCTTCTACATCCCATGTGGGCCCCACCTATTGTCACAACCCGGGCCCGAAGTACGATAATCCCGAGCTGTGATCCCATACTTACTCCCTTAAACTCCGAATTAACCGAAATTAAAACGGAATCTATAAGGGATAAATATTCACAAATACCTGTCCATTACACAATTTTGCGGAGATATTTATAATTAACATCTTCAATTTACGATGTTACATGTATACAAAAATAAAGTTCTTTATACGTGTATCATTTCTATCATTTCTTTGCTTTCATCAACTCCTACATATTCAAATACAATGCAGATTAATAACTATTCAAGTTCTCAAAACATTACATTCAAAAATGAATTTCCAACTATTTCAAAAGAATTCTAAAAAAGAATTTCCGATCCACTCGCACTCGGATAACCGTTTCTTAGGTTATCCCGTCCGTTCCATTTAATTAGTCCTCCTGGAGGAACTGGAGCAGTGTTCTCCGCTGCCGCTGAGGCCGCCGTTGGACCGGCATTAGCAATCGGGCCTGTAATGCCATTAATAACACCAGTGAACAGGATTGTTCAACAATATATAAACAGTTCTTGTGATAGCACATGTTAGTACATGTACTAATTTCATTCAATCTATTAGTCAATAATTCCAATTCTAGCCAAGTCTAGATAATTCCTACAATGACAATAGGTGAGTATAAAAAGTCAATTTATAGACATGTACAAAATGGCCACTACCATAGCATTCATTTCATAGCCATCTTCTCTCAAAGGAAGAATTTATCTTCCAAATGGAGGGCATAATTTACTATCTTCTCTCAAATGAATTATTCATCTTCCTAATAGAATGCATCAATCAGTACCCATAGATACGATCTGAATTGTGGGACTGACCAGTGTCCGGGCCAGGGACACTAGCTTCACCACGGAGCTCCGGAATGCCACCAAATCCATCTACTGCAGTGTGAATAGTCATTTGGCTTAGGGCGGAAGGGCACACTATTCATGACCCAGGCCTCAAGAAAGGAATTATTTATTCATTTATTAATTCATTTAGAATTTAATATAATAGCTAGGTAGTGCTAGACTCAAGAGTCAATACATTAAATCCATTTCTGGATTCATCTCAGTTTAGTAATTCCATTCTTAACAATTGAAAGGAATAAACAGTAACATCACTTATTAGATTGGGATATCGCGATACGGGATATAATACAATGAGAGAATTACTAACAATTTATGACTCTACTAATTTCTATCTCAATTCTAAACAACCAGTCAGGTGTAACCATTGGTTATCCAATGCACGTGTTATTCTCGATGGACACCATATTTATATAATGTGTGCATTAGAGTCCCCGTAGTTAACACATATGGAAGTTTAGTACATACTCAATTAACCATTGGGACAATGGTTCAATTACAAAAATTCTCCTGTCATTGTTCTTAATTCTCACAATCTCAATTTACATTATAATTAGTTTTAAAACTAATTTAGAGGACACTTATGGACCTAAGAAGCATCCATGTTTTCTACAAAATTTCACTTCTAGCTAATGCCCTGTACTGCATCAGGTTCGCTCGAGCGGACTCAAACAGAGAAGGGGTCGCTCGAGCAAAACCCTTGTTCGCTCGAGCGAACGCTTCAGAAATTCAACCCGAAATTCTGAACCATTCTCTCCTTTCTCCATTACATTCCCACAACCTGCAATAGACATTGGAGCCTCTTGTTCCCTCATACACCATCCATTCACAAAATAACAATTCTAATCATCCATTAACCATTCCAATCAAACCATAAAATAATTCCAAAACTCAATGGAAAATGCACAAAAGTCCAAATCCATGGAAATTCTATTAACTTCTACAATGATTGACACCAATCACAAGTAAGTGCTTATACTTGCCTCTCTTGAAGCTTCTTTACAAAATCCCCCTTTTCTTAGCTTGGTTTGAGACTAATCTTCCCCAAACTCAAACCCTAATCCAAGCAAACATGAAAAAGGGTGTCCCATGAGTCAACCATGTTAGAAATCCCTCCAAACCAACCGATAGAACTTAAAGGTTCTATAAAAACACTTAACTACTTAGTTGTGGTCCAAAGGAGAGACTTTTGAGATCTTCCTCAAGCTCTACACACCTCAACAATGGAGGATGCTCAATGGAGAAGATGAAGTAGCTCTCTTCTTCACTTGGATCACTCCAATCTCAACCTTGATGAAGAAGAATGGAAGAAAGAAGAAGAAAGAGCCTAGGGTTTCTTGAGGTGAAATGAGTGAATGAGCTCTTGAGCTCATCTCATTCTAATATAAGGAACTTTCACACTAAAACCCCCTTTCATTAAGTCTAATTACATCTTGAGTCAAACGAAGGCACATTTGATCAATCTTAGGTCAAATGGAATCAAGTATATTATGAAAGTTGACGTACTCTTCGAGATACACACGTTGGTATCACGAATTTCCGTATTTGATGAAATATATGAAAACCCGTATTTACGAAAAAGTCCTTAGCCTACTTTGTTTGAGTTTAAACTCAATTTAATTAAACTAGTTTCATGTAAGCCCATTCCATTATGCTTAATGCATCTTTTGAGACTAATTTGTCTCTCTTCATGCCTTAATCATGATTAGTTCGGGTCGGGGTGTAACACCTATGGTCCGATCTCTCTCCTCATGCCTACTACTCCCTTTTGATTGGCATTATACCCAATTTATACTCATCCAGACTACATCAGCCATTGGATCTTACATCTAAAATTTTGTTGTCGTATGCCTTGATCTTGGGGCCTCAAGATCTACACCTTATTAAGGCCAATTAGGTCGATTTGTCGTCCACCTCTTGTCCAACCATAGAGCTTTCTATTCCCAAGCATTCACATGCGCTCAAGTAGGCACTAGGGCTGTCTCGCACAATGAAGGTGAGCTACGTTGCTCAGCAGATCACTAGATAGATAGATATGCAGACACACGGACACACTGTAGGGAAGCATTATTTCTATTGTATTTTCTTGGGCCTTGTCTTTGGTTTCTCAAATCAGCATCCTACACTAGAACATTTCCTGTCAATGTCCGGTAAAAATGGATTTGAAGCTAGAATTGTTAACTACCCTTTCTGTATCGGTTCCAGGCAGCTGCCAACTGTAGGGCTCTGGGTGCTCGAACTGGTTTGCCCCAACGCGCAGATCCATGCTTATCTCCATTTTTACATTAAACCTTGAATGCATCCTCATAGCACCGAGAGAGAAGTTGGTGCACACTCCTTTCAGTTGATATCAAACAGAAAACACTGGATGTGGCGGGCATTCATAGTTACATTGCCAGCAAGTGGTTACTATTCTGTATCTTTCATTGCTTACTTTTCTCATCCGACTTCAATATGTTTAAATGTAGAGATAGTTTTGTGTACTTGAGCAATAAAAACGAATAATATGGGAATGTTCAGTTGTATCAATAGAACCGGGAGAGGAGTTTGGATTACTTGTAAATGGATTCTGAAATTAATCAATTTATTTCTCTGTTACTGTCATAGATTTCTGCCTTTTTCAATCTTCACAATATGTGGGGCCTCTTTGTTTGCAAAGAATATATAAGAATTCATGCCATAGGTGAATATACAAAAATGAAAATCCAAAGTGAATGTACAAAATTCTATGACAGAAATCTTGTGATATGACAAAAATCCAAGGTGAATATACAAAAATCTATGACAGAAATCTTGTGATATGACAAAAATCCGAGGTGAATATACAAAAATCTTTGTGGTGAATCCAGGGTGACATGTTCTAGTCTCTAATGTAGGGAAAAAGAAATACTGACTATATGTTAATGGGGCATATGATTGAGGGTTACCACAAATTCTTCAGGATTGGGTGGTACATTCACACACGCAAAACACACACATGGGTAGTGCTAGATAATGCTCGGGCGTTTCTTAGGATAAAAATGTCCCTTCTAGTTGGGCTCACTGGGATGCATGATAATCATGGAAGTCATTGGATAGAAAGATTTATATAAGACCGACCTATATGTAAGATTTTGGCTCCATAGGATCATCATAACCTTTTTGATCTATAGCTCTAAAATTTAATGGTTTAGATGCATCATTTTATTATGATTTCATTCCAACAGTGGTGAAAATTTGGATGAGTATCAAATTTGAACTTGTGACTAATCATGGGGTAGTGTGTGTGACGAGATTAGATTGACTCAAGTTGGGCTCCATAAAAATAAAAAAGAAAAAAGAGAGAGACCGAAGAAAGGGGTATTTTTTAAGTGAGGCGTTTTGGAGAATTACCCTATATATAAGTATATATATATGAAAATATTCATGTGGGTCTATCTTTACCATATTATGGTGAGGGACAACATAATGGAGCTGACTTTATGATCCTTCTGAACCATCCACACACATGAGACCTCCTAAATTACAATAAGTCACTGGATTTTTCACTAATTTAAATGGATTGGACTGTTGGATCAAGGGTTATTTTTTTTCTTTAATATAAAGTCATTAAATTTGTTGGCCATGAATGAACGAATTAGAGACTAGGAAATGACCCCAAAACTTGATATATGGGCCCATTTTGGATAGGCCCATATATCAAGTTTGGGGTGAATCCCATGCAAACAATTTAACATAAATTGGCAATGGCAAAAAGAACAAGTTTAACTTACTTGAACCCAAAGAAAAATAAATAAATGAACGAATTCACATTCATTTTAAAGCATGCAGATCTACATACCTCGAATATCTTCGCATTCAAAAGAGGCCCACGCCTAGCCGAGGTAAAAAAAATTGCAATCATTATATATTAAGCAATAAATATACTTGTGATAATCCAAGTAATACTAGATTAATGGATTATTTGAAATATATAAAACTACAATCACTATCTATAATAAATCCAGTCCACATTTGTTAAACTAAAATGGAAGAATAATTTGGAAGCATTGTTTTGATCGACCAAAACAACCCTACATATTATTTGAGTTTATGGAAAATAAATATATTAGGTAATCATGTATTCAATGAGCGTAATTTATCCAATTACCTTACATGGTGGTCCACTTTTGATTTCATGTTGAAAGATGAAAGTGCCAGCCCCAGCCTATTCTAGGGCTAGCCTTTATCCATCTTGTTTCTCTCTTCTCCTGCTCTCTCTATTTTTTCTCTTTAGTGATGAGATAATGTGAAATGGGTATTGGAGTCGGGTCGTGCAATAACGCATGAATCCTTTTTAATGTTCTTGAATCTCTTCATGCACGTTGGCAGGCACCCTTCCTTGGAAACTTAAGTGCCTGTCTGTTTACAGGAATTCAAGATGTTGGGGTTTGATATTGGGGATTTTTAGACATGATATCCTTGGCATTTGCAAATCTTCTATTTCTTGACTAGAATTCAGGAGCTACAGCCACGTGAAAAGTCCTAAATAACCTTTGGAAATTCAGGAATTTCACCATCTTTGCATTTTGGTGGAATATTTGGATCAAAATGTCTGGGAATTCAGGAATTCCCCAAATAGGATTTCTTTGAAAATTAGAAAATAAATAGGCCCTTAGTGTGGAACGTGTAAATCTCCTAAAGTTTTGGTGGTAAGTAGCATCCTCCTAATTACTATGACAAAATAATTACTATGATAAAATAAGAGTCTTCCTAGAGTTCTTAGTATGTAATTGATTTGGTGCAAAAAATTAAAAATTAAACAAAACGGGTGAAGGGTAGCTTGAGCAAGACATAAATTGCAAAAAGGTCCAAGCAATTCCTTACAACCATAGAACCTTGTATGAAATGTACAACCACATAACCTTGTATCACGAAAAGTTCCAACTATTTCCATTTTTTTTTTTAATTATCAATATTTGAACTTAACACTAGCCCTACAAACCTATCCAATGTGGTCGGCCCTTCACCACATTGGATCCAATTCCTTAAAGAAAAGGTGAGATTTCAGGCAGAAGATATTGTAGCGTGTGAAAAGAAAATAAATATATTTAGAGTTTAGATTTCCTATTTTGTTCAAACATGGAGATACAGTTTTATCCTATCAACATCCGTCACCAATATAAAATATTATATTATACAGGTGACGAGTGTCGATAGGATGAAATATAATTTTTCTATTTCAACGAAACCAGAGTTTTAGGGACACTTCTTAGTCTTATTTTGAGGGTTTTGTTTTGAAAGTAAGTCCTAGACATTTTTGGAAACTTTGTTAGATTATATAAAAAGAAGTTTTTTTTAGGGCAAAGTGGACTGTGAGAAGGCTCGAAAACACCACTGGGCTATCCCCACTAGGAAAGTTTAGCTGGCATATATCATGTACATAACGGTCCTAAAAAACTTTAACGGTTAAGATTGGTGGCTATGTACACACGAATGACGTCACCACCACCCCGATTTATACCCCCCACGGGCCCGTCCTCCTGCAACACAAGTTCTGGAAGTTGTGGAGAGTTTGAGCAGAGAGAGAGAGAGAGAGAGAGAGAGAGAGAGATATGAAGCCATCACCGACCAATTTTCTTGATCTGGACGACCCAGGATTCACGATTGAGATGGACGTGGACGATGCTGTTACCTTGCACGTCTTGTCTCGGCCTGTCCCCGACGACGGAAAGCTCGCCCATTCCGATTTCTTCAACTCCTTCGATGACGATTTCGACGACTCCGATATCGCCTGATTTAGGAAATTGTGGGTTTGGTTTTAGGGTTGTTGGAGTTGGATGATTGCTGTTAAGTCTTTGGCTTTGGTTTTGTTGTTGTTATGGATACTGGTTTTGGTTTAATGGGATAAATGGTTATCATGGATTGATTAATCATGTGGGTTGGTTTCTTCCTTATTATAAGATGATGTTGAATATGAGAAAAAAAAATATTATTTACCATATATATATTAATGTATTTATATATGATGGATCAATAATATGTTTTGGGGTGAACATTTGATAATGATGAATCAAGATTGAGCAATTGAGTATTCAGGCAAATACTGTATTCAAATTCTAATATTAAAGGACTTTTTATTTGCATTCGAACATATAGGAATTGAAGACTTAGGATTCATACCGTAAGTAGCCAATAACGACAATGAAAGGTGAATTTCCAAAAATGTGCATAAAGTAGCTTTTACTTGAAGGAAATAAAGTAAAAGGAATATGGGAGATATATACCGAGCCATTATGTCGGTAATCTAATTCATAGGAAAGTGAGATGGTCTTATCTACATCTCCACTTTATATCTTTTCACCCTTACCTCGTATCTTTCACCCTTCACCTTTTTAGCAATTCTTTTGTAGAGTTCATTTCACCATGAGTTCTGATGTATTTAGTTCCATTGTTTTGTTTAATGCAAATAAACAGGCCCAATAGATATCTTAGTTCAAGCAATGATAAGAAAATTTAGATATAGTTTCTTGGCATAAATACAAGCCCAATAGATATCTTAGTTCGAGCAATGATAAGAAAATTTAGATATAGTTTCTTGGCATAAATATCTTGTCGAAACACTTTCAAACACAGTCTTCGACATTCTACACTCGTCTAAAAGTACAGATTTTCATTGATTGATAATAAAATCTAGATATTGTTTCTCAGGATAAAGATCTAAGTTGGGATGCTTTCAAACACAAAGTCACCAAGAATCTACAATCATCTAAAAAATAGAGATTTTCAATTACTAAAGTTCTTGTATTAAATACTTTAAATATGAATTTGCATGGTTATCGATGCATGTCCTGAATGCCAATTCGTATCCTGAGTTCTAAAAAATGTATTTTGTATTTATGCAACGAATTACATTTATAGATGACTCTTAGGATTCTGGTGTGAATGTTACGGTTTTATAATTGTTTCATTGAATCTTACAAATCAAGCGATTCAGCTAAGCGAAAATAGCTACAATCAATAAATTAGTATTAAAAAAGTGTTCGACTGTACGTATGGGCTTCTCTATAGATCACATATGTGTGGTCATTCGGACTAAGTGAGAGTCTATTAGACATAAGTGGTCCCCATGACCATGCGTCTAATAATGTTAGGGCCCCACTTTAGGTCATTTTATTTTTATGAACTTTCCCCAATTTTTTATTTTAATAAATCTTTCTTCGATTTAGTTTAAGAAGGCCCAATCCATCAAGATTCTTGTCTTGCTAATCTTTTAGGGAATTAAGGGAATTTACTTTATGTGGATTTCTTTGATGGAAAGAAATCTCTCCAGGGTTATCTATAAAAATGGTTTTCTAATCCTCTCTCTTGATTGATGACCTATTGCATAGTGCCCATCTATCAGAGTGACTGACAATGGAGATAGGAGAAAACCCTATTTGATAAAGGCATCTTCTTCGTTTTAAAAAAATTCTTTTCATGTTTTTTTTTTCTTCATAAACACTTCTCAACTTTGAGAGAGATTCTACTGTGTGAGATTGATGTTTTATATTGATGATCCTACTCTGAGAGAGATCCTCCTTTGAGAGATGATCATACTTTGAGAGAGATCCTCCTTCTCATATCCATATCTAATACCAACAACTTAAATGTGAGGGCATTTCGAATAATTCAATAGGCATATCTAATTTTAAACAACTAAAATCTATTTATAAGTAATTATGAATGAGGTTTAGAGTTAGTGATTGAAAAATGACGACCATAATGTAATTTGAAACGTTTATTTGACCCTTTACATTCGGTACTTGGACTAACAGATTGTGGTAATATGCGATTTTTTTCCTTATTGTAGCACTTTTCTTGCATATAAAACTTTATTAATTTGAATGGATTATTATGAATGCAAATAAATAAATATTTTTTTATACTTCATAACTAATGGATTCATTTTTAAAAATTATTTAAAAAAAACATGATTCTCCCGAGTCTTTGCATTGGCTATATCCGAGTCTTTTTTTTTTTTTTTTTGCATTGGACGAGTCAAGTCCGAGTCATGAGTTTTCCAACTTTGGTGAGGATCACCTAGTGGGACCCACCTTATGACCCTTCCTTTAATATTGAACAAAGGGGGATCAAAAGATCCAAGTGGGGCCAACCTAGATACCAAATTTGAAACCAATTTAATACCTCTAATCTCTTCATCCGTGGTCCACAAGTTTAATGGCTTTATATCAAATAACCAAAAGGGTGGCAGCTTAGTTTGCCAAGGCCTCTGCACCTCAAGAAGCGAAGAGGTCACGTGTTCGACACTGCCTTCGATGGCCACCTCCCATAGTTTTACCCGGTGCATGTTGATAGAAGGGTTTGCATATGCCCCTAGGAATTAGTTTGCGAGTGTCCATAATCGAGTGTCCCTCGGGCTCAAAGCCAAAGGCTTCTAGGCTGGGCTGGGTTGGGCAGGAGATACCCTGGTTATAAAAAAAATAGCTTTCTATCAAATAATAAAAATCGATCATCAATCCAATGGTCCAGTTCAACCGCATTCATGCAAATCCATGGGATTCGATGACTATAGTGGGATTGTGTATTTGTGGTCTAAATGGATGGCTCATAAGGTGGGCCCCACCAGATGGTCCTCACAGGTTCACTTCCCTATACACTCACACACGTGCATACTGCTATGAAGGGGAAAATGGATGGATTTGAATAACTACTTTTTTGCTTTTCTTATTAAATTTTTAATTATTTTTCATTTTTATTAGAAAAAATAACGATTTGATTAATGGTTATGAACGATTTGTGATACGATTCTGATTTTCAAAAAAATGCGAATTCGATTTACAAACTCCTTCTTTCTTTTATGTCTTTGATGCACCAAAGTCTCTTTGTCATCTGCTTTGCCCATCCAATTTTAATATCATCATGTTCCTCAAGAGACTGTGTGAATGCAAAACTCGAGAAATGATGGGGCTTTAGAACCAAGCAATTTAAAATAAGTCGCACAAAGATAGAATATATGGAGTGACACGTTAATAGGCATATACAAAGGGCTGAAACTACTGTGAGAATTGAAACTCATGAGATACAACAAAGGGATTCATTTTATTACCTTAGTTTGATAATTAGTAAGGATGGGGAGATTGATAAATATATCGAACATAGAATAAAAACGGGATGGTTGAAGTGAAGATTTGCTTTTGGATTGCTCTGTGATTAAAGAATGCCAACAAAATTGAAGAAAATTTTTTACATGAAAGTGATGAGACTACATATGACCTATGGATCAAAATGTTGGTCAATCAAAAACCAATATATGCTTAAAATGGATGTAGTAGAGATGAAAATGTTGAGGTGGATGTGTGGTACACGTAAGAAGGATAAAATTAGAAATGACCAATTTCAAGAGCATTTAGGGGTATCATCAATAGGGGATAAAATTAGAAAAAAAAACTCGTTTGAGAGGGTTTGGGCATGTCCAGCAAAGGTCAGCAACAATGCCGGTAAGGAAATGTTTGGCTATGCAAGTTTGGATTACTTGTAAACGGGTTTTGAAATTAATCAATTTATTTCTCTATTACTGTCATAGATATCTCCTTTTTCAGTCTTCACAATATGTGGGGCATGTTTGTTTGCATAGAATATACAAGAATACATATCATAGGTGGTTAAAAATAAAGATCTAAGGTGAATATACAAAAATAGACATCAAATAACTCCACTTTAATGGAAAGTGAATTAAGGAAAGATGAGAAATGAATATGCAGCCATTACTCTAGTAATTTAAATTGTAAGAAATTATAAAGAACTAAATTGATTAATCCAAAAAAGAAGAAAAACGCAAGCCAATTTGACATCTATGCTTGCGTTATTCTTCTTCTTCTTTTTTTTTTTTTTCCTTTTTCTTTTCTCCTTTTTCTTTCCAGGACTTCTTTCGTTCGTTACATAGGTATACAATAAACTTAACAACAGGAAACAAAATCCTCACCACTGAAACTTCACATTCGATTGTTATAATCAATCAACTCCATGAATATTATCGACGTAGCCAAAATAATGATGATAGGATTAGAAAAGAAATAACAATGATAAGAGAAAATTTATCCAAAGTTCATCTGGCCTTCTTTGATATCGTCTCCCATGGCTAGGCTTGAAATTTTTTTTCCAATTTTTTCTTGATTGAACTGTTATTTACCCAGTCAGGTAAAAGGAGCTGTGTGGAAAAGCTGCAAAATGGTGTTACACAAACGCATGCAGGGGAAAAAAAAAAAGAAAATAAAAGGCATTACACATTTCTCTTCATGTGAAAATCAGCTTGCATCCTGTCCACAATGCTGAAATGTCTGGCCCAAAATAACCCCGAGGGGCTCAATTGGCTTAGGATCACGGTTTATTCTGGGAGGTTGAGGGTTCGAATGTGCACTACTACATTGCCACAGGGGGATTTATACCTCCGCCCCCGCCCCCGTCATAAAATATAAGAAAAAAAGGCCTCCGTCATAAAATATAAAAAAAAATGTCTGGCCCAAAGTTGACTTGTAGTAGATCAAGCTAAAAGGGTTTTGCAATGCTAAAAGCGCCTGTTTGTTTGCATGTTACATATGAGAATTCCTGTTGGTTGATGTTTGAATTTCTCAAACGTTCTCTCTGAGCCTGAATCACAAATGCTAAGGACCTAAAATATCTCTTGTCAGAAATTCTTCCCAAAACAAATGGGCCCCTAAAGTTTCATCACACGTCACAACATGCATGCAGGGCTATTTGATGAGAGTTAGAATACCCCGGGGCCGATAGAGATTCTGCTACATATTCATCACTAAGCACACATCTAAAATCTCATTTTAATGAAAGTTAGGACCACTGGGACATTGATAATGCGAAGAGGACATGGTTTTGACTCTTAAAAAAAATTAATTGTATGTTTTTACATGGCACAATTTTGATTGGAGTAATTTCATTTAATGGTAGTTCAAGGAGGGATGATGATTTCTAACGATTTGGATTTTAAATGTGACTGCATTGCTGGGGCACATTTGATAAGGAGACTTTTATTTCAGTCATTTGGAAGAAGAGCAAATTTAGAATCTTGTGTTTGATAGAGTGTGAAATGTTGTAAAAGCTCTCGAATTATCAAATTCTGAAAGAAATTAGATTCCCGCCTTTTGTTTTGGCCATTGGAGAACTTAGACTCCACTAGGTCCCACCAGTCCAAACAAGAATGGGTATAATAGATTTATAGTTTGGATCTGTGATAATTATTTTTGAGGATTTAGAAAAACAGTGGGCCCACTAGTGCAACATTGGTGCATTGTATTATAAATGATGTACTATCAAGTGGGACACAATTGGATCTATGATATGGTTGTATAGATGCGTGTATAAGGGGATACTCCTATGAGAGATATCTCTCACCTTTATATGAGAGATTGGGTGGGGGCCCTCACATTTAAGTTATTGGCATTGGATATGGATGTGATGGCCACCACTCAATCTCTCCTACAAAGTGGGAGATATCTCTCATAAGAGCATCTCCCGCGTATCTATAATATGGTTGAATAGATGCGTAGCTTTAGGTATCAACTATGGCAATAATTATTAAAGTTTTAGAAAAACCAATGGCCCACGAGATAATTTTATAAATGATTTCATTTAGCAGTAGGCCCCATTTCTCATCTTCTCCTCTATGGCTACTCTTTTTCTGTTGATTAGAATCTGATGGTACATGCATTTATTGAACCCACAACATAGATCCAATCAAATCACTAATGTGTCTAACTTTATAGTGCATCTTATACAGGGGAAGACAGAACCAAGAATTATTCGTTAGGGGGGGCCACCATGTGTAAAAAAAAAAAAAAAAAAAGGAATTGGGAGGGCCATACATAAAAAAACGAATGTAGTTTCTAAAATATATATGGGTTTTTCTGAAAATCTTAAGAAGGGGAGGCCATATGTAAAAAATTATAAAAATCTTGAAAACTTAAAAAGGAGTTTTTTGAAATTTTGAGGGGACCATGGTTACTCGCGGAACCAGCCGGCCCCTCTCTAGTTCCGCCAGTGATCTTATAATTAATATCTAAAGTTATGTATCCATTCAACGACATTATAAATAGAACTCAATGAGCCCAATTGCAATCGGACAACTTCACACGATCAACTCCTTTAATATGGGTCCCACCCAATGGTACATCATCTACTCCCTATATAATACGATGCCATGAGGCTCCACTAGTGAACCCATTCGTTTTCTAAGACTTCAAATTTTTTTATTAAAGCCGACGTCCAAAATCATGTACTCACTGTAATATTGTGGATCCAAATCAATGGGCCCCAATTGAAAGAGGAAAATCCACACACACATTTATACACACACAAAGACATTTATAAAGAAACAATAGTACGGGAGGGCTTGTGAGGCAAATACATAAATAGTTGGGGGATAATGCACATATGTTGCTTGGACCAGTCAATTTCATGGTAGGACCCACTCGAGTATGGGTCCTCTAAAATTAATATGAATTGAACTCTCCTTGCATGGGACAAGTTATAGAACTTGAATGGTAGGACACTTTAAAGCCATTTTGAATTTCAAAGGTGGTAAAAAGTACGTGCCCTATTTTGATAGGAGGATACTAAGTTGCAGCCTCGCTCTATTGGAGTCCATCCCAAGTCTACATATCCGAGATTGTCATTACAAACCACAAAAAGGAAAAGGAAAAACATCAGAGATTGGATTATTAAAGATTGATGCTGCTCCTTCACTACTCTTCCAGGCCATTCTTATCTTCATTTCCAACCATCCATCCCTGGACCTTCAGCCCAAGTGCTTAACTCAATTGTTAAATAAGATTTTAAAGACACTAACAAGAAATCTCATAAACTTCTGACTATCACTTAATGTTTCAGAATTAACACCACTTCTTTGCACCCAAAACCTGGACAATACCAAGTCGTAATCTGGAGTCTCTACCAGGATTCGAAGTGGACACCTCCAGATTGCAACGAGGAGCCTCTACCATCAAAACATATAAGTGATGGCAATCATCTTTCTTAATGGCTATAATGATCCGCATGTTCTCCAATCAACTCAAGTATTATATTATATTATATATATTAAACCTCTACCCAAAATCGCCAAGAGCCCTCCATAATCCTCAAGGTTCTATATTTCTCATGTACATTTATATTTTAATTTAATATAACAATGATTAACGATCATATCCATATTTAGGAAGAATGCCAAATTGACTAGGAGGTTAAGTTGTGTCCGGCTTTTATGTGAATGTGATGGAATTTTGTCCAAGTGCGCCCTTAAAAACACTGGTTGATTTTAGAAAAGGAAAAAACCTAAGATAATTGCCAACAAAGTCCTGATTGAGTCTTGCTTAGTACTATCACACACATGTCTTGAGATGGATTATATTCCTTCTGTCAGTTTAAGTTTAAATATCTATAGCCCAACTTTGGGGATAAAAAAATGGAATAAAAAAAAAGTACACAACGTTTGGTACAAGATTTTTAAAATTCTTTCAATCATGTCCTTTCCAAAGAAATATTTTAAAAATGGCAAAAATAAGCATTCTTTCTTGTAGGTTTAGGTCTATTCCTAACCTTGTTTCTCTCCAAAATCGACTATTTTGATTTCGATGATCATACCATTTAGTGAAGCTAATTTATTTTCCCATCATTTGCAACCAATAAAAATCCTTATTTTTCTAACCATACATACATAATAAAGGAAGCTAAAGTGGGCATCAATAGGTTATTTCGATTAGACTTGATCGTGATTCCGGTTTGTTAAAGTGAAGATTTAAGAGTGAATAAAAGATTAGGTGGTCTAAATGAGGTTTTATTTTTATTGGCTTGATAATGAATTTTTTTAATATTTTAGATTAAAGTTTATTGAATTTTGTTTTTTTAGTGGTACAAGGATGTTGCTTTTTTATTTATTTTTTAAATGATAAAAGAAAATTTTAAAATTTTGTACTTTTTAGTCCGTCCTTTTCAACAAGAATGTATGGTCCTAAAAATTTGAACGGTTAAGAATTAATTAAGATTGGTGCCATATGCACACTAATGACGTCACCACCACCCCGTCCTCTCACTACAAGGAACCTTCCCCAGCTCTTCTGCAGCACAAGGTTTGAGCAAAAGGAGAAGGAGAGAGAGATAGAGATGAAGCCATCACCGACCAATTTTCTTGATCTGGAAGACCCAGGATTGACGGTTGGGATGGACGTGGACGATGCTGATACCTTGGATCTCTTGTCTGGTACCATCCTCGACAACAAGCTCGCCGATTCCGATTTCTTCAACTCCTTCGAAGACGATTTCGACGACTCCGATATAAAATGATTTAGGAAATTGGGTGTTTGGTGTTTTAGGGTTCTTGGAGTTGGATGATTGCTGGTAAGCCTTAGGGTTTGTTGTTGTTATGGATACTGCTTTTGGTTTAATGGAATAAATGGTTATCATGGATTGATTGATTCATCATGTGGGTCTGCGTCATATGAATTGTTTTTATAGTTACTATTACTATTATGATATTTGGTTGGTTTCTTTCTTTTAAGATGCTATTAGCAAAATTATGTTGGGAGCGGATATTAGATTATGATGAATCAAGATTGAGCAATTGAATATTCAGCCAAAATACTGTATTCAGGTTATAATATTAAAGGCCTTTTTATTTGCAGCTAAAAAATGAGCATCAAGTGACCTTTTCTTTCAACAGATAAAATCAAAAGAAGATGGGAAATAAATATCAAGCCATCATGCATATACAATTCAATGCATAGGAGAGTATGTATCCTTCGGCCCTCCTTCGCCTCTTTAATAATCCTTTGGTAGAGTTCATTTCACCCTGAATTCCCATGTATTCAATTCCATTGTTTTATTTAATGCAAACAAACAGGCCCAAGAGATATCTTAATTTGAGCAATGATAAGAAAATTTAGATATAGTTTCTTGGCATAAGGATCTAGTTGGGGTTTTTGAGATTCGACACACGTCTAAAAATACAGATTTTCATTGATTGATAATAAATTCTAGATATTGTTTCTTAGCTTAAATATCTTGTAGGGATGCTTTGATTTTTCACATTCATCTACAAATAGATATTCTCAATGACTAATTGTATTAAATACTTTAAATACGAATTCACATAATTATCAGAATCCTACCATTCGTATCCCAAATCCTAAGGAAACCGATTTGTATTTATGCAACGAATCCCTTTTATAAATGACTCTTAGGATTCTAGTGTGAATCTTACGATTTGATATTCGTTTTATTGAATCTTACAATTCAAGCGATTCAACTGAGCGAAAATAGCTACAATCAATAAGTTAATATTAATAATATTTTACTTTTTTTACTTTTTATTTTTCCTTTTTTTGCATTTTTACTTTTAAAATGTTTTTTAGTAGTTAACGAAAACTCTTAAGAATTTTTGCGGCTTTGGAGAGGTTTTAAAGATGAATAAAGAACATACATTTGAAGTGTTCGGTTGTATGTATGGAGCTTGTTCGTATCTTCTTTTTTTTAAAATCCTTTTCGGGTTTTTTTACTTCATGAACACTTCTCAACTTCGAGAGACGACCTACCTTGTAAGATTGATGGTTTGGATTTTATATTTACTTTTATATTTTGATTTAAAGATAATACAAAATAAGTATATATTGATACCTTAAACTTATTTAACAATTTAAACATGTCATTAATTATATATTAACATATATTTAGATATTCTTAATCTGATTGTATGATGACTTATTTGTCATTATATCTATTTGCTTCCCCTCTTGTTGCCTGGCTGGTATAGCTCTCTTGTATCGCTTAGCCTCTTTTAATGAAAGTAACCATTTCAAATATATATATATATATATTTCTATGAATGGGAAAATGGATGGATTGTGAATAACTACTTTTTTTCCTTTTTCTTTTTAAATTTATAATTATTTTTTATATTTGTTAGAAAAAAAAAAGATCCTACGGTTTGCGATATGATTCACGATTCGATTCAATTCATGGGTATGAATGATTTGTGATATGATTCCAAATGAACGATTTGTGATATGATTCCAAATGAACGATTTGTGATATGATTCCAATTTTCAAAACAATGTGATTCGATTTACAAATCCCCTCATGCCTAACATCATGTTCCTCTAAATCCTTCTTATGTCTTTGTTGCTCCAAAGTTTCTTTGTCATTTGCTTTGCCCATCCAATTTAATATCATTATGTTATCATTATGTTCCTTAAAAGATGGTGTAAATCCAAAACTTGAAAGATGGTGGGAGGCTTTATAATTCTAAGGCTTTAAAATAAGTTGTACAAAGACGGAATATATGGATTGCAACTTAAGTGGGCACATACAAAGAGTTGAAACTACTGTGAAAATTGAAATCCAGGAGATACCACAAAGGCATTCTTTCCGTTACCATGGCTCGATAATTAGTAAGGCTAGGGTGATTGATGACGACATAAGATGTCGATCATAGGATAAAAACAGGATGGTTGACGTGAAGACTTGCTTTTGGAATACTTTGTGGGCGACGAATGCCAACAAGATTAAAGGAGAAATTTTACAGGATAGTGATTAGACCAGGTATGACCTATGAAGTAAAATGTTGGCCAATCGAGAATTAACATATGTACAAAATGAATGTAAAATAAATGAAAATGTTGAGGTGGACGTGGATGTTTGGTAAAACTAGGAATGATAAAATAAAAAAATGAGCGAATTTGAGAGCATATAGGGGATAAAATTAGGGAAACCTGTTTGAGATGGTTTGGGCATGTCTAATGCAGGCCAGTAACGGCACCGGTATGGAAAAGTTTGGCTCTACAAGTTGATGGCCCACTAAGGTGAAGGGGTAAGCCGAAGAGAACGTTGATAGAGGTAGTAAAAATAGATTTGAAGAAGTACAACTTATTTGAGGATTTGGCCCAGGATAGATCTGAATGGAGAAACAAAATTCATGTAGTCGACCCCAACAAAGTTGAGACAAGGCTTTGATGATGATGATACTGTCAACTGTCTGAATGTGTGACTTCTAATTTATAAATTAGTCATTTTAATTTCAATTTAAACACTTTTATTTTGAGCCTGAAGGTCAGTTCAAAGGTGTTCATTGGCACAACCACAATGTTGTGCATGCGTGTGTGTTTGTTTTGTATTGGTTTTTTAACGTTTCTATTTTCTTCAGTAATGGATGGTGGAGTATATATTCTGAGAAGTTTGTTAGTTGTCATTTAATCCATTCAATTTGTTAATGTAGTTATACTAGCTATACATATAGTCATGTTCAATCTTCTTATATCATTATGTTATGGATATACAGTCATTATGATTTAGAGCCGTCTGTTTGACTCCTGTAGTTGTTCATGAACCAGATAAAAGACATGTCTATCATTTATGTGTTAGGATGACATTTTTATTCTGTTGCCAAGCTTTGATAGTGTGCTCGACAAAATTAGGCGTATGCCTTGCCTTGGGTTCTAACTGGCACTGGGGCCTCTAAATGCTTTGTGGCGTGACTACATAACCCAATATAATTAAACTGCAGTCAGTTCTTTAAAAATTGGTGACTCGTTTTATTTGCAAGTTTTTTATTGCTATGTGAGGGTCACAGTTTGTACAAGTGGTTCTACCGTCCAAGTTTTGGTTTGATTGAAGTGGAATCCATAGCAATTTCTGTATAACCAAGTGGGATTGGCCGGTCAGTTTGATTTTTAAAATATATGATTTGCTTACTGCATTTCCCCCAATGGCTATTGGATGTTTAAGACATACGCAGCTTATTGTCAACCTATTCCTCCTAATTGGACCCCTTGTATTTCCTTTGAATCTAGTTAGCTATTAGTAATTCTATTGTTTGTATGTTATTATGATTTATAATTTCCCGGTCATTGTACTTAGTAAGCATTACTTAGTAAGCTGGGATTTTGTATTTGTGGATTGGGTGGTTTGGTTGGATGGATTTGTTATTGAAGTGGTTGGTAGGTTGTGGTTATGATGGTAATGGACTATTTTTCGCACTGGTGATGAAGGGTATGGTGGTGTTAATGTGATGGATAATAGCATTGATGGCTTTGTGAGTATATAATGGAAATGGGTTGTGATATGTGAATCTTGTGGTGTAGTTACTGTTGAATATGAAGCTAATGGGTAGAAAGAGGTGATATGGTATGAAGTGTTGAATGATGGTTGGGTTATATAAACGTGGGTCATAGAGATGATGAGGATTGATGCATATTTTTGCAACAACGAGAAGGGATTTATCCTTCCAATTGAATCAATTAATAATCAATGTAAATGGCCCCTTGTGGAGACTCTGCATATGTTGGTTTGTTGGTAATACACTTTGTTGGTGAACTGTTGACATTTTTGCTGTGCAAATAAGTTTGGATATTATATGCATGATTTTAGTAGGTTTTTTATTATTGGTTCCATCACTTGGCAGTTATGGGTGGGTCATATTTGTAGGAATGGTGTTATAGTGGGATGCCAATGGACCTCACATCACATGTATCTCAGTTGAGGTTTAAAACAGTGGTGTTGGGGCGTGTGTGTATGTCAGTAGGTCTGCAACATGATTAGTGTTGCCAATACACACAGATTATGTGTTAAATTTTGTCCTGAAAGATTCTGAAAAAATAAAAAATAAAAAACTTGAGAAAACATTATATATATAAACTTTTAAGGAGTATGTAGTTTTTAGAAAAGTGACCGCGGCGCAGTGAAAGGTGCTCACTGTTGCGATCTTGAGGTTTGTGGATACAAGGTTATCAGCATGTAGGTATTAGATGTCATGTAGGTTTATTACCCGTCAATCCTGAAGTAACTTAATTGCTGAATCTATTTGAGGATGTGAAACTTATACTAACAGATCTTGTATACATTAATTCATTTATTACTAACGTCTCAAAGTCAAAGCGTTTGTTTTATGAGTTGAAGTTAGTAGGTTTGAGCCACAGATTTGAGTTCTATGATGCACGGATACTTCAAATTGGGCAATGTATCGTGTCGTATCGTATCCGATACTTCACTTTTCATGTATAAAATATGTGTCCCTACCATGTCCATCGCGTGTCTTTGCTGTATCCATGCCATATCCGGGCATCATAGTTTGAGTTACTTATAGCCATTACATGAAGTTTTGAGGTAGCAGAACTTTCATAAATGAGGAGGTATATTGTATGAGAAATTGACCGCTCTATAGCGTGTCGAGGAATCCAATCTGAAAATCTCGATCCATTGATTCTCTATCTGCTCTAGACATTTGTTAAAAACCTATTGCTAAATTGGCCTCCTTCCTCAATAGTATTCCATAAATTTTGATTAACTTTTAAACACTTGAATATGATAAACCTAAATTTAGAAGTACATATGTATAAAAGAAGGAACAACTCAAATCACACATTTTATGATAGCCATTACTTTTTTTACTTTTTTGAACAGTAAGGGTAGTTTTATTGAAAAGAAAAAAAAAAAAAAAAAAAAGAGATATACAAATGGTATAAAAGGCATTTACAAACAATGTGGGAGAAGAACAAAAGTGACAAGATTTACAGACCCAAATACAAGGCAACTTTATCCATTACAGATTTAGTCAAGGAATCTGTTGTCACATTTCCCTCAACATGTAAGAGTAGGAAATATCATTAGATTCCAATAGAGCCCGGATATTTAGGTCTATAGCATTGAAGGAATGGCTTTTCACTACATGAGGGAACTGGAAAAGGAGATTTCAAGACCTTTATGATAGCTAACATCTCAGCCGCTATGTTTTGTGTTTGTAGATAAAAACAAAAAGAAAAAAAAAAGATGAGGCTCTGAAAGTTGTTCAAGGGACTCATGGTGATCGATTCAAATTAATAACTTTATATATTCAAGAAAAAAATACTAAAATAAGGAAAATAAAAGAAGAAAAAATAATCTTGCATATTACATAATTTAAGTCCAAGCATTGAATGTAAAAGAGTAAATATAAGTCTCAAATTACACTCCAATCATTGTTTTTAAATTGCTAATTCCAAACTCAAGCATTAATTAGTTAAAAAAAAAACATCAATTGGTTAAAACCAAATCTACCTATCAAATGAATGAGAATGCAAATAACTTACTAAAAGAAGGTGACTCACCCAAGTTCCTCTTTGTATTTTACTTGCTGCTTCATCAAAATGAGGTGACTTAGGATCTCAAAATACGATGAAAATTGCCGGTTTGCCCAAGAATGGAGATGATGAGGAAGGTGTGTGGGGATGATACAGAAGGAGGAAATTTCCATTTCAACAAAAAGACAAAGCAATAAACAGAAGGAAATTTCCATTTAAAAAATACATAAGGAAATTTGAAAGATGGAATCGAGTGTGAACTGTGAACGATAGTGCAGGTTTTACTGAAATGAGATGTGATGACTTCAAATCAAGTGGCAAAGAGGCTTATTCCATTACAATGGTGGATAGTTCCAACACCGAGGGATGAATTTGATGCTATTCTCAATGAGGGGTAATACATCCTCAGATATTCCATTGGGGAGAATTGATAGGTTGCTGGAGGTGTTAGGTCATTGCAAGCTTGGACAAATGCAATCATGGAGTCCTTGGCTCTTCTGTCTTTGTCCTTGTACAGATTGAAGACACAATGCCCAAGTCAATCGTGGAGTATGCTGGGCTCAAGTAGGTAAGATCCCCTCTGCCTGAAAGCCTTCCATTATGCATGCTATAAGATGAACAAGAAAAAGGCAATGAAATTACCATGCAAAACTTTTTGCCTGCCTAATTTCAGTGGTAACGAACAGCAAAGTCCTAGTGAGATAAGGGTAGTAGGGATTGAGGCACAGTTGGGTTGGTTTGTGGAGAAATTGGACATTTGCACCCTGTTTGGCAACGTTTCTCAGGAACATTACTACATTTTTAAAAAAAAATGAAAATCAGAGAAATGCATTTGGACACTCAACGATAGCCATTTCAATGAGAAACTTCTACAAAACGTTTCACGAAATGTGCCTAGTGGTAATAAAAATGAGGAAATGTCCGGGTGTCGAATGCCTGCATTCCTGGAGGGATTGAAAATTCGTTAAGAAAATAATGTTAGCAAAGTAATTGTGGAAGCGGATGCTGTTACTATTATGGAAGATCTAATAGAAGGAAAAAATCCACCATGGAATCTCATGGCATTGTGGAAGAAAGTTCATAGACCCCTCCATCTTCTAGAAAATTGAAAATCTCTTTGGAAATGCCTTAGCAGATGCCATGTCAAGAATCAAGCCCCCAACTAAAACAATTTGGGATTCTTGTGTTCCAAAGTCATGTTTATTTATGTATGTGCAGGAGATTCAAGTTAATATTGTTTCAGATGAGTATCTGCTTGGTGAATAAAGGCTGCAGGTGAAGGGTTATCTCAATTGATAGATTCAGTCTCTATGTAGGAGTCGGTATGTTGTTAGTGCTGTGTTTTGTAAGGGGCAGCTGTCCCACGGTAGGAATATCATAGTCTTGTTGCTAGTGTTCTCTGTTGGTCTTTTGTGGTATGGTCGGTCCGGTCTCTTGCGTGATGATTGGTCAGGTCTGTTTTGTGATATGGTTGGTCTTCTCTGCTGGTATGTCTTTTTTTTTTTTTCCCTGAAAGATGGATATTATATTAAATTAAAGGTCAAACATTGTACAAACACGTAAAACAAAATACTTAGATATCCCCAAAGCATACATGCCTAAAAGCCTTCTAGCAAACATTACAGATATATTGCAGCATATGCTATGCAGATAAGGTACCTACAAAAGAAGCAACATTTCGAGAACCTCCAGCCAAGCAGCTCCACCGACAGAAGATCCATCAGACCCATCATCCTGTTCTACATTAGACCTTTATGATCTATTTCTTTGAGGAAATCAAGTGTGTGATGCGCCAACACCCTTCTCTGTAGAACCTTCTGAGTCATCAGAAATTTCAATAGTTGTTCTGGAAGTATCTGTGCTTGGACCAGCATGAATAGAAGAAGGTTTCGGTATAACCAGTTGCTGCATTTTGCTCCTGGAGGTGGTAGTCCTGAATCGGGCCTGGGAGTGAGGTTCTGAAGGTTCTAACAGCTGACCACTGGAAAATCAAATTTAGCTAGGGAGTCAACTATGTTATTAGCTGATCTCTTGCAGCAGCTCCATTTTTTTCCTCGAAGCCGCCATAAGATCCCACGCCATGTTAGCAGCTTGTTGTAATGCAACACCTAAGACAAGGCTTATCTCCTTCTATATGAAGGAGAGAGATCTCCAATCCTTTACAAACCTCTAGGCCTTTATGTAGGGCAAGGAGCTCGGCCTCTAGGGGGTGTGAAGCAGACACCTTACCAGCAAATGATGATAGCATATTTCCATGTGGGTCTCTAACAATGCCTCCTATTCCTGCCTCCTATTCCAGCTGAGTTGTTAAAGTAGTTGTATGAGCCGTCAAGATTCAATTTGAACCGACCCGGAGGAGAAGGCAACCATATATCTGTGGACAAACCGACGTAGGAGAGTTGATCCCAGAGTTGTCCTAAACCTGGGCTCCATATGTCATCAAAGGTCCTAATTTTAGTACCATCACCCACAAGGGCCACAACCCACCTCTGGTTTGAAGGCACGAAATGTCTGAATTTCAGCATTTGCTTCCATAGGGAAGAGTCTGTTCGCTTGATGGTCGCATCACTGAGATTTTGGTTGCGATGGTACTTATGAGCCAGGACCTTACACCACCGTTGGTCCGGGGACGTCAGGAACCTCCAAACCAAATGAGAGAGGGCCGCCTTGTTTTGGATTCCCAGGTCTCTAATGCCCAATCCCCCTTTCTATAATGGGTTAGGAAACAACAACCCATTTCAGAGGGACATTCCTACGAAGGTCTCCTGAGCCATTCCAAACAAAACTAGCTTGGTTTTAGACAATTTTAGCAACATGAGCTTGGTTAGGTTCATTGGACTCATCCAGTACTGAGGGTTCTACCTGCAATTGATAGGGATTTGCCTCGTCATCTGGCCTTGTTGTTATGAATTATGTCATGCATAGTGAGGTTTTCCCCTCGTCCTCATTTAGTGAGACCTATCACCTCTCCTAGACATGAGAATTTTGTATTCTTTTTCTGAAGTTGGAGAGCAACCTTGACCTCATTGGTCTGCTCTAAAGGGGTATCACAGCTAAGAATGAGGCTTTGACTTAGACTGATTGACCCTCTGACCCGCCTCAACCCCAAAGGTATCTAAAAGGGGGTTAATTCTTTCTGCTGCTAATTTGGAGGCTCGGAAGAAAAGTACAATGTCATCTGCATATTGGAGAACACTTGTGGCATTCCCTTTTAGAGCAATCGCAGGAAAACAAAAACAAGGAAACGATTGTCAGTCATTCCACACCGAAAAAGAGGCCTGTTATTTCACTTCAATTAAAAATGTTCAGGTGTCAGAATCCTTGCAACCTCCATTCCTATCACTCTGTTCATGCCCCCAACAACCATCCTTCGCTGATTGCACTAATTGGAAATGATTCTAAAGAAAAATTGCCGAACAAAGCTGTCATGACCTTTGAAGCCTATATCGACATGGATATGGAGGGACACGCCATGTACTCCGTAGGGACACAGTTGGATATAATATGATATGATGTGTTGTCCATTTTGAAATATCCGCGCATCACAAGTCATAACACAATCTTAAAATAGAACGTTTCTCATTTTTAATATATAATAAGTTCCAACATAGGAATGATGCCAAAACGAGGACTTACCTTCCTAGGTAGGCTAGGGTAGCACAGAGTGAGCCATATTTGGTTTGCGAAGAAATTGGCCATTTACTGTTATAAGCAAAGCTTTATAAGTAGTTAGGGTAATAAGGTAGACTAAAAGAAATAAGGATTACCGTACAAAACTTATTTAACCTTCATGTGGTTAACTCAGATTTTTTTGTAACAAGGATTTATGCGTTTGGGCGTTATAGGGCCTGCTTGTTTGCATAGCATATGTAGGAATTGAATACATGGTTGAATGGGTTCCACCAAAATATATGAAGATGTGAGGTGAGAAGGATATAGGGTGAGGTGCGATGGATGTAAGGTAGCAATACGAGGAAATCTTTCTCCTACCCACAAGGCCAAAACCACTCAGGAGGCGGGCCCCACCAATGCATGGTCTTGGAACATTGTGCGCAGAAGAAATTTTTTGAAAATGGTGCCTGTGATTCAATGCTCAAAAGAGCTGTATGTATAAGAGGGATATACTGGTTTCAAAAAAAAACCCAAAAAAAAACGAGGGGAGAGCAATCAAAACTCAAAAAGAAAGGAGCTAAGCCCCCAAAAATGCGGGCAACAACCCCCAAGAACTAATTACAGGGACCATAAAATAGAAAAGGTTAGGCCAATTTTAAGAACTCCCTCTTTGGCAAGCTTATCGTATGCTGGAAGGAGACGTTCAGATCCCCAGGAAGTTGGATTATCTCTTCAATGATATCTAAAAGGTATCAGGGAGGAATAGAAGACTAAGTTGCCCACTGAATGACCAGCTATGTAGATGCAAACCCAAACTTTCCTAGGATTTAAATTACTAGGGGCACGTTTGTTTGACCCATTTCCGCAAAAAAAAAAAATGTACTATTGTTTCATCGTTTGGTGCGGCAATTTCTGCAGAAATGCTTTTTCCCCACGTCAGCATTTCCTTGAATAGCCTAGAAATAGAGTTCCTATGGGGGGTTATGGGAAGGCCATTTTCCGTAGAAAACCTCTCCCCTCTTTATTACTTCATTTCCTCACTCCCTTCTTTAATATTAGTTTTTAATAAGGAATCCGCGGCCACACCAAACAACAGTAGCACTAATTCATCGAGGAATTTTTTTTTGCACCAAATATGAATTTTTAACTTTTGCGGAAAACCTTTTCTGAGGTATTTAAAAATCATAGACTTTGCTAATGCGGCGATTTCATCTTTCCGTGGAAATTGCGTGTACACAAACGTGCCCTCGGGTGGCGGTTGGGTATTTATTTCCCACCTCTCCTTGAATAATTTTCTATTAAAGGAGAGATGAGTTGATTGTCACTTTTGGAATTCACATTTATTTATTCAATTTAAACCATTTTGAGAAATATAAATCTTAAAATTCCAGACCTATATATTACAATCGTCTTGTTCTTAAAGGTAATTGAGGTTTAAGGGTCCGTTTGTACAAATAGAAATTGTCGCGGAAAAAGGGGACAACAATCTGGCGCCTTCATCGACTGTTTGGTGCAACCAATGTTTCCATGGTCCGAATTTCCCGACACGTCTGGAGTGCTCTCTTTTCCCTTGCAGCGAGGAACTGCCTTTCCCACCTCCCCCGTCGGAAAGGCTTTGCCGCGGAAGAGGAAAGGTTGGTTTCCTCTTCCGCAACTCTGCACAAACAAGTGCTAAAGGTAAAGCAAGAGCAGGGCAACCAAATAGAGCACATATGTGTGAAAGTAGGAACCTCAGCTTTCCTTTTATGAGTTTGGTGAGGTGTGGATTCTAAAATGGATAATAAGAACCTTAGTTAGTAGTAACTTTTTTTTTTTCAAAGAAAACAAAATAAATAAATAAAAATTCCTATATGTGAGGCTCATCAGTGATGGTCCTTGGTAGTCGGTCTTGGATTATGTGTCATCCTCTAAGCCTTATCCCATTAGCCTGAGGTGAGGTAGAAGAGTTTTACTCCAACTCATCACAGAAATTCTACCAAATCCGACACCTAAAAATTGCATACTAGAATGTGAGGTCTCGTTCTCTACAGGTGTATTTAAATGATCACTTTTTTCTGCATGAGCAAAATGAGAAAGTCTACTCTTTCGCTCCCCTTTGGTGGTTTTTAACCACGTGGTCTCTACAGTTGATTGCAACTGGTATATGTTCCCAATTAATCTGTGGAGATTAAGGGGCGCATTTGGAAACTCTAGTCTAATTAATAAAAACTAATTAGATTAAGATCTAAAATGAAAGTTTTAATTTCCAATTAGTATCTTTGGTAAAATGAAAAAAAAAAGGCTCTTATTTCATGAGGTAATTGGGGCTCACCCTTTCGGAATTTTCGTAACTGGAGCACACCTTTAAAAAATTGTAATGTAGATTTAAAATGGAGTCCCCCTTAGCTTTATTGATTAGAGGCAAAAGCTTTAATTTGTAAATAAACTATAGTAATTGAAAAAGAAATTAGAGGTTTACTAAACGTTCTAATGTATAAAGTACGCTCTAAATAATAAAAATAATCTTTTCATTTTACTTTCTATCTCTAGCCTTTTTCACTTGAGGGATTTGCAATATTTCCATTTCTACCCAAATCCTTGAACATATCACTCTTCAGATTCATTGAAGTGGATTTTGGGGCTATGGGAAAAGAGTAGCTTACCTACCAAAACTAGATAGCTTTATTAATTGAAAAAAAAAAAAGAAAAGAGAAAGAGTTCAGGTCACAAGTCAATCATTTGGTGAGATCCACTGCAAAACATGTTTTATATAAGCAGTTTTCCCTCTGAACTGGGTTTATCATTATAATCATGAGGGCTGCTAATTGCTGGGTTTTGCTGACTTCAATTAAAAATTCCCATGAAATGTGTTTCTTGTGGGCTGAACATATTACAAAATGGTGAGCAAACTGATCATGTTAGTCTTGCACACTATGAAGTTTTGTGTATGGGACTATCTAATGTACATGTGGATTCCAGATCGTCTAAATTGTGAGCCTTATATAATGAAAAAACGGCACTGATAGGACAATCCTTACAATCTGATACTTGTTAATATCAATAATGTATTCCATTCAACATAAGTATCTCAATTTAAATGGTATAGATGTGCATGTGTATGTCTCAATGCCACACTTTAAATTGTGATCGTGTGCAGTACAGTTACATAGCAAGGTTTTTGGTGTTTGATGAGTAACATGGCAAGGTTTTGGGTGTTTGATGGATTCTGCCCAGTTGCTTGGGTCTGATGACTCAGGTTCGGTTGGCCTGGTCTTTTGGTCCCAACCATGGTTTAAAAACTTGGGAAAGACAAGTCTCTAATGTGATATTGGGTTGCATTGGGTTGCAACTCAGTAGGCCTATGGAGCAGACTTTGCTGTGTCAGCTGAGTTGGGAGGGGGTTTTATGACAGGATATTGGGCCATTGGGTTGCAATAATTTGGGCACAGCCAACAGGCCAAGTCTGGACCGCGGTTATGCCGAACAATGAAGATCAAGGGAATAACGGACCGGATTCCGGCCCAGTGGTTTCTAATGAAGCCAGCTTGGGTTGGGCCTATGGAACTAACCTCCTCACCTACTCAAACTGATCCAGAACTGGGCTGTTGACACACCTGATGCCACAAAATCTCATAGCACATGACATTTTACATGATGTCAAAGCCAAAAACCCTCATTGAAAAGAGGAAACAAGAAAGTCAAAGCTGCAACTGGGAGTCTCCCATATCAGGCATGGATGGAATCTGAAGAAAAAAAGTACTCTTGTCCGCCCATTTCTTTGAACTGATGAAAAGATACCACTAATATTTTAATTGATTTGATTAATAGTCATTGAATTCCCAAAGGCAGACAGAGATCACAGGCAGACTGGGTACAATGTATATGTCATAAGGCCAGATACATGCAAGTCCTACTCATTAGTTTACTGACCCATCCAAATTTCAAGAGTAAACAAAATGATATTAACAAGTAAAAAAGATTAAATTAGTGTAATGGGAGATGCTTATTATCATTTATCAAACCTATTCAAGTGTCAAGCTCCCTCTTCTACCTACTTCTTAAAGGCTGTGAATACCTTTAAAGGACTGCCAAATATCGAGAGTAAAAAGATAAAGAAAAAAGATGGCAAATTGGCACACAATATTTTAGGCCATGTTCTTTTACCAGAATGTTTGACTAGAATTTGAGATATTGAGAATTCATTGATATGACACGATGGTTTGTTCTTATCATTTGCAAATGTCATATATATATATATATATATATGGAAAATTCTCAAAAAAACTCCTATCTCAAGAGGGGAGTTTCTGCCCCTATCTAATAGCTAATGATTTGCTAGTCTTTGAAGAGATCAATCTTCGTAGGAGAATGTTTAGGTGAGAGAATTGCATGTGTATCACTGATGACACGTGTCATACTTTTATTGGCTAAAAGAGGAGCTTTAAATAAAAAATAAAAAAAAACACATGGGGAGTTTTGTAGCTTCACTCTCTCTCTCTCTCTCTCTATATATATATATATATATCTTTTTCTTACTTAAATTTAAAATTCATGCCACCTAAATAGTCTCAAATGACCTGTGGAATTTCAGAAATTACAACCTCATTGCATTTTGCTGGAATTCTTGAATGCTTCACCAAAAAGGAGAATTTAGGAATTTCACTCGAGGGGACAGCTTTTGGAGAATTTAAAATTCTCTAGCGTAAAGGACATATTTCTTTAGTGGAATTCAAAGAACTCCTGCTTGGAGAAATTATAAATGGAGAATGATCAGATGCATATTTCCCTCACCATACGGTGAGGGAATCTTCCATTTGGGGTCTTTTCAAGTACAAAAGACCCCACCCCATGTACTTGAAAAGACACCAAAATGGAAGTATCACTTACCCTATGGTGAAAGATGCATATGAACATTCCCCATTATAAATTATCCTACTAGTAGAATTCCTAAATACTCCTACGTACTTGAGGATCCAGAAATTTGTAAAAAAAAAGGAGGTTTTAATTTCAGAGATTCTAAAGGTCATATGAGACTTTTTAGGTGGCTGTAATTTTGGGATTCTGATATAGAAATATGGCATTTGTAAATCCGAAGGGACAAGCTATTACATCATCCATAAATTCCCAACACATCAAATTCTCATAGAACTTGTAAGAGAGCATTGTAAATGGATGTTTGACTGTTTGTACTTGGATTTGAATTCTTCGGGCATTCATGGTAGAAGGGGTTTATTTAAAAGGAGTAATAAGAGACGAGCAGTGTAGAAAGATCCAGAGAAGAACATCACATTCTTAAGATTCAATATAGCAAGGTGAGGGGTGGGTAATCATTTATTATCAAATAATAAGTACCCATTAAGAATCTTCACCTTGGCCCTTTATTTCGCCAGCATTGTCTGTGTTTTGCTCTACAATTGGATGCTATAGATAGATAGATTTGACTATGTGCCAATTTTGGATGGAACCGATCTTTGTACATATATATATTTATATGAGCATCTCCCATATAAGGAGATGCTCTAATGAGAGATATCTCTTACCTTAAATGTGAGGGCTCCCACCCATATCTCTCATATAAGGTGAGAGATGCTCTCACAGGAGCATCTCCCTATATTTATATTTCATCATCTCCTTCCTTGATGGAAGAGCTCTATAGTGATTAGTGAATCAATTGTGCTAGGGGTTCCAACCACCCCCCCCCCCCCCCCCCCCCCCCCCCCCGGCCCCGCAATCTGCACCATTAATGGGCCAGTCACAATTAAATTGGCCGCACATGGGTAACCTGCCTAACCAATCTAACCTGCCTTCTCTGTTCTATCCCTTTTGGTTTACTCAGGAGGTTGGGACCATGTGAGATATCACCCTCTCACATGGGTGGAGAAACATGCTCATGCATGGTGATAACGCCCACTCATGCAGGGAGAGAAAAAAAGAACAAAAACTTACCTTATTAAGAACAAAAACAAACATATATGTATTTCTCTCACAAGAAAAGAAGAAAAATCTATTTTACGTAAAATAAGTACCTATTTCTAGTAAAAAGAAGATTCATATTTCTATTTAAATACGAAACACCCATTAAACAACTTAATGATGATGGGTCCTTGCCTTACAATATCTTTAACATTTACTACCCAAACAGTTTTAAAAAAAAAACATATACTGCCCTAATAGGAGTGATCTTTGATCACGTACCTTATAATTTCTCCAGCATTAATAATACATATACGTACAATATAACTATATAATGCAAAGATATTTTCCTATGGGAGACTTGTATGTACGTTTCAATCCATATATACATTAAAGAGGTGGGGGCCGTCAACAACCCGGGAGTAGGACACCCTTTGAATTTCATGAATCTAACCTCGACGACCACCATCCAATTCCAATATACTTGAGTGCTATGGGAGAAAAATCACCCTTACTTGCACTATTGAAACAAGTTTACCATTATAGTAATATCTGTAACAAAGAAATTAAATATCACATTACATGGGGGTGGGGTTAAGTGAAAAAGGTAGAACTTTTAGATTTCTAAACAAGATAAAGTTTAGATGATGATGATGAGTGGAACCAAAGCTCAAAAACCCCCCATTTGTTATCATAGAAATAGGATGATCTCAACCATTTAATATTTGATATATTCAATTGATGTCGCTTGATTATCATATGAAAGTGACCCGCTGTTTAGAAGACACTAGTCCATTATCCGAATTTTGTTGGAAAATTGTGTGGCCTAACTGCCATGAGGCATATGCTAGATTGAGCCCGGCTGTTTGCCGCGAATGAACTCTTAGTAAGTCTTGATCTGGTTGAGTCAGATAAGGATCGGACTCATTATGGTAGAGTTTGGATCAAGTTCAAACTCCTAGTTTGGCATATTTCCTATGCTGGTAAAAAGATGTGGGATTCCAAGAGAGGTAAAGTCTGGATAGAGTTCTAAGTGACTTCTAACTCCTAGGGATTCTCTATTTAAGGGAGATGAGAATCCTTGCTTCTGATCATCAAGAGATATGAGAGCATTCACAGCGAGTTCGTAGGTCTACCTCACATCAGAACGCACAAGATTTTCGGTGAGTTCGGTTCCGACACTCATCTGGGACCAGCAAATTCTTTCAATTGGTATCAAAGCCTGATCTATGCGTTTGACAGTTTGAATCTTGCAATAAGGTTGTGGATCGACGAGATCTGAGTCATCTTCTTCGTGAGCTCCTATCTCGAATTGGGTTTTCTACAAAGAAGCAAAGAGAGGAGGAAGACGATCGAACTTATTCAAGGACAACGTCGATTTCAATTTTCGTTCCCTTTTGCAACGTTTTTTTTTTTATTATTATTATTTTTTCTTCATTGTTGCTAAGAAGAAAAGTTGCAACTTGTTCCTTTTAATCCCAAGCAAGGCACTGTTGCAAGGAGGGAAAAAAGTTGCAACTTGTCACCCTGAAATACATTCTGTCCTTTCAATCCCAAGCCTCGGGACGTGCGCCAGCTACTTACCTCAAGATTTCGTCGCCTCGGGACCAGTGCTAGTAGATTTTTTTTTACCCCTTCTGCCCGTTTGGAGTGCCAGCGTCACGTTTCAATTGAAAAATTCCTTGCAAGGTGGTGTCAGCGCAATGCAATCGCTAATGCAAGTGCGGTCCCCGTCTCCTTGGTCAACATAATTTTTGACCGGCGGTAACTTCCTCACCCGACCTCCAATCGATGAGCAGTTTGGTTCTAGAAATTCGTGGCAACGAACACTATTCGGTAGACGTGATAAATCGGCATTCCAACGGTCAGAAATTCTTTTTGCTGCGATCATGGTCAGTGGTATCTAGACTTTGTTTTTTTTTTTAAATCAGATATGTCTATTGCTAAATCTGCTCTGTACGATCTCGTTAAGGTCAATATTTTCAATAGGAGGAACTTACCCATTTAGAAACGTCTAATGGTTGCCTTGTTGCACTTTGATGGTCTTTCTTATGTTAATAAAGAAAATACACATGAGAAGCCTACTAATGATGCTTCCAAGGAAGAAAAGGATCTCCATGTTACTTGGGAATATGATAATGAATCAGAAAAGCATCTATTACTTGGATTTATTTCCAATGATTTGATTAAGCAATTTGAGCAACTGGCTTCAGCAAAAGAAATTTATGATTAAATAATTGCGAAATATGATGCATCCACCGTGTCCCACCTTATGGATGCATTCTCAAATTATGTTCATTACGAAATGCCTGAAGGAACCTCGATCAATGACCACCTTAACCAGATGAATACAAGATTGAGGAATTTGATTGCTTTGGGAAGGCTATGGATCAGGAGTTATAGCGATTGTATCTGTTGCAAAGTCTCCCACCTTCATAGGAGAATGTTTCTCAAACCTTTAGCCTTCAGAAAACACTGACCGTTAAAGATATTGAGGCTGAATTAATTGCTGAAGGACAAAGGCAGGCTGCCCGTGGTGTTGTGCCTATTGCTTTGCTTGCTCAAACTAATTATGGTAGTGGCTCGATGGCCACTATGGGGAAAAGGAAGCATAAGGGCAAAGGGAAAACAAATGTGGACCAAACGAAAAGGGGGCATTGCTTTATTTGAGGGAGGCTTGGGCACTTTCGTGCTGACTGTCCGGATAAAAATATAAAAAAAAGGCGAAAATGGGCAACAGAACATGGTACCACATGGAAGTAAAGATTATATTGATATGATCACGGAATCTATGATGGTGGACACCAATGAAAACAGCTGGTGGATCGATTGTGGGACTACTCGACACGGCTCGAGGACCAAAGTAGGTTTCATTGAATTCCAAGAAATAAAAGCTAGAGAACATCATATATACATGGGGAATGAGATATTTTGCGATGTGTTGGGGTGGGAAAAGTCAAAATTCCCCTGCCAACTAGAAAATCACTGTATTTGTCAGATGTCTTCTTCGCTCCTGATAAGTCCTTAAAAATGTAGAATTTCCTCATCATTTTAGAGTAATTAAGGACTTAATCATCAAATCATGGACCATTTTAGTAAAAAAAATGATTTTATGTTTTTGAGCATCAAAGTCTGAATTTGAGTCAAAATTCATCCAAAAATTGCATTTTCACATAAAATCATGAATTTCTCCATTTTTGGCATTAAAAGTCACAAATTTCTCATAACTTTTTATTCACACATGAAATATGAATTTTCTTTGCACCTTTAATTTAATTTAATAAAACTTGACAAAATGGTGAAATATTATGCATCTATTCAGTGTGAATTGGGGCCCGCATCTTGTAATACTCTTTTCCTACATAAATAATAATTCTTTGATCATTGATTATATTATTTGTATTTTTATAGGAAAAACCAATTTCTTGGGACCCGCGGAAGAGATGAATCAATTGAAGAGTTAAAGAAGGAAAACCAAGCTATTAAAGCTCTGCATGGGGTCCGCACTATCCTTGTTTGAAGATTCAAATCAAGCCAATCAAAGAAGAAAGAATTGCAAAAAAAAAACCTCCAAGATTTGAAGGGATCTTCTCAAGAGAGGAAGTGGGCCCATCTAAGGATATTTTTCCAGCCATGAAGAGTTCAAAAGATTGGAGATCTTGGTTAGCAATTCAAGTTGAAAAAAAATTCAAAGAGGCCAAAATTTGCACTAAATTGTTGGATTTATCTCCAAAAAGATAGGCCGCAAAATTTTGAATTTTGCAACCCAAGATTCCTAAAAAAAAAAGAGTTGCAAGGGATAAGGAGAATGCAAGGATTTATGCACCAATGAATTCAAAAGAGAATTCAAATCTGAAATACCCACAAAAGTCTCCTAAACCTACCAAAATCCCATCCAAAATTGGAGATTAAGCAAAAAGCCTTATGAAACTATGCTACCTTGGATTACAAGTGAGAAAAAAGAATATAAAAAAGGGCCATAAAGGGCTGGACGGTACCTACCACCCCCCATTATTCCTCTTGGACGACAGCAACCTCTCCCTCCCCTTTTTTTTTTTTATCACTTTTTTCTCCATCTCTCCTCTACCATCCTCACTCACCCAAGGCTCTCTAAGGCTACCACCACTTGGGTTTCTACGCCGTCGCGCCGCCGCCGTTGCTATTGTCACTCCACCATCGGATCATCCTTAAAATCATCTTCCCTTACTTGGATTTCAGATCGCGAAACGAGAGCCGGTTGGATCGCCGTTCAAGACCGCGAGTCCCTCTTCTCCGTTTAGTGTTTCTTGTGTCTATGGTAAGGTTAGATGCACTTTATTTTTATTAAAAGAATTTTGTAATGGTTATTTGCTTGTAATGGGTCTTTCATTAATAAATCAAGTTTATGGGGTCTTGGTCTTCACCAATGAGTCAACATCGAATTCTTGTGCATAGTGACAGTGCGCACTTGGTGCGGTGGTCTTGATTTTTCTTGATGGCATTCAGCAAAGTAATTATTGCAAAGTTTTAGAATTAAAATCTAATTTCTTTATTCTCTGATTTTATTTTATTTTATTTTTTATTTTATGCACCTTAACAATTATTGCAATTGGTTTGGCTAATAAATCTTATAGTGATGCAGTAGTTAGATTAGGTTTCTAGATTAGGATTTTAATTTTCTTTGGTTGTAATTAATATTTCAGATTTGTAATTAATTTTTAATTCAATTAGAAATTTTGATTTGTATAGTTTTTTTTAGGCTAGAACTAGTTTTTTTTATTAGGATAGGTTTTGCGATAAATAAACTCTCCGTGGATCGATCCGGTTTCACCGGTTATTACTACAATCGCAGCCTTGCACTTGGGGCTACGATCAGCTCCCAGCATAAGGAGCGTGATTTCCGTCAACCAGCTTGTATCGAGTGGTTTTGAAATTAGGTTCACTGCTGATAAGGTTACCATTGGGCTTAATGAAAAAGTTTGTATTTTTGGTTTGCTTCATGAAAAATTGTATTTTCTCTAAACTTCTAAAGTTGCAGTAAAATCTAGTTCCAATTATTTTGTGTGTGTGAATGAATTTGTTAATAGTTTGGCATTGTTATGACACTATAAATTATGACACATTAATAAAAACAGAATAACTTGAATGGTTAGGGATGAACTTTTACTTGATATTGGAAAAGTTAAATACCCTACATGTGAACAATGTCAAAGTGGAAAAATGGTCAAGAAATCATTCCCAAAGGGAACTAGAACTACTAAACCTGATATACACAGATATATGCGGACCCTTAAATGTTCATACTAGGACGGGGGCAATGTATTTTATTACCTTCATTGATGATTTCAGCAAATATGGTTATATCTATTTAATTAAAAATAAACACGAGGCATTATAATTTTTTCAAATATATGATGCTTAAGTTCAGAATTAAAATGACAAGAAAATTAAATGGATTTGATCCGAAAGAGGGGGGAGTACACTTCTGAGTTGTTCAAAGAATATTGTGCAAGAGACGATATCATACATGAGTATACAATCCCTTACACCCCACAACAAAATGGCGTGGCTGAACGTCAAAATCGAAAACTTCCGGACATGGCTAGGTCCATGATGAGCTACGCGGAACTTCCGCTATATTTGTGGGGAGAGGCAATTAATACTGCACAATATGAATTGAACAGGGTGCCCCTCTAAATATGTGCCCAAGACCCCGTATGAGTTATGCATTGGAGCCAAACCTAAAATGGAACATATAAAAGTTTGGGGTTGCCCCGTACATGTCATATTACCGCCACAAGAAAGACGCAAACTGCAAGAAAAAATTAGAAAGAATTGCTCGTTTGTTGGCTACCTGAGTCATTCAAAGGGATATCATGTGTATGATCACGATAATAAAGTAATCATGGAATGTTGAGATGTATATTTCCTTAAGAATCCAACGGTTAATCCTAGAGATAGACTACGGATGGTGGATTTCTATGAGATCTCTAAGGATAAGGATGTTCAAGTGAGTGGGGGTCCGATGTGGTTGACGTTGGAAATGTAACCGCTGGCCAAGGCCCACTTGATGAAGAATAAGTGGAACCAAGTAGACCCTTTCGGATAAGGAAACATCTGTCATATCTGGATGATTATTGCAGTTTAGTGAAAACCATAGAGGATTTGGATCCAACATCCTACTCTTAAGCAATCAACGGGAATGATGCTGAAAATTGGATGAATGCTATGAGAGATGAAATTGAATCAATTCATAAGAATCAGGTGCGGCAATTAGTCGATCTACCCAAAGGTCGAAAGGCCATCGGTTGTAAATGGGTTCTTAAAATGAAATTCAATTCAGTTGGTTCCTTGGATAAATACAAAGCACGGTTTGTAGCCAAAGGTTTTATACAAGTGGAATGAATTGATTACGATCAAACTTTCTCCCTGGTTGTAAAATTCCAAACCATTAAGATCGTTATGGCGGTTGTGGGTTATCATGACTTTCAATTGCACCAAATGGATGTAAAAACTGCTTTCTTGAATAGCGAATTGTATTAAGAGATTTACATGAAACAACCTCAATGTCTTTTGGTGCAAGGTCATGAGGACAAGATGTACAAATTACAAAAGGCACTCTATGGACTTAAATAGTCATCGAGGCAGTGGTACAAGAAATTTCACCTGGCCATAAGTGAAATTAGTTTTGTCCCCAATAGTGTTGATATATGTTTCTATGTTAAACGCAATGGAAGTAATTATTTATATTTGTCATTGTATGTGGATGACATCCTGATTACTGGTGACGATTTGGATGCCATCAATGGAATCAAACAGTGGTTGAAGTCAACATTCAAGATGAAGGACATGGATGAGGCTAAGTATGTACTGGGTATAAAGATCACATATGACCGGCTGAATCGGTTATTGACTTTGTCACATGAGTCTTATTTGGAAACTGTGTTAAAACGATTTGATATGATTATGTGCTAGCCAGTTGATATTCCCATTAGCAAAAGTGAAAAATTATCTAGCAAACGGGGGCCTATGACTAAGGAAGATAAGGCAATGGTTAGGGGCAAGCCTTATGCTCAGATTGTGAGAAGCATCATGCATACAATGCTGTATACGGGACCGGATGTTGCATTCGCCATGGGTCTTGTGAGTAGATTCCTAAGTAACCCTGGATTACCTCATTAGTATACGGTTAAGAGGATTGTATGGTACATCAAATGTACCTTGAAGTTGTAACTATGTTATCAAGATGATGACCTAAAATTGCTTGGCTATTTCGATAGGAATTGGGCCGGTGACTTGGACAAAATAAAATCAACCACATGCTATGTGTACGCTCTTGGGGGAGGTTTGATCTCTTGGGGTAGCAAAAAACAGATATCAACACCCATGTCTATAGTTGAGACAGAGTATACAGCTTGTAGTACCGCAGTTTAGGAGGCTGTCTGGTTAAGAAATTTTTTATGTGGTATTGATTTAATCAGTGAGGATCAGCCTATTCCAATGAATGTAGATAGTATGTCTGCCATCTCAATGGTGATTGAGCCAAAATTTAACAACCAATCAAAGCATGTTGAGATAAAATATCATTTTTTTCAAGAAAAGGCTGAAAATGGAGAAATTGAAATTTCTTATTTGCCTTCTAAGGAATTGATTGCTGATGCTCTCACCAAACCGTTGCCCGAGGAAGAATTTGCGAGGCATGTGATGTGCATAAGACTTAGATACATTTGATGTAGATTGGCACGTTTGACAAGCAAGACATTCGTGCCAAGTGAGAGATTGTTGAAAAATTGTGTGGCCCAACTGCCATGGGACCCACGCCAGATCGAGCCCGGTAGTTTGCCGCAGATGAACTCCCAATAAGTCTTGATCTGGTTGAATCAGATAAAGACCAAATTCTTGGTGGTAGAGTTTGGATCAAGTTTAGACTCTCAGTTTGACAAATTTCTCACGCTGGTCAAGAGATGTGTGATTCTAGGAGAAGTAGAGTCCGGATAGAGTTTTAACTCCTAGGAATTGCTCTATTTAAGGGAGATGAAAACCCTTGCTTCTGATCATCTAAGATATAAAAGCATTCGCAGCGAGTTCGCATGTTTATCTCACACCGAAACACACAAAGTTCTTTGTGAATTCAGTTCCAACACCCATCTGAGACCAGCAAGTTCTTTCTGATCTTCCCTTCCAACTATAAATTTAGTTGAAGGTTGATTAATTATTCGGATGACAGCCATAAATGACATGCCTTCCACAGAGAAAGTGAAACACTCTTTTAAAGCATGGCAAACTCACACAGTAGAATAGCGTGGTCCTCCATTAAATACAAAGGGGGAAAAACGGGTACCGAAAGAAACCAAAGAGAATCGGCATCTTTTTAAATGGCACCAAACAAGTCAGCCGGTCAAACTCTATCCTTATTTACAGCCATCTCCTATCACAGATGCCACGTCATTCAGATATTTTGGTCAACTGTTTGACTACAAGAGGGCCAGCTCTGCTCTGTCATAAAATCATGACAATCTCCTCGCATATTATAAACCACTTTCTATTTCAGGAAAAAATGTAAATTAAAAAGCACTTTCTACTTTCTATGTGTCTCTTCTTTCACAGTCCTTGAAATGAAAATGTATGATGTATCTAGTCCACTTTTATGCTAAGCCCATTTTTCATGGGATTTAGGCTTTTTTTTTTTTTTTTTTATAAGGAGGATCTTTTCTTAGGAATTGGTTTTTCAGGGGGAAGAAAGAGTTTCTGTTTCTTTTACTTTCTATAGGAAAAAGTGCTCCATGGAAAATCAAAGATGTGCTGGGGAAATTTCTTACCCAATTCTAACATTACAAGTGTTGTTGATTGGTATGAAAATGGATTCTATTGGACCAAGTGAAAGTATATATACACACAAATACATATAATTTTGTTTTTCATCTAGAACAAAATTATTTTCATCGTGATCTATTTTGTTTTTTAAGATCAGATAATTGAAATGGGTCCCTTGGGCTACAATGAAAGCCTCATGCTGTAGAAAAATAATCATTCTTGATGTAGTATAATATTTTACTTTTCCTTGTATTTAAGTTAAGAAGTTTTTTCAACATCAACTCATATCACGAGATCTCACCTTTTAACATCTCTCTCTCTCTCTCTCTCTCTCTCTCTCTCTCTCTCTCTGTGGATTTTCTTCTTCCACCTTCATCTCCCCTCAGGAAGATATCGAGAGTCACCAAAAGCTCCACCACCCACCATCCTTATCACCTTCATCATCTTTCATGGCAACAGATGAGAAACCCAGCACCAGCGAGCCCAATGAAAGGGATGCAAACCTTAGCATCATGGTCGAAAGCAACCCATCTGAAGCACGCTTATCTGAACTGGGTATCAAGTCATGGCCCAAGTAAGCTTCCCCATCTCTTGCTTTCATCTTAACAAGCCATCAAATCCACATCTCACCTGTTCTTTTTCTTTCTATACGTTTTCACTAGGTGGGGTTGTCCCCCAGGAAAGTTCCCTCTCAAGTTTGACGCCCAAGAGACATGTTATCTGATCAAAGGGAAGGTGAAGGCCTACACCAAGAGTTCCTCCGAATGCGTCGAATTCGGTGCGGGCGATCTCGTGATCATCCCCAAAGGACTCAGCTGCACTTGGGATGTTTCTGTGGCTGTCGATAAGCACTACAAATTCGATTCTTCCTAGTAATATTTCTCTCATTCCCCATATTATCATCTCCTTTTTTCTATTTTCTTCTCCTCTTGATTCAGTTTCTAGTTGTAGCTTATTAGGTGAGGTGGTGATGAAAGTCAGGGAAAAAAAAAAAAAAAAAAAGGAAGACGCAACTGGTCATTTATTTCTTTCGATGAGCTTTGAATGCTCCCTTGACCAGTTTTATCATCCAACCCACCTTTTGTAACATATAAAGATAAAACCAGGTGATAGGTTCATCTTCTTTTATCAGGGTTTAGAGTGCCTGTGACCTTTTATAGTGGTGAACTTCCAACGTGCACCATTGAGATCAAAGGCATGGACGGTCTAGATTAATTGGGAGAACAAACTTGTTCCTTTGTGAGCAATTGAAATTGCTAGAAGAGGAATGAATATGTTATGCCCAAATGTAAGTTCTAGAGTCTCTGTATTTGTCAGAAAGGCTGTATTCATCGTCTTTCGTTTGGGAGATGTTTATTAATGAGTTTTGTCCGTACTGTTGTATTCTTACTCAGCTTAATGGGGGCAGTCAATATGACAATCATTTTGTATTTGGCTATTATCAATGGAAGAGACTCCACTACCTTTATTCCCTTTCATGTCTAGAGGATGTTGTTGTATGTACCATTTCATCCACTAGTCTTTGTTTTAAGTTGGGGAGAAAAGAGGTATAAAGTGAGATTGGTTTAACCAATAATTTGATTAATTGAAGACAATGGTTGGACCATAATTTTCGATGACAAAATATGCAAAAGTGGAGTCTTGGCAGCCAAATCAAATTGTGACAACATTGAATGTAAAACTGTTATAGATAGGTTGCTGGAGTCATGAGCATCGATTACTAAATTTGTTGGGTTTATGTTTTGTATTCCGGTTTACCAAAGTGGTCCATTGGGTTAGTCAATGACTGGATTCAGGATTAAGAGTGTTTTGATCAATGTACCAGAGCTTTCTTAGGGGCTAAGAAAGCAGAGATTGTATATACCATATAATTTGTAACCCTATACTCTAAAGAAAGTTAATATGTAAGTCGATGCTCTCTTACCGTGGACAAGCGGTTTTGCCAAACTACATATATAAAATCCTTATCTCTTTTGTGTCACATGGGTGATGAATCGCAGGTTTCCACGCTTCCGCATGCATGAGCATAACAAGTGGTATCAGAGTCCCAACAAAATCAAATTCAGATTAGATTGCATTTCAAGAAAACTTAGCGTTTGTTCACAAAGTCCCCAGTGTTCTCAGTCAATAACCTCAATTAAGGGTCATGTGTTTCTCATTTTTTTATTAATGACAAGTTTGGTAGACTTCCTCATCGTTTTCTCATAAAGTAATGAAAACTCACTGTTGGAAATTGTAAATCCTTTCCTTTTTTTAAGCCCGTAGGGGAATTTCATGGTTTTGCCCGTGACTTCCCCATTGGATTTGCAAAATCCTAAATTTTTTGGATTTACACACCGATACTAATTTTTCTGTCATATACATTAATGCTATTAATATCGATGTAAAGTCCTCATCTAAACAAATCATTAGTGAGAAATCCATATTCCAATGGGAGTGAGGAATCCTTAAACCTTTAGATTGCTCACCTGTAAACAAACGTTCCCTAAAACCTCCATTGATCTGTGGTAAAATGACCCAAGAGAAACTTTAATTTCTATCTATATATGGTTTTTCCTTTTGTGTGGAATGTTTGAACATGTGACTATTTTGGCCTTAACCTTAATAGCATTCGTTACAACTTTAGATTATAAGGGTGAATAACCATTTTTTCTTCATGTAACTTGTTTGTAAATAGTAACTATTTTATTAAATACCACTTGGATAATGAGTTTTTATCTTCCCACACTTTACTTGCGTACGCTGCCCATGTAAATTAATGACATTTAAACCATGCGTCTTTGCCTATTTTTTTTATATTTAATCTTGAGTTTACATGCAGTTATGTAAACTTGACTTTTGATCTGGGTCCCTTCAGCATGAAGAATGGATTGTAAAGATTTTATGATGCGGTCATGTCACTTTCTAGAAAGTGGAAATAAACACTATTATATAAGCTTATCCTTCTGGGATTAGTGGATTTGGTTCCTCTTTAAAACATGGTTGGATTAATGGTTTAATCAATACAGTAAGGATACTTTCTGTCATTTGCAAAATGAGGTTAAAGGTTGGTCATGCAACTCAGTTTAGGAAGGATTTAATAAAAACCAACGGCTTGTTTGTTTGTATAGAATACATAGGAATTTAAGAAATAAGTGGTTAAAAATGGAGATGCAAGGTGAATATACAAAAATGAGCGTCAACTAATACCCTCTCCTTTACTGAAAAGTGAATCAACGGAAGATGAGAAATGAATACGTAGTCATCACCATAGTAATTTAATTGCTAGGAAAGTCGAAGCCCCGTCTTCATTGGTAGCTCCGTCCTTCACCCGGCCCTCACATCATATCATTCACACTTCACCTCTTTAAAAATACTTTGGTGGAGCTCATTTGACCATGAATTTTTATTTGTTTATTTTACTTATATTCTAATAATGCAAACAAGCAGGACTAAAAACACACAAGCCTTTTTGAGAGGTACTTTGAACATAGATGTGTCTTTGCAAAAATAATGCTAAAAATTAATTGATATTAATGAAGTGAAATTAAACCCTCCACTTGGATATTTGGGTACTCAAATATTAGATTTTACTTAATTTACCTTTGAATAGTTAGATTTTGATGATAAATTTTGCACTAGTTCAATAACAATTAAATTGTAAATTTGCCAACACCTTGGAGCATCTAGCTAGTCGCGTTGGTTATGCATTCCTTCATCCTTAGAGAAGATACAATACTCTTTTGGTCTCATATGATAATCTTAAGACCCATTTTGTCCCCTAATGTAGTGGACGAACATGACAACCAGTGTGGTAACTTGTCCCCCAAAAGAACAAAAAAAGCAAAACAAAATCTTAATTCTTTTTATATCTCTTGATCTTTGAAGTAGTATGTACATGACACAGAGAAAAAAGTATGTCTAAACCTTGTGATTAGTGATCTTGTTATTGTTAATTTGTATGGCTCAATAGAAGTTAATAAATCTTGGTTAACCGGCCCCCCTGGATTGCCCATTCTGTATTGTGATTAGAAGTGGGCCTGTTATAGGTCTACTGTGATTAGAAGTAGTATTTGGGTGTAACAGGATTTTGAGGCTGATGTACAACCTATTCTGATTGCATAGTGAATTCTTATGTCTTCCCCGTGGACGTAGGCCAGAAGCCGAACCACGTAAATCTCCGTGTTCTTGTGTGTGCTTGATCTCTTCTCGTAAGCCTTAAATCATAACAAACTGGTATCAGAGCATATTTGGCGTGATCGGAAGAAATTTGACTGATCGGATCATCAAAGGGCCTATTATATTAGAGAGAAATCGAAGGGTAACAGATCGGGCGATTGAAGTAGATTGGTTTACCACCGCTCTTGATTGGACATCGCCGGAGATTTTGCACACCGAAAGCGAAGGAGGAGCGCTGCTGCTGTGTGTTGCCATCGCTGCAGAAATCAAATCGCTGGAAATCCAAGCAACGATTTGGATTGGGTTTTTCCGGTGGGGCCCGCATCGCTGTGAATAAAAGTCGCCGGAATCTCCACCTCCGCTCTTTGCCGGAGAAGGGGGGTCACCACTGCTGCCGCGCTGTCCCGTTACTGTGGAAGAAGAAGAAGACCGTTCTTGGTCTTCTGTGTCAGGTTGCAGAACAAAAAAAAAAGGAAGGAGACGACCCATCTGAGATGACCCATTTGTTGGGTTTGTTTTTTTTCTTTGGAAGGGTTTGAGTCCAGGTCAGGTCAAGCCTGACTTGTTTCAGAAGCCCATTAGTCAGTTCAGGTCGGGTCAAATCCAAGTTGACCTGACCCGTGGAGAAGAAGCCCAGAACCAGCAGCATAAAGGCGCTGACGACAGCGCTGATGTCAACATATCCGTCCGGTCAAAGGCTGTTTGACCAAATCGAAGGTTGAAATTTGTATTCGCTATATCTTGATAATCCGGAGTCCGATTTGAGATCCGTTTGAACCTACGGATTTGTTTCAAGGAGATCTACGCAGGTACAGTAAAAGATTTGTGGAATGGCTGCTAAATTCGAGATTGAAAAATTCGACGGTAATAATGACTTCGATCTTTGGCGTCTGAAGATGCATGCTTTGTTGGTCCAGAATGGGTTGCATAAAGCTTTGAGGGGAAAGAATGCTCTATCTAAAAAATTATCATATTAAGAGAAGGATAAGTTGCTGGAAAAGGCGTATGGTCAGATTCTGTTGTTTTTGGGTGATGGTGTACTGCGAAAAGTTGTTCAGGAGAAAACTGCTGCTGGCATATGGCAAAAGTTGGAGAACTTGTACGTCACAAAGTCTCTCACGAATCACTTGTATCTGAAAAAACGATTGTTCACGTTGCAAATGTAGGAAGGTACGTCTGTTTCAACTCACGTTGATTCTTTTACAAATGCCATTTTAGATCTTGAAAATATAGATGTCAAAATTGATGATGAGGACCAAGCTATCATGTTGCTATGTTCTTTAACACCCTCGTATGAGAACTTTGTTGATACTATGATGTATGGTAGAGAAACTCTTTCTAAGGAAGATGTTGAGTCAACCTTGAACTCCAAGGAGTTGATGAAAAAGGTTGCAACTGAAAACACTGGTAGTTCTGGTGAGGGTTTGATAGCGCGTGGCAGAACAAAGAAGATATAGCAGAATAGAAGAGGCCGATCTAGGTCAAAATAAAAAACTAGAAAATTAAAATGCTTCAAATGTCACAAGGAAGGGCATTTTAGAAAAGATTGTCCAGAGCGTAAAGGGAAGGAGAAATCTTATTCTGGATAAGTTGCCAGAGTTGCAACCGATGTTGCAGAGACTAATTCTGATGGTGCAGAAGTTCTTTCGGTTACTGTTGGTAGCTTAGCCACTGAGTGGATTCTTGATTCGGGGTGTTCCTATCATATGTGTCCTTACAGAGATTGGTTTACCAATTATCAATCTATTGATGGTGGTAAAGTGCTTATGGGAAATAATGCAGTTTGTAAGGTTGTTGGGATAGGTCCAATCAAAATTAAGATGCATGACGGTATTATGAGAACTTTGTCAGATGTTCGGCATATTCTAGAGTTTGAAGAAAATTCTGATTTCCTTGGGTACGCTTGACTCCAACAGTTGTACCTACAATGCTGGAGGTGGAGTTATGAGAATCTCGAATGGTGCTCTTGTAGTGATGAAGGGACTGAAGTATAATGGTCTTTACTTTCTTCAAGGTAGTACAATTACAGGTGCTGTAGCTGTGTCATCCTCAGATTCAGATTCAGAAATTACCAAGTTATTGCATATGCGACTTGGGCATATGAGTGAGAGGGGTATGGATGAGTTGACTAAACAGGGTTTGCTGTGTGGTCAGAAAGCAAGAAAGATGGACTTCTGTAAGCATTGTATCTTCTGAAAGCAATGTAGAGTCAAGTTCAGGACCGCTGTTCATCGGACAAAGGGTACTTTGGATTATATCCACTCTGATATTTGGGGTCCCTTTCGTGTTCCATCTCTTGGTGGTGGTTTATACATGTTGACCTTTATTGATGACTATTCTCGGAAGGTCTGGGTATATATCTTAAAGCACAAACATGAAGCTTTTGCACAATTCAAGTAATGGAAGGCTATGATTGAGAAGCAGACAGGTAAACAGCTCAAGCGCTTAAGGACTGACAATGGCTTGGAATTCTGTAATAGTGCTTTTAATGAGTTCTACAAGAATGAAGGTATTGTGAGACATCGCACAGTAAAAAATACACCGCAACAGAACGGAGTTGCAGAACGGATGAACATGACTATTCTAGAGAAGACCCGGTGCATTCTCTCTAATGCAGGGTTACCTAGGAAGTTTTGGGCGGAAGCTGTTAACACAGCTTGTTATCTGATAAACCGGTCTCCATCAACAGCTATAGAATGTAAAACTCCTGTAGAGGTATGGTCTGGATCTCTTGCTGATTACACAAACTTGCGGATATTTGGTTATCATGCCTATGCTCATGTGAATGATGGAAAGCTTGAACAAAGGGCAAGAAAGTGCATATTTATAGGGTATGCAGATGGTGTTAAAGGATATAGGCTGTGGTGCCTAGATGGGAAATCTCCCAGATGCATTATAAGCAGAGATGTGACCTTTGATCAGTCTGCTATGTTGAAACCAAAGAAGTTTCATGATGCTGGAAAGGTGGATGATCAAAACGGTGTCAGTAAACAGGTGGAGCTTGAGAAGGAAGCCTCAGAAAAATTACAGGATAAGGTGCAAGCAGATGTCCCAGTTCAACAAGATGTAGAGGAGATGCAAAGCTCAAACCAGGAAAATGCAGTTCTGGATGATTACATGCTTACTCGGGATAGAGAAATGAGGCAGATAAAGAAACCTCAGAGATACGGGTATGATGATATTGTTGCCTACGCTCTTAATACAGCTGAGAGTATTGAGTCTGAGCCGGTTACATATCGGGATGCCATCACTAGCAAAGAATCAGTAAAATGGGCTGTAGCCATGAGTGAGGAGATTGAATCTCTTCACAAGAATCAGGCTTGGGAGCTGGTGAAACCTCTAAAAGGCTAGAAGATTGTTGGATGCAAATGGGCCTTTAAGAAAAAGGAAGGAACTCTAGGGGTGGAAGATGCTAGGTTCAAAGCACGACTGGTTGCAAAAGGCTATACTCAGAGGGAGGGTGTTGACTTCAATGAAGTGTTCTCTCCTGTGGTGAAGCATAATTCTATCAGGGTGCTACTTGCTATGGTTGCTAAATTCAATTTAGAGTTGGAGCAGCTTGATGTCAAGACTGCATTTTTACATGGCGAGCTAGATGAACAGATTTATATGCATCAATCAGAGGGGTTTGAAATTCATGGAAATGAAGACCACGTCTGTTTGCTAAAGAAATCGTTATATGGTCTGAAGTAGTCTCTTAGGCAGTGGTACAAACGTTTTGACACCTTTATGATTGGAAACGGTTATTGCAAGAGTGCATATGACAATTGTGTATACTGTTAAACAGGCCCAGGCCCAAGGCCCATGAAAAGATCATGTCCAAAATATCATATCCTACGTGCATATTGATTGGGTCAACTTGTAATAGCTGTACATATTCTTTATTAGATTTTCTCTTGTAAATTAGTTAGTTTCCTAAAGTTAGAAGAGAAATTGATGTAATTAACTAGTTTACTAACTTAGATGCCTTGATTGAGGCATGTAATATTCTATATATTGGGTCTCGATCTCCAAAGGAGGAACAGACAAATATTACAATTTAAGAACAAGTTTCTTCCAAATTCTGTGATCATAGATTTGTCATGGTATCAGAGCCATCTCGATCTTAGACATCTTCCAAGTCTTTCTCATGCAGTAAATAGATCTAGGATCTATTTTCAAGAATTTTTCAGTGACGTCTTCTCCCTGCACAGTTCCAGCGTCATATTCTTCCTGCAACAGTGCTATTCTCTTGGTGGCCCACCCTTGATCATCGGATCAACCTCCAAAACCCATAGAGACTTGGTCGCCTGATTTTTCTGAAGATATAGGTGATTTTTTCCAGATTTTTCAGCACATCCAGGTTGGTGTTCTGCTCCTTCTCAAGTGTTTTTCAGAAAATTAGATTGTTTTCATCAAGACCGTCCAAAATTTTGGATTTTCAGCAGATTCAGACAAATCTTGTTTCCTTAGAAGACAGAATAGTAGGCCCACTCAGATCAGTCCTCTAATCTTTGCCCGGGATCATCAGTGGGGTCCACGCAGTGGATTTTCAGCCTCTAGCAGGGTCGTCTGGGCCCTGTTTTGCACGTATTCTGTGCTGTGTTGAGTTTGTTCCTTCGTGTTTGGTTGGATTGCGTTGTCTACACTTGGTGAAGGCATCCTACATATCTTTTGATAGTTTAGTTTCACTGATCAATCAATCTTTGACCAGTATCACCTTGAGATGGAAAAATCTGAAGTTACCTTGGTCCGTTTTACTGGAAAAAATTACCCTGCTTGGTCGTTTCAATTCCAGATATACCTTGAGGCTAAGGAATTACGAGGATATATTTCTGGATCTGACCCTAAACCCACTGACGATGAGAAGAAAATCTCCTCTTGGCTTACTAAAGATGCGAAGATAAAATCATGGATCCTCGGCTCTGTCGAACCACATCTAATTATGAATCCCAAACCTTACCCCACTTCGAAAGACATGTGGGGGGTATCTGAAGAAAGTATATCATCAAGATAATTCAGCACGTTAATTTCATCTTGAATGTGCGATTGCTGAATATACACAGGGAACCTTGTCCATACAAGATTACTATTCGGGATTTCGTACACTATAGTCGGAATACGATGGCATAAAGTATGCTGATGTGGCTGTTGATGTTTTGCTTGTTATTCAAGATCTTCAGGCCTCTAGTCAAAGGGATCAGTTTTTTATGAAATTGCGCAGTGAATATGAAAATGTTCGATCTGCCTTGAAGAATTAGACGCCATTACCTTCCTTGGATGTATGCTTAAATGAACTCCTACCTGAAGAACAGCGCATTGTGACCTCGGCTCTTCTAGTGCAACACACGACTGAGACCTATTCCGTCGCGCTCTCCGTTAATAAAACTTCTCAGCCTTCGCCACGCGACTTGAGCAAAACGCAATGTTACAGTTGTAAAAAATTTGGCAACATTGCAACTCAATGCAAACAGAAGGTTTGCAGTTACTGTAAAAAGTCGGGACATATCATCTCTGAATGTCGCCGCCGCCCACAACGTCCATCACCTCAGTCTTAGACTTCCCAGTATCAGCCTCCACATGCGTATGTTGCATCTTCGGTTATGCCTGCTCCTACATCTGCACCATTACAACCTAGGCCCTTATCCTCTCTCACTCCTGAATTGGTTCAACAGATGATTGTCAATGCCCTCTCTGCTTTTGGTCTCTCAGGTACATCCCCTCCATCTTCTACTTGGTTCCTTGATTCCGGGGCGTCTAATCATATGACGTCTTCGTGCGCACCGCTCTCCAATGTGCAAGGATACACTGGCCCTCTTCAAATACAAACTGCTAACGGGGACCATGTGCCCATTACTGCTGTCGGTGACATCCCTAGTCCCCTTCCATTGACCAATGTTTATCTGTGTCCAACTTTAACTTCCAACCTTTTGTCCGTTGGGCAACTTGTTGAAAATAATTGTAACATCCTTTTTTCTTCTTCTGGTTGCGTTGTGCAGGACCAGATGTCCAGGAAGGAGATCGCGAGGGGGCCTATGTGTGGACGCTTGTTTCCGCTGGATTTTTCTGCGCCTTCTAGAAATAAATTTGACAATGATGTGTTTTGTTTTTCCATTAGAGATAACTGCCAATTGTGGCATAAAAGACTTGGACACCCGAAAACACCCGAATTCAAAAGCTTTGTCCCTTCTGTTTAATTCTGGTTTATTAAATAAAACTACTGGTTTATCTTTTTTTTGTGCCTTTTGATTGTGCTACTTGCAAAGTGGGAAAGAGCAAAACTCTTCCTTTTCCTATTTCCACTTCACACAGCACTCAGTGTTTTGAATTGGTTCATAGCGATGTATGGGGAATTGCTCCCGCTCTTTCTCATGCTCACTATAAATACTTTGTGACTTTTATTGATGATTTCAGTCGGTTCACATGGGTTTACTTTCTGCATTCCAAATCTGATGTTTTTCATGTTTTTAAAATTTTTCTGGCTTATGTTGAAAATCAATTTTCCACCTGCATTAAAATCTTGCGCTTTGATTCAGGTGGGGAATATATGTCCTCTGATTTTCAACAGTTTTTGCAAAACAAAGGTATTATTTCTCAAAAAACTTGTCCTTATACTCCACAACAGAATGAGGTCGCTGAAAGGAAAAATAGACATCTCCTTGATATCACTCGTTCTCTTCTCCTTGAATCATCAGTTCCTTCCCGTTTTTGGGTTGAGGCATTGGCTACTTCAGTTCATCTTCTTAGTCGCTTGCCCTCCCCTTCGATTGAAAATCAGAGCCCCATATTTCCGACTATACAAGACCTCTCCATACTATGATGATCTTCATGTTTTTGGCTTCATTTGCTTTGTGCATTTGCCTCCTTCTGAACGGACCAAACTTACAGCTCAATCCGCTCAGTATGTTTTTTTAGGATATGCACCCTTCCAAAAAGGGTTCCTTTGCTATGATCCCCACATTCGTCGCATCTGTACCTCTAGGAATGTTGTGTTTTTTTAAAACAAATATTTTTTTCAAAAACACCTAGATCCTCCGGACGACTCCACATTAGTTTCCTTACCTGGTTTTTCTGACGACACATCTATTGTTCGATTTAACCCTCATTTTGTGTATCACAGACGGAATACAGTTGAGCTCCCACGCAGTCCCTCTCCTGATCTTCCTCCAGCATCTAGTCCGCCTCTAGCCCTTGGTCCGTCTGGACCTCCTTCATTGTGCCGCTCCACTCGCATTTCGGTTCCCCCAGACCGCTATGGGTTCTCTCATACTTCCTTAATGGCAACTTTGTCGTCCTCTTCCATTCCCCAATCCTATTCTCAGGCTGTGCAGCACCAGTGTTGGACCCAGGCAATGCAAGATGAATTAGAGGCTTTGGAACAAAACCATACATGGGATGGTGTCCCACCTCCTGTGGGTGTTAAACCAATTGGCTGTAAGTGGATTTTTTCTCTCAAGTTAAAATCTGATGGCACATTAGATCGCTATAAGGCGCGCCTTGTTGCTCTTGAAAATCGGCAGGAATATGGTATTGATTATGATGAAACTTTTGCTCCTATTGCCAAGATGACTACCGTTTGCACCATTCTTACTGTTGCTGCATCTCAGTCTTGGCCTCTCTATCAAATGGATGTAAAAAATGCGCTTCTACATGGTGATCTCAAAGAAGACGTTTATATGCGTCTGCCTCAGGGGTACTCATCCAGGCAGGGTATGGTTGCTAAGCTTCGTCTCTCCCTATATGGTCTAAAGCAAGCTCCTCGCTCATGATTTGAGAAATTTCAAGCTGCTCTTCTCCGCTTGGATTTTCATCCGAGCCAATATGATCCTTCCATGTTCTTACATCATGCTCCATTCGGGATTACTGTGCTACAAGTGTACGTTGATGACATTGTCATTACTGGTCCCAATGCACATATGATTCAGGATCTGCAAGCTTCTCTTCATCAAACGTTTCACATAAAGGATCTCGGCCCTTTAAACTATTTCCTTGGTCTTGAGGTCCATCAATCCCCTAAAGGTATAGTTCTCAATCAGCACAAATACACGGTTGGCCTTATTGACTTGGCCGGTCTTACTGCTTCAGCTCCAGTAGATAAGCCGGTCGAACTGAATGTCAAACTCAGTAGAGAGGAGGGTGACCTTCTTCCAGATCCTACCGCATATCGCCAGTTAGTTGGTAACTTGATCTATCTCACGATCATTCGTCCTGATATCTCCTATGCGGTCAACCTCATGAGTCAGTTAATGACTGCTCCTCGTCATCTACATATGGCTGCTGTTCGCCGCATCATTCGGTACCTCATTCGCACACCGACTCGTGGGTTGTTTTTTCCATCCAACAATCCTCTATCTCTCAAAGCTTATTCAGATGTTGATTGGGCCGGTTGTCCCGATACTCGCAGGTCAACGACAGGATGGTGCATGTTTTTGGTAGATAGTCTGATTTCCTGGAAATGCAAGAAACATAAAAAAGTTTCCAAATCCTCTATCGAGGCTGAGTACCGAGCCATGTATGCTGCCTGCTCTGAAATTCTTTGGCTCCGGGGTCTACTCTCTGACATTGGTTTTCCAGCGGAAGAAGCTACCCCCCTCTATGCAGATAATACCAGTGTCATTCGGATTACTGAAAATCCGATTTTTCATGAACGCACTAAACATATTGAGGTTGATTGTCACTTCATCCGCGATGAGTTTAAGCGTGATGTCATCAGCCTTCCGTATGTCTCTACTGAGCTTCAACTTGCTGATATCTTGACTAAAGGTCTTCCGCGTCCTCAACATCAATTCTTGGTTGGCAAATTAATGCTTGTTGATTCTCCCGCATCAATTTGAGGGGGGGGGGGGGTTAAACAGGCCCAGGCCCAAGGCCCATGAAAAGATCATGTCCAGAATATCATATCCCACATGCATATTGATTGGGTCAACTTGTAATAGCTGTACACATTCTTTATTAGATTTTCTCTTGTAAATTAGTTAGTTTCCTAAAGTTAGAAGAGAAATTGATGTAATTAGCTAGTTTACTAACTTAGACGCCTTGATTGAGGCATGTAATATTCTATATATTGGGTCTCGATCTCCAAAGGAGGAACAAACAAATATTACAATTCAAGAACAAGTTTCTTCCAAATTCTGTGATCATAGATTTGTCATATACCACAAGAAGCACTTCAATGGCTCGTATGTCTATTTGCTGCTATATGTTGATGACATGTTGATTGCTGCAAAAGACATGTCTGAGATCAACAAGTTGAAGACTCAGTTGAGTGGTGAATTTGAGATGAAAGACTTAGGTGCTGCGAAGAAAATTCTTGGAATGGAGATTCAAAGGGACCAGAAAGCGGGCGAATTGTCTTTGTCACAAAAGGGGTACCTTGAGAAGGTTATGGAGCGCTTTGGTATGCAAAGTTCGAAACCTGTGAATACTCCATTGGTAGCCCATTTCAAACTTTCCACTGCTTTGTCACCACAAACTGAGGAAGAGGTGCAACACATGTCTCGCGTTCCTTATGCTAGTACAGTTGGGAGTATCATGTATGCCATGGTTTTCACAAGGCCAGATATTTCACACGCGGTTAGTGTAGTTAGCAGATACATGGATAACCCTGGAAAGGTCCATTTGCAGGCAGTGAAATGGATACTCTGTTACTTGAGAGGTACTACTGATGTTGGGATAGTTTATGACAGAAACAACAACACTTCTGGAAGTGTTATTGAATATGTTGATTCAGATTTTGCTGGAGATTTAAACAGAAGAAGGTCCTTGACAGGTTATGTCTTCACTTTTGCTAGCGGTGCCATTAGTTGGAAGACAGCATTGCAATCCAAAGCTGTTTTGTCTACTACTGAAACAGAATATATGGCGGCTACAGAGGCAGTGAAGGAAGCTATTTGGTTGACAGGCTTGGTTAGAGATCTGGGATTAGAACAAAAGCTGGTTACTGTTTTCTGTGACAGTTAGAGTGCGATCGATTTGACACATAATCCAAAGTATCATGAAAAGACCAAGCACATAGATGTTAGGGCTCATTTCATTCGAGATGTCATTGCCGATTGTGCTATTGCAATAATTAAGATTGCTACGGCGGATAATCCAACTGACATGATGGCCAAGACTATTACAGCAGTCAAGTTCAAGCATTGCTTGGACTTGATTAATGTGATCAGTACCTGAGTGCCCTAAGGGGCAGGTGGAGACGGTGAGACGTGTTAAGTGCATGAGGATCAGCTTCAATGTTCACCAAGGTGGAGATTTGTTAATTCGTATGGCTCAATAGAAGTTAATAAATCTTGGTTAACCGGGCCCCCTGGATTGCCCATTCTGTACTGTGATTAGAAGTGGGCCTGTTATAGGTCTACTTTGATTAGAATTTGGGTGTAACAGGGTTTTGGAGCTGATATTATAAATAGAGACTTAGGATCTATATAATGTACAACCTATTTTGATTGCATTGTGAATTCTCCTGTCTTCCCCGTGGACGTAGGCCAAAAGCCGAACCACGTGAATCTCCGTGTTCTTGTGTGTGCTTTATCTCTTCTCGTAAGCCTTAGATCATAACAGTTATATTAGTGGATTGATTAATGGGAGAGTCAATGACCAATCTTGTAATCTTATTCTTTTCACAATGTTGCTCTTTCAACAGTCAAAATGTTATTTACAAAAGGCTCTTTCAAGATGGTTCATTCATCATTATATTTCTCATACACGAGATAACTATGACTCTCACTATCCGCACTAACACTACCACACCATCATCATCCTAGCTTTATACCATCTGTCTAGTTTTGTCTCAGTGAATTTTACACTAAACAAGGTTATGTTTTCTATTACTCCTTAATCTAGCATGCTACAGTTCGATCACTTCCCTGCAAATGCTCTTCACATTCTCCTCGTAGTTTCTTTTACTTGTAATTAGTAAAGCTTCAGGAACTTTTTTTTCTCTCTCAATGGTTGTTTCTAATTTTTACGCACATCCTAAAACCATGCATATCAAACAACATTTGTTGATTTCCCCACACTAAACAACATTCATTGCCTTTTGCTCTGTCGCTAATCCACCATGTAACCCTTCACAATTGTCTTCTTTGTTTCTTAATAAGACATTAATTTCTTATATGCATGTGCTTCTCCTAACATGTCTCCTTTGCTTAAACAGATTAATTCATGGTACATGGTATAATTGGCCATTGGCCAAGCTCCTAAAAAGCCATTTTTTTACCATCTAAGTTTAAATCGGATAAAATGATGTGGAACTTTATTTTGCGTATGAGGAGTTTTATTATGATGCTGATTTAAGATACTGGATCCAAATAAATGTGCATCTAGAATTCTAGATCCGTATCATTGAAGTTCGGAATCGGCCATGGATGTAGGATATCTAAGAACCAAGAACAACCCAAGCTACCATACATCCCACTTGCCGGCATGTAGGATTGTAATTTGAATCAACTATTAAATTATCAGAATAAAAAATAATGGTCTTGTTTAATTGGCTGAACAGCAGGAAGGAAATAGGATCTGGATTTTGTGTTGGTGGCAATATTGTGAATATTGTTCAGACTTTCTTCAAATACAAATTTTTCTTGGGAAAAATCAATAGAAACTGGATAGTTTTGATCCCTAAAAAAAGGCCAAGCTACCATTATAAGTGATTTTAGACCTATAAACCTATGCAATGTTTGTTTATAAAATTACATCTAAAGTCATTACTAACAGGCTTAAACATGTTCTTCCTAATATTATTAGCCTCTAACAAAGTGTGTGTGTGTGTGTGTTTTTTTTTTTTTTTTAAAGGAAGACTGGTTACTTGACAATTATATCATTGCCCACGAAATGCTCTTCATTACTTTAAAACCAGAAAAATGAGTCAATCGATCTATGGGTCTTAAGCTTGACATGGTTTTTGTTTTTGGTATAAAGCTTCACATGGGTTTTTTTTTTTTGGTATAAGCTTGACATGGTTAAAGCTTATGACTGGATGGAATGAGGTTTTTTACTAGAGATTCTCTATGCTTTTGGTTTCAGTGATGAATTTATCCAACTTATTAAGGAATGTATTTCATTTGTTTCCTACTCTATATTACGAAATGGGACCCCCTTCAAAAACTTCCATAGATTTAGTAGGTTAGGACGAGCAGACCCACTTACCTTTTTATCTTAGGGGTTGAAGTTTTGTCTCATATGCTTACAAAAACTGAAGAGATGGGAGCCATTCAGGGAGAAGCTTGACATGGTTAAAGCTTGTGACCGGATGGAATGAGGTTTTTTACTAGAGATCCTCTATGCTTTTGGTTTCGGTGATGAATTTATCTAACTTATTAAGGAATGTATTTCATTTGTTTCCTACTCTATATTACTAAATGGGACCCCCTTCAAAAACTTCCACAGATTTAGCGGGTTAGGACGAGGAGAGCCACTTACCTTTTTACCTTAGGGGTTGAAGTTTTGTCTCATATGCTTACAAAAACTGAAGAGATGGGAGCCATTCAGGGAGTTTCAGTAACTAGAGATGCCCCTAGTACTTACACCTCTTTTTTGTGAACAACTTCATCTTTTGTAATGCTAAACTAAAAGAAGCTAGGGAGCTAAAAACTTATTGGAGTACTATTGTGATATCTCAAGTCAACTCATTAACTTTCACGAATCTATAGTTTATTTTAGCAAAGGGGCTTGTCAGAAAAGGTGAAATTGTATTGCTTCGATCCTAGGTATGAATAGTGTAGACAATGATTAAAAATACCCTAGGAAGTCATTTCAGAAAAAATAGAAATATGAGTTTCGAAGCTCTCACTAATAAAACCAAAAGTGAAATTAGCTCTTGGCAAATCCCTATGCTATCCCAAGTTGGTAGAAACACCCTAATCAAGTCAGCGGCATCAGCTATTTATATCTATAATATGTTTGCTCTCCTCCTCCCATATAAAACTACGGACTCTATTGATAAACTGCTCAGAGCCTTTTGGTGTGAGAGTGAAGGTAAAAGAAAATCTAATACTATCAAATGGGATGAATTATCTAAGCTCATTTCGGAGGGGGATTTAGGAGTGAGAGATACCAAAAGTAATAATCTGGCCCTTGTAGCTGAAACATGCTGGAGATGTCTGAGAGTAATGAGGACCTTCTCTGCTTAAAGATTCTTAGGGCTAATTTTTGTCCCAGAAGTAACCATTGGGAAGCTAAATTTTAAAAGGGCAACCCTTGGTTCTAAAAGGGGTTTATTGAGGGAGTTGGTTTTATAAACGAAAGGGTTGGATGAATAATTGGCAACGGAGAGAACATACTATTTGGAAGTGTAACTGGATCCCCTTTAAAAATGATTTAAGAAAGTCATTCTCTTCTATGACTAACCCATATCTCAAAGTAAAAGATTTATGGAATAAAAATAAATAAAAATGGGACACTAAGCTCTAAAAGAGTATATCACAACTCCATTGACGTCAAGGATATTGGTAAGATTTTTATCTCTAGATCCTTTACAAAGGATGAAAGAGTTTGTCCCTTATAAAAAAAAAAAAATGACCAGCTTACTTCTAAATCAACTCATGATAAGTTAAGCTACACTAGAAATGATGCTAACCTCATTTTGACCGAAAGCTAGAAAGCTTTACGAAGACTTCCTCTTCTTTAAAGAGTCCTAATGTTTTGTTGGAAATGCCTCACAAATTCTATTTCGATAAAAGCCATTGTTAAATCAAAGATTTATTCTTCAGATGCCAATTAATTCCAATATGTGGAAAAGAGGACTCGGTCGGGTATGCTCTTATGCAATGTGATTTTGCTAAAGCAAGTTGGTTCAACTTATAGTGGGGTTTTGTATCTGATTCTATTCACCCTTTTAGGTTTAATGGAATGGTGGAAGACCTCATGTGGGAAGGGCCACCCGACTCCTCCTCTTGGGGATGTTCACTACAAAATGTGGGTCCTTTCCATGTAATATTGGACTATATGAAAAGTTATGAATGACTTCATCTATAAAGGTCAATCATTAGATTAGTCCATAAGATGCTTGACAATCCCACATGCCAGTATAGGGACCTTTAAAAAAGATGGAAAGCTTTCTATAGGCCCTACAGTGATCTCTTTGCTTGAAGACATTATAGTCTTCTCAAATGCACCCTTCAAGGCTAAGGAAGGGTACGCCTCATTTGGTTTCATAATGATGTTATAAATAGTGTCATTGTGGATGTAGGTGTTATCAAAGCGTCCAAAGTCTTCTCTTCAAAGAAGGCCGAAGCAAGGTCGATCTTAGCTGCATTGGAAAATGCTTGGAAGAATGTTTGTATTAGGCCTCGTATTTTGTTGGACACTAGAGAAGTGGTCCAAGCATTGAAGGGAGGCTATAGTTTGTCCATTATCCCAATTATTCTAGATACTAAAGCTTTGACTTCCTTATTTCTATCTATAGATTCTGATTATATCCCCAGGGCCCTAAATGGACAAGCACATAGGCTTGTTAAGGTTTGCGACTTGATTGGGCAAGATGTAGGTTGGCAAAACACCCAAACCCCAAGCCTCGTTCTATTTCCAGATCCAGATATTGTACAGGGGTTCGGATCGAGTTGGGTTTGGGACTTGAGACTCCAATGAGATATTTGTGGGAGAGACAGCACCTTCTAGTGGCCTATAGGCAGAATTATACGACTGACTACACGGAGTTGATGCATTAGCCTCTGAAGTCAAAACCTAGTAATTGAAGTGGTGGGCTGCCTGTTTATTATAGACACATTAGAAGGATCAAGCGAACTTTCTTTAATTTAGCTGGTAATCATTTCTCGAAGGAGCTTCTCCACAAGCAATACGAGCATGGACCCTCAAGTTCTGTAGATCACCGATCATCTTAGTGGAGTGTTGCAGCTAATCTTTTACACCAACCATCTTCCTTCGTTCTTCTCAAGTGTTTTTACACGTAGGGTATCACACTCAAGCAAGCATGCTACTTTTGAAGATCAAAACAATAGTCGCACACACACTGTGCACGTACGCATCTCTTTTAAGTCTTAATTAAGTGAATAATACTCCTTTTACTCTTAAGTATTCAAAGTCGGCAGGCTTAATATTATTTTATATGTTGAGATGTTTGGGTCTTAGAAGTCTATTTTATGAGAAATACTGACATATACTCTTTAAATATTTTTTAAGTTCTTTCCTTTTCAAAAGGAGCCATATAAAATGTGTTTATCCGGACAGGTGTATAATTTGTGTGTAGCATGTTTTGATTGAAACGTTCAGATATTAATTTGATGTATTCATGAAACATGCAGATGCGAGTGTAATATACTTGCAATATACACTACCTAGCTATATTGAACTCGTGATTGTGCCTTTGATCTCTGGTTCGGTTTTGAATTGAAGTCTAATCAATCAAGCTCTCATCTTTGTTCATGACAAAAAAAAAAAAAAAAAAAAAAAAAAAAAAAAAAAAAAAAAAAAAGAGAAAATCTGAAAAAAAAAAAAAGAAAAGAAAAAAAAAGAAAAGGGAGTCTACTTAACCTTTGCCAGATACAAGGGCCTTTTGGGATTATTAAGTAGATTGAAGATTGACGACGAATACCTAATTGTAGCCCATGAAATGGATACTAGTCAAAATAAATGGCAAAATTTGCATTCAAATGTACACTCTAAGAGCCCTAGGATAGGGTTATCAAAGTATAATTGTCACGACCCGGGCCCAAGATTAGGGTTGCCACGGTCAAACCCCGAGTCGCGAACGCCATACTTACTCCCGTAAACCTCACATTACCGAAGCCAATACGAGATTCACAAGGGATCTTACATATACCTGTCAAATGTACATTTTGCGGAAATATATATACATTGACATTCAACGTTAACATGTACAAGTCTTTTACATACAGTAAAGTTTACTTACACATCTCATCTTCCTATTTAAATCAACAATGCATATTCAAATACAATGCATGTGATTACTATTTATAACAAAATGAATCTATTCAAAATGTTCACAAAAATTGCTAAACCGGTCACCTCCGATTTACATCCATTCATTCAATTCTCCTGGAGGAACCGGATTAGTCTCCTCCGTTGGCGGCGCGGTCTCGGAACCACTGGAACGGGCAACTTGGCCTGTAATGTCATCAATAACACTGTGAACACGACGGTTCAACAATGTATACACAATTCTATGATAATCATATGTTTAGCATTTTGGTTCCAAAGTATAACAATTCTATGCAATTCAATTCAATTCAATTCAATGTGTATAGTTCTTCCCTGAAGGAAGCATTCAATTTATGTAGTTCTCCCCTGAAGAGAGTATTCAATTCATGTAGTTCTCCCCTGAAGAGAGCATTCAATTCATTATATACACTTTATCAAGTGTCTTTTCGTTGTCCTCTGGCATAAGCGGAAGGCGCACCATTCACAACCCAGCCTGTCAAGGACTCATTTCATTTCAAGATTACTCACTTTATTAAGTGGCTTTTCAAATGTGTGGGATTTACCAGTGTCTTGATCAGAGATCACCGGCATCACCACGGAGCTCCGGAACGCTCCATCTACTGCAGCAGACTTAATCTTTCATACATTACAGTATTTGTTCATTTCAGTTCTTTTCTTTTCATTTCATTACATTTCATTTCATAATTCAACACATTATTCAATGGTAGCTCAACAATGAGCATAAATGTAGTAGACGAGAGAGGACAAGGCAACTCAAGTCATAAACAATTAAATTTCCTAAAACAACATTCGGGTGAAATGTTCATTATGCAATGTAGGTGTTATTTTAGATGACATCACTTTTTAGTGAAATTTACATTCACATAAGTTTAGCTAACACCCATGAAGGTTTAGGAAAATATCAGAAATCAATTCTGATATTCCCTCAATTTCGGTCACCTCGTCGGTTACCTAGCGGTTAGCCGCATTATGGACTTCGGCTGACCGAACCATATTCGGTCAGTTTTCCAGAATTTCTCAATCCACAGGACAATCTGCTCATTTCGGTCACTTGTTCGGTCACCTACTGTAAGATCCCGGTCCCACATATTTATTATTTTATTATATTTTAATTAGATATTATTATTATTTTAATTGAATGTATTTTAGTTATTTAAGTGGGTAGGATTAAGTGGGGCACACGTTAGATTAGATGCATAGATTGATGAGTTGGGTTAATGGGTAGATGGCCTGACCCATAGTTTGACCCAATGACTTAAGCCCGGTAGTATTCTTTTTAACATAATCCCCTTTTTTTTTTAACGAAACCCTTCTTATCTCTCCCCACCAATCTCTGCAACTCCTCCCGGTTATCTTCATCTTCTTCCTCTTTCAACTTCCCAAGCCATACCAGCTTTAGGATCCAGCCATCAGAATTAAGATCAGAGGATATCAGCATTCTTTGTTTAATTTTCTTATCTCAGGTAACCCTCTCCTCAAATCATTAGGAGTAGATCTATATTTTTAGGTTATCTTCCTATTCTTTCCAATGTTAGGTTTTGGGTAGGAATACCATAGATCTGTTCATCTGAGCATTCCTTTCCCATATTCTTTGTCAGATCGGTGGTAGGATTATTCTCAAGCGCTGTGGGAATCGCGGTTTGGGTATTGGTTAGGATCTGTGTATTTTTCTTCAACCCCGGTAAAAGGCAAGTACCTAATCATGGTTTATAAATTTAATATTTGTTTTCTCCTTGATTGTCATGTCACTGCATGTAGAAACCCTTTTATGCCTTTTCTTATAATAATGTTATAATGCGATTTTGTTTTGCAATGAGATTGGAAATTTGAGATGATCCCTCTTGTTGATGTTTCTGTTTATGTTGCAAATGGTTATTGCCGCAACACTTTTATTTTGAGAAAAAAAATAAAAATAAAAAATAAAAATAAAAATCCCTTTTTCGTTTTTTGCTTGCGTTTAGGAATGTGAGACCATGCTTTTGAGTGACCTTGAGGGTCAGTGGAACCACAGGCAGTGTATCCGTAACAGGGTAACGCAGGGCAGTTTGGGACTGTCCTTGTTTTTTACCATGGGACCCAGGTGGGCCACCCGATGATCGATCTGATCCGTGGATCCGATGGAGGACCCACGGGCGACCCTACAGATGGCAGATCCGTGCGAGGTGGGCCCTGTTTGGCCTACCATCCATTGGGTTGATCAAAGAGGGCGTGAATGAAGGAAAAACTAGTTTGGGCATCAATCAGGCTGTGGGACCCACTTGATGATCTTATCCATGATCATGTCCGATCCTTGGGCAGTACATGGTTGGGCGACCATGTTTTTGAGGGAGATCTTAGGAATGGAAATGGTGGGGCCCACTTTCTAGATGATCATGTTACTTTTGGCGTGGCTTCACCCATCACCGAATTCCATTCTGTGTTGAATGGTTAAGTCGGTTCTGATGTGCAAAACAAAAAGAGAGAAGGTAGTGATGACAGCAGGTGGTGTTGACATGCCATGTGAGAGGATAAAAAGTGGATAATGGATGACCTGGTAACCTGGTGAATGGATGACCTGGTGACCTGGTGAGTGGTGACTTAACTTGAGTAGGATTGAAGAAAAGAAAGGTGTGGGGGTGTTGATGGGAAAAGTTTTAACAACAGGTGAAGGACCTGTGACATTACACAGTGTTATGTAAAGTTAGTTTTAATACCATGATGTTCTAAAAATTAGGAATAAGGGCTTGGGTGGTTTTATAAATCCAAATTAGATCCTTTGACTATTTTGAATGTGGAAAATATTTTGATAGGGTCCTTGGGTTTTCTAAAATTATAAACTAAGATTGGTATTATCATTATTATTTGTAAATTAATATTAAATGATATCGTTGGGTTTTAAGGTGTTAAAATTATATATTTGTACCTTATTATTTGAATAATTGGACCTGGGTAAATACCGTCTGGGCATACGGTATCTTACTAACATGGGGGTTTAGTGCTCCATATAACTTCGAGGAAATCCTGATGGATTTTAGCTCAACCCGTCCTTATTAGAAAACCCTTAATTGGGTCTATGCACCATTGATGGAGAAGGGATGCGTTGATCTTTTGTCAATTAGAGATTCCTGTGGTTATTGGGTACGAGACCTCATGTTTGACCTTAGGATTTGTTTGTGGTTATTCTTTGACTTTCGGGTTTGCATACATGTGTGGTTATTTGAATATGACTTAGGATTCTTGTGTCGGAGCATTATTAATCAGGTCTATTATGAATATATGTTTATGAGTTTATGTGAGTCATTTATGGACGACTGCAGATCGATATATGGACGGTTGATCACCAATGTGACCGGATCACTTATAATCCGCTTTGTTTATGCACAGGTTATCCTGATTTTATTTTGGTCGGTTTATGACCACCGACGTTATGGACGAGCTTTCCCGATTTATTTAGGGCTGACCACCCACAACGGGGACACTTGTCACCGTGTGATTCTATATTACTCCATTTGTATCGTTAGCCTTTTGTTTTACGTTCTTTCTCATTATTATCTCTGTCATTGTTTCATTATGATCACACTTGTCTATATTCTTCTCGTTCTCGTATTAAATTTCGAATTATGATTATGTTCTTGCTATTTACCTTGTTATATTTGGTGCATAGGTAGCGAGCCCTACTTTACCCAGGAGACGGAGGAGGATCAAGCGTTTCAAACGTTTGAGCCAACTGATGAACCCGAGTGGGATGGTGGAGATGGCTTTGGAGACGTCTGAACCAACACAAGAGAGAACGTCATCTTAGAATTATATATATGAACTTTCTTTTAGTGTTGAGACCTCTTTTAGAAATTTTATAATTATGCAATTTTAACTATTAATGTTTATTTGATTTTTGTGTTGGGTTTCATTTATGAACATTGATTACCAATTGAATAAAGCTTCCGCTGCATTTAATGAAATTTATTTTGACTCACCACATATTGAAAATTTTTTTTTGTGGGTCCACTTTTGGAAGCTTGTGTTGTATTAAACACAGGAATTTGAAATTTATTTATTTTTCACGTTTTCCCCTAATTCTTATTTTGGGGGACGTGACACCTACTCGGCTGACCGAAATTCAAATTTCGGTTAGCCGAATTTCTCGCGGTCAGCTTACGGTTCGTTTTCCAGAAGCTCAACTTCTGATGGAAAACCCTGACAAGATTTTCGGTTACCTTGCGGTCAACCTTTGGCTAGCCGAACTCACAATTTCGGCTAGCCGACCTATGTCGGTTAGCTCTCGGTCAGGTGTCGGTCAGCCTTGTGTCCAGAAGTTCAGAAGATTCTGAACCGAATTGTCTGGAACTCCTTGAGTTCTAACAAGTCGCTTAACATCTGAAATCAATATAATTGAGTATACTTGCCTTGTCTGGAAACTAATCAGCAAGAATTCCCTTGCTTAGCTTGAATCCAAGACGAATTCCTCAAGCCAATCCTTCTTTTGAATCTAAAATCCAAAATCAAACCACAAAATAGAATTCTTATAAATTCTTTGGGCCAAAACCATTCTAGCTCAATAACTAAAACCTGAAAGTGCTGAATTCAACTCAAACACTTACTTGTAGCCTCTTTGGTGGAAATCTTGAGATCTTCTCAAGCTTAAACTCCAAGAAAGTAAGAAAAGAGATGAAGAAGATGATGGTGAAGATGGAGTCCCTCTTCACACACTTGTCAATTCTCTAAATCACCACTCAATGAAGAGAACTTGGAAGAAAAAAGAAGAAGAGAAAGAAAGAGAAGAAGAGAGATCGGCTGGGATGAAGGAATGAACTCAAATGAGTTCATCCTCATCTTATAAGCCCTAAATTGCATTTTAGCCCCTCTCCTTTCCACTATGTACAATTTGAGTCAAATGAATGGTCATTTGAACCAATTCACACTGAATGGAATCATTATATTTACGGAAGTTAACGTACTCATCGAGATATACGTGTGAGTATCAAGAGTTTTCGTATTCGACAAAATACGCGTAAATTCGTATTTACGAAAAAGTCCTTACATCGCATGGTTTAGCCTAAAACCATTTCAATTCATTCATAACCTTCACTATTCTTTTCATTAAGTTCAATTTGACCACTTGAGCCAAATTCTATATCAATTCAGTCCTTAATCAACATTAAGCAATAAAACATGTTGAATTAGCATTAATCCCGATTAATTAGAGTTAGTCTTAATTAACTCGGGACAGGGTATTACAATAATCGACTACGTATTTTTTTGCTCGTTGTCTTAATTACAGTCCTGCTCTATTGGGATCATTGACCAACTAAACAATGATAACCATGCCACGCGCCCTATTTTGATAAGTAGGTGGCACCACCTTATGCCTCCGGATAGGGAACTCAATCCGAGGTGGAACAATGGTGATTCGCACTTATTTCTAGTTTGGATTCAAATCTGACAAAGAAACCTAGATGCTGTGCTTAGATCCAAGCATCAACTTAAAAACATTAATAAGATGTATAGTATAATTGAAAAGGGAACTTTCGCAATTTTTTTTTTTAAATTATACAAGTGAGACTATCAAATGGTTATTCATTAAATATAGGTAAATTATAAGTAGACCCCCTCTCATGCGCTCATTTGTTTGGCTCACGTGTATCTTTTGAGTGTGGGGCCCACAAGGGATCCAACATAAGGTTTGAACCAAGTGATGTGAATGGTGATAGAGTCCCGAACAATCATCCTAGCCCCTTGTCCAACAAAAAAAAAGAGGAGAACCAGTGTTACCAGAGGGAAATTTTCAATTTCTGGATTTCCGCGGATGGAAGAGTAGAAGTTCCTGGATTGCCACCAATTGGATCAGCGAAAAACTGGTCATTTCTGGATTTACACAGCTTGGATAGGCGGAAAAGTGGAAATTTCTGGATTTCCGCTACTTGGGTCAATGGAAAAGATGCAATCTCTATCTTACCTCAATTTAAGCCCTAATTTGAAAATTTCCCTTTTTTTATTTACCGATGACATACATAAAGTATATGCTAAATTAGTGAAAGATAATGGTGTGAATATGAAATATACTTTCTAGTAAGGTATAGTAATCTAAAGTATAATGACAAGTCAACAAGTGGTCAAGTGACAACTTGTGTTTTATACTGTAAAATTTTTTGGGAGATGGTAAAGTAAAAGTTTAATATTTTGGTGGCTGAAACTTTACTTTCCCACATGTTGTAACCAACCGAACATGCTATAGTAAATAGTTTGGAAGGCTAATAAGGTTACTTTAGAGTAGAAATTCTGGTGATTGAGATTACTTTACCACTTGAAAAACAAAAATCGTCTTAACTTTAATCAGAGTTGGGCCCATTTTAAGATTGATCTTTGATTATTAACCATGTAATATTATACATGATTAATGTGATGGCATGCCCAACTTTGCTTGAAGTGAAATTTGACCCGAGTAAATGTAAAGAAGAACAATTATTATATGTGGTTTTGGTTTTAGATGCGGATCCCAATGATGGACTTATAGTAGATGAATTAGTTCAACGAACTTGTTAAACTCAAACTCTGAATCAGGCGAATTGAAAAGTGAATCAAATGAACCTACTACATCAAACTTTCTGATTAAGTTGTGTCTTGAATTATTCATTGTGAACTCAAAGTGAAGTTAATCAAACTTTGATCTAAGTAACTATAGTCTCTTCAATCACAACAGACAGATTTATGCTCATTGGCGGGAGTAAATGTGAATCATAGACGATAAATGTGTATCACGGAAAATGTTTTGGACCTGTTTGGTTGTAATAATTTCGAGAATTCTTGTTTGGGAGAATTTGGAATTCTCCAAATATTGTCTCGTTCTATTTGGTTCCAAGCATTCCAAGATTTATTGTCTTAGAGCATTCGGAGAATCTCAGATGTTGTCCCTAAAGTGAAATTTTGGAATGCCCAAGTCTGATTATCATTTCAAATATTGGATATAAGAGGACTCTACATGGCAAAAGTGTCATTTAGAATGCCAATTATAATATATGAAAGGGACTGTTTTGAATTGGCAATTTCAAATTTAATTTTGACCATCTCTTAATAGCATCATTGAAATCTTAGCCACCCTCATTAAACTCCATTTGAGAAATCAACCACGTCATTTCAATTTCATTTCGGCCATCTTGACACAAATTCGACTATCTTTAATACCTATTTAAACTCCTCTTAATTTTCACCTTACCCTATTATTAACTCTTAAAACCATTATGGAGATTTGTAAATGAAATTGGCATATATTGAGCCCTCTTTTCCGTAACTGTTTGAGACAATGAATTATTACCTTATCTGTGCAGAGTCTTCTTCACCATGGGTATCTTTTTCTGTACGGCTTTCTTTTTTTCCTTTTTTCTGTGTGATATGGCCGCAGTCTCATTGGTCTTTTCTTATTTATAGAAGTTAAGGTATTTGCATATTTTTTACTTTTTTTGTGAGATTTTAGTTTCCTTTTACGAATCTTAGTCTCAATTTTTTACATTGATCATTATGCAGAGCACCTATATGTGGTAATGGAAATAGATATATTATTTTTCCCTGGTTGACGTATGGCAACCAACTCACTACCAAATCTGTCTCTAATTGGAAAATCTCATATTTTTAAATATCTTATAATTCTTTCCATCTCAATATTTCATATTTCATGTTTCTACTAAAAAAATTAAGTTTCTATATTTATTATTTATTTAAATTTTCAATTGCGTTGTTTTTAAGAAAGCCTATAATTTTTTTGTGATTGAGAAATACATCTATTTTAGATTTTATAAAATATAAATATATGAAATCAAAATTAAAATTTTTATTTATGTCATAAAATTAAATGATAATTTTTTATAACTTTTAATGCCCGCGCTAAGCACGGGGGCATTTTGCTAGTTTAAATGAATTCTCCTCAATCAAATAAGTCATTTAGATTTTCAATAAGATAAAACTTACAAACCTATTATGAATTCCAGACCGAGAAATCTTGTTAAAAACACTAGCAACCATGGGCCCTAAGTGAAATTTGGAAATGCTCAAGTACGGTCCATCATTCAAAAAATTGAAATTTCAAAAGGCTAAAAATAACTTTTCAAGAGGTTGTTATTTAGAATTCTAGCAAACCAAACACATAATTCCAATTGCTCGGGGTACATATGTTCTAACACTAGGTCAGAAATCTCCAAAATCCACAATTCTCATCAAATGCACCCTCAAGCAGGCAGGCACTTAGGCCCATTTGCTTGTACATAATTGAATTCTTTGAAATTCTAGAAATTATTACTACTAGTGGCTAGAATTAGATGAAGATCCACAAATGGCTATCAAATAACCTCTCCTTTCATGTAATCTGAATTAAGAAAGATGAAAAATGTATACTTAATCATTGCCCTAGCAAATCAAATGAAGATCCACAAATGACTTTCAAATAATCTTTAATCCTTTTCATGAAAATTGAATTAAAGGTCTATTTCTATAGAAGAATTTCTAACTGGAATTTGTAATGTTAGAAACTCAAAGACAACGATGTGATGGTTTCCCCTGTGATTTCTGGATGCTGTGTTTTTTTGCTAGAAGTCATAATCTTTTGTTGGAATTATGAATCCTAGCCATCTAAAAAGTTAAAAGTAACTTTTGAAATTCTTAAAATTGCAACCTCCTTGGCATTTATAGAGGATCAAGTGGAGAAGAAGGTTTAGGAGTTCCACTTAGGAGACAACTTTTGAAGAATTTAAAATTCTCCGGATAGATGTTCTTGGAATTCTGCTAAAGAATAGGCGCTAAGAAAGATGATAAATGTATTCTCAGCCGTTGCCCTAGCAAATCAAATCTAGGAAAAATGAGGTCCCCTTCTACATCTCCATCTGATATCGTTCACCCCTCTGCTCTTTAATAATCCATGTAAACAATCAGGCACTAACTAAAACAAAGGCTTAAAAGCAGATTGTCGAAATTTAACCATATTTTCAAAGCTATACATACGAATCTGCCATTGAAAAATTACACAAACACTATTCCTACCTACATAATAGACATAGATGCCAGAAAATAGTGATAATTCTTCAGAAGAGAATTAAGCATTCAAGCAACAAATAACAGTTTGGTCTTATAATTAAGTAGAAGACAACCAAAGAAGTAGGGTTGCAAACGGGACAGTTCCGGATCGGAACTATAGTGGACCCGGACCTGGACCCATTTTTAAATAATGGTTCTGGTTCTAGGTCCAGTTTTGAATCGGAACCTATTTTGTTGGTTCCGGGCCCCGATTCGAAACCCGAATCCGGTTTCGAAACCGGGTCCACCTAGAGGACTCGAATCTAGTTCCAAAATCAATTCTATTTTCTCTTTATTCTTCATTTTTTTCTTAAAATAAACATATCATTCAACTTATAAAAGTACATCAAGTCTACAACATCCATTATTATACATAATAATGCCAAAAAAGAACTAATTTTAAAGTACAAATTGCAATATCAAAGACTCATATGCCAAGTCTGAGGTCCACGGGTCAGAACCTATATGAACCCGGACTCGTTTATCAATTGAAACCTAAATTAGGTTCCGGACCCGGACCCATTTATGAATCGGAATCTAGAATAGGTTTCAGACCCGATTTTTTGCAGGTCGGAAATTCTGGGTAATCGGAGAATCGGATACCTGTTTGCAACCTTGTAAAGAAGCCACTTGCAATGAAGTCCATGTTAAAACTTACAAAATGGTCATCTGACTCTTAGCGACCATATGGCCAATACTTCATTCCAGAAAAGCAGAAGCTTATATCATTAGATGCTTTTCCATTTAATATGGGGTTTGAATGTGTTATTCTTTTCACCTTTAAATTCCACTGCTTATTTTTTAGCGATCTCTTACTTATTATTTATTTTTCTGCCTCTTAGCAGAAATATTTAAAATTTAAGTGCTTGTTTTGAGCTGCAAGTGGGCCTCTTTCGATAACTGAGGAGTGGACTAAAATAAAGTAGATTTCAAATAAGAAGTGAAGTGGAGAAGAATCAGGTTGAAGTTAACGTAAAGTACTTCACTTCACTCTGTTTGGATGCTTGGTGTGAAGTTAAAGGTTTAGAGACTGAAGTAGAATCGACTTTTACTCAATGCAAAATGAGGTTTTTTTTTTTTCTTAGGATTGAAATGAAATGGATATACACGTGGCAGACAACAAAACTTCATATGTTGGGTCAAACTCATCCAAACATAATAGGGTTGAAAAATCTAAAACGTTAAGACCTATTTAACTTCACCTTATTCTATTTTTCGCCTATCCTAACAGGTCTCTATGACTTTACAATATCTCATGATTGAATGTTTTGTGGGGTGAAATAAGAACGTTAAGATGAAGATTGTAATAAAACACAATATATTAATGAGAGAAAAAAGGCCTAACGTGAAAAGCATCAAACAAAAAATGAAGCACCAACAAGGCAAACAATATCATGCCAAGACATCATGGACTGAAACTAGTACCAAAATTGAGACAATTAATTAGAATTATGCAGCCAACACGCTCCTGGTTGAGTGATATTAGCACCTCGGTATCACACATGTACTCACGACTCAGGGATCGATCCTTGGGACTTGACGTTAGTAGTGTCATTCCTGGCCAAGGCCAACCTAGCTAGCAAAAAAGAAGAGCCATATTCACCTTTTAGTGCATTTAGGGGCCGTTCAAATGAGGAGAAAATTATTAGCAAGAATTGTGGCTAGATGGCAAAATGAGTAAAAATCTCGACATGGAGGATTTCCTTGTGGAGATTCACCATTATTCTCTCGTAGTAATTCTCCACTACATCTAGATTTAAATGGAGAAAACTAAAATATCTGAAAATATAATACATATATATTAGCTAATTGTTAAATAGTCACATGAAAAGTTTTATTAAATAAAAATTTCAATTCAATTTAAGAGAAGGGTGTTCTTCTCTACTCTTTGAGGATAAAATAGTTTCTCCTACTTTTTGCAAAAGCTAGTGAAAGGGATAATTATTTTTCTCCTTAAGTAGATCCAAAAAGGAAAAATATATTTGAAAAAAAAAAAAAACCTTCTCTTTCCTACTTTTAGAGGCCATTTGACTTGGAAACCTCCATAATTCCCAAAATAAGACAGTAGCTTTCCAATATGCGTAGTCCATGTTAGGCCCGGCATCAAATACATTGTAAGCCAACTTTCATTTGAGTGGGATTTGACTAACCAGTGCTATGGAAAGCATGATTGTGAGTGGTTTGGACTTTAGGATGGATCCCACTCACTTACTGGGCTTGCCTCAAATAGGGTTTCAATAGTTTGTGTTCCTCTACTTTTTGTATTCGTATTGCCCTTATTGTGACAAATAAGGTCCACGTTGAAAACACGATATTATCCTACATTTTTATGACTTGACCCATATAATACCTAGTACAGATATGGATACAGATACGGACATGGGGATTGGGTATAACGATTCTTCACTTTTGAAAATATTAAAATTTAATCTAATATTGAGGGCTAATTTATCCGCATGATATGCAACTCCTAGGACTTAATGGAAAAAAAAACTCCAATAAGGAATATTAAAGGCTTTAAACTCGATGCTTCAAAATAGCCGATTAATGACTAATAATCATCTAACATTTCTAGTTGTTCAATATAGCATGATGATTGTTACCACTAGTCTAATTTAATTGTTAACAATCATTTTTTTTAGGCTCTTGGAATTTATGGTTAAGAACATTTATCTACATCTTCAAATACTGGTTGGGTTAGGCCAGAACCCCAACCAGCACCATGCACCATTCCTTCAATCATGTTACTATTTCCTGTGTGAAAAACCAGTTTCAGATTTTTAATCGAAAAACCCCACTGTTCTGACTTCTACCCTAAAATTGAGATTGATTAAAGCCCTAGAGAAAAGGGTCCCTACTGAATTAGAAATAGAAACCCCAAATCACCTCAGCTCCTCTTGTAATTCCTCTTCTTCCACCCAAAACCCTTGTTCTGATCAAAAAAGGAAGAAAAACCCTAAAAAGAGAAACCCCATCTTACCTTGTTCAGCCCATCTTCTTCCACCCAAAACCCTTACTCAGATTCCAAAAACCCTAGAAAAGAGTCCCTCCCTCCCTCCCTCCCTCCCTCCCTCCCATATGGAAGAACAAAGAGAAACCAACCGCAATCCCATCCTCCAATCCTCTTCCTCCTCCCCACAAATTCCAAATTCAGATTCCCAACAAAACCCTAAGAAAGAGCCTCTTCCAATGCAGAAGGAAGAAAAAGAATCAGAAAGAGAAACCCCCAATCACATCCTCCAAAACCCTAAACCTCCCCACTCCCGCCCCAAGATTTTCTTCAAGTCCCAAATCCCAGACTCCATCACCTCCGACCCCGCCCTCAACGCCGCCATCTCCCTCCTTCCCTCCAACTACAATTTTGAAGTCCACAAATCCCTCTGGCGCATCCTCTCCTCCGGCGCCAAGCGCGTCGCCCTCCAGCTCCCTGAGGGCCTCCTCATGTACTCCCTCGTCCTCGCCGACATCTTCAAGTCCTTCTCCCCGGTCGTCGAAGACGTCTTCGTCCTCGGCGATGTCACCTATGGTGCCTGCTGCGTCGACGACTTCTCCGCCTCCGCTCTCAACGCCGACCTCCTCATCCACTACGGCCACAGCTGCCTCATCCCCATTGACTACACCAAAATACCTTCTCTCTACGTCTTCGTCGAGATCAAGATCGACGTCGACCACCTCGTCGACACCATCAAGTTCAATTTCGACCCCACGAAGAGAATTGCGCTTGCGGGCACCATCCAGTTCTCGGGGGCGGTCCGGGCGGCGAAATCTGCACTTTCTGAATTGGGGTTTGAGGTCGTCGTTCCGCAGTCGAAGCCGCTCTCGGCCGGGGAAATTCTCGGCTGCACGTCGCCCACAATTCCCCGCGGCAAGGTTGATGCGGTGGTCTTTGTTGCGGATGGGAGGTTCCACCTCGAGGCGTTCATGATCGCCAACCCGGGGATTGCGGCTTTTCGATATGATCCGTATTCGAGGGTTTTGCTATTGGAGGAGTATGATCATGTGGGGATGAAGGAGGGTAGGAAAAATGCGATTTTGAGAGCTAGGCAGGCGAGGAGTTGGGGAATTGTTCTTGGGACGCTTGGCCGGCAGGGGAACCCGAAAATTCTCGAGCGTTTGCAGAAGCGAATGGCAGAGAAGGGTTTTGCGTGGACTGTGGTTTTGATGTCGGAGATTTCGCCTGCAAGGATTGCGCTGTTCGCGGAATCTGTGGATGCTTGGATTCAGATTGCGTGCCCTCGTCTTTCTATTGATTGGGGAGAAGCTTTTGGGAAGCCCCTGTTGACGCCCTTTGAGGCTGAGATTGCTCTTGGGGTCATTCCCGGTTGGTGGGAGAAGACAACAGAGACACGGGCGCCTAGGAGGACGTTGAGATGTGGGGATGCTAGGACAGATGATTTGGGTTGCAAGAATAGTTCTTGTTGTGCCTGTAGCTCTGCTAATGGAAGCAGTTCAGATGGAGCAAGTAAAACTCCTTCTACAGATTATCCCATGGACTATTATGGTCAGGATGGAGGTGAGTGGAACTGTTCTTATAGCAAGAAGCCATCACCTGTTCAGAGAAAACCGCGGCCTCTTGTGGGTAATGTCATCAGTTCTTAGTTTGTGTCTTTTTTCCTTTTACTCTCTCTGGTTATTTTCTCGTTTGGATGTAAATTAGTTTCTGTTAGTTTATGGAAGATGCAATTATAAATGCTGAATAAAGTGCTTCTCAAAGTGCTTGAAATTTTGTTTGGGTTCATGCATTTGGAGAAGAAATATGGAAGCTTATAAATTTTGTGGCTCTCCATTCTATAAGGAGAATTGGAGGAATATTCTCAGATTCATGTTATTGTAATTCCTTAATAGTCAAGCTTCATGTAACACCATTGAAGGTATAGAGGTTTAGTTTGTTTGATTTGCTTTCACTTTGTGATTCACACAGATCAAGATCCAATGGAAGTAACATTAAGATAAAAATTATAATTACCGTTATGAATCTTCTGCTTCAATTTTCATATGGAAATCCAAACAAATGCCTCACAAATCACATGTAAAGGGTAGTATGATACATCCTTAACCAGAGAATCATGATTCCTTCAAATGAACAGATGCAACTGTGTGAAGGCTGAGGAAAGAGCAGCTTGGTAACTGATTGCTCCTGATACATGTGTTGCATCTTGCATGGTTGGCTGAGATTGTGGATTGGCATGCCTTAATTGTTGTTGAAGTTACTTCATTACTATCATGACTAGTCTGGAGCTGGAGTTGTTGGTAGAACAAATCTTTTATCAATAGTTTTTGGATTCCTGATTATGAAAGATAGGACATGAGTTTTCTTGAATGCCTATCCATGATCACTTGAAGAGCAACTATGCAAAAACTATTAGGGTTCATTTATGCGAAGAGAGGATTCCACTCTCTGCGGATTTCCATTCTTGTAAGAGAGAGGAATCTTGCATTCCTACCCCCTCATATTGGAAATTGAAATCCTCTTTATGAAGGAAAATCAATTCATTTTCTTTGTTTTCCACGAGGAAGATGTGTCTTATCAAACGACTGAAAAGGGGACGCATGCAAAATGCACATCAATTTTCCTCTCTAGTGTGGACCCCTCTCTGCTCACAAATGCACCCTTAATATTGCATGTCTGTTGTTTATTTAGTGCTTTGTGGGGGAAAAAAAACTAAACAATATCTCGGGCTTGTGTGTTTGTATTAGAATAAAATCAAAAGAAGATGCTATTTGATAACACATTTTTTTGAACTTCTCCTTTGATATCAATCTTTAACCACCCCTTGTATTTAATTCCTATGCATGGTTCAACATAGTGTAGAATCCGCATTATCCTTCATAGTGGTTGAGGCTACTATATTATTTTGAAAATAGTGTCACTATAGTATAAAATCTAAGTAGATGCAAGCAATTTTAGTTTAAAATACTATTTTTCCTATTTCTTTCCCTCAATAGCCTTTCCTAAAGTTGTATATACCCTTATATGGTCCTAAATAAAAAAAAAAAAAAAAAAAAACACATAAGACTGACCGCCGCACAAGATTCAAATTTTTTTACTACTTAAAAATCTCGCACCGTCACGCCGCCAACTATCGCCGCGACTGCTACATATCACCCACTATATAGCGTTTTGGCCACTTGATGCTACGCCTGCCGCAAGTGCTATTTCAATCCTTGTTCCTATGTATTTTAATGAAAACAAACAGGGCCTTTTTATGAATGATTGTAAGTAAATAATGCCGTATTTAGTCCTTTTGTATGATATTGCAGTTTGCAACCAAGCTGGACTAGAATAGGCATGGGCGTTGCAGGTGTCTATAGGCCCAACAACCGCCCAGGCTTGGGCCTTTTATCTTTAATTTTTTTCAGGACAATAAAGTAGTTTGGATACACCCAAGATTGTCCAACAGTAGGTGCTCATCTTGATTTGATATACCTATCATATCCAATGAAATCACTGTTTTTTTAACTTTCAATTGGAAATTGGCGAATAAATGGGAATGGGAATTGAGTAGATGGAACTATTGATAACTTTCTATGGTTATAAATAATATATCATATAATTTACAAGATTTATTCAACATTCTTGCTGAGAAAATATCATGGATAATAGCTTCTTACATGTCTCCAAGAAAATTAGAAATGGTGGTAGTGTGGAATTTAGATGAATGCTCTGACTTGCCAAAGATTTAAGTGTAATGTAACAGTGTGAGTATGGCCCACCAATTTTTTCATTCTTTGTAGTGCCACTATTTGAGCGTTCCAATTTATGGAATGCTGTAATTGTTCTATATCAGAACTCATATGAGTTGTAATTTTGTTGGTGAAAGAGTCAGATGATTAGTGATAAACTAGAGGCTTTCTTTAATGCTTTCTGTTTTTTGAATGGCCTACCACCTACCACTATTCAATTGATCTCTCTTTTTAACTCCATAAGGCTTTCTATTGTTGTACTAATCCTATGGTAATTTCAATGACAACGGCCTATAAAAAAAAACATTCTAGTAAACAGATTTAATATCCTACTAATTCTAATGGCTTTTTATTTTTATGATTTTATCGATGTTTATTAGAAAAAAAAAAAAAAAAAAGAGTGGCAGGTCAATACTTGTATTCTCCATTTATGGCGCAGCAGTACAGAGTATTAACTTAAGGTACTAACTTGTCAATTATAGGATGCTCGACTGTGTGGGTAAGTTAGTACCTCATCAAATAATGCACTCTCTCTCTCTTTTGAATGTATTATGTACAGCTCGTGAAACTACGTAAGTTGGATAATCATGCCATATTAACAGGGCTCAAATCACCAAATCTCACATGCGACTTAATTTTCTCAGAAATTACTCTATCATCAGTACAAAATTTATTTTGCTAAAGTTACCATGAACTAGAAGTTAGTGAACAAGGCTAAGCTCAACCAGATTCTTTAGGTTTCATAATTTTTTGAGGAATTGAACCCTAAATCTGATGTTTGAATGGTTAATGTTGGTTCTATTTGATCCGTTAGAATTCACCGAACAAATAAGAAATTGTTAGTTTTCCTAATTAGATAAATCCAGCATTAGGTTATAAGACATTTCGAGCTCATTAAGTTTCATTGTACCTTGAGGAATGTATCCAGAAATTTTGTTTTCAAAGAAGTTTGAACTGCGTAGGTTTTTTCAAATTGCCTTGTGGAGAAGGTATCTGACTGGTGAGATTGACTTGCAGGTCAAATTTTGTAAACATAGTTAAGTTCTACTATCAATGTATGGACCTGCCTATGTTATTTTAGCAGAGGTATGATGTACAGAGATCTGTAAGTAGGTTTGCTTCAGATGTAATTTTTGAAGTGAGTTCATTTTTCTGGAGTTGAAGGGAGGCAAGTATGGTCCGGTTTGCAAAGAATTAAGGAGCCATGTACTGCATTGTGCGCTACACTGAACTTGGAAATTTTAGTAAGGACCTGATTGTTTTCGGAGAATTGAATTCATAAAATGGGAGGTAATAAAAGGATTATTAAATAGGTGATGGGTGAAGGATACGAGGTTTTGAGATATAGATTAGACCTTGACATTTCTAGGATTTGGCATACAATGGTGATGGCGGGGTATTGATTTCTCCTCTTCTCTTAATTCATTTTTAGTGAACTAGAGGTTGTTTTTATGGCGATGACTATTTATGGTTCTTCAGTTTTATCCACTCTAGAAATACATTTCTTAGAATTCCTAGGTATTCGATTCAATGCACACAAATAGACCCTAAAGAGTAGCATGGATTTAGTTTAAAAAAAGGCACGTTGTTGCTTTGATGGAGAAGGGGCAAGGGTTTAAATGAAAAGAAGCTGGCTGTTTGGCTTGATTCAGTGATGATGCTTCTGGGGTCATGGCATGCAATTCCTCACCCAATTTCATAGTAAGGTTACTTTGGTTGTTGCATTGGGAGGAACCATGCAGTACGCATGGTATGAAGGAGAGCCCACACACATGGGAAGAGAATCCAGAGCAGCCTGGATCAAGGGACTTTTGGTGTTGGCTATGGAGACTGGCTTTGAGCCTGGCCTTTACCGTTGGTAGCAGGAGAATTGAGAATTTTTTTTGGTAAATAGGAGAATTGAGATTTTGATGCCATTGTAGTAGTTGTTGATGCCCTTGCTCTGAGATTTTGATGTGGTTCCAGTTCTTATAACCAAATTTATGGACATTGTGAGGCACATTCATCAGATGGCTATTTAGGAATTTAGTATATATTAATGTAAGGCTAATCCATCCACACATACAAACAGAAATTTCAGTACATAGAAGCCTGGGAAAGGCTTTTCCCCGTGTATTTTGGGTTCTGGCTACATGAGTTCTAAACTTATCCACACAAATTTTACTTAAACGGGAACAGCCAAAATATATGTGAATTCCATCTTTTTTGCACTTTTCTCCTTGAATATGTGAGAAATGGTCAGTTTGTAGGGGAAATACTCAATATAGTCTTGATAGCTCAGGCTAAAACATCACATCCTGAACTAATGCAAGCATTAACGACGTACAACTTATAATTCTCATGTTGAAAAATAGCCCGTTGATTGATGGTTATGTTCATCTTAGTAGCACTAGCTTTGCCTTGTGAGTTGTGATGTGACCCTTGTGGGGGTCCTACAATCACTAAGCAATGGTGATTGGGTTGATCAGGTCCATTGTTTATTAATAAGAAGGGCCGAGAGCGTGGGGACATCGGCTTAACCCTGTTCAGTTGCTGGGCCAAATGGTGGAGCTTTGGTGCTGCTCATGGGCTTTAAAAGCAGACTAAACCCAGCCCTGTAGTGAGGGAAGCTGGCATACCCAAGGTGTGAGATCTTGGGCAGCCAGGTGAGAATTGATACCTCTCACTGCTGAGGTAAGAGGCCGTTGTCTACACTAATTGTTAGATTATATATTTTGCTCAGCTTTCCAAGCTTAAGTTGCAGGTTAGAATAATATTACCTATATAATTTATAAAAGAGAGAAAAATAACTAGACGCAACCTAAAATGCCCTACTACTTACGTTTACAAGAAGTTGTAAAATTACTTTATACCGGCTCAAGGGTAAACTTTGATTGGTTGGATAAAAGTCTAGGCCCCAAGATTTGTTGGATTCTTCTAGCCTACCCCGATTGATGAGACGAGGTTGACCTAAAAACATGAATATGTAATTTAATCTTTCAAATTCAACCCAGGCCTGACTGAGGGACAATACAACAGGGTTCTGGTTTGGATCCAACTTGGATACCATCGGGTCTGGTCTGATCCACATGGCTCATGCACAACTTCAAGACCCTCTAGGGTTGCAAACAGGTATCCAATTCTCTAATTATCCGGAGGTTTCAACCCGTAAAATACAGGATTTAAATTTTAGAAATTGCTAAATGAGTTTGGGTCTAGAACCCAATTTAGGTTTCGATTGATAAACGGGTTCAGTTCATGGTACATATAAATTCCAACCCGGGGATGCGGGACCCGGCATACAAGTCTTTAATGTTCCAAGTTGTAGCTCAGAATCAATTTTTGTTTGTTATTTTTATATTTAATCCTAGACGTAGTAGACTTGACGCACAGTTATAAGTTGAATGATATTCTCATTTTAAGCTAATAATAATAATAAATAAATAGAAGCCAGAACTGATTTTGGAACTAGATCTTGGTCCTCTAGTTGGACCTAGTTTTGGAACCGGAACTAGGTTTGGAACCTACAAAACAATCCCGAGTCGGAGCTGGACCCAAAATCGGAAACAGTATTTAAAAACGGGTCCACGTCCAATATGGTTCCGACTTGGAATCGTACAATTTGTATCCAATTATAAGTTGAATGATATCCTCATTTTAAGCGAATAATAATAATAATAATATTAAATGAATAGAAGCCAGAACCGGTATTGGAACTAGAACCTGGTCCTCTAGTTGGACCTATTTTCGGAGCTGAAACTAGATTTGGAATCAACAAAACAAGTCTCGACTTGGAATTGGACCCCAAACAAGAAACTCTAAAATGGGCCTGGGTCTAGGTCCAGTATGGTTCTGACCTGAAACTGTCCTGTTTGCATCCCTAAGACCCTACAGGGAATAGGAGCGAGTTGTGCTACCAACTGGCCCCGTTCATCTTCACCTGTCGCAATGGGAGAGTTACTTACAACCGAGTGGTCAATCTTGATTTTAAGTGGGCCGCACTGTGTAGGGTTTCACCCACCTACATTATGAGTAGGGGTGGCAAAACCTGATCTAACTCACAAACCTGACTCGTATTTGACCTGCATAATCCAACCCATGTCCTATTTGGGTTAATCAAACCCCTGTATATACTTTAATCGTCTTGGATCTGGATCCTCGGTTCGAAACGAACAAGGATTTAGACTCAAACCGAATTTCTCCCATATCTTAAAAGAGGGACGAAATCCTCATTCAGCGAGGGAAAGGGAAGGTTAAGGGCACCACACCAGCGGCCAGCAAAGTTTTGTCGAATATGGAGAGATAGTACTTCTGGAAGGAATAATAACATCTTGGCGAGCCTTCTTCTGTCTGTTTTACGACTCTACCTCCACCAGCAGCAGCAGCAGCCATGGCTCTATGGATGGAACCAGGGTCCGACCCCACCACCGAAAGGGAGCGAGCCGACCTCGATGCCATCTCTGCTATTAAAGACTCTTCTACGCTCGAGCTCAAGGTCTCTCTCTCCCTCTCTCTCTAAAAAGTTTCCTTCCTTTTGTTTTAAATATTGCATAGAACACAGACAAACGCCCTGTTGGTAGAATTTGGAATCAAGTACTTAGAAATTACATGTCAGATTGCCAAGTAGTAGAGAATCTTAATCTCTGAACTGGGTTTGGAAGTAGAACTAACAAACCCCAACTTATAGATAGGTGGGATAAGTCTAATCAATCAAGAAAAAAAAAGGACTGAAAAGGAAAACCCACTTAGTTTTTTTTTTTTTTTCTCTGAAATACACTTGAGCTGTTTCATTCTTCTAGAAAAAAAGAAGTGAGTTTCTTTATTCAGCCAGACATGTCATTGGCTGAAAAACCAACCCTAAAGTTAGATGTCAATGTTGGTAACTAGTTTATCTCAAGTATAAATGTAGAATTTTAACTGTAATAAGCTCAAATATTGAACATGGAGACTTTGGTTTGATTACCCACCAAAATATATTTAAAATAAGAACCCCAACATCAATGTGATAGCTATCCATATTGGACTAGTTCATATGTTTGGAACATATTTATGTTACAAATTGATGAAAATTCTGCACCTGTGGAAAAGAAATGCTTGAAACTCCATTCATATTAGCTTATATGATTCATTCATCTGTTATATATAAGGGTTTTTACCAATGTTGATTGTTCATTATTTCTTCATGTTTTCAAGCCCGTTTGGATGTCTATAGAATAAAATATTTACAGATTTAAATATTGCAAGAATAAAATAGTATAGAATACAATAATGCAATATTATAACAGTATAATATTTTTACTCTTTGGCAATTTTTGAAGAATATTACAGATTTTAAATTGAGCAGTTTGGAAGGTGTTATGATTAAAGTAAATTACATTATAAGAATATTTTTTTATTAAATATTTTGATTTATATGTAATTTATCACATCTAGATAAAAAAGTAATGTGGTAAAGTAAAGTTTAACTTTCATGTTTTTACTATAAGTTACTTTTCTTTTATCACATAAAACCATGATAAAGTATAGTAAAGTAAAGTCAATAAAAAAATAATTACTTTATAACTCTCTCTCTCCCAGTTTACTTGACCACATACTTCATCTGACCTTACTTTACCTTACCTTTAACCATGATATGACATCAATCTTTATTTTACTTTACCACACCCATAAAAAAGTCATTTTTTATTTACCATATAAAACTACGATAAAATATGATAGAGTAAAGTAAAGAAAAGAAACTACTTTACCATTTCTTCCCACTTTACTTCACCTGGTACTTTATCTCACCTTTACTTTACCGCACCTTTACCATCCTGTGAGATTTACTTTTACTTTACTTTACCATAATGTAATCATACACATTATAATGGATTTGGTGAGCTAAAATCTTTAATTTACTCTACCACTTTGTAATAGTCATTTTTAAAGATTCTTATCTTGCAGAAAGTTTTCTACGGGGGGGAGCTGTAGGAGAGAATATTGAGCTTTTTGAAAGAAAAGAATCTTTTCTTCAAATTTTTCTTGAGTTACCAAACGCACAAGATTTTCATCCTTAAAAAATGAAAGATTATATTCTATAAAATATTATTTTCTTGTGTTTTCTTGTGCATCCAAACAGGCCCTTAATGAGGAACAAATTTGTCTGACTCGATGATTAATTATGAGGCAATTTATTTGGCTGTCTTGTTGGAAAGTTGTTCATCCTTAGGTTAGTTTGGAAATCAAATCCTTGTGGATTCCTCGCCGATTTTCCAAGAAGTCGGGGAAAACCCACATTTGGTTATTGTGAATCCCAGAGGATTTTCAGATCCAATCCCCGACCTTAGGATATGAAAATCATAATTTTTACAAATTTACACACTGATACCAAATTTTCTCAGTTATACACATTTATACACACCGATATCAATGTGAATTTCTTAGCTATACAAGCCCTCAATGAGGAATCCGTATTTCAGGGGGTGTGACGGATTCTTTGACTGTTACCATTTGCAACGAGAGGATTCCACACATTGTGGATTTCTGTTTCTATTGTAGAGGGGAATCTTGCATTCCGACACCTTTCCCATGGGAAATTGAACTCTCTATTGAGGGAAATCAATTATTTTTTTCCCTTTTCTTTTCCATGCAGAGAAAGCGTCACACCAAGTGATGGAAGAGTTGGCTGCATAGAACTTAAGTACAATTTTCCTCTCTATCACCGAATCCTCTCATTTATGCCCATAGTTTTGTTGTGAAAGTTGTTTTGTTTAATTGGTAAATGATGTTTTCTTAACTTTGTTCCTTGATTTTTGTCATGGTGCAGGAAAAAGGTAATGAATATGTCAAGATGGGTAAAAAGCATTATTCAGATGCTATTGATTGCTATACCCGTGCAATAAACCAGAAAGCCCTAAATGATCACGAGAACTCTCTTATTTATTCAAATCGAGCCCATGTCAATTTGCTTTTGGGGAATTATAGACGTGCTCTAGAGGATGCTGAGGAGGCTATTAAGCTGTCTTCAACAAATGTGAAGGTGCTAAACTTAAATTATATGTTTATTCATTGTGTTAAAAACTTGAACTCATTTCCCTTCCTCTATGGAAACCCTTGTGGTTCAAGTGCGCATATACATAAAGATTTTTAATTCATGAACAAAACTAAAGATCTTAAAAAATGTTTTGATATTAACTTATTAAATTTTTTTTCTTCTTGATTAGTATTTGCCGCTCAGATATCCAAAAGAAGAGCAGGTCTTGTTTGTTTCAGTTGTCCACTTTTTCATTTAACTGAGTAGCTAATGTTTGAAAATATTGGTTGTGAAATGAGCATGTATTTAGGCATTTTATCGAGCGGCCAAAGCTTCCCTCTCTCTAAATCTATTGACTGAAGCAACATCATTCTGCCGAAAAGGACTTGAACTATCTCCATCTAATGAAGAATTGAAGAAGTTGGCAGTGCAAGTTGATTCACGAAAATCTGAAATTGAAAACCGCGAGGCTCAAGTTTCAAAGGCCATGACCACAGCTAGGGTCAGTTATCTGTTTTGCGCTAGATTTTCTTCATTAAATTCTTAGCTTATGCCCCATTCCTCATTAAATTGTGTAGAATCTTGCCTCTGCATTGGAGAAAAGAGATTTAAAGCTGGGGAAGACGATGTATCAAGAGCTCACTGGAGTGAAAAAACCAGTGTTGGATAAAAACAGTATTCTTCACTGGCCAGTTCTTCTTCTATATGCAGAGGTTATGTCCAGTGACTTCATTGAGGACTTCTGTGAGACAGACATGTTCTCAACCCACCTTGACATGATATCCTTCCTTGCGCCTATTTTTTTCCTAAATATATATTGTTATTGTGGCTAATTCTGATACATATGTTGAATATTACTGCTGGTTGGACGTAAGAACTTGTGGATGTCCTTAATTGTCAAACATGTTTTCAGATAGTGATCCTTCATTACCATGGGACAAGGAAGGTGCTTACACCTGGAAATCGATTGAGCTGTACTATGAGGTGTGTGTCATCTTTGTATTCATTCTCTATGGTATTTGGCGAGTAAACATGCTCATACGCAATAATTCACGAAATGTTGGTTTGAAAGTAATTAGCAGTCGCTGAGAATGTTTTGTGCAATGTATTACTTCGTGCTTTTAATATTAGCAACATGTCCTTAACATTCATTAAGCAGAGAAATGAAGATAGTAGTTTTTGTGGATAAACTGGATGCTTGATGGTCCATCATTCCTCCATTTTATATTCACTAAATGGCTTAATTAAGGCTGTAATGAAGATAATTACGAGCTGTACAGTTGAAATATCTATCTAAAAGGGGAAAGTAAATATTCTTACAACACATCATTTGACTATATCAACCCCACGTGGGTACTTATGGTACTATGCGTCAAGACCCATTTAAAATACAATTGGGCCTGGGCCTAATACAAGGGCTTGTGTTAACATCGCCCCTCAATTGATGCTGGTCAACCAGCAACAATTTGCGAACCAAGAAGTCATGATGTGGCCGAGGAAGACTTTCGGTGAACATATCTACAAGCTGTTGGTCAGTGGAGACATGTGGAAAGACTCATGACGTTGTGATCATATTCATCCCGAATGAAATGACAGTCCACTTCGATATGCTTGGTCAGTTCATGAAAAATGGGATTTTCAGTGAGGTGAATAGCACTGGTATTATCTGCACGAGGAGTAACAGCTTTGGTATGAGGAGAACCAATCTCTGAGAGGAAACCATGGAGCCAAATAATCTCCGAACAAGTTAAAGACATAGCTCGGTACTTAGATTCCGTGGATGATTTAGAAACCTTATTATCCACATTAACCGCATTAGAGATATCGGGTCTATAGTAGACAAGGCTCCCTACTAAGCGCCTGTAAACAGTGGGTTAAGCCAGAAGATCACACTCATCTTTTCTAAGTTTAGCATTTACTTCTGAAGGGTGTGTCCACGGGAGTGGAGTCTTGAAGACCAGCTAGGGCAATAAGATTGGTGACATACTTATGTTCATGAAGAAAAATCCCTTTCTTAGTTTGTTGAACTTCGAGGCCTAATAAATACGTTAATGGACCCAGATCCTTAATATGAAACGCATCCTGAAGTGAAGTTTGAAGTTTGCGTATCATATTACTATGAGTACCGGTGATAATGATATCATCCATGTACACCAAAAGTATGGTAGTGCTTTGAGCTGTAATGTGAGTGAACATGGAGGGATCATAGGGGCTTTGCATGAAGTCCAGCCAAAGTAAAGTAGTACGAAACTTCTCAAACCAAACCCTAGGTGCTTGTTTAAGACCATATAATGAGCGTCGTAGCTGAGCAACGTCATTTTTAGAGGTAGAGGTGTAGCCTTGAGGGAGGCACATGTAGACCTCTTCCTTAAAGATCCCCATGAAGGAAAGCTTTCTTCACGTCCATTTGATAAAGAGGCCAGGATTGAGTTGCAGCAATGGCAAGACTGTACCAAAATATGTCATCTTGGCTTCATGAGCAAAAGTCTCCTCATAGTCAATACCATACTCTTGTTGATTGCCAAGTGCCACTAACCGAGCTTTATAGCGTGCCAAAGAACCATCGGGATTCAACTTAATAGAGTATACCCACTTACATCCAATGGGTTTAGCAGAATTAGGATAGGGTACGACATCCCAGGTGTGGTTCTCCTTGAGTGCATCAAGTTCTTCCTGCATAGCTTGTCGCCAACAATCATATTGCACTGCTTGTGAATAAGAGTTAGGAATATGAACAGAAGAGAGAGTGGCAAGTAAGGAGGTATGAGTAAAACCAAACCGATCAGGAGGCCGCGAAATTCAAGTTGATTTGCAAAGAGGCACAACCTGACTTGGATCAGGTGCGGAAGTGGGATCAAGTGCAGAAGAGGTAGTAGTGTCAGATGGCTCTGGTGCAATGTCTCTTTGCAATCTACGTCTCTCATACACTGTTAGGTTTAAATCGTAGATCAATATCACAAAAATTAGGAACAAATGAAATGGATGGAGAATCAACATGATGCTGGAAAAAATATTGATTTTCAAAGAAGACAACATTTCATGAGATCCGGATGTGCTTCACCTCCAGATCATAACAAAGAAATCCTTTTTGGCCATTTGCATATCCCAAAAAAACACATCGTGATGATTGGGCGGATAGTTTTGTTCTTTCCGTTGGGAGGAAGAAGAACGAAGCACACACACCCAAAGGTACGAAGATGAGAATATGTGGGAGGCTTTTGAACATACGGTAGTAAGGTGTTTGATACTTGGTATGAGGAGAGGGTAACCGGTTCAAGAAATGAACTGCAGTTGAGAGAGCTTCTGGCCAAAATCGAGCAGGGACAAAAGATTCCAAAAGAAGGGAACGAACGATGTCCATAAGGTGTCTATTTTTCCTTTCCGACGCTCCATTTTGTTCTGGAGTGTAAGGACATGTTCTTTGGGATATGATCCCCCTCTGTTGTAAAAATTGTTGAAATCCCTTGGAGACATTCTCCACCCGAATCAGAATGAAGAGTTTTAATTGAGGTGGAGAATTGGTTTTCAACATAACCTAGGAAAACTTGAAAAGTGGCAGACACTTATGACTTAGAACGTAAAAAATAAATCCATGTAAAATGACTGTAATCATCAATAAATGTAACAAAATATTTAAAATGAGAATGTGATACTATTGGTGCTATAGCCTAGACATCACTATGAATAGCTCAAAACATGTCGATGCCAAAGAATCATGCATGGGAAAAGGGAGAGTTTTACTCTTGCCCATTTTACAACTATCGCAATCAAAAGAAATGTCTTTGAAAGAGGTTTATTGTCATTAAACGAAGGAGAATTTAACAAGAACATCAATGTTTTAGAATTGGGATGCCCTAATCTTTTGTGCCACAACTAGCATTTATTTGAACTAGAAGCACAAAGTAAAACAGATGCAGATTTATTCCGATCCAGTGTAGACGGTTGTAGTGGAAAGAGTCGGCCACACTTAGGCCCCTTCGCTAGTACCTTCCTCGACGCTTGATCCTGCACAACACAACTAGAACGAGAAAATGAAGATTATCAACAAGTTGGCCAACAGACAATAGATTTGTAGATAATTGTGGAGATAGAAACGCATGATGCAGAGGTAAGGAATGGGGGATATTACCAATAGAAGTTATTGGAATACTACCCCCATCAATTGTATTGATTCGGAGGTTTCCATCATAATGTTTTAGGTGAGATAAATTTGAGGAAGAACAAGATACCAGGTGGAGGTTGAGTGTTTGGTCTACCTGAAAGACCAAGAGTAGAAAATGCATTTACCATCATCTGTTGTACCATATCCAGAGTCATAAAGTAGAGGATGAAGCAAGTGGTGAAGGTGTAGGTAGGGTTGGCAAACGGGTTGGGCCGGGTCAGAGGTGGACAACTTGTTTTGGACCCCAACCCGTGACCGACCCTTTTTTTAAACGGGTTGTGAACCTTCAGACCACACCTGATAGGTCTCGGGTCGGGCTAACCCATCTAACCAGTAATAAATTTGGGTTGAGTTGGGTTGGCCCGACCTGCGTAACTTGTATGTACTGGTAAAAATAAGTAAAAAGTGTGTGCTAGGTGAACTTGTTCTCATAACCATTGGGATTTGGAAGGTAAACATAACCACTGCACGAAATAACTTTTGTATACCCCTACCAAAAAAAAAAAAACGTAACTACTGTATACAAATATTTATCCAAACAATATTAAAACTAGTTAAATGTGGATGAGAACCTAACCACTTTAGAGTATTTAAACTACTTTGGAACATTGGCCAGTAGTTAGACTTTAGCTATGAGGTATTTATAAAAGTAACTATATTTTTAGACTACTGACCTCTATAGATACTGTAATTATTATTTTTTCATACTTATGTGTTGTACTTTAAGCAAGGTGGCCAAGCTTTTATTTTTTTTATAATCATTATGCAATAAAACTAAACCCAAATGAATATATAATATATGTAATTGATTAATAGAAATAACAAGTTTTTATAATTTATAAAAATTAACAACATTATTGAATAAAGACAAATCCACACTAACAATGTAAAACTGAAGAAGAGGGGAAACTTTCCGTCTAACTGATGTGCTACCATGCATACCTGCCGAGGGAGAAAGGGTAGAGTTTGATTTTATTTTATTTTTGTGTGGCTTTGACTTTTCTAAATCGTGAATTATGTAAAAGGTGTAAAACACTACAATAGACCCCACCTATTAAATTCACAGTCATTAAGACAAACATCCATACTATTTGTTGGATATCCCCAAGTTTCAACTCAACCTGGGTTATTTCCATCGTCAAGTTTATTCTCAGTATAAAAAAATAATAAATCCTATCTGGATATTTATTATCATATTTTTCATCAAAAACTTAATCCAACAGTAGGACATTCTTCGATGAAGATAAAATTTTGGATTGTCCTATGTACTTGAGAAAAGTTTACTTTGAACGGTTGGATTTCAAATTTTCAATACTTGACCCTCACCATGGCATTCGCACGCTTTAACTCAAGATTTATCAAAATTAAAGCCTTAAACTGAGAGTGAGTTGTAGCTTTTTATTTTTGTAATGGTTTGGCGGCAGTGTTAGCAAATGGCCAACACCTTCCTTCTCCTCCTTCAATGTTTATTTATCTAAGGGATTTGCATAAGCTCGAAAGGAAGGAGTGGAGAAGGGAGAAGTCACATTTACATGAGATCCTAAGCTTTATTTCACAACCCAAACCGTGGATTCTCAAAATGAAAAAAAATAAAAATTCATATCATATATTATTTCTAATAATTCTTTAAAAAAATAAATATCAATATAAAAGACTTTATACGGGCCATGCGGGTTAGGCGGGTCAACCCTAACCCGACCTGTTTTTCTGCTGGTTGGAAAAACCTAACCCTAACCCAGCCCGTATTTTATGTGGGTCGAGTTATGCGGGTCAGATGCGGGTCGGGCCATGTTTTGCCACCTCTAGGTGTAGGTGTGTTGGCAACACAACTTAATGCAGAAGAGGACTCATCCATGGTTGCAAGGTTGGCCTTCAGAGGTTGAGGACGCCTCCGACATTCGGAAAGAACATGGCCCTTGCGTTTGCAATAAATACAATACTTTTGGTTGTATTGAGTAGAAACATGGCCATATTTTTTGCAGCTATAGCATTGAACTTTACGCATCTACCGGCCCTGTGGTTTATCTTTAGCAATATAGGCAACATCTATAGGACCCCCAAGAGCAGTCTGCACAAGAACAGCCTGTGTTGCTAAGCACTGTTCTTCTTGTAAAAGTTCACTCAAGCATGTTTCTATGGAAGGTGAAGGCACTCGGCTCATCAAATTAGATCGGACATTTTCAAACTCCGGTCGCAATTTCATTAAGAATTGATCCCTCTGACTAATCGCATGGATATCTGGTACCGCATTTAAGGAGTCTCCAGATTGACTTGAATAAATAATCTCGGTATAGTCAGTCCACAAACGAACAAACTGAGAAGAATAATCCTGGATGGACAGACTCCCTTGAGCATATTGTGAGAGTTCATGTTCTAATTGGAATTTGCGTGCAAAGTTTCCCTATTGATTTCAAGTAATTTCACACGTCTTTTGCTGTCTTATAGGGGCGAAGATTCAGAATAAATTGAGGGTCGACATATCCTAGAATCCAACTCATGATCTGAGCATCTTTTGTCTCCCATTTTGCCACAACTTTTTAGGTCATCTTTGGGTTTAGTATCAGACCCATCAACATGACCCCTCAATTCTTTACCTTTAAGGTAAATATGTAATTGGAATGCCTACGATGTGTAATTTTTCCCATTAAATGTAATAAGAGAAATCTCACTCTTATCCATTATCAATTTCACAGAGTTCTGAAAGAACCAGTCAAACCAAAACACAACACTTGTTGTGTAAAAAATCCATGATGCACACTGAACAAACTTCAAGCCAAAACCAGCAGATAGGTGGTAAAGGAAATCCTGTGCAGAGATTTTTTTTATTTTTTTGAAACAGAATGCTAAAGATCCCAAAAATCAGGCTGGGCGAACAATATAATAGCCACAAGAATGCTGGCTGGTCATTGATGTGGTACTCGAATCTAGATCCAACTCCAAGGATAGCAGACTATTATATTAGGCACCTTGGTAAAAAATTGACTCAAATTAGACCGTTAAACACGAAGATCCATGGCAACAATTAAAACAGTCTCTAAAAAACTGACGACAGAGAATAAAACTCTGAAACTGACCTTGAAGTGCTCCAAAAATTCTGAATAAATTTCCAGAATACTTAGAAGAAATGGACGACCTTGGCTGGAGTGATGCAACCTAGGGTTAGGATGCAAGTGCTGGAGCACAATTAGGGTTCCACAGGAACAATCACGATGAAGAAGACACTCTCCAACGAAACCCACAACAGGGGAAATTTTATTAACTTCAATAATCTCTAATCTGAGATCAATGATCTCTACAATGCTTTATTTATAATAAAATACTTACCCTAAAAACAATCCTAATCAAAGTAGGAAACAAAAATCCTAACCAAATTAGAAACTACTCCTAAATGCAACTTCTTAAATAAAAATTAGAAACTAATAATAATTATTAAAGAATTCCTAAACTTGCTTGGGTCCCACAATTGGACCACGGGACTTGTTCCAACGAACAGATATTGTTGCCGCATCATTCTCCCCTAGTTGGAAAAGAGTTCGACCTCTAACTCGACTCTTCTTCTTGTTGTTGCTTTTGTAAATAGTGTGCACTTGAAGTGCTTCCTGGATGAGGCGAGAACTTGACCCTTTCTTTGGTGGTGTCGGCTTCATAGGACAGAGTGTTACTTGCTTTTCACCATGCATGAAGGTGTAGGTGTTGTTACGCATTCCATTAGTACCATTCTTGTCATACATCCATGGACGACCCAATAAGATATCACAACTATCCATGGGTACCACATTACATCAAACTGTATCTGTATAGTCTTCTCCAACAGAAAAGGTAACGAGACATGCATACCGTACTTGCACTTCATCACCTGTCATTAACCACCTAGCAAAATAAGGATGATGATGCTTTTGAACTTATAGCTGCAATCGATCAACAAGAGCTTGAGATATAATGTCTGAGAGCTTCCTCCATCAATAACTACTGTGCATACTTGACCCTTAACTGTTCCTTTGGAGCGAAAAATAGTTTCTCGCAACCATTTCTTCTTAGTAGTTAATAGAGTGTCAGTAAGTACCATGAGAGAATCAATATCCTGCTCAGGCAGAATGTCATGCACTTCCTCTGTGTCATTCTCTTTAGGATCATCATCTGGTGCATCTTTCACATCACTTTCATTCTCAATGAGGTGGATGCGTTTTTGGACACTCCGCTGCACGATGCCCTTGTTGTTTACAATTATAGCAGGTAATCTTAATTTGACCTTCGGGCTTGGTGAAAACTTTCTCTGAGGAATCACTCGGTTTAGACCCTGCAATTGAGGAATTCTTCTGCATAACCCATTTAGCTGCATTAAGCTTTTTGGCTTGATGGTTTGCAATTCCCTCAGCTTTGATAGCATGCTGAACAATCTCATCAATATTATCAAAATGCTTGAATGCAAGGATATCTTGTATGTCAAGTGTAAGCCCATTAAAGTATCGGTCAACTAAGACATCCTCCTCCTCATCTAAACCACAACGGGCTTGCATGGTCATAAACTCCTCAGAATACTCAACAATTGTCTTTGATCCTTGTTTCAAATATTGAAAACTGGCATGCAGATCTCTGGAGTAATTGAGAGGGATGAATTTTTGCTTCAATAGGTTTTGCGTCTCGGTTCATGTGTCAACGGAGTCAATTTGTTGGTTTCTTCGTTTCCATTGGAACTCGGCCCACCAGATCGCAGCATAATTGCGAAATCAAGTTGCTACTAGTGTAATCTTATGACCATCCGTCATTGGCTTGTGTGCAAAAATATTTTCAACACACACTAACCAATTTAGGAATTCATCCGGTTTCAATTTTCCATCATATTCGGGAATCACGAGTTTAATACCCAAATCACGATCAACATTGACTGCATGTGGATCTCGTTGATTCCAATTATGCCTTCCATCATCCCGATGATTTTCCTCACGCCGAACAGTTTCCAAATTAATTAATTGGGTGTCAATTCTTTCAAGAGACTCTTGCAATTGAGCTTGCATTTGAGCTTACATTTGAACCATCGTTGCGGATAATTGATTAACAGTTACCGATAATGCCGCAACCGCATTCCTCAAATCATCATCATTATGAGAGGAAGATTCCGCGTCAACCTGCTTCTTGGGAGGCATTTTCGTGTAAAGCAAATTTAAAATTTTTGACTGACCTGATGTGTAGATCTGCTCTCCACGAACACACTGGCGAAAACGGATCTGAAATCGGACGGTGGATGAGCTTGATATAGCAAAATTAAATTGTTGTTGTTGATTTGGTCAAACTTTCGTTTGACTGCTCCTATGATGAAATAATATGTAGATTCTACTAATGGACTTTTCAATGGGTTGGATCCACTTGAACTGACCCGGATGAGAAACCAGGTCCAAGCTCAATTCTAAGTTAGCCCATGTGTGGAGCACACCTTGCCTCAACCTTCGTGCTGCTACAGAACAAGAGAAAAAGGGTGTGGCTTCCCTTCTCTTTGCTGGAAAATGAAAGGAGAAGGCTGGAGGGTTGGGGGTCTTGGGGCACTTGACGCAACGAGAGCTGGGTTCTGGCTCCGGCGATAAGAAGAAAGCGATGGAGAGATGTGGCGAGATGGATGGCTGGTGGTGGAGTGGTGCAGTGTCGACGATGATGGTGAGGACAACTTGCAGTGACGAACCAGGTACGTTGTTCGCCCTCTTTGATCTTCCTTCTGCTTTCTCTTTCCTGTTCTTCTGTCTTTCTGCTTCTTGCGCCTCTGCCTTTTTTTTTTCTTTTTTGGGCTCGGGATCAGGGGATCTGGGAATGGGGTCGTCTAAGATCGGAGAAGAGGGCGGGCAATGGAGGCTGAGATCGGCGAGATGGTGTTTGGGAGAGACGATTTGGGTGTTTTTTTTGGGTTCGGCTTTGAGGGGATTGGAGTGGGCGACGAGTTCTGGTATTTGTGGAATGGGGATATGGGAAGGATTTGCGGGTGGGTTCGATAGGGAGTGGTGATGACAGGGTTCCGGGAGGGCAATTTCTCTGAAGAGGGTGGGCCGGATGGATACGGGTACACGTCGACGATCGGGGATCGTGCGGCTTTGATACCAATTGATGCAACCTAGGGTTATAATGCAAGTGCTGGAGCACAATTAGGGTTCCACAGGAACAATCACGTTGAAGAAGACACTCTCCAACGAAACCCACAACAGGGGAAATTTTATTAACTTCAATAATCTCTAATCTGAGATCAATGATCTCTACAATGCTTTATTTATAATAAAATATTACCCTAAAAACAATCCTAATCAAAGCAGGAAACAAAAATCCTAACCAAACTAGAAACTACTCCTAAATGCAACTTCTTAAATAAAAATTAGAAACTAATAACAATTACTAAAGAATTCCTAAACTTGCTTGGGTCCCACAATTGGACCATAGGACTTGTTCCAACAAACAGATATTGCTGCTGCATCATGGAGTGTTTCTTGGCCCGCACTCGAACTAGTTGAGAGCCCGCCCACATGGAAACCTGCCCGCTTGCACCAGACCACGGCATGGACCCACACTTGAACTAGTTGAGAGTCGGCTCTGATACCATAACATTCATTAAGCAGAGAAATGAAGAAAGTAGTTTTTGTGGAAAAACTGAATGATTGATGGTCCATCCTTCCTCCATTTTATATTCACTAAATGCCTTAATCAAGGCTGTAATGAAGATAATTACAATCTGTACAGTTGAAATATCTATCTAAAAGGGGAAAGTAAATATTCTTACAACACATCATTTGACTATATCAACCCCACGTGGGTACTTATGGTATTATCAGTCAAGACCCATTTAAAATACAATTGGACCTGGGCCTAATACAGGGGCTTGTGTTAATAGTCCTTAGGTTACTGTAGTTCGAAAACTTGATCAGCATCCATTTTCCAGGTGACCGACTTGTAGTGGACTAATATGCTATGATACCCGGATACTTTTGCAAGCCCAACGTATCCATATTAGACCGATATGACATTTGTATTGGTACTTGATACTGTATTGATACTTCTAGGGAACAAGTTTAATATATCCTATTTATAAAGTCCATTATTTCATATAATTATTTTAATATTTTTACTTCTCAGTTCTCACCATAAAAAATAGTAGAAAGGGATGAAAACAATGATAGCTTCATTGATTCAAAAGTGATCTAAAGAAAAAATTAGGACACCCGTATCCATATCCATGTCTTAGATTTTCAAAAGTGAGGAGTCGTATCCCTGATCCCTGTATCAGTGTCCATATCCATATCCATATCTAGTTCTAAGCATCATAGCTAATATGGTGCTTGGAGCTCGCAAATCATCAAAGCAAACAAGCTAACTATTTCCTAAAAATTAAATGAAAAGTAACTTCTATTAAATATTTTATTAAATAGTTTAATGAATCAGAAATCAGCATTAATTCAAAACTAGTCTCTACTCAGATTCATTTCACAATGGGTTTCGAGGTTCTTGACATGGTAATATTATAATTTACTCTGATGAGCTGGTGGGCAAGTTGAAATAACATAGTTGAGCCCTTTCCATGAGATAATAATGCTTTACTTCTTTCTGTTAAAAAATGCAGTGTTTACCATACATTTTGTACAACTGAATATTCCTTTAGTCCTTTAGGAAACCTCAAATTACAACTTTGGGTTTTTTTTTATTTTAATTTTGTTATATTTATTTTAATTTTTTATCGTTGCCAATGGAGATTTTTTTTGTTTTCTGACACCTTAATTGATAATTTTGTAATAGAAAATGGTCATCCACTGAGTTACTAATGGATCGGTTTTCAAGTAGACTTTGTTGACTTTGTGTGTCGGGCATTTAAGTTCATATCAAAATTTAAATATTTCTACATCAGTGACTCATCTTTGTCAATCCTCTGATTCATCAGTCTGGTTCTGGAATTATACTATCAAAGCGGGAGGTTCTCAGGTATCTTCTAGAGGGCACTGCTGGTTCTCTTGTCAAAAGCATCGGCGATGATGATGAGAAGGAATCAGACCTTTATTCAAACCATTCTTTGACATCAGGTACTAACCTAGTTTGAGTTTCTCTTTTATCTTCTCATGTAATGTCCTTTTTCCTTGTTTACAAAGTTCGCTTTCAACATTTTCATTTTTTGGAATGCAAAGAAGCTGCATAAGGCTGCCTTGCTAGAAAAAAGTGAGAAAATTTGATTCCTAGGGATGTCACTGGCCTTTGATTACCCAGTTACCTGAAGGACCTGACTAAAAAAAAACTGGGTATGGGCCCTTATTTAGGACTATTGGCAATCAGGTCTGGGTTCAGTTGGATTGAGACCCAAATACCTGCTTACCCAAGTGATATGTATAAAAATCATGTATACCATATAAAACATATATTAATATTATTATGTATCATCATGTTAGAGAAGTTAAGTACATGTAGCAATGGTATGTGCTTGGAGTCCTAGACGTTAGGTTAATGGTTCAGAACTCTCTCAAAACATGCAATTTTTTTAATGGATATCCATTTTGAATCAGGTCTGGAGTCTGTTCTGAGTCCAGTGGTTATATTGAATATTGGGTTTTAAATAAAAAGAGTATTTCAAGAGGTTATATTGAAATCATTAAAAACAAATATGAAGGAGCGGTAACAAGTGTGAGAACTACCTGTGGAGGGATGGGTGAGTTTCCAATGACTGCATGCTTGCGTTAGGGGCCGGCCCTAAGTTCTTATCTCTTTACACTGATTATTTATGAGTTAATTATTTATATTCAAGAGGAGGTACCTTCGTGTATGCTGTTTGTAGATGATATAGTGTCGGTGGATGAATCGAGAGGTGGTGCGAACACAAAACTTGAGAGATAGCGGGAGGCTATAGAATCCAAGGGCTTTAAAAGAAGTCGTTCAAATACAGAATATATGGATTGCACTCTCAGTGGGCATATACAAAGAGATGAAACTATTGTGAGAATTGAAGCTCAAGAGATACTACATAGAGATTCATTTAGATTCATTGGCTCAATTATTAGTTAGGATGGAGAAGTTGGGGAAGATGTCAAACATAGATAAAAGCATGATGGTTGAAGTGGAGACTTTCTTTTGGAGTGCTTTGTGATTGGCACGTACTAACAAAATTGGAGAAATTGATGAGAATCTAGAGGTGGAAGTGTGGTAAAAGTAAAACTAGGAAGGATAGAATCTGAAATTTGTACTTTCGGGAGCATTTAGGGGTAACATCAATAGGTGATAAAACAAGAAAAACCAATTTGAGAATCTAACAGCGACGGCGCCGGTGAGGAAAAGTTTTTCAATACAGGTTGGTGGCCTACTAAGGAGAAGGTTGGCCAAAGAGGACGTTGATTGAAGTAGTAAGAATAAATCTGAAGAAGAACAACCAATCCGAGGATTTGGCTCAGGATAGATCGGAATGGAGAAATAGAATTCATGTAGCCAACCCCGACATAGTTGGGGCATGGCTTTTATGATGATGGAGAGGAGGTCATATGAGTACATCCATCAGCTGATATATAAGCTTCATTGAGGACATATAGATTTTAATAATGTTAGAAGATGGCATGCCAATATCGTTTCTATGAATTAGTTGAATTTCTAACTACAAGTCCAAAGTGGATCCAACTCTATTGAACAAGAAAATCAAGTGCATTCGTTTTAAGTTCTTATAACCTCCAAAGGTGCCAAATTGAAAAATAAATTGAATAAACCTACCCAACGAGTTGGTGAACTATGTAGGTCCTCTGCTGCAAAGCCGACTATGGACTGGAGTAAACTTTTGTAATGTATTTGATTGCAACTCCTATTGTAATCTTCATCCCTTTTAATTTTCCTCTACAAAATTTCACATTTGATCATATTGTCACATAAGCGAGCAGAAATATGGCTGAATAATTCTTTTCCTTGACCAATTCTTCAGGAAAAGGGTCGGGTAAATGGATCAAGGTGAACGAAAAGAAAACCCTCCACGATATCCTGCAGCAGCCGAACTTTATTATCCCTGGAATTCCAGGTATGTTTTTCTTCAAAGCTACTTAATGACATCAATCTTACAGTTCTACTTGAGACTTGCGAGGCATGTGCTTTTTCTTTTGTATTTACATGTTTTCAGTGTTCTACGTTGTCTCGAACTGCTCTCCATTTTATAAAGAGTTCAAGGCTGGGAAGTGGGCCCTACCATGAGATCATGGAACTGTCTGGCAAAATGATCGATTTGGTTTGAATGACAAAATCGCAGTTCTGGTCAGTGCTAGTGTTAGAAGTTTTGAGATTATTTAGTTTTAAGTTTTCCCTGTTGTAACTTGTCATCACTGATCACTGCATAAATACCACACAAATTAATTGGTACATTAGAAAAATAAAATTTAGACTGTTGGTTAACTTGTCAAATATATTTCTGCTTAAATGGTTTCCTTATGCATATGTAAACACTGTCAGAGATATGAATCTAGCATTATTAAGACTTTGTTATATCCTAGTTATTGAGTTTGGTAGCCTTTACACAGGCGTAGAAGGAAAAAGAGGGAAAGAAAGCGTCTGACAACAAGACATCCTCCATTGAAAAACACACAGTATTAAATTTAACTATTGCAATCGAGATTCCCAATAACAGGCTCATGTCTGGTCAGGCGTCTTATTACAATATGGATTGTCCACATTCTGACTATTCTTCTGCTGCCATCACCAAGTTTAGTAAACAAGCTTATGTTGGTTTCAGCTGCCTTCAAGTTGATGGAAGAGCCATGACACATGAACAGTGTCTAAACGCTGCTATATGACTTTCAGCTGTTTGTTTATCATTACAAACTGTCCAAAGTGATCCTTCGTGTGCTTTGGCATTTGATTCAGTTACTAGTACCAACTGCTCATTGGTACTTTGATATGGACATGGTGAAAGCGATTCAACTTAACCCAACCCAACAATTTACACTATGACTGGTCAACTCAACCAAGCTTCTAGCTGACATTTGTAACCCGATTCATAAATAGGTCTGATTCAGGTACATGTTATCCATAGTGCTCAACCCAGCATGGCTGATTGCCGGCCTGTCTTAAAGCATACATCTCCTCTCTTTTTTGGTAAAATATAATTCATATACTCAGACACAAAATTTCTGTTCTTACAACTTCGTTTACAAGTAGAAAGGAATTACTAATCTTAGGATTAGATAAGAATCATTATCCAGTTCCTTTCCAAAATCTTATCCCATAACCCTCTTTCAACTTGCAAGCATGGTTCTAAAACTCTACAGAAGCACTGATTTTTATCCAATGCTGATTTTCTCCATGCTTAGTCCATCACTTAAAATTTATTAGATTCCATTTTCTCCCCTTATACTCCACTTCGTTCTTTAATTTACATCCAAAGGAACCTAAAAGAAATTATAAATAAAAATATACAACCTCATTTATCTTCTGAACATGTTTTTTAGGTTTTTGTTCTTTTGACCGGAACAACGGAGATATCAGTCCAAGGATTGACCAATGCATTCTCTCAAAGCTAGTTTTAAAATCATGATTGCAAGTTGATAGAGTAGCCATGATGCCTTGCAATGATGCAAATCAAACTTAAACAATGAAATATACACCACCAAGGCCTCTATTTTGTTGGTTAGGCGTCTCTATTTACAGGGGGTTGCTTACATGTGGGGTGTTCATGGTTTGGGCTGAGCCAGGTTAATGCTTATCTATTTTTCTGTTGGAAACAAATTAGACTTTCCAATTAATTTGTGTGTTTGAATGTTTGAGTTGGTGTTAGATACTTAGAAGTTAAAATGAGACCTAGCTAACACCGACAGGCCTAGAAACATGGTAAAATTATGTTCAATGTGAGCCAGGTTTAGACCAACATGAAACGCTTGCCTGCAGGTAAATGTGGGACCATGTTTCAGGGATCTTAGGGCTCCCATTTGGATCATTACAACTTGGTCACCCAAAGTAATATATTTACTTGTAATTGATTTTGGTGGAGAACCAAAAACCTGTAACTTAACAGGTAATCAGGTTAGCCAGACGCATGAAGCCCGACCCAATCTGCCTGCACTTGGTTGCCAAAGATACAAAATGGGGCCTAACAGCGATGTGAATCCCTGGAACACCTTTTCCTGGAACTCTTTTAAACCATGTGCCTTGTAAGTACAAATTCAATGTATTACATGTGGATCAACCGTTTTACAATCCATCTTAGCAGACTTGGATCGTGTTCAAGCCAAAACCATTTTCTGTAACATCCTAAACAGCAATTTTGAGAGACCTTTGATTTAACAGATGCATGGACTTTAATTAAAGAAGATTCCTAATGAGGACTATACTATGTAGCAGTAGTATTCAACAAGGCCATTGGGTTCAAGCTGTTGATCGACTTGAGGGCATCAACAATGAACCCACCATCCTGACATTTTGGATTGAAAGTCATACCCCATCACGGGCACACAAATTGAAATTATGCAAGAAAACAGCCTAAATCGAAGCATTCAACCGTCATTTCCATTATGGATTCAATGTCTTGTAGTCTAAAAGACATGGATTATAGTGATTGCAGGGTTTGCAGTAAAATTACAGTGAGAGGTAGGGGGCAGTTACAAAAAAAATCCCAAGCTAAAACCATAACTTGCTAGCAACTTTTAATTGTCATTTTCTCTTCCTTCTTTTCTCAACTCATATTTCAGTCTCCTGGGCATCAGTCCTCCCTCTGGACATATGGATGATGCGACGAAGAAGAAAGAGACTCTTTTTTATCCCTCAAATTTTGCTATCCATGCATCACCACTCTCTGACTAGATATTTTGGTGCCTTAAGACATTTTGGTAATGCTTAGATATTTTTAACAATCCAGAGCACTAGGCTGTATGTCATGGCCCAAATTCCGGGGCTCTTTCAGATTTCAGATCGTGATAATTTAGCAATATTCACCATAAATTCGATCAAATAATCTCCACAAGGAATTAGGTATTTAGATCAAACTATAATTTCAATTAACTTATAAAAGTCAAATAACATCCATAATTACTAAATAAGCAAAATTCCATATTCTGACTCAAATCAAAGATGTCCTAAATCATTGAATAAATTTTCTAATCAAGGAATAATCCCTCTATCAACTATTTGAATTTTTCTCGCTCTTTCTCTCTTCAGCCACGCATGCTAAAGTCTACGGGCTGAACGTCGTTCTGCTCTAGCCCACCTGCAACGTGTTTACTTGAAGAGGGCAACACAACATCAGTAACATTAGTGAATAAATTTTTCTAATTAACAAACACAACATAAAATAAACATACAAGTCTCAATTAACAAGTTAAGTACAATTAAAAGCTCATCTAATTACATATTCGTGCCCCATGCACCTACCACAACACCAAGGCTAATCATATACATGTCCACCGACTACCATGGTCTTGTTTCATCATCCAGTCCACTAAGGACTAGCCAATACAACAACCATCAATATCATCCACATCCACCAAGGACCAACATCCAAAAATCTAGGATCCAATGCATAATATCTTATAATTACTTAACAACCAGAATTCAATATTATTAATAATTTACACAATCTGTAGTGTGGATCCAACCCCTACACAATTCATTGGTTGCTGCCCCAATTCTAATCATAATCGGTATTGATTGTTATAGGGGTGGCCCACACACAGCATTAATTAATCACAGTCCTTATAATTAATCACAATCCATATAATTAATCGCAGCCCACGAACCTTGATTTATCTAAGTAGGAAGGTTAAATTTGTAAAATTATCAAAGTCCAAGGTTGTTTCATTTAACAAGTTCCAAACATAGAGAAGTATGATATCTCACCCCTGTACACAATGGTATGAAATCCACTGGGTCCCACTTGGCAAATCCGAGATCAGACCTAAAGTTCATGGTCGCCCAAGGGTAGTAAACCTTCAACCCTCCTTCGTCAGTTCAAAAATTCCCAGTGTATGTAAGTCACGTATGGTGCAGGATAGTCATAAGATGGGCCACCAAATGGGACCCACTTCCCTTGGGTCTACCAGCACTGGGGTCTCCCAGGGGTCCCCTAAAAGATGTGTGGTACTGATCTCAGATCAGATGGGCCCAGTGGTCCCACAACCACTGTCGACCATAACTGGGATTTCCTCCCCATTCACGCCTCTGGGATATAATCTACATGGATGGTGGCTACAGTAGGGCCTAACCTCTATGGGACCAGTACCATCATGGTCGTCCATGGGTCCCCTTCAGGATCCATGGGCCAGATCCTTGATCAAGTGAACCAGGTGGTTCCACTACTCCCAAACGTAACCCCCTATGTGGACGACCAATGCCTGAAACTGAAACTGCATTATCAAGATGATCTCAGCACACAATGACCCTAAGAGCTCTCCATGAAGTTTATACACTTCTGTCAAAACAATTTATCAACTTCAACCCTCTTTCTATTCCATTGAGTGAAATGGTCTGAAACTCATTGAGATTTGAAATTATTTTGCTTCCCAAAGCAGATAAACTGGGACAGACCCCAGCTCTACATCACCATGTGGTGGTCCTAAAATCACATGTTCATACTCAAAGCAGATAAAAAATTTTTGTGTATAAAGAAGAAAGGTTGATTTAGGTTTTTTTTTTCCTGAGATTTCCTATAAGGCGTGGGAGCTGTTTTTGTGGTCAGTGCAGCACAAACATTTCCAAATGAAATAGTGAAGAAAAATCAGCAAATTCTGGAGTTAAAACCATAATTTTGGATTGCTTTGATAAGTATTCAAAATCAAATGAGAGAATCTTCAAAGATGTGGTGATAATGACTCCAGATCCTCTGTGGCTCCGGCTCTTAAGAAAATTGTTAAGTTACTCTGTGATTCCGACGTATAGATAATCTGAACAACTCAAAATAAATTTCCTTTCTCTTCCTCAATTTTCACGGTAAATAGGAGTTGGGCTAACAATCAAATCTATAATACACATGTACGAAAAGTGATGGATGTAATAATGGCCTCCACTCTCATTGGAAAGTAATTTGGATTGGGTCCATACAAGAAAGGGGCATTTAAGATTTGATTGATGGAACCTGCTGAACTGACTCATGAATTTAAAAGCCTTAGCAGATCTGGACCCAGTGATAAATTATGTATGTTATAAGTGTGGACCGAACAAATTTTTTTTTTATAAATAGATAGGGTCCAAGTCCAGGTTTGTGTCCTTGGACTAGGATCCAGATTATTGAATATAAATAGCCTTCAGATCATGAGCCCAGCCATGGACCATGGTACAACCTCGGTAAGCCCTCATCTGAGACTGCAATGCTACAAAAAATCTAAGCCTTTTGATCGTCCTCCAAGAGCTGTTGATTAAGAAGAAACCACAACGTTTTTCCAAAGAAAGAGCTCAGATATTACATGGCTGTGATCTTCTAATCTAGAAATCTTTTGCAGTGGAACACCATACCAAATTCTTTTCTTTGAGGTATCATAGGGCCCTGAAGCCTGCTTTACAAAGACATAAAGCCCATACATATAGGCCCATATGGGCCCACCACAACACCCTCACAAATTCCATCCTTGAGAATTCTTTTAGGCAAAATAATATTTGGTGACTTTCTAACATTTCTGGGGCTTCTTGGGATTACTAGAGAGATTCTGCTTAAGTAAACAAAATTCACTTTAGTAACTGTAGAGCTTTCTTAGCTTGGGATAGCTCCAGCTTGAAAGGGCCCACCTGAAAGCATGGGATCACGAGATGTGCAGGGGTGCAAACGATTGATGGGAGATGCTGCTTTCAGGTACTCAATGTCAATTTCTGCACAAACAATTCGGGCAAGTGTCAAATTTATAGGGCAGTATGCCAATTGCCAAGGGCACGGATAGATACTGATTACAGGTGGGCCCCACAGACTTGCATCATTCACGGGCGAGAATCATATAGATAGTCTAACGTAATTTATGAATTCTTAGTTAAATATTTTCAAATTTAGGAAAATATCATTTGAAAGTCATCATCAAATCCTTGTCCTAATTATGTTGTGGTTGGCTACATGAGTTCTGATTCTCCATTTCAATATATCCTAAGGTGAATTTATAGATAAATTGCACTTCTTCGAATCTATTTTTACTACGCTCATCTGCATCTTCTTTGGCCTATCCATTTTTCTTGATGTGCCATCAACCTCTATAGTCAAACTTATCTTTACTGGAGTTGTACCAACCTACGCTAGACATGCATAAACCATGTCAAACGTTTCCTTACTGACCTGCATTTGAAAGTGTGAGTTCAAGATTGTGATGATACTGTGAGATTATCTAGGTAATATGAGGATTCTATAAGGCTGTGCTCTTTTTTATTCGGTAAATACTCACATTCACACACTCATCTAATTCCCTCACTATCAACACTATAGCCAAGACTTGATAGCTCCTTGATTCAGTAGAAGGGGGGTGCCTCAGCATTGATGGAGAGGATGAAGGGGATTATAGGCCCAACAAATATCTTGATATCAGAGATTCTTAACTAAACCTGCTTCAGCTCTCCCGATCAGTGGAGTGGGCCCCACATTTTCAAGAAATTTAGGATCATGAAATGTACAGTTTCCAGATGCTTACATTTTCACGAGTCCTCCGAGCATCCAGCTCTCTTTTTTTCATTTTTCATTTTTCATTCCTCCTCTCTCCAAAATCCAGTCCTCAAAGCAAAACGCACACACCCACCAATACCATCATACATAAATACGCACAGAGCCCCTCCTTGAGACTAAAGATTCTCAAAAGATAAAGATAGTTGAGCATACAAACCCACACACACAAACCGGGGAGCGAGAGAGAGGGAGAGGTTGCTTTGTCTTCATGGGCAACTACAGATTTAAGCTATCTGACATGATGCCCAATGCCTGGTTCTACAAGCTCAAGGACATGGGAAAGACCAGACACCACCGCATCTCCCGCTCCATGAATAAGAACCACCACCCTCCACCAACACCACCTTCCAAACACCAACCTCATCTCTCCCTCCCCAGACAATCCTACTACTACTCTTCCTCTGACCACCCCAATTTAGACAAATTCCACACCTCCCCCATCAACCCAAAAGCCTCAGACACCTACTTCCCTCCTGAACCACCAAGGAAATCCAAGAAAAGAAGTAAAAGAAAGAGCTCCAGATCCAGTCCCAAGCTTGTTACCTCCTCTTTCCCTTCTGGTTGCACCTGCCGCACCTCCCTCGAATCAGTCTGGAAGCTCGACAGCTCCTCCACCTCCCCCGGCAGCCCACCACTCTTCATCGACACTGCTGCTCCGGCATCCGACGCAGTCCCACCACTCTCCGACCAATTCGATGGCCTTGCGACTTGGTCTAGCTCTTGCAGATGCAGGGTCCGCTCCTCTGCCACAGATATAATCATCGACGTCGACGAAAAGAGCGCTCTCCCGCAGAAATTCGACAGGTTCAATTCAGTTTCAGAGCTTGAGCTCCCACCCATCTCGACAAAGCCAGCAAAACCCAAGAAAAAAACAGAGCCCATCACCAGTACTTGTGTTGAATTGGAGGAGAGAAATGCACATGGGTCTCTCTCTGCCAAGGTCTTGAAGGAGGGCAGCTCAAAGAACCTCAAAGATGAGAAGATCCCTGGTAGAAGGTCTACTTCTTCTGTCCAAGGATTGAAATTGCGCGCGAATTCTCCAAGGCTCGCCAGCAAGAAGATTCAGGCCTACAACAGGAAATCTACGTCGATATCGACATCAACAAACCCGAAAACGCGTCAGCGGAAGAGCATCTCGGAGAGCGTTGCCATAGTGAAGTCCTCGTTCGATCCACAGAGAGATTTTAGAGAATCCATGGTGGAGATGATTGTGGAGAACAACATCCGGGCGTCGAAGGACTTGGAAGATCTACTAGCATGCTATCTATCCTTAAATTCGAATGAGTATCACGACGTGATTGTCAAGGTGTTTGAGCAAATCTGGTTCGATCTTACCGACATCCAATTGTAAGAAAACTAATGGAAAATTGAATAGTATGATCCCTTCACATAAATAAGCTTTGCTATCAAGGGAAACAAAACTTTCTTGTATTTATTAGTTTAGCTCTTCAAATATATAAATTTTTATCTCTTTTGTTCTTTTTAACAGTGATAGTCATGACCCTAGATAATATGCATGTTTTTGAATTGTTTCAGATATTTCATCAAATTTTATCACAACTATAGATGAATCAGAGGATTTTATCATCACATCCTTGTTTTAATTTGGTAATTTTGATGAATTCACCTCTGAATGAGCCTATGAGGAATCACACTCCATTTTCTAGTGAAAGTAATGATCAATTTCAGCGTGGAAATTCATATTCTCTTCGATAGGACAAACGTGTTTTTGGAATGGGGTGGAAGACTCGTCTCAATCATGTTTGTTTGGGTCTTCATTACATAATAGCAGAAATGTTCTTTCACGGAATTCAAGTGCTATGGAAACCACTGGAAGACATATCTCAACCATGTTTGTTTGGGTCTTCATTACATAATAGCAGAAATGTTCTTTCACGGAATTCAAGTGCCATGGAAACCACTGACCATATTTCTAAATTTTCATTATAATGAGGACATGAGTATCTTTCAATTGTAAAAGGAACCTGCAAATCCACTATTTTTGTATGCTTCCTGAAGATGCCAAACAGGATAGATTTTTCAGATTTGGGTTGCAGTTCTTACAAGGAAACAGTTTTTGCAGAGAAACACCAGCAAGTATGAGCGAGACAAAAGAGCTTACATGTACCATATGAAAGCTTTTGTGGATTCTCTTTGGATGAAAATGAAATGAATCAGCAGTCTAAAAGAAAAAGGTCATGGCCATTTTTAATGAGGTGGGAGCTTTCAATTGCCTAGATGTTTCATCTAGTGGGACCCACCCAAGATAGGCATTGATACACAAATCTCCTTTATTGCCAATCAGCTTCTTGGTTGACCTTGCTTTTTGGCATCTGAATGCGGACCCATTGCTACAGTTTGTTTCTAGCCTTCCACTTATCTAGTCCATTACATAATAGAATACAAATGCATGGTGATGTGTTCTTTTTAGTGCGCACTTTCGTAGTAGCCTCACCAGATGAACGGCCAGGATGACTGAATGATGGGCCCCGTATGGGTAGTTAGACCGACTGTTTAAACCAAGATGCAAGACCTTACAGTGTTAGTGTTAATTCATCTGGAGAGTCATGCACTCATGCTACATTACATGTGAAAAGAAAAACCGGAAACTAGGGCGGTCAATCGTGTCGTGTTAACGAATTCGGTATTAAAATCACCTCAACGCGTAAACGATCCGTTAAGTTAATGGATCAAAAAATCCAAACCGAATATGACCTATTAATTTAACGGGTTATACGACCAAACCTGTTAATCCGTTAAATAATTAAGTCATTTCGAAAATTAAAAGAAAATCCATACAAAATATATATAAGGAGAAAAATATATAAGCCACACGAAACTGTTAGTGAGGATCTCGAGTAGATCCCACCTAAAACCCCACTATAAAAAAATAAATTTTAATTTATTCTTTTAGAGTATAAATTAATTATAGCTACACTTAGGAACTAAAAAAAAAATTAACGGATTAAGTGGGTTGTTAACGGGTTATTAGTTTAATTCGTACAAGACCCGTTCACTTAACGTATTAACGGGTTGGACCCATTAACGACCCGAACCCATTAACAGCACACCCAAACCCGTTAATATCGTGTGGGTTCGTATCTTGTTAACGGATCGTATTGCATTTTGACAGCCCTATTGGAAACATCTTTCAAAAGATCAAAATTACAGCTCAGTAATTGCAAACTTTTTACCTTTTCTACTAAGATCGACTTGGATATATTTCAGAAGTGGAAAGAGAATTTCCTCAAAAAGAACAATTGTTTAGATGTCCAAAAAAAAATACATACTCTTCAAAACCTTACTTATGATGCTAACATACCCTGACAAATCCCAAAAAAGTACTTACGGAACTGTTTCATGGGTCTGGGCAGGCAAAGAAAAAGGGTCCTTTGTAAACTTCAAAACTGCAATCCAAAGATCTTTGACATTTACCATTTCGTCTTATGCGTTTATATCTCATTGGGAAAAAATATATATATATAAAAAAACAACAACCCACTAGAATATTACTTTATACTGCTATAGTGCTATGCCAAGATATTCCATGGAAAATCTTCTGCGTAGAAGACTCATATGGGTATATTAAGATATGCCAAGCCTTATTACACATTCCTCCCACGCTCCCCCTCACGTTCATGCTCAACAAATTTCATGAATGGGCTTGTTACGTGGGCTATATAAGAACAACAGGATCAGAACCCGCTCTGATACAATGTAAGAAATTATATACTAATCCTTGATAGGTGGAAAGCCCATACAAATATATCAATTATATTACTTACGCGATATGGATGTAGAACTTCTCAACAGAGGACACCCTAGAAATTCAAAATACTCAAATAAATGAACAGTAAGAATAGGAAGTAGGGCTCTACTACTACAAAATCAGGTTGAAAGTTAGGGATTTTTAATAAAAACTGCAGCAACCCATGATCTGTAATTTGACTCCTTCCTAATAAATAAATGAATAGCGCCTCATTCTCGAATCAACAGTTGTGTGATAATATAAAATCCAAGTCATTAGTCATTACACATGAAAAAGAACAGGTGGGAAAGTAAAAGTAGCTTTTGAAACAAAGAAATGGGAAAGTGAACATAAAATTAAAGTAGATAGAAGCTTTTTTCCACAGATTGCAAAATCATTTTACTATAACTACCTTCAAATTTGAATCTATCTTCTCCCAAGGAGAAATTAGAAGCATTGCATCTTGGCTGTCCTTTCTTACCCTATACCGTTCAGTACTTGACAGTCTAAGTAGGAGAGGATTTCTTGGAGTCCGCACTCCCAAGAACCGAGGGATGAGAACCAAGATAACCTACTTACGTGGAAATGCGAGTCACACAAATGAGAAGAAAGACCACAAATATGAAAAGAGCGGCACAACCAAAAATCGATCACTGTGCAGCCAAGTGGCATCCCAATTAAGCAACCCTGTATTATTTTATTGGGGTCTTCTTATGCATATTTTTTTCATTATTTTAGCAAGGAACATTTTTATTATCAAAAGCTTTTAAATATAAAATACCTTTTTCAGTATATAGGGTGACGTATTTTGTACTTAAAAACTTCTCATAATGGAAGCGTCCTTTACTAAAACAGTGAAGGAAGTATGCATAAGAAGACCACCCTTATTATATATATATAGTTCTCTTGGCAAAACCATATTGTCGTATTGTTGATGTCCAATATTTACTGCCGTGTGTTGAAAGGAGTAAATTCCGGCTCTAACGTGTGAGAGGCTTCTTCATTTAACTCCACTTGCCCATATCACCAAGTAGGACTCCTCGTTCAAATGGTAATGAGCATAAGTTTTTAATTGGATGTCTAGGATTTGAATACATCATCTTTTTTTTTTTTTTTTTTTGTTGGTGTAAGCCTTTTTTCCGATTTAAGTGGAAGACATTTTTATGTACATGTGGGCTCTTTTTTGGGTCCCAACCCCCTTTATCTGTGGTTAAAAAAAAAAAAAAAACACCCTCACCCATGTGGGAATTATGTGATCATGTTTTCTACACTCATTTCGAGCGTATTCCTATGAACTATTATATTTAGGACAATACAGGCCAAAGTTCAACGAATTTGGTTCATCTATTGTTTTCAGAATCTATATATAATGGAATACTTACAAATAAAACCCTGTAAACTCATGCACCATTTGGGTGGCTAGGGTCATCTTAGATTATCCACAAATGTTATGGGTCCCACATTCGACCGACGGTGTATGTAACAAAGCAATCCTACAGAGGATGAACGGCCTGAATAAAGTGGGCCCCATCAACAAAATGTTCATCATGCCCCCCCTTCTAGTTTCTTATCAACGGCTAGGATAGAATAGTAAAATATCGTTCGAGTTGTCGCGAGAACGAGTGGAATCAATGGGAAGGGAGAGGAAAGCCCGCAGACAGACAGAAAAATCTTTGAATAGCGGCGAGAAAATGTGTGGGATTCGCGTGTCGTTTCTTTCTCCGACAAGCGATATTATGTATCGTATTGACTGTAAGCGGTGTGTGTTTTTTTCTCTCGTGCGCGCCGTTCGGTGGAATCTTTAGCTGACTATTGGACGGTCAGGATTCTTTTCGATGAGTGTCGGTCGACTCGGCTGATCGGGAGGAACGAGACCGTCATCAAACAACAAGATAAAAGAAACAGACATTTTTCAAGCCGCAGTTTCCGCGCACTGGGTCCTATACACGTGGAATATTCCGTAAATCAGGACCATCAATTTAATTGCATCACGTGAACATGGTGGATATCAAATCAAAGAGAAAAAATATTTTTACAATTCAACTGCCAACATGATGTCTCCATTCTCGGCGGCCGGGTTTTGAGTAGCTTGCATTTTCAATGGGTAAGATACCCGTGCCATACTCAGAGTATCCTTTTTTTTTTTTTTTGGGAATCCAAATAAGTAATTGGATTTTGAGCGCAAATTTGTTGGTGAAGATTCAAAAGTAATCATCAAATAATCTTACTTTTTAATGAAAAATATCCAAAAAATTTAAGGGAGAGGGAGAAATGAATACCCAATCATCACCGTGGAAAATTAAATTCTGCTTAATCATTTAAAAACCAAATTTAAGTATTGTAAATAGAGTAATAATTAATTCCAGCAAAGCCCGGAGTCATTTGAGCCACTATGTCTAATCCTACATTTTTGTCAAATATCTCCAGATAAACAACACAACCATCGATATCGTGACTTTGGCCGATGCATGAAACAATCAAATATGATGATTTCTTTTATAAAAGTATATAATGCAAATGTGTATTAGTTTAATGTCATAACATATTATTATGATTAAAGAGGATTATCATAGCATTTCGGTGTTGTAGGTCATGTCCGCCACGCTGCCTACCTATTGAAAATTCAAACCACTCAAAATGAAGCCGTACTCATATTTCTAGGAATTTTTATCCTGATCAATTGTAGTAATACATTTCTCGTTTATATCCACCATGTTCACTTGATGCAATTGATGGTTTTTTTTTTTTGCATATGGCCCACCAAAATTTCCAAAAAATCTCCTATATATTTTGTGCATTTTTTTTTACCCCAATTGATAGTTTTTTCTCATATGGCCCACCAAAATTTCCAAAAAATCTCCTATATATTTTGTGCATTTTTTGAACCGCCCCCCCGCCCCCCCGTGCCCCTGCAAAAACAAAATTTTTTTTTCCTCCAGAATCCGCCCCTCTTCATAGGCTTTATGCTTAGACTTGACATATAGGGCTTGTTTCGTTATCAGAATTCTAAGAATTCATGTTTGGCAGAATTTGAAATCCCTCCTCTTAGTGGAGCATTTGAGACTCCAACAAAATCCATAGGGAGTGGAATTCCATAAATTGCAAATGGTCATATGTGACCATTTACGTAGCTGAAATTTTAAGTTTTGGTGAAAGAAGCATCGTATTAATTTTAATTGCCAAGAGACAAGCCATCATATAATGTCCAAAGAACCCTACCATTCTAAATTCTTGTTATAGGTTTTTTATAAAGAAATACATTCTAAATTCTTGTTATAGGTTTTTTATAAAGAAATACGCCCATACGGTCTCAACTATTTATGAGAATCCTATTTATTTATTTATTTTCTATTTGATCCAAAAATCTTGGCTCACACTTACCCTACTCCCTTGTAGACTTGCAGTACTGCAAGCATAGCCCCTCTCGTCTAGTGGAACTGTGGAAGACTAAAGTTTTACCTTGTTTTTTGGACCCAAGAAATTTTTTTTTTTTAAAAGCCCAAATTTCTTCAGCTTTAGAGGTCCCCTCCCCCAAAGAAAAATTTCCTAGTGCCACCACTTATTGGCGATTGTGTCAGCTTTCCAATTATATCAGAAAACAGTCCTATTTCTAGTCTTATTCATTCAAATGAGTCCAAATTCTTTCCCATCAGGATAATAAAGAAACCCCCCCAACCCTGCAAGGTTTCTCCACATAAATAAGTTCCTATGGAGGGATGAAGAGACAAGTTGCACCGGGTGTGTTTTTATTGTTACAATTTGCATACCTCTGTGGGGCTTCACTTGGAGGCTGAAAAAAAAAAAAAAATGCAGCATGATGGTCGGCTTCGATGTAGATCAAACACTACATGCTATTTCATACCAACTAAATGATCCTTCTCCGTAGCTTTGGGTCCACAAAGCTTAATATCTATGCATCGTGCAAACTTATTGTATAAAAGTTCAAAGGTGATAAATATTTAGATTAGTTTCAAATAAGGATTAGTGTCAATTCAATGTGAATAATTGTGAGTGAAGCAATTAGAATATTTGTCATAGGTGGGGGCCGTAAATATGAAAATGGAAATAGAGATACTAAAAGGTGTAGGACAATTAGCATATATAAACTGCAGGGATCCTAAAAGCTTGAGCTAAGATTGCTCAGCTTCATTTAGGTGGTATGTTGAGATGAATTTCCAATCATATCTTTGATGGTGCAACGGTCAGGACTTTGCAGCAATTGTAAGAAAGAAAGGGAACTTGAGATTAGACTAATTTTTATTATTTTTCAATGAAAGTGGAGGGATTGTTAAAGGAGGTTTTCCTATACAAATTTTTTCTTGGTGACCAATGCCACAATCCCACCCTACTCAACATAATATTGTCCTTTTTGACCCATATACATGTGCTCAGCCAGTCACCCCTCTTAGTTGGAACACATTTAATTTCGGAGTTCTTCTGAAAACTAATACCGCATGACTACGATATTTTTGATGTAAGACTTTGACGTGCTAACCAAAGCATCCACCTTTACTCATGCGGACTCCCTTTTCTTAGGTCACGTGATCACTTACCTCTTCTTACATTAAGGGATTTACCCAAGCAAATGGGGGTCTCCTAACCCAAGTTGAGATACCTACTTAGACATTGCTTATACTACTCTATTTTTGTGATTATGCAAGATTTTATTGTGATACTGCAGAATTTTATGAGATTGTTGAAACTTAGTATTAAAATATAAAGAAAATGTGCAGTTTTATGCAACATCTCATAATTTAATAAAAATATTGTAATAATACAATAAAGTTTTGCCATATCTAAAAAGTAAAACACTAGTGTAAATATCTCTTACTTTGATTATCAAGCACGAAAATCGACGACTGATGGCCCCATTGTTAAAAGATGAAAAAGGTAGATGTGAAAGGCCAAAGTCAAAAGACCATAAATGTTTTCAAATGAGATGGCCTAACTTGCACGGAGTGGAAAGGATGGAAACTAGTATTCATTCAAGGGATCATTCAATGATGAAGAAATGAAGAATAAATGATCACTTGTATAAATTTATTACTGAACGCTCACCCCCCATGTTTTGGCCCATCCCACTTTCCCATTTATACTATAAAATAAAGGGAACCTCTAGCTATATGACAAATTAAGTATTTTATTCTTGTAAGGAAGCTGATGATTTGTGGGGCAGTGACATGAAACCCGACCCTTCAAAATGCATTATGAATGTACTATTCGAGTGTGTCTTGTCTTTTTGTGGGATGATGATTTTTAGGGCAGTGACATGAAACCCTGACCCTTCAAAATGCATTATGTATGCACTACTATTACCAAATATTCGACTGTGTCTTGTCTTTTTGTGGAAGGGTCAAGGTCTTTAGGTTAAAATCTTAAATTTCCATTATATTCGGGGTTTTGTCTAGTAACGACTTCACATTGCAATTGCTTCACCAGCTCTACACATTAAATTAGAGAACAAGCATTGCTGTTAGTGATGACTTCACATTGCAATTGCTTCATCAGCTCAACACATTAAATTAAAGAACAAGCATTGCTGTACATTAGTCATATACGATGGCAAGAGAATTATTAATTACTACCACTTAACACATTCGTTACCTTTAATCCACCTATGATGGATTGCCAATGGTCCCCATGAAATTCAAGCTTGAGAACAACTTTTTGCGAGGGAATTATTTATATTAGAGAGTAGCTAAATGCACCCTCACACTACGTCAAAAATGTTAAAATACCACATATTTGGGCTTTGTTAACATGGCTCACTGCTGTGATTTGTTTTCACCATGTCTTGTTTTTAATAACCACGATCTTAAGTTGTGGCATTCTCTGACTTAATATTTCAGTCAATATCTAACGAATCTCGCTCCCACCCCTCCCCCTCCCCCTCCCCCTCGTTTTCTTTCTTGCCCGCGCCATTTTATCTTTCCCTCTCCCACCCTCACTCCCTTATCTCTCTACTCTTTTCTTCCAGACCTAATTTAGTGGGCGGCCAAAATCACCACTTTTACCTTTCTTCCGTTCTTCATTCTCTCTGTCTCCCAAGATCTTGAGATGCCCAAAATCTGGAACCCTAGTTGAAGCCCTTTCTCCCTCGATTTCGCAGAAAACCCACCAGGTAAATCTTTAGACGATCAACTAAAATTGCAGCAGATGCTTGTTTTATTTTTCTTCCTTTTTGTGTGCAATTGAGTTGCAACCGATGTTTTTTGTTTTGATTTTTAAGACTATTACTTTGCAAATCTTTTGCATTTGATAAGCCTCGGCCAAGCATATCACCATCCATCTATTTGGCATCATTCATGTGCTGATAACCTATCTATTTTGAGAATGGGTTGTGCTGAGAATATTCCCCGGTGAGAATGGGCGAAGCTTAACTTGTTTGGCAATGTTATTTAAGATCTGTTCTAAAAAAATAAAAATAAAATAATCAAATCAACAGAATCATGTTTGAAAATCCCAAAACTGTCTTCGTAATGTAAAGGATATATACCAATATCTAAGTAATGTTGCATCCTCGTTTCTACTTTGTGTATATGTATTTTGGCATCACAGATTCCGTGATCTCCCTAAAATCAAAGCAGGGCATGTTTTAAATAGTACAATTTGCAGAGAAAGGAAGGGATTGAAACTAAGAGGGTTGATGACTATTCAAGGTATGGGTACATTTACTTAGTGCGCCGTAAGTCCGAATGCTTTGAGAAATTCAAGGAGTATAGGGCGGAAACGGAGAAGTGTTTAAGTAGGAGTATCAAGACACTACGATTTGATCGTGGTGGCGAGTATCTCTTTGGAGAATTTAGGGATTACTTAGCACAAGAGGGGATTACATCCCAGCTGTCTGCACCAGGTACACCTCAACAAAATAGTGTCGCAGAAAGAAGAAATAGGACTCTTATGGATATGGTAAGGTCAATGATGAGTTATTCGGATTTACCTAATTCATTATGGGGGCATGCTCTAGAAACGGCTGCATATATTCTAAACTTAGTTCCGTCTAAGTCAATACCTACTACACCCACAGAACTATGGACTGGGCACAAGCCCACTTTAAAGCATGTTTGGATTTGGGGCAGTCCAGCACATGTGCTAAGAGGGAACACAGATAAGTTGGAACCAAGAATAGAAGTTTGCATTTTCGTTGACTATCCCAGAGGAACAAAAGGTGGTTTGTTCTATAACCCTCAAAATCGAGAGGTCATTGTTAGCACCAATGCTCGATTCTTATAAGAGGATTATATCATGAACCACAAACCCACAAGCAAAATTGTTCTAGAGGAATTGAGAGGAGAAAGACCTACCCAAACTTTTCCATTGCCAATAGCACAGGAAGAGGCACCAAAAGATGGAAAACTCGGCGTTCCATTACCATTTCGTAATGGGAGGATTCCCGAGTGTCAAGCTAATGATATTCCAGGTGAAACCATCAACATGATGGGTGATGAGCCGGATCAGCATGTCGGTGATGGCACACTAGGATTAGTTTTGGCACAACGTGACACTACTCATACACAGACATAGGATGTGCCTCGTCGTAGTGGGAGGGTTGTTCGTCCACCCGAGAGGTATATGTTGTTGGGAGAGTCATACGACAGAGTCCCTGATGAGCTAGATACCGAACCCTGTAACTATAATGAAGCAATCCAAGACAAATATGCAGAACTATGGCAACAGGCTATGCAATCAGATATGGATTCGATGTACCATAATCAAGTCTGGGATCTTGTAGAACCACTAGAGGGGATAAAACCTATCGGTTGTAAGTGGGTCTACAAGAAGAAAAGATGGGTGGATGGAAAGGTTGAAACCTTCAAAGCTAGGCTTGTTGCGAAAGGGCTTACTCAGAAAAAATGTATCATTTATGAGGAGACTTTCTCGCCAGTAGCTATGCTGAAATCCATCAGGATGCTTTTATCCATTGCATCTTTTTTCGATTACGAAATTTGGCAAATGGATGTCAAGACAGCTTTCCTTAATGGAAGTCTTAACGAATGTATCTATATGGTACAACCAGATGGATTTGTAGCTGAAGGCCGTGAGCACATGTTGTGTAAGCTTAAGAAGTCCATTTATGAACTTAAGCAAGCATCTAGATCTTGGAACATCTGTTTTGATCAAGCTATTAAATCTTATGGTTTCGAGCAGAACCCCGATGAATCTTGTGTGTATAAGAGGTGCAATGGCAATTTGGTGATTTTCTTAGTGCTTTAAGTAGATGACATCCTACTCATTGGAAATGATGTCGGGGTGTTGTCTTCGGTCAAAGTATGGTTGAGCAGTCGGTTCGATATGAAGGACTTAGGTGAAGCTAGTCATATTCTAGGGATCAAGCTCTTGCAAGATAGGAAACAAAGAATGTTGAGCTTATCTCAAGCGGTTTATATTGATGCGATTCTTGCCCATTTTAGTATGCTAGATTCCAAGAAAGGATTTCTTCCTTTCAGGCATGGAATGACTTTATCCAAGGATCAGTGTCCTAAGACACCTGATGAGATAGAAAAAATGAAGGAAGTACCTTATGGTTCGGCGGTGGGAAGCCTCATGTATGCAATGCTATGTACTAGACCTGATCTTTGTTTTGCCGTTGGCATGGTTAGCAGATACCGGTCTAATCCAGGGAAAGAACGTTGGACTGCGGTTAAGTATATACTTAAGTACCTTAAGAGGACTATAAATTATATGCTGATTTACCAGACAGAGAGTTTGATACCCATTGGGTACACAGACTCAGACTTCCAGTCATATAATGATGCTAGAAAGTCAACATCAAGATTTGTATTTACATTGGGAGGTGGAGCTATAAGTTAGAGGAGTGTCAAGCAATCATGTACTGCTGACTCTACTATGGAAGTCGAATATGTGGCAGCTTTTGAAGCATCTAAGGAGGCAGTTTGGCTCAGAAACTTCTTAATGGAGCTAGAAGTGGTACATTCGGTAAAATCACCTATAATACTTTATTGTGATAATACCGGTGCGATTGCTAATGCAAATGAACCCAGGATGCATAAGAAGGGTAAGCACATCCAGCGTAAGTATCATCTCATACGAGAAATCGTACAGAGGGATAATATGATTGTGACCTAGATTGCATCGGCGGACAACCTGGCAGATCCTTTTACAAAGAACTTACTAGCAAAGAGCTTTGATAGTCATATGGAAGGCATGGGGTTGAAATACATGTCAGCATGGCTTTGAGTCTAAGTGGGAGATTGTTGGAAATTTATACTAAAAGCATACTTTTATGTATGTGTCTTTGACTAATTCATTAGTTAGTATATTTTGTCTTTTCATCTAAATGAGATTTTGCATAGGCAAATTGTTGCATTATTTATTATTATGTATGTGTGTGTCTTTTATTCTATAAAGTCGACAAGTTAGTGTGTGGAGTTCTACTTATACACGGAGGACTTATTTGTCGGTTCTTATAGAATATAAGTTGTTCATAATTTAGATGGATTTGGACACACCATTGATACGATTGTAGCATGATGTTTCAGCAGGCTTGTCTTGGATGCGGGAAACAGTATAGTTTCGACTCATTATGCTAATACGCCTTGTGTGTATTGAACATGACCGCTTTTGGGTTTATTGTCTCGATACTGACTATATAAGATGATTAACATCCAAATGGTTATTATGAGTGCTTGTACTCTTAATCCCGACATAAATAGTAGACACATACAGTTAGTGTTTGGTATTATGATTTACGAAGGAGTGAGATCTTTTATGGGTCAATAATCTCAGTGAATTCGATGATTACACTGCGTGTACTGTGCATATTAGTTTATTGACAGAATCTACGTCCCGCAATAGGGATTGGTGATATCCCCTTGATGAAGCTTTTAAGATTTGATTATGTCAAACCCTGCAAGTAGACTTTGTGTCCGACATATCAAATAAGTTAAGTGTAAGGTCTCAAGGAATTATCAAGATATCGATTAAATATAGATGTCAGTAATTATTTAATCGATAGATTTCTGAATTCTTAATGTGTGAAGATTAATAAGCATTTAATAACATGAAGCTCGAAATATAATTTTGAGAATACGGACGGGAGTGCAATTATAATTCTCTAGTGGACCGAATTGTAATTTATGGAACTAGGATATTAATTTGGGTCGAATTAGGGTTTCCTGGTTCCATAAGGAGCCTATCCTTATTTACTTCTTAAGGTCCATACTGTAGCCTATAAATATGCGCTATTGCTCTCTAGGTCAAATAATAAGAGGAATCTCGTTTTGGAGAGCAGAGAGAATTCACAGAAGATGCCCACTTCCTGGTGCGAATTCAAGCACAGAGGAATACAGTAGAAGATCTTGAGATTTTCGGGTTGCTGTATGATCAAGATCAAATCAGAAAGACTGAGATCAAATCAGAGAGATTTCGCAGGTATGGTTTTTGATCATCTCCGTTTACAATTATTTCTGCAGTGGTTTGTACGCAATATCTAGGGTTTTTGGCGGAAGCCCCTATTCTAACAGAGATCTCGAGAGAGAACCTACTGGCAAGAGGAGAGTCAAATACAGATATAAAGGTGAGGCAAATACAGATATAAAGGTTTTGTTGAGCGCGGCTAAGGGCACGAGAGAGAGGCTGCTGGGTTTGGTGGCAAAGAAACCGAGAGTAATAGAGGTTGTTGGGTTTTGAAGTAGTATAGGGAGGTGAATGAAAGATTATCTGAGAGGTTTGGGCTAAGTAATCATCCATCCATTATAACCATGGTATATTTATGGCTAAGCAGTTCTCTCCATAATCGATCATCCCTATTGCTATAACACCATGACCACTTCTGTAAAGGAGTAGACTTGATGATTTTGACCGTCTAGATATCTTGGCCACACTCCAAACAAATTGTATGCAAAGCCATTAGTTGGGATCTCCTTTTATCTTATCATTTCAACGAAGATAACCATAAATTCAAAGGGTGGCAAAACTTGTGCAAATAATATAGAACTAGATTGGTAAATGCTTAATTGCTTATAATATGACCACATATTATAAATAGTTAAAAAGGTGGGTAATTTTTTGTCCAATTGCTGGAATGCTGGATTGTGATTTTTTTTTTTTTTTTTATCTTTAGATGGATTCCTAGTATAGAGTAGAAGATTGAGGCATAATGAAGTTGGCTTCATGAATGAGTAAGACATCTGAATGATAAAAATGATTCCTCTAACTGAATCAACCTTGCCTAGTTTGGACAGTTAGTCTTTACTCTATATTTCAATTCAAACCATTGTAGCACTTTCTTTGAGTTTGCACCTGCAAGTGAATATCATCAACAAAAATAATATATTATCCAATAATTGGAGGTGAGTGACCTTCGTTACATAATTCTTTGTGAGATCCACTAACTAACCTCTCTTCTCTTGCTTTCTATAGCCTCCAATTAAATGCTTATGTTTGAATCACAAACAAAACAGATGGGGTCATCTTGCCTTAGGCCTTGGCTTTTGGATATATTTCAAAATCTTAACAACATTACATGATAGAGTATGTAAAAAGTTTATTTTTAGTTAGAATTTCTGAAGCCATTTGCTATCCTTTTCAGGACAGGGGTTGACCCTGTGATTCTTGCTAAATATGTGGCTACATTGTTAAGGAAGGACCAACCTACTAAAGATTTGCAAAAAACTTTGTACTGAGAACTTGGTTGAGTTTCTGGGTCAAGGTATGTTTAATGTTTATCACAAGTGATAACCTCTCTCTCTCTCTCTATAAATATATATATATATATATATCTTTTTTTCTTTTTTCTATTTGAATCATACACTATTTTAACCACGTGAATGTCCTGTTCCTGTTATAAGTCTTGTCTAATGCAAGTAAGGAAACCTTATATGAGTTTAACATGCAATACTACGTTGTAACTTAAAGAAGCTCGGTTTGCTTAAACATCTTTATGATCGTATGAAGGTTGAAATGTTAAAAAATAAGCTCTTTATATATAGGTGGCATTGCAGTATTTATTGTGTGTGCTAGTTGGCTATCTTTGATAAAATTATTAGTCACCTTTCAAAAAAAAAAGGATGAAAAAAATTTAAAAATACTAGCATTGCAATTGTTTGTCTAAACAATTGTATCTTTCAGAATATAAATTCTTTAACTCCTTGCACGTGGTATAAGAACTATAATGCCACTAGTATGTGCGTGTTGTTCATGGATTTGGCATTTGACACCCTTCTTTGCAAAATAAAGCATCATTGTTACACAAGCAACGGCCACTGCCATCGTTTGTTTTTGCCACATCTTGTTTCTAATAACCACATTCTTAAGTTGTGGAATGCCCTGAACTAAATTTTCTCTCAATTTCCAACAAATCCCGCCCCCGCCCCCCCCCCCCTCTCTCTCTCTCTCTTTTTCTCACCCGTGCGTTTCTCTCTTTCCCTTTCCCGCCCTTTCTCCCATCTCTCTTCTAACTCCTTCCGGACCTAATTAAACCCACCCCCTCACCCGCTGCTCTCTCTATTAACTACTTTCATATGAGAAGTTTAGGTGATTTGCTAAAAATGCATGATGTAGAGAAAAATTATCAGATGTACCACCCATCATTAACATTCATGAACCAATGTTCATAGCAAACATATGACACTTCATCCTCAAATTCAATGCTAAATGTGCAGGCTCTCCCAGCCTGGGAGAAGCATTATTCTGTTCATAAACATGCGCATCATGATGTGCTATGGGCAAATGGTTTTAGGGCAGCTCATTTACTTGAAAAACTAGAAGCTGCATGGTAGGATTCATCACAAAAAAAAAAAAAGAAGAAAAATTCCGAGGCCACTAATTTTGCTCTCTGCTGCTTTTTTAGGCATATCTGATGCTTCCAACCTTACAGGAACCTTTTTCTTTCATACTTATATATTGACTTTTGTTGGTTTCACCTTGCTTCTTGTAACAATTTTTTGAGGGATTGTTGAGCTCTTGTAATTTCCCCCATTTCTCTTTCAATGCAATTACCCTTAAAGCAATAAAAAAAAAAAAAAATAAGGGCCCGTGTCATGACTTTTTTAATTGTTATAAGGTCTTTTACTCTTCCTTTTAAGCTTTTATGGGTATGCTGCAATGAAAACTATGATTTTGATATCGCAACTCTTATGTCCTTAGTTTATCTATATTAAATGTGGGAGAGTTGATACTTCCATGACCTATTTGAAGTGATGGAGGAAAATATGTTTGGGTGATTTATGCTGAATATACACGGCCAAGAACTCCACCATCACCAAAATAAATAAAAAAAAGAAAAAAGAAACTCTGCCGTCGCCATTGCATTAGAATCTGCTTGATTGGATTATATGATTTAGATGTAAGTAATTAAAACATTGCTTGTTTTATCATATGTACGAAAGAAACTCTGGGATTTGAGGCCATTATGGGTTCAGCTTGTTGGTGTTATGTATTTTTTTTACTCTCAAATAGATTGAACTTTGAACGTAAAAGTTATATAGATTAAGCTTTGAACGTAAAAGTTTTCCAAGTATATATGTGTGTGGGTAAAACACCGTAATGACGAGATAAAGCGAGGATTACAGTAGTACTTGCTGATCACCTCGGCCTTTGTAATCACAGCCCAGCGGCTCGGCAACTCGGTTAGGAGTGCCAGCACGGTGGGGCAGCTCGGCGTGAGTTCCAGCTCAACACAAATGCCCAGCACGGCCAAGCCATTCTGGGTCTCGGTACAAAACACTGAAGGCAGAGTGGGCCGTCACCTTCCTCCGGGAAGTACGGCGCGCCCTGACAAGTAGAAGCATTCATTTATGACGATAGGATTGCTCTTTTATAGCGATAAAAAGTTAGCTTTATCATCCCTTAATATCAACTGATTGAAGGCATGGAAGGTTCGGATGAGATGTTCCCTTTTTACCTACCGCTGAATGTCAGGGTAAGGACCGATGGGACCTCACCCCGCCTACCCTCACTCACAGAGAGAATGAACGAGGAATGTTTACATATATACACGTGGGATCAGCCCCACAGAGGTACGCAACACACAATACTCAACACATCGTCTCATTCTCCTCTCCTCCTCCTGCTCAGTTTTTTAGAATTAACTCAAGCATCGGAGCGCCTTCGGCTCACAGCAGCTAGGGGCTCTAACTCAAGCCGTTTTCCTTTCCTTTTCAGGTTCTTGGTGTTTGGTATTCCCTAATCTACAAAGTTCATCTCAATCTAAGTGGGTGTCGTGTTTTCACCACCTACAGTTTGGCGCCGTTTGTGGAAATCACTGAACAAAAAGTTTTCCAGCACCATGCCTCCAAAAACCAGAAATGGTGAAGGACCCTCCAAGGGCAAAGGACCAACCACACAGCCTGTGCTGGTACAAGGTCCACCCCCTCGAAAGAGAAGATCAGGAGGAAGGTCCCCTACAGTCCAGCCGAAATCACAGTCTAGGGGATTGACTATGCCTTCCTTTCACAATGTTATGCCTCCAGAGCAGCCCCACCATGGCAATGAGCACGCCAGGCGAGGTGACAAGTCAGTCACCAAACTGCGTGAAAAGTCAGCAAGGGCTGGACCTCAGTCCCACCATCGGGTCAACCCTGACGAAGACGAAGACCCTCGCCTGGATGAGATTAGAGCTCAAAACCGCCTCATTTAGGAGCAAGACGAGCTTATCCTACGGCTCAAACAACAGCTCCAGGAGAAGAGAGGGGCTCGGAGCCCACTTCATGGGCGTAACCATGCCTCGGGTCCTCCACCCAGGCATAGCCATGCTCCTCCGGGCCACGGGTGGGACATGAGGCACATGCTCGATAGTAAGAGGCGTGATCAGGTCCACAGAGAAGAAGACTCCAGCAGTAGCCACAAGCATATAGAGCCAAAGAAGCAGCGGAGGATACCAGAAGACGAGGAGGAGCTCAAGCAGTGGATTGACTAGCAGGTCAAGCAGACTGTTCGCCAGAATATGGAGACTGCTGGTATCGCCCGAGACCAGTGCAGCGCCTTTGAAGTTGAACACACGGGCGCATCTCCTTTCTCCAGGGAAATCAGAAAGTATTCCCTCCCCGAGAAGTTCAACGTCCCGAGGTTCACTCTGTATGATGGAACCTCGAACCCTGTGGCTCACCTCCGACACTACATCCAGAGGATGTCGGTTTGGGGGGATGACGATTACCTAAACTATCGAGTTTTTTCCTCCAGTTTGGGAGATCTCCCCTTACGATGGTTCTGCTCACTCCCTGGAGGCTCCATCTCCAGTTGGCGACTGCTTCGGACGTCTTTCATGGAGAAGTTCTAGGCCCACCGCGTCATCCCAAAGACCGATGCTGACTTGATGGCCCTCTGGATGCGAGAGGACGAGAACGTCACCCAGTTCGCCCGTCGTTTCTGGATTGTTTACAGCCAGATCGAGTGTGCTTCTAAGGAGATGGCAGTGAAATCCTTTCAGCTGGCCCTGCGCCCGGGCATCCAGCTTCGGGCGCAGCTGGTCATGTACCCCGTAGCCACCATGAAGGAGCTCATGACCCGGGCAAACCGTTTCATCAGGGCAGAGGACGACGGGGTCCGCGGGCGGGAGAACTTTGGCCTCTCCCAGAAGGACCGACCATCCAAAGGAGACAGAGACAACAGGTCCTCCAGGAGGGAGGACCGCCGCAGAGACCCGTCCTTGGACTGGCACAAGGCCCGGTCCTCAGATCATCGACGAAACCGCTCCACCTAGGTCGAAGCCTCGGGGAGCAGCAGGAGGACCGGAAACGATGCTGCCACTTTCAAAGCAGTAAACACGATCTTCAAGGAGCCCATCTATAAGCTCCTTTACAAAATAAAGGCACAACCCTTCTTCAAATGGCCGCAACCAATGAGAGGTGACCCCTCCTCCCGGGACCAGGGCAACTTCTGTGCTTATCACAAGCAGAGTGGGCATAGAATTGATGAGTGCAAAAGCTTCAAGTCCCACCTCGAGAACCTTGTGAAAGAGGGGCACCTAAAGGACTATGTCAAGGGGGAAGGTCGAGACAACAGCCGACTTCCACGCCAAGATGATGGCGGCCAGGATAGCGAGCCGGAGGGCATCATCAACGTCATCCACCTCGCTCCTCCGCCTAAGGGGAGCTCCCAAGCCCGTGCCGAGGCCAGAAGAGCCTCCCATCAGAAGCAGGTGTTGACTGCGGCGCCGGAACCAGCTGCAGAAAAGGCCAAGGCGGAGGGGCCCAGAATATGGTTGTCCGACAAGGATCTAGAGGACGTAGAACTCTCACACAACGACCCTCTAGTGCTCACCTTAAAGCTGCAGAACTTCTTGGTTCAGGAAGTCCTTGTCAACCCAGGTAGCTCGTCCGAAATCCTGTACTACGACTGCTTTCAGAAGCTGAAACTCAAGGACGAAGACCTCCAAACTGCCCGAACTCCTCTCGTCGGCTTCAGCTCGAAATCGGTGTACCCGAAGGGGAAGATCTCCCTCAGAGTCCAAGTAGGAGGCGCCTCCAGGCAGGTTGACTTCCTAGTCGTCAACGTCCCCTCCCCATACAATGTCATAATGGGAAGGACGTGGCTGCATGGCATGGAGGCTGTGCCCTTCACCCGTCACCAGAAGCTCAAGTTCCCCCTAGAGAACCTGTCTGGCTGGACGACGTGATCACCATAAAAGGCGACCAGCGCATGGCCAGACAATACTTGATGGATGTGCTGCCTGGAGAAGCCGAATCGTCCCAGGTCCATGTGGCCGAGCTGGACAGAGAAGCCGAGCTTAGGGATGTTGGCAGGGCCCCGACGCAGAAGAGCATCGAGGACCTCACTGAGGTCAGGATCGACTCCGCCGACCCGGACAGATTTTTCCTAGTTGGAAGCCAACTCCCGAGCCCGAGAAGACACAGCTGCTGGACCTCCTCATCGAGAATAAAGAGGTATTTGCGTGGACGCCTTACGAGATGCCCGGCATCGATCTAGCAGTCATGTGCCACAAGCTGAATGTGGACCCTAACTATAAGCCCGTGATCCAAAAAGCACGCCGAACCGGGGTCCCACAAACTGAGGTCGTGAAGGAAGAGGTTGAAAAGCTGCTCGAAGCGCAAGCGATAAAGGAGGTCCACTATCCGCAGTGGCTAGCCAACACAGTAGTGGTCAAGAAGAAGACTGGGAAGTGGAGGGTTTGTGTCGACTTCACCGACCTCAATACAGCCTGTCCCAAGGACAGTTTTCCCCTTCCAAAGATCGACCAGCTCATTGACGCCACTGCCGGACATGACTGTATGAGTTTCCTCGATGCTTACCGAGGATACCACTAGATACCTCTGTTCGTACCTGACCAAGAGAAGATAGCCTTCATCACACCCCGGGGCATCTACTGTTATAAGGTAATGCCCTTCGGGCTGAAGAATGCAGGGGCGATATACCAGCGGCTAGTGATTAAGATGTTTCAAGCGCAGCTCGGCAAGACAGTGGAGGTCTACATCGACGACATGGTCGTCAAATCCAGAGAATCCCAGACCATTTGGCAGACCTCCGCCAGATTTTCGGCATCCTCCGCCAGTTCCAGTTGAAGCTAAATGCGTCTAAATGCGCCTTCGATGTCGGTTCCGGAAAGTTCTTGGGGAGCCTGGTCACGAGAAAGGGGATTGAAGCAAACCCTAACCAGATCATGGCGATCCAGGAACTCCAGAGCCCGACCTTGACTAAACAAGTTCAGAGGCTAACCGGCATGGCTGCTGCGCTCAATCACTTCATCAGCCGAGCTTCCGACAAGTGCAGGCATTTCTTCCAGCTCCTACACATGCAGAAGGACGCCCAAGTCTATGCCAGAAAATGTGAAAAGTGACAGAAGTTCTCACACTCTCTCCACCAGCCAGCGCAGGACCTCCTGAGCCCTCTATCCAGCCCGTGGCCTTTCGCTCAGTGGGGTCTGGACATCGTCGGTCCGCTACATCGAACTCCAGGAAACAAAAGGTGGCTGATAGTAGCTACGGACTACTTCACGAAATGGGTTGAAGTGGAGCCTCTGTCCTCCATCAACGAGCAGGACACAAAGAACTTTGTATGGAAGAACATCATCACGAGATTTGGAATCCCTCGAACTCTCATCTCCTACAATGGGACACCCAATTCGATTCCAACTTCTTCAAAAGCTTCTACCAGGAGTACGGTATCCGAAACGTCTACTCCACCCCGGCGTACCCACAAAGCAATGGCCAGACTGAGATATTAAACAAAGTGATCCTTGACGGACTCAAGAAGAGACTCGACCGAGCCAAGGGGAAGTGGGCAGAAGAGCTTCCTAGTGTTCCATGGGCTTACAGGACAACTCCAAGGCGCTCCACCTCGGCTACACCATTCTCCCTTACCTACGGCATGGAAACAGTCATTCCCCTTGAGGTCGGCCTCCCGACCTAGAGGTCGGAACTCTGTAACCAGGGGCTGAACGACTTGAACATAGCTCGAGAGCTAGATTTCGCTGAAGAACGAAGAGAGACAGCAGCTATCCGCTTGTCTGCTTATCAACAGCAGTTGGCCAGGAGATACAATCAGAAGGTCAAAGCAAGAAGATTCACGGTGGGAGAAATAGTCCTGCAGAAAACACTTCATGGCGACCTAAATCCTAACGAAGGAAAATTGGCACCCAATTGGCAGGGGCCATTTAAAGTGTTATCAGCAGCGGGTAGAGCCGCGTACAGGCTCGAGGACATGGAAGGCAAGGAGCTGCCGCGACCATGGAACACAATGCATCTCAAAAAGTTCTACTTCTGAAAACATGTATTCAAGGATTCAAACAACAATAAAAATGAACATTCTTGAGCAGATCTCTTTCAAAATTGCTTCCAAGTTATGCAGCTCGGCCACCGTACCAGCTTCCTCAGGGTTCGGTAACAGCACCACCCCCCAGCTCGGCCGCCGTGCCAGCTTCCTCAGGGTTCGTTGACAGCACCACCCCCCAGCTCGGCTGCCGTGCCAACTTCCTCAGCGTTCGGTGACAGCACGACCCCCGGCTCGGCAGCTCAGCCAGAGTGCCAACCGCCCCTAGCTCGGTGCCAGCACCAGCTACGACGGCAAAACCAGCTTCCTCGGGGTTCGGTGACAGCACCACCCCCCAGCTCGGCCGCAGTGCCAGCTTCCTCAGGGCTGGGTGACAGCACCACCCCCCAGCTCAGCCGCAGTGCCAGCTTCCTCAGGGCTAGGTGACAGCACCACCCCAGGCTCGGCAGCTCAGCCAGAGTGCCAATCGCCCCTAGCTCGGTGCTAGCACTAGATACAGCGGCAAAGCCGGTTTTATCAGGGCTCAGTGACAGCACCACCCCCGGCTCGGCAGCTCAGTCAGAGTGCCAGCCGTCCTAGCTCGGTCCCAGCACCAGCTACGGCGGTAAAGCCAAAAATGTCCAACACTGACTTCGACGCCCAAGGACACCTCGGGTTCTGGCAGCTTCCGTTCTCAAAGGTTATGGATGCTGATTGGGACCACGGTTCATAAACCGAATCTCAGTCAAGTGCAGACATCCAATTTTAACTTTTAAAGACTTACGAAGAGTTCGGTTATTCAGACCAACCACTTAGCAAATGAAGCATAGTAAGGTACACGTCATATGCACACTCATTCCATCAAAGATAAGAAAAAAGAAAGCTAAGGAATTCAAAGAAAGTTGCCGTTCCATTAATAGAATTCAAATTACATAAGGGATAAGAGGAATACAATGAAAGAAAGAAAAATACAATGGGGGCTCAAGAGAATACAGCTTCTACATTGCGGTCGATCTCTGGAGCAGCCTCGGCCACGACCGCGCTGGCCTTGGGCACGGTCGAGGTGGCTTCAGAAACGACCGCTCTCGCTTCGGGAACGCTAGCCTCAGGAGCGGCGGCTTCAGAAGGGGCCTGGACGACCTCGGACGCAGGGGAGTCTTCAAGCTCGGCGTTGGCGGTTGAAGGGGCCTCCGAAGACGCCTCTGGGGCAGCGTTCGCCTCTGGGTAGGCTTGCGGAGGAAGGCAAGGGGATGCCAGAGATATGGCTATAAGTTTCGAGTCCGAGCGAGGGAACTTTGGGGGATTCCTGAGGAGAGGGCTATCCCTAGGAACCCCAGCCTTCTTCAAAACTGCTTTCTATCCGAGCTCCCAAGCTCGGTCCCGGATCCTTGGCAGCTGAGCCTTGTAGTCAGCTGTCAGCTTGCCAACCTCTTCCCCTATAATGGAGTTATGCTCAGCCAAGAACTCCTCCTTGAGCCTGGCTTCTTGTCTCGCCAAAGCAGACTCGATCTCGGCCGCTTTCCCCCTCAAGGCCATCTCCAGGGAGCCTTGCGCCATGTTCCGCTGGGAGAGGAGCCTCTTGTTTGTCCCTCTGGCGTCCCGCAGGTCCTCTTCCAACCGCGCCACCTCGGTCAGGAGATCGTCGAGCTCAGACATAAGATGAAGGTTTTGGGTCCCCTCATCCTTCAGCTCTTCCCTGAGATGCTCCACCAGGACCTAGGATTCTTCGAAGTCAGAGATGAGGCCAGCATTCTTGCCCGCCTCTTCTACCAACATCGTCTCCTTAGCCGCTAAGGACGCCTGAAGCTCCTCCCTCTTGGCCACCCATTCAATCTCCTTGGACTTGGCTGCGTCCAGCCTCTCTATGCCTATCTGACATTTCTGCAACAACTGCAAGAAGAAAACCAGACATCAATAAAAGATACCGAACTAAAGGCTTCGGAGAAATGCTACACTAACTGCTACCAACGAGAGCATCGACGAGAGCAAGAGCGACTCATTGTCCATCTCTGCCCAACTCGCCATGTCCTGAGGAAGGGCGCAGGCGCGTCCCAGTGCTGCGACCACTTGAGGATTGGTCGCACGGTCTGTTTCGGCCAGCTGCCTCCCCAGTACTTCCTTAATGGCCGGCCTCCACGGAGCCAGCGGAGGGGACAAGATCGTTCCACCAACTAGCAGAGGCGATGAGGGGCCAGGCGAGGCCTCGACCCTTGCTCTCTTCTCGGGTTGGCCCCCCTCAACGACCTCGAAGGAGAGAGCCCGACCTCCAGCACTTGTAGCATGGTCTGGGGGTGAGTCATCTACTACGATAGTCACTGAAGGCGGAGCCCAGGCGACCTCAACCGCGGTTGAGTGAGTGGCCTCAGTTGCGGCTGTACGGACCGTCTCGGTAACCGGGGTAGTAGGAGTTCCGCCCGCAACGACCGAAGGCGTTGCAGCCAAAGCGACGACCATGGCCTGAGGGGGATCTCGGGCCTCGCCCTCGATGTTCCCGAAGGCCGCGGCAAACAGGTTTTCTGCCGCATAGCGTTGCCCGCGCTAGTGTAGCATCTCTCCCTCCTCTTCCTCCGAGCTGGAAGATGCCGAGCTCTCGGACGTGCTGGAAGCTACTAGCCTCTTCCTTCGCGAAGACCCGGGCTCAGCTCCTGAGGTCCCGGCAGGCTCTGGGTCTGGGAGTGCTGAAGCGCGGTGTCCGGACTCAACCAGACGCCCAGTAGGTATCGCGACGGTCACTACCTCCGAGCTGGGCACCGTGGTCGTTGCTGACTCTGAGTTGGCGCCTTCTCCGCGCAGCACGGAGTCTATTCCCAATACCCTTCTCGAGGTGTTGAAGGATCTGTAGTGGGGTGTATACCCCAGGAGGGACCACGCAGCACAACAGTTGTGATTGCTGTAATTTCTCACCTTCTCGTGCCACTCAGTGTTCACCCTCCAACGGTTTTTCTTGGCAAACTCCCTCCTTTGGCGAAAATCTGCATAAACAGAAAAAGTTGTGTTAGACAGGCATAGAAAGAAAAAACTGCAAATTGAAAAGACTTCGGTCTTTACTTGGTGGAGTTCCTATTTTTCGAAGAATCCGGACCGTGGTGCTAGGCTCTGCTTCACCGAACTCCCATCCTCCTCTGATGAATACTCGGTCTTCACCCGCGTATTTGTTGGAATCCTCCAGCGCGGTTACAAAGCCAACCCAGCGGACCCTCAGCCGGAGGTAATGGGTGTTCCCTTCTGCGGATTTGCAGAGGTCGTACGTATCCTCGATGTCCGGGACACCGAGGCCGATCCCTAGGAGCTCGTTCAGCCGCACTACTCCCATGATAATTTTGTATCCGTTGGGTAGTAGCTGGCAGGGGCACAACCTCCACTCCCAGAGGCAGTCCCTAAACAGTGGATGAAGCGGGAAGCGGACCCCTCCCTCCACAATGGAGACCAGCCAGAACGGCATTCAGCCATCGCGGTAGGCGAGGCATCATCAGGGCCATCTGGTCTGACCTCCACATTGGCAGGGATCTTGTACGCATTCTTAAAGTAGGCTATGGAACCCGGGTCTCCTAATAGATGTCTATAGATCCCCATTCTCAACCCAGACGAAAGTCTACCCAGAAGAAAAGACAAGAGAGAAGCAGAAAGAAGCCCTACAAAGGGGGACTGCACAGACAGGATTGTCGGAAACTTGTAGACGTTGAAGAAGTTCTCTTGCAAGGTGCAACAGAAATTCGAAAGAGTAAAAGAAGACGAAGATGAAGGAGAAGCCCTAATTTATAAGGGTCAGAGACGCCGTTTCGGCTTTCGAGAAGAGCCTTTAAAGAGGCATCCCCTCAGTCAGCCCTAACGTCGCCTCTCGCAGCCCTAACGTCTTCTCAAAGTAATTGCGTGGCAACCAAAGAGGCGACACGTGCTACCATCAGCGCAATATCTGAGGGCTATTAAATATCCTGGACAGGCGAAGAGATATCTTGAAAGGGGTCGTACGTCAGTGACGGTCATCAGGCTTAGGAGGGACCCCCTCTGATCCGAAGCTCCTCTATCCCGGTAACCCCTTCCCACACTTCGGTGACCCTCTCTCGAGCTCGGTAGTGGTGCCGGCTAGACAGTCACTAAACTTCCGACCTCCTCGAGCTGGAGGACTCTCAGAGGTCAAAAGCTAAGGGGCAATTGTGTGGGTAAAACACCGTAATGACGAGATTAAGCGATGATTATAGTAGTACTTGCTGACCACCTCGGCCTCTGTAATCACAGCCCAGCGGCTCCGCAGCTTGATTAGGAGTGCCAGCACGGTGGGGCAGCTCGGCAGCTCGGCGTGAGTGCCAGCTCAGCACAAATGCCCAGCACGGCCAAGCCATTCTAGGTCTCGGTATAAAACACTGAAGGCAGCGTGGGCCGTCACCTTCCTTCGAAAAGTACGACACGCCCTGACAGATAGGAGCATTCATTTATGACGATAGGATTGCTCTTTTATGGAGATAAGAAGTTAGCTTTATCATTCCCTAACATCAACTGACTGAAGGCATGAAAGGTTCGGATGGGATGTTCCCTTTTTACCTACCGCTGAATGTCAGGGTAAGGACCGATGGGACCTCACCCCACCTACCCACACTCACAGAGAGAATGAACGAGGAATGTCTACATATATACACGTGTGATAAGGCCCATAGAGGTACGTAACACACAACACTCAACACATCGTCTCATTCTCCTCTCCTCCTCCTGCTCAGTTTTTTAGAATTAACTCAGGCATCAGAGCACCTTCGGCTCACAGCAGCCAGGGGCTCTAACTCAAGCCGTTTTCCTTTCCTTTTCAGGTCCTTGGCGTTTGGTATTCCCTGATCTACAAAGTTCATCTCAATCTAAGTGGGTGTCGTGTTTTCACCGCCTACAATATGTATCGGCATATACATCTACCTGAGTTGTGTCATTCCCTAGCTATAGAATTATTGAAAGCATGAGCATCCAACAATAATGCTGGTGCTGCTTAGCCAATTTCAGGTCTATTAATTGTTGATTGCTTATATTATTGGAAGAGGAAGAATTATTTATTATTTTATTTGCATCTAAAACAATATAGGGGCAACTAGAAATGAAGGTTTGCCATTTTCACTTTCTAGATATTAAGAAGAAAAATTCCTATTACAATAACCAAAACTTATAAAGATATCAATTCAAACATCAGGCCCGTCTGAGTAGGGTTGGTTGCTCATGGGCCAGATCATGTTTTGGCCTGGCCCAGCCTAGCCAAATCTTGATCAATCCTTTTCATTTATTCCATGACTACAAGTTTAGATGCTAAAATGTATCTGGCATGCATTCTGTTCATTTATTCAATGTGTATCAGGCTTAGCAGTGTAGAATTCCCAGTTTATACTCTGCTAATTCAGGGGAGTCATGCAGGAAATGGGGAATGAATATCCTGCTTCATTTGTACTAAGTGAAAATTTATCATGTGACTTTATTTATTCTCTAGATCGTGGATTCAATTCTCACTCATGTCTTTAGCCCGCTGAGCAACAGCTCAAGGGGCATGATTTTGACAACCGAATAACTGAATGGTGAGCAAAAGCTTTAGGGCCTCAAATCAATAAAGTAGCCAGCCAGGTCAAAACAATTATACGTGATTGGTGTGAAATCATCTCTTCTTATGGTGAAGGCCGCTAGGCAAGCTATGAGGTGCCCACACACCTCCAATAGGAAGGGGCAAGCGAGGGTTGCCGATGAACTGGTAATCACAATTTATGATGTTTTCTATTTCTCCATATTTCAATAAATTTTTTTTTATGTAATATGGATGTTCATTTCTAACATTTTTCAGCGGCGAAAAAATCCTAACAAGGAGATCACGCGTATGGATGTTTAGCTCAAAACTCATACGAAGAAGGATGGTTTTGCTTCCTACGAAGAAACAATAAGAAAAATCTAATTCCAATTTACTGCATTGGCACTAAGTTTAGTTAAGGGATTATCACATTTCCAAGTCGCCAAATTGACTTGTTTATAAGATATATAAGAAGTCTCATTCTTAAATTCATTATGTAAGTACTATGTGATGTGGTGATATGGATTGTTGATTAAAGAGTTTTGAGGGACATTGGAGTTATATATATGAAGTGTTTTAAGTACTATGTGAATCGATGATATGGATTGTTGATATTGGAGTTTTGAGGGGCATTGAAGTTATAGATATGAAGTGTTTTATTAAGAGGTAATACATTTATGCACCCAAGATATTTTTCGGGGTCTGAAATGCAGGGGAGACTCTGTCGATACTTTTCTAAAATTATAACTTCTATTTTTCTAAAGTTATATCTTCCTCCTTATCAGTTCGGCCAAGTAATTTCCTTGCAATTCTTGACCACCTGTAACCAAATAATGTCAGTCCTAACTAAAATGGTGCCATGGTTGTAAACTCAGAATCAGACTATGATGGCTCATGATACTGTTGTAGAAACTATCAAGGGCCTATTTGTTCGCTCGATATTTAACTCCTATGAATTCTAAGCAATTCTATGACTAGTACCGAAAACTGCACATTTCAATTGCTTAGTTCTAAGTTGGCACAGGTAAGATCTGATCAAATTAATTGAAGCTGTAAAGCTGTCTCACCTCGTATAAACACTTCAGATCGGTATCTCCTAGAATTTACTACCACAACTATGCTGATCTTGACTGGATTAGAGTTGCAAATAAGGTTACCTTATAAACATATTCATGAGTCTGAAATTATAGCCTAAACCTCTTGACTTCATGTATCCAATCTCAAATTAGGATTGTAGTGGAACAAGAATTTAAGACTTTTGGCTTTCACACCATTCAAACTTCTAATAGGAACACAAATGTCTTATGTTGTGGTTGTGGCTAATCCTTGTGGTGGTGTGTTTAGGCCACCAAATACAGTCAGCTTCATGGTAGGATAGGTGAACTGTGACTTTATCCACTTCTATTGAGCCCTCATGTGACTTTTAACTAGTCTTCTACATATACATGAACTCTATGAATAGATGATGCTATTTGTGGCCTGTCACGTTTCTTTGGAGTTCACGGTCCTGTTTAAACCTACAGCACCATGTCCTCAGTTGGTTGCAGATGCTTGGGTTGATTTTAAGGAACAGTATAGATGAGCATATGAAAGAGCAGATGAAGGAAATGCAACAAATTCTTGCATCTCATGGTGGGGGACAAATGCGATTTTCGAGTAATCACGAGAGTTCATCTCAGGTACTTTATTTATTTATTTTTTACATTAATAATATATTCCCTAACATAATTAAATATCCTATTGATGAATTACTAACTTTTCTTAATATATAATATATGTAGGTAAGGCAAGATTCCTCACGTCAGGAGGCACAATCCGACTAGACAACCACTGATCAATCAAGTTCACCTTTGCTAAAATTGTTGCATTTGACAAAAAAAATACATGTGTCGCATATGGAAGACAGTCAAATGAGTCTGCTAAAGAATCAAGTTGGAAAAGGATCATTTTAGACGAGATCGTTGATGGCAATGTTGACTTGATAAACGGACGAGGCAAGATGGAAGATCTCGCAACAGGCAGTGCTATAGATTGGCCTGAATTTAGGATCATCTCCATTTAACATTTTCAATTGAATATTTTGAGACACTAAATTTAGTGATGAATGGTTACATTGTTTATGTTAATGTTTTAGTTGATAGATGGTTGATTACTGTATGGTGGTTTGAAATAATGTTGGATGTTTTTATTATTATGTACATGTTTGTGTTGGATGTTTTGGTAGGACCATTTAGTTCAATGTTATGGAAGACTCATTTAGTTTATTGTTATTGGTATAAAACAAATGCATTTTTTATTTATTTTATTTTTAAAATGTTTTTTTAAATAAAAATAAAAAACCTCGGCCATTGGCAGTGGTTTTTTTTTTTTTAAGTAAAAAAAAAAACCACGGTTTTGTGTGTGGTTTTATTTTATTGTCATCCGCATGTAATGGTTGTGGTAGTTTTTAAATTTTCCACCGGTTCAAACTGTGGCTTTTGAAAAACTACACCATTTTTCGCCATGGCAATTGCCACAGGTTAGTGTCATTTTTTCTCTCTCCACGCTGAGACTCTCTATACTCCCCACACTTACTCCATACACATCTTGTTTTGCCCAAATGTCCTAACTAATGAACACCTTAATTCTCTCTACATACCCCTTCTCCTCCCAGTCTCAATTCTACCTCTCTCCCCCTCCCTATCGGCTGCCTCTCTCCCACTCTCTCTCTCTCTCTCTCACCCACCGTCCATTTCTCCCCCTTTCTTTCCCTCTCCCTGCCTCTCTCCCACTCTCTCTCTCTCTTGCCCGCCGTCCATTTCTCCCCCTTTCTTTCCCTCTCCCTGCCTCTCTCCCACTCTCTCTCTCGCCCGCCGTCCTCCCACCTGCCCTCCCTCTCCTCCCCTCCCCCCTTTCTCTCCCTCCAACGGTGCTGCCGGAGAGGGCGTTGGTGGCCGGCGTGGGGATAGGTGGGTGTAGAAAGAAGTTGAGAGGGTGAGATGTCCTTTTAGGTAATTTCACACAGGGGTATATATGGCCATAAAAAAGGGTATTGTGTGGAGAGAAAAAACCAGTGTGCATTTAGCAGCTCTCTTTATATATATATATATATATATATTGTTCTATGAAACACCTTTTTTATAATTAAGAAAGGGTCGGTGGATGGGTGAGGGAGGGTTGTTCTTCCGGTAAAAACATCTTAAATGCTTGATATTAGTGATGGAAATATCTATTAGCACTCATATTTCATGAAAACTCATACACATAAACATAGCCTTGCATAGAATACAGAATGAACCAACGATGCCTAGATACGGCATGGATACTGTAATGACGCGCCATGTACATAATAAAGACTCGTATTGTACAAATAAAAAGTAAAGTATTAGATACGAAACGATACAATACGTTGTTCATTTTGAAGTATCTATGCATTTTAGGAATAAATGACAAGACATAAATCAACAGAGACCCTCATCTCAATTTGGAAGGACCTCTTGATTTCATATGCTTTCAGTGTTAGAAGGACCACGTATGGATAAGAGAAAGACCACAGATAGATTGTGATTGCAAGTATGATGAGTCCTTGGGAAGAATCAGACATGCCCTCAAGACAAGTACCTTTCAAAGAACAATAACAAAAGATAGTTACTACGTCAGTCACCATTTCAGGAACAGTAAAATGACTCGGTGCTAGTAGCACTTTGACAAACATTTTTTCCAATCCAATCGACCCAAAAAAAAAAAAAAAAAAGGGTTAGTAACTAAAACTTGTATCTCTATCAGTTTAACATTTCTTAGAGCACTCCTCTAATTTTAGTGAGACAAGTTTACCACAAAGCTAAACTATCTGAATTTATCATCAAGAAACCCGACAAGTCAAAAAACTGCAACACACAACTGAAGTCTGTTCTCTCGTTTTTTCTTTTTCTCTGAATTTACCTCACAGTCACAGGAAGTTGCATTGCTTATGGTTAGATGTCTTTGTCAAAGTGAGAAATAAAGGGCACATGGTTGAAACAACCAGACGTCCAACCGTGGGCGAAAACAAGGGCCGGTGATGGCACCCCATACGTAACTGTGGGTTCAAAAGGCCTCGTGTGCTTGGTGTTGTGTCGAACAATCCACAAACTGCCACATCTGCAAACACGGCTCTTTGTCTTCTTCTTCATTCAGAGGAGAATAACATGAAGTCATGTGTCCGGTGTCTCTTCCTCGTCAGATAGAGAGCTAAATGCATGCATGAATACTGAAATAGTTAGGTGGGCCACAAATGAGAATATTGTAGGAAGAAAGCAACACGACAGCCACTGTTAGACCGAACTACTCCCAAGGGTGTGACCTTTAATTAAAATGAGACAGTGGAATGTTGGCATGTTTATCGACTTCAGTAAGGGGTGTGTTTGTTTGAGATCGAAGGTTTTGATGAACATCCACTGATCTGAAATTCGTTAGCAAAATTTCTTTTGATAAAAGTCGGCATCCTGGAAAGTAGATTACAATATTTCTTTCCTCAAGGTTCCCTTGGGCTTGCAACAATCACTAGCTAATGTGAATGTTGCACCTTCTCGAGCCACCGATCAAGGTCCATGTCAAATAATTTAAAAAGGATTTTACCAGAAAAAAACACTTAATGCGCATGTATGACCCGATCAAGCACTGTAGATGTTAGTGCACCAATTAGAGTAATTGGGCAGAAAAATCCCTTTTTCTTACCAATTTGGCACGTGGTCGGTGCCGACCTTAATTTACACTACCTAAGGTCGGTGCAGACCCTATTGTCATGAAAAGTTACAACTCTGTGCAAAAAAAAATAGAAAACATGCATCGGCACTGACATTTTTTTTAACGAGTAAGGTCGGTATCAACTATGTATCAAAATTAGGGAAAAAAGGTTTCTTCACACAATGTTCTTCACACATTCTTTGAGGGTGGAGTTTTCTTCACACATTATTCTCCACTCTCTTTTTTTTTTTTTTGTTTTGTTGGGGGGGGGGGGGGGGGGGGGGGGGGGGGGGTGTGGCACCAAAATATTGTTGAGTGGCTTGATCATTTGACATCCAAAGTGAGTTTTTACCTTTGATTTGGCTTTGTAGGCCTTGTCTAGGGTTTAGTCTTTTGGAATTTGCTTTGCAGCCCTGTCTGTGGCCTAATCTTCTAGAATTTACTTTGTAGACCTTGTTTGTGGCCTAATCTTTTAGAATTTGATTTTTTAGGTGCCACTATTACAATAGAAATAGTAGTGATGTCAACAACTCTCATTAGTTGGAGTTTTTTTTTGGAAACTCCCTTGTCCGAAGGAATTCTTCTTTCTAGATGGATATACATAAAAAAAGGCTATTCCGTCAAGATCCTTCCTTGGCTTTGAAATTGACTTATGTAATGCCTTATACCCAATTTGTGAATGTAAGGAAGGTTGATCGAACATGCTCTATTCCATTCTGATTGTGCTATAGCAGTTTAATAAGGATTGATTTTGGACTATTATCTCATAATATCTAGGAGGATGCCATTGTGGATTGGTGGAAAAGATCTTTTTAACTCTAATCGAGTCTCTCTCTCTCTCAATAATGATCTCTCTAAATCATGAATCTCAGTATATATTATGAGAAACCATTTGAAGGGCAGAACGCTGCATGGTAGTATGATGCAGAACCCAGGTTAAAATCAAAGGTGGAGAGCACATTTGGAAAATCCAAACCGCTTCACCACCTAAAGGCCCATTGTATACTCTGCATCTGAATATTCAAAATCTATTTTAGTGGGCCAACCGATGGATTGGTCACCAGATTTCACACAAAGATGCTCCTTCCATTTCTACCCTTTAAAAGGAGGAAAGAAAAGAAAGTTAATTATAGATTTCAAAATTAGTTGATCCAACGGTGGCAATCTCACTAATTTGAATAATAATCTAACATTTGAGCACTATAATGGTACTAGGACTAACAAGAGGTTAGGATTTTCCAAATGTGACCCCCACCCACTATTTTAACCTGAGTACTGCACCATACTACCATGCAGCTAGAAATGAGTTTCCATTTAAAGGATAGATTTCAAAAGGCTCAAACACGTTGGAGTTTCCAGAACCTTCAAAACGAGGGTGGTAATAATATAAAAAAGCTCTAAATATGTTGCAGTTGCCTAAACCCTTAAAAGAGGCTGGTGATAAAAAAGAATCTTGATCATGATCATCAGTTTTGATTAGAAGAGTTAATCTAGTCTTTTTATTTTTCAATATGACTTTTCAAATTCTGATGGTAAATCAACTTTTGTCTCGCTTCCCACATGTGTGATTTTTGAAATTCTCCAAGTCCAACACAACTTGCCATGCGGTGTTTCCAAATGTGCCCTCAATAAAAAGAAAGTTTTTCAAGCAAGAAAATAATTAAAAGAGAAAGTTTGCGTAGGCAAAGTTGAAAAACAACAACCCATGTGGCTAGCCGTACAATGCCAATTGATGATTGTGATGAGTTTGTCACTTACCCCTTTTTAGATTGGCCGTCCATTTCATCACGTTTGTATGGGTGGCTTAAAATAGGTTTTGACAAATATATCAAGCTACCATCATAATGGTGCTGATAAGTTAACACCTAAAGCCTAATTCATTTTTGCATGAAACCTGCCTAGTCTACTAATTAAGCTTGTTCATATTACCCGAACACTTCTTCATAAAGTTTGGTCTGTATTTTCGACCCAAGTGATATGACAATTCGATGGATCCTGTGTGAAATATATACTTAATGTTTTCTACACTTAAATCAATCCAACTGTGCATGATACTACTGTTTGTGATTTTAATTCATTCAAGAAAGTTCCTAAATGAAGGGATCAATGTGTTATGACTATGAGAGAGATCTATGAAACAAAGTTGAAACCCACGGGATATGTCATGTTTTTGCTGAACAGGATTACCAAAGCTGGGCAGAACTTGACCAAGCTTGAGCTCAAGCCCAAATCAAGTTTTTGGAGATGGAGCTCCAAGCAAAGTGAAGGTTAAGATCAGCTTGATTCATTCGTTCCCAATATTAGTGCACATAATATGTGTATATTATATACAAAACTCCAAAAATTATAAGTATATTTATTATATACCATCTCCACTTAAAATATAATATTATTTAGGGATTTTCACGAAAAATCTATGCTTAAACTCTGATTAAACAAATATGGGTACAAAAACATAAATATGATGGATTAAGGTATTGCAGATTTTTCTTGTACATAATTAAACCTCTAGAGCATAATGTTACCCCTCTAACAATATTGTCACCCATTTCACCATTTTTGTACAAAAATGTTGAATAGGCGACGATAATATTGTCAAAGGGGTTAACGCTATCGTTATTTGGGGTAATTGTGACCAAAAAAATATAATGCATCCTAATCCGTTTTTTTTTTTTTTTTTTTTTTTTTTGTGTGTGTGTGTGTTTTTACACTCTTATCCATTTAAACAGGGTTTAAGCATAATTTTCTTCGGTAAAGTCCATATTATTTATACTAGCAAAACTGGGCCCTTGCTCAGAAATAAATTTATATTTTAAAAAATTATATGCGGATAAGAGGAGATATGAGGTGCGACAAGAAGAAGAAATCATTGGAAGTGGAGAGCTTTGGCTGGGGCTAAATTATAGCCATCCTGAATTTTTAGGGATGGAAGATAACTCATTTATACACATTAACATCAACTGAATACAAGTAAAAATCAACTAAAAAGCATACTTTTTCCCATCGGAATTAAGAGGAAAGATTCAAAGTGCAAATTTTCGACATAATACAGAGTATTGGCCAAAAACAAAACTAAAAAAAAAAAAAAAGTGCTAAAAATAGAGGAAAGATTTTAAAAAAAAAAAAATTTACGAACTCCCCATTACAGTAAAGGCAAAGGAAAGCATCAATTGGGTTAAGGATCAAGAAATACCTTTTGGCTTGATAGTCTATAGAGAAGAGATAATATGTTGCGGTTGGCTATTCGGACTTAATAAATATTGTGAAGGACCCACCTTAGTGTGATCAAAACTCACTCCTGGCCCATTTTCTTATATAGGAACCATCCAAAGTTTCACTTCAATCCAACCTAAAGATCTTTTCTCTTGTAGAACAAAATCAAGCTTGAGTATATGTCTGACATCATGAGTTTCAGACTCAACAACCATAATACTATATGCCACCACCATATAGTATATGGAAGTATAAATTATGCTGATCACATGGTCAAATCAAACAATTATACACGTTACTTACCATACCAAGCTTCAACTATTTTATAAAAAAGACAGTCAACTATTCTCTAAATAGAAACATGCATTATTTCAATTTATCAATATTATTTTATCTAAGACTGAGTTTAGTACTAAAGAAAGTATGGGATGAGATTGCCCCCATAGCTACTTACAAAAAGGTTAATAACAATAATAAATAAATAAAAACCCAAACAATATGATATTAAAAGCATCATAATAAATCGTATCCCACCACCTAGTATAGACAAATTTACCACAAAGCAGCCCCCAAAGAACTGTTATATCCTTCCAAATTAAGAAAAAAGAAAAACACCCAATGCATGCTCATATTATGTGCTTGATCTTTTTTCTACTATAATAATATGTTAAAATAACAACAAAATTTTTGGATTTCTAAAAAGGAAGACGATTAAAAGAAAGAAAGAATCCAAAAAAAAATCACTTGGAAGTGCAGGAACCTTCAGTTTTTTCATAGATTGTACTCTTAGAAAAGATTTTTTTTTTATAAATATAGAAACTTGAATTTACTATGAGGGCTTTGATTCATATAATCCTACAAATGGATTTGTAATATGTGATTAAAAAGAATACCATTTCCATATGATCTTATATATATTTATATATATATATAGGGAAATATTCAAGTGCATCTATCCCTCACCATAGGGTGAGGGATGATTCCATAAATGGAAATTTTTAAGTACGGGGGATTTCAAGTACATAGGATGAAGTACAAAAAGAGAATTTATGTACAAAAAAGAAAAGTGTCATCTCCCTTTAGTAAGGGATAGATGCACATAAATGTCTCCCATAAATATATATATTTATATATATATATATATATAGATAATACGTGAATAGGAGCCATTTCCAAAGCCAGGGCCCCCCTTGAACTTTACAACATCGGGCAGAGACATTAGCACCATTGAGAATGGACTCATGTGCGGGAGAAGATTGACCTTATGTATAATATAATATAAAATTTACAGAGGTTCTCACTTGCGATCAAGGTTTGAATCCTGATACACCACCTTGACTAGGATAAAAGAATAATACTAATAACATAAAATCTGCAAGTAGCATTTGACATTAATTAGCAAGTCAATTAATAGAAACCTAAAGGGGCAAGCTACAATAGATGAGGAGACAAAACTATTGAAAAGAAAGAAAATCTGACCTGACCCTCAAGGGGCAGGCTACAATAGATGAGGGGACAAACTTATTGAAATGAGAGAACATCTGCCCTAAACAGCATCGGCTGTCCCTTCATCACACTGGATCCACTTGGGAACGTTAGGTATTGAAAAACCACTAGGGAAAAGTCCTACTGCTCCCGCGCCCATCGTTGCCGCGGAAGACAACCGCAGAAGGAGAATGGGCGCTGCGTTCCTTGTTCTGTAGCAGAGAACAGAAACCGAAGGGGAAGAAGAACCCTACCAGGTTGGGTCAGTTCTAGGTCAAGTCTGGCCCCGCCCGCTCCCCAAGCCCAGCATAGTTACAAGTCAGGTCCAGGTCAGTTCGACCTAACCCGTTTCGATTAGTGTGGGCACGTTCAGATCTGTAGGCGATCTCTGATCATACTACTACGACTTCCTCTATTGTCAAATTCATCTCCAATATGAGGTTTTTTTAAATGTATATGAGTTTTTTTTCAGGTTTATCTGAGTTTTGGTAAAATTTATCTAAGTTTTTGTCAAATTTATCTGCGTTTTTGTTTATTTGTGTTTTTGGCAAATTTATCTGAGTTTTTTTAAAATTTATTTGAGTTTTCGGAAAAACTATCTGAGTTTTTTTTTCAAATTTATTTGCTTTTTTCAAAATCTATTTGTGTTTTTTATTTTTATTCTTGTTTTTTGAAATTTATTTTTGTCTTTTCAAATTTATTTGTGTTTTTGGAAATAAATTTAACTGAGTTTTGGTAAAAATACTTGATTTTTTGGAAAAAAAATTCTGAAATTCTGAAATTTGGTTTATCTTATTTTTGAAATTTATTTGAGGCTTTTTCAATTTATTTACATATGTTGAATACTATTTGGATGTTTTGAAATTTATTTGTGTCTTTTTAAATTTCTCTACGTTCTTTTGAAATTTATTGCGTTTTTTGAAATTATTGTGTTCTTTTCAGATTTATTTGCATTTTTAAAATTTATTTGTGCTCTTTTAGAATTTATTTGAAAGTCTCATTAGTGAGATTTCATTAACCGTTGTCAATTAAATGGTAGTTGACCATTATTAATGGCATATCCCACTAATAATAGGATATGATTTAAAGAAAGGGTAACTTGGACATTTTAGGTCTTTAAATTTGAAAAAATGACCTACCACACTATGTAAAAAGATTGTGGATCTAAGGTCATAAAGTGAAATATTAAGGGACCCATTGCCGAATCCCCCAATTGAATATTCGACAACTTCAAGCAAAAAAACCTACAACCTCAGTTATATATATAAATTCTATAGGATAAAACTGTGACTAATCAAATTATCTATGCAAAAAGCAATATGTGCTGGTTATGATATCTAATGTCGCACCAGCAAGATTTGAGAAACTCATTAAATAAATAATTAAATATTATAAAAAATGTATTTTATTATTTAACTTCTTAATTTAATCATTGTCCGCATCATCCAAATAAAATTTCTGAATTCGCCATTTACTATGCATGCGCTAAACCAACAAAGAGTGTATCAAACAGTGCATTTGAAAGAGTGCTTCAAATGAGGATTCATCAAAATTACGTAAGTGAGGATTTTGTATATCTTTGTATGGTGCGTTTAGCAAAATGAAAAGTAAATCAAACAATAGTATTCTAGGGATAGTATCTTTTTAACTTTTAGAAGTGAGTCTAGAGAGATTTCAGGGAGGGGCATTCGATGATGGGTACTTGAACATTTCACTTTATAGCCTTAAATTCACAATCTTTTTTCATAATGTGATAAGCCATTTTTCCAAATTTGAAGACCTAAAATGTCTAATTTACTATTTATTCAAAATCATATCTTACAATTAGTGGGATATGCCATTAATAATAGTCAATTACCATTTAATTGGCCACGATTAATGAAATCTCATTAATAAGATTTTTCAAATAAATTTTAAAAAGACATAAACAAAATTTTAAAAATAAAAAAGAAATTTTAAAAGAATGCAAATAAAATTTAAAAAACACAATAATTTCAAAAAATGCAATAAATTTCAAAAGAACGCAGAGAAATTTAAAAAGACGCAAAGAAATTTCAAAAGATACAAATAAATTTTTAAAAATATAAATAAATTTCAAAAGATCCAAATAAATTTCAAAAAATATAAATAAATTTCAAAAGTTGCAATAAATTTCAAAAGATGTAAATAGAATAAAAAACACAAATAAATTAGAAATACGTTTGCAAAACTAAGGTAAACCAATTTTTCAAATTTCAGAAAAAACTGCCAAAAACTCAACGATTTTTATCAAAACTTAGTCAAATTTATTTTAAAAAATAAAAATAAATTTCAAAAGACACAAATAAAATTAAAAAACACAAATAGATCTAAAAAAATACAAATAAATCTGTCAAGAAACACTAAAAGGTCAATTCAAAAAGTCAGTTAAAATTTTCAAAATGGAGATAAATTTGTCTGAAACTCAGCTATATTTTTCAAAAAATCAAATAAATTTGCCAAAAACTGAGATAGATTTGTTCAGAAATCACATAAATTTGTTTCAGAACTTAGACAAATAGCCAAAAACTCAAATAGATTTATCCAAAACTTAGATAAATTTGTTTCAAAACTCAGATAAATTTGTGCAAAACTCAAATAAATTTGACGAAAAATCAAAAACTCAGATAAACTTGACAGAAACTTATATAAATTTGTCAAAAACTCGGATAAACTTGACAAAAGCTAAAACAAATTTAACAAAAATTCAGATAAATTTAATAAAAACTAAGACAGTTTTGCCAAAAACGATATAACAGCCCTACTGCCTTCCTTTTTTGGCGATGGTGCAGCAACTTCTATGCAACTTCTATGTAGGACAGCGAGAAGCTCATTCTCCGACGACAGCGGTCGATATATGCAATTGAGGATTTTCCTCGGTAAGTGCAAGGAAATCCTGGAATCCTCTATATTGCGATGGTTCCGGTTTTTGTAGAGATTATGGGTTCTGCAAGCCTCTTCAAACAATAACAGAACGCAGAAGTCCATATCCTCGTGCTTCTTCTTCCTCTCTGGCCAAGGCAAGGTCGCTCGGAGCAATGGCGAAGGGCGCGACTGTGGATTCTAGCGGCAACCCTCTTTCGTTTATGCAACAGAGTCCAACCCAACCTCTGCAACAGTGGCCCTCTCCTCCGACAACAGGTGGAGATAACAGCCTTGGTGCCGTCCTTTTCTAACAATGGCTTAGCAACTTCTAAGCAGGATAGCGAGAAACTCCTTCTCCGACGATGGTGGTTGATCTATGCAACTGAGGATCTTCCTCGGCAAGTGCAAGGAAATCCCGAAACTCTATTTTGCGATGATTCCGGTTTCTACAGAAATTCTGTGTTTTGCAAGCTTCTTTAAACAACAACAGAATACAGAAGTCCAGATCCTCATGCCTCTTCTTCCTCTCCGGCCAAGGCTGGGTGGCGTGGAGCGATAGCGAAGGGCGCAACTATGGATTCCAGCGGAAACCCTCTTTCGTTTATGCAACTAAGTCCAACCCAACCACTGCAGCGGTGGTCCTTTTCTCCAGCAACGGGTGGAGCAGTCCGAAACTCCTCCGGTTTGTAACCTCAGCAAAAATACAAACCAGAAGTCCGATTTTTGCTCTGTGTGGCCCACCTAGATTAAATCAGAATCATTTGACTTAATCTCCAATAGAGAACCTGTGCGACTGGATGATCTTAGAAAGAGGGAAAACAGATGATTTGAAATTTTGAAAATCTAAAATTTTATGCCTAATCAATTGATAGGGCAAATTAGTCATGGAAATTTTTGGTGTGGACCTCTCGCCAAAATATGTCCACCTTATAGAAAAAGTTGGTGGACTGGAGGCTTTTCAAGACCGTAATGAGGGACCCGTGGCTAATTATCCCTTTCAGGAAAGCTTCCCATTAGAAGGTTGATCCAATCATATTGGATTTAATTCATATATATATATATAATATAGAGGCGTGGATTTAGAGAAATTGTAGGATATTTTCGATTGCAAGTTTGTAGACACCTCCCTTTCTCATGATCCCAAGCTTTTGAATCATCTCATCATGATAACAAGCTTAAGAATTAGCATGGATTTGCTAGACCGATATAGAGAAGGGATAACTGGTTGATATTAGGTGGCCCACAATAACACGTTTATGAAAAGCAATTGCAATTAGAAGTGGCAGTTTAAGTTTCCATATGATGATTAGGTGGGCCAACAATAATATAACATACGTGAATAATTGGTTGATGATTAGGTGGTCCCAGAATAACAAGTGTAATCCACAGTAACATGTGGCTTAAATGCAATCACAATTAGATGTGGCTTAGTGTACATAATATGTGTATATCATGTACAAAACTCATAAAATTATAATTATGTTTATTATATACCGACTCCGTTTGAGATATAATATCATTTATAAAGACATATAATGCTACTTATGTAGGGAACACTGGGCTGCCAGTGTGGATAGCGCGCTCGCTTCCACAGTTCCACTCAAGGATCAATCCTTAGGCAGGCAGGTGCGGGCAGGTTCACTTCACATCTCCTTTCTACTGGCCAACTAGCAAATAATAATAATAATAATAATATAGATATAAAAAAATATATAAAATCTTCAGAAACAAAATGATTTGACCTGAGTTCGAGTTTAACCCAGTCCATCATAAGATCATTTCTTTTAAGTAGAAGAGATAATAGTATTAAGATCCCTAACACACAAGCATGTCTTTTATCTTTACGGGGCAGTACCCCACTAGCAGTGGCAGACCTAAGTGTGAGCACGCGGGTGCAACCGCACCCACGAAGTTCGGAAAAATTCTTAAAAGAAATTCTTAAAATGTTTGTTTTATTATTTTATTTCTTAGCTTGAGCATTGCCCGCACTATCCAAATGAAAATTTTGGATCCGACATTGCCTACTAGGTCACTTAAGGTTCTTAAGTAGCTTTCAATCCATAATGGAATTGCAAAAGAGACAACCCCCAAATTAGAACAAAGATATGTAGATCTGCTCACTAATAATTATATTAGCCCAATTATGGTACGAGTGAGGCTCATTCTTATTGATTCATATTTGATGTGGTGGATAGGATACTCGGTCAAGTTTCTCATGCGCTCCTATGCTATGCGGTCAATTTGGATTGGTGCATTGCCACGGCACTACCTAGTGAAATTCAGGGGAGTGTAATGGTGGTTACAATATGTATGGTCCAAGCTTTTTTTTTTTTTTTTTTTTTTTTTTGTAATTTCTAATGATTCTTTGCTATAGATCATATATTCCCTTTCCATTTTGTCCCTCACAAACAGATTGAGCATCAATGGCTTGTGGACGGAAATAAATATGCCTTGGGGGGTGGGAGAAATATTTTCTAGGATTCTCCTCAAAGCTCTCTTGGATGCTATATTTCCTAGCTATCTTGGATGCAATATTTCCTTATAGTAATTTGGGATTTTCAATAACCCGACTTGTGGTGATCTTTATTTTTGAACTTGCTTATCAAAACATCGACTTCTCCATTAAATTATAAGTGAAATTCCTTCTTTTAAGACCTGTTTGTTTGCATTTATTTGAGTTCCTAAGAACTCTAAGCAATATTTATTCCTAAGGCCTATTTAGATGCATAAGAAAAAAAAAGAAAGTAATGTTTTATAGATTAAAGAAAAATATCTTGTGCGTTTTGTAACTGAAGAAAAAACTGAAGAAAAGATTTTTTTTTTTTTTCCAAGAAACTCAATATTACTTCCTACAGCTCCCCTCTTTAAAAAACTTTTTATAATATAAAAATCTTTCAAAATAACGATTACAAAGTGGTAGAGTAAAGTAAATACTTTAGTTCACTAAATCCATTATGATATATTTGTTTACATATATGGTAAAGTAAAGTAAAGGTAAATGTCACAGCACAGTAAATATGGAGTAAAGTAAAGGTGAGATACAGTATATAGAGAAGTAAAGTGGGAAGGAATGATAAAGTAGTTTCTTCTTGTGTGACCTTATTTTATCACATTTTATTGTAGTTTTATATGGTATATAAAAAGTGACATGTTCACATGTGTTGTAAAGAAAATAAAGATTGATGTCACATCATAGTAAAAGGTGAGATAAAGTAAGGTGAGATGAAGTATCTGGTGAAATAAAGTGGGAGAGAGAGTTCTAAAGTAGTTATTTTTTGTATTGGCTTTACTTTACTACACTTTACTATAGTTTTATATGATAAAAGAAAAGTAACTTATTGTAAAAAAAACGTGGCAAATGAAAATTATTTATCACACTACTTTTTTATACAGACGTGGTAAATTAGATATAAATTAAAAGTATTTAATTAAAAATTACTCTAATAATAGAATTTACTTTAACCCTAGCACCTTCCAAACAATTAATTGAAAATCTGTAATATTCTTCAAAAATTGCTAAAGAGCAAAAATATTACAATATTCTAATATTACATTATTTTATTATATACAATCTTATTCTTGCAATATTTAAATCTGTAAATATTCTATTATGTAAGCAACCAATCTAGTCTTGAAAGCATCTAAAATTGAAGAAACAATGTGAAGACTCATAAATGACAATCAAATAATCTCTACTTTAATGAAAAACGAATTAAAGGGGGATGCAAAATAACTACCCAGCCATCACACTAATAAATCAAGTCTTTCAAAAAAAAAAAAAGGAAAAAAAGTCAAGGATGCTTTTAGATATCGACCTTATTGGGCCCTCTCCTCTTTAATAACCTTCTTTTGTAACCTATCTTATATGAATTCCTAAAAATTTTAAATGGAAACAGAATGACCCTTTGAAGTTTTTTCAATTGTCGAAATAATTCAAACCCTCCAATAACCAGTATCACTGGGCAACAACAAACATGTGATGAATGACCAACAAGATTAACTTTACTTGCATGTTTGCATAATTCATAATGAGATAAGGATTTGCTTAGAAATTGTTTTAATGGATCAAAGGTGGAGATCTAAAAAGAACCATTAGAACGTCCCCTGTGGCAGGTTTCCCACCTTTTACCCTATGAAATCAAATCTTTAGAACTCAATGACCTTTTTTAAACTTCTACTCTTCCTCCCTTACAAGACTCATACCATAAAATAAGAGAAGATTAGCAAAAGGTCCCTTAACATGGTCATTTAAAGCCTCTAATCCACAAGATTTTCGGTTAACGCCTCTACTCTATGAAGTCGGATATATTTCAGCTAGAAGTCCCTACGTACGCCAAATCACATATTGTCATAAGTGATTTGCCCCTCTAACCGTCGAAACATGTCACGCATTTATAGCCCTCATTTTATGTGCATAAACACGATCCTTTATGATTGATTTGCCCCTGTAATTTCTTGTAGATCTAGTTTTGAATTTCAAATAGCAATGGAAATCAATAGTGATATGTATAGAAAATCTCATTTCTAAAAGAAATTCATATGCAGTTGTTATAGGCGCGAGGGAAAGATTTTGCAACATTCGAGTTTTCAAAGTTGACTTTTGTGAGGGATAAATTCTGCGACCTTTCTAGTTCAATATAGCATATGTAATCCGAATCAAAGAAGTAAGGTTCAGATGATTTAAATTTAGATCTATATCCCATCAGATGATTTAAATTTAGATCTATATCCCACAATCTTCTTTCTTCTTTTTTTTTCAATCCATATGAACAAGGAGAAGTTCTATTGAGATTTCTCATATTTCAACGAAAGAAGAGCTTTTTACAATGCAGCGTCGTATTATTTTCGTTTTACTTTTTTTTATATCTTGAGTATTTTTGTGTACAATCCAGTCATGTCACTCGCTATAAATTTGTTTGAGTTCTGGAACAAGTTTATCTGAGATATGGACAAATTTATCTAAGTTTTAGACAAGTTTATTTGAGTTTTGGAACAAATTTATCTGAGTTCTTAGAAAAATTTATCTGAGTTCTAGAACAAATTTATCTGAGTTCTGGAACATTTTATTTGCGCTTGCGATAGACAAATAGATAAGGTTCCAACACGATGAAGAATCGCAAATGAGAAAAAATTCAACTTACTTGTCTTGGAGTGAGCCAATGTTAACAGTTTGTATGAGGAGATGCTTGGTCTGGTCTAGGTTCTATACCTTCTAGGGTTCGAAATCAAACAAACCACTTCTGCAACCACTAAATAGACAGTGAAATTGTTTCTTCGAAGATGTTACGAATGCTTGCGGCTCTGTAAGGTAATCTCCTTCCCTGATTCACTTCCCCTCCTTCTCTTTATGCCCGATGTTCAAAATCTCTAACTTCTAACTTTCATTCATTCTTTGGCAAGTTACCGTAATTTTAGGCTTAGTGTTTTTAATAAAGAGATAAGAAATTATGAGGGCATTATAGTCCTTTCAAATATATGAAACAGTGGAAGGGACCTTTCCCTCTACAAAATTAATTCGTGGACCGTTTGTAATAAAAACAAATTTTGAGGGACCTCCGGCCAAACGCCCCTAATAATAAATTGATGATTACTTTAGATTTTTCCTAAATTAGATTCTTAAAAATTGATTGCCTTCTCTAGATACCTTTCGCAGTCCACTCTTTCGGTACCCTTCATCACAAAGCCTCTCTTCTATGAATTCCTATATATTCAATAAAAATTAGACAAATCGGCCCAACGAAAATGAAAGAAAATGGGAATTGGCAACCCTTGATTCGTGAATTTTGTAACTCAAGATCTATTGCAAAGACATCTCCTTTGTATATGCAACTGGTAATATGTCAAATCAGTGCTAATGGGTGACTGGTGTCAACTGGGTGACTTAATTAATTAGATCACCACAACTTTTACATGGAGATCTGAGGGGACTTATAATTCCTGTTACTCTCCAACAGATGTTTCATCCAGGCTGGTACTGGATTCATGTTAGCTTTGCACTAAATTCATGTGGGCCTTCAAATTTGACATTTCACCTGATAAATGATTGATGGTTTCTCACATGCAGAAACCTATTCTCTTTGGAACAATTCGTGTTCCTCAAGTGACAGATGCAATCTAACAAAAAGATACGGTGGGTCTTGTACAAAATGATTTCTGGACCATGTTTCTATGATACTTCTAGCTAGTTATAAGGCCGAAGCGGCAATGTAGCCTTGTTCCTCTGTAACAGATTTTGTTTGATATGGTTTGGGGCCCAAATGGCAATTACAATCAAGGTTATAATAATTAGCCTGTAACTTGTACCGTCCTGATCAATGGTGAACTGACATAATCCTGACTTCAAATCATCACAAATTGTTTTGGTATTCTAGTTTTTTGAAAATATTATGATGTCATTGAACCTCACTTTATCGTGCCTTTAGATGACTTAGTTAAATAATAGTGCTGTTTTAACTTAAATTGATGAAATAGAGCTAAGATGATGAGATAACAATCAAATAATCTTGTGAAGGAAGGTTTCACAAAGAATACCTCCACATTTTCAAAAATACCAGCTATGCTTGTTACACTCTTGTAAATGTTTGTTAATTCCTGTCCAGGGATATATATATATATATATATATATAAGTTGATGGACAAAAACATGAAACAGTGGGACACAAAACTGGATGCTAATCCTTTCAGTAGATACTTGGAAACTAAATCTTCAATGATATGACGTGTATATAAAAAGTTGATAAGGCCTACAAGTCTAGGTTGAGAATGATGATATGGTAGATGGTAGATAGCTTTCCAATTTGTTTCGTGGGATCTAGTCACTGGTTTGAGTGATAAGACAAAATATAACAATCTCTAATGCTTATGTAAATCTTGGTTGATGAGATTAAAGGCCCAAAAGTCCACAACCACCCTCTCTAGTAAATCACTTATTGTCAACTAATATCTTATATATATTCTTTTGCGGATTTCCTTAATCATGATTATGTACGTTGTGGCAATTAATCCATTAATATAAGTATAATCACTTCTAAATTTCTTCCCAATTGGGTAAAAACCGAATAAATTTTCTTCCCAACCCCACCGACAAGCTGATCTAGAATTAATGGAGTAGTCAATCATAGAGGCACTGTACCAAAAGGGTTGATCAGTGGTGGTGTGATGTCATTGTTATGCTAAATGGAAAATATCACCCGTATCAAACATAGGTGATATTCATATCCATCGCCCATCATGGGGAGTTCCAAATCTGATGGTGGTTGCCTTCAATTTCAAAGGAAGGTGCTAAAAAAAATACATAAATACTTTCGCTAATGCTGAATTAGTAGAATGCAGGATTTTCATTCACTGGCACTGCTGTTATGAACATCTTGTAGGATAACGATACATGTATATGCATTCAGTTTGTACAAGTTGTAGATACATTGTATATCTAAAAGATAATGTTAGGAAATATCCAGGTAGGTGTATCCGAATTGTATGAATAACAAGAGTTCTCTAGTAGCAAATTAGTGAGTTTTCTTAGTAATTTACACAATTATTTTGACAAAAGACAACATGTTGTAATGGAGGACAAAAGTGGCGTTTGAATGAAGTAAATGGCACTGATAATTTCATATGTATGTAAGCTATGCAACCATTGAATCCTTGGACATCATAAAATCACACTTCTTGTTGATAAACCAATCCTTATAAATGACAAGCTCTCAAGTACATACAACTACAACCTTTTGTGTGCATTATTAAATTACTCAACATGTAAATACCCAACCCTTATAGGGACAACCCTTGCGTACAGAAAATTTTAAGGTGTGTATACCAATGATGAAGACAACTGTCGAACTCTGGACCCACATTCAGAAATCCCAAAAAGCCCACTTTGCCAATCAAATAAGAAGTACAAAAAGAAAAAGAAAGAGGTAATTTGAAAGCAAGCACACCCAACTCATTTCAAGCTCATGGAAGAAGCCAACCAACTCATTTCAAGCTCATCTATGTCTTGGCAAGTTTGGAGGATATATATGTCAAGATGCTGTACAGGAAAAGAGTGATGAGTGCTATCAACATCTGATCTACTAAAGATATGGTCTTTGTCACATGACTGAGTTTGTGATTTAGAGAAGGAGGAGAGCACATGAATTCTAGAGTGAAAGAGGGATCAGCATCAATTCCTGGCTCAAACACGGGTTCACCGATAACAAATTCCAAGTCGCCATGGCTCCATTCCTAATCGAAAATACGAAATTGATGTAAATAGCAGTCAACCATAATCCACGTAATCAACCACTGATTGCGCCAAGAGCAGGAAGATAGAAATATTGGTTTGAACAATTAGAGAGGAAGTAAAAAGAAACAAACGCTGGTCTACATGCTCCAGTGTACATGGGTTTGCAAGTGGTCTATGCTAACTTAGCCCAGACAGAGTCCAGTCTACTTTGTGATGGATCTGGGGCTAATATTTTAGGCTTTGGGGATGGAATTAGGTGTGTTTTCTGGCCCTAAATGGTCTTGACTAATGTCTCTGTAGCAGCCCAATAGAAGGTTATCCAAGCTGATATATTTAACACCAGCAAACTATATCTAATGTTAAAGAGCTGGATATCTCATTTCCTGGGGTAGCTGGATGGATCTGGAATTTTGGGTCCAGCCCAACTCAAACCATTTGCAACCATCATGTACGCACATATGATTAGGAGGCAATAGGACGATCTTACTTTTGAGTATATTAGCATCCAAACTTTATGCCAAGCCCTCAGCCATTTATTATTGGGCCTGTATGACCAACTGTGACCAAAATTTACACCCCTAAGAAATTGTGACCCAAAATCTTCTTAAGGTGTCTCCACAGACGGCACTGACATCTTCTTACAAATTGAATGACAACTGGTATTGTGCAACTAAACCACTCCAACCTGCATCCAAATCAAGCCCTAACAGTTTGGGCTCAATATGCGCTAATGTATGTTATAACCAATGGATCAAGCCCAATCAGATCAGGGTACATATACTAGTACTAGGTCCCATACTGGACCTAGACAGATCCAGCTCGGGATCCAGCAATGCCTTTAGACATATAGTTTAGCTGAATTAGATTTTGGTATCCCGTGGCTCAACTCTTATTCAGATCGAAAGCACTTGATGCACCTGTTTAAGAACTGGGGCTGAGATTTTGACCAGTGCCTTACTTGTTTATGGTGGGGCCAAAAATGTCCCAGCTATACCATGGAAGGTGTACTGGGAAGCCAAAGACCCAGCCCTTATGTGTCCCGGCCCAGTGGCATTGCTGGGCCTCCTGCCTAATATGATAGGGAAAACAATAATATCAGATTACCTGAAGCTGTTCTCCAACAGTGATGACAATGGCACCAGCAACCACATTGAAAGAAACTGAGGCTTTCTGTGAGCATATGCGGAACTGAAGGTCCTCACAACACAGGTGTAGACTTAGAGCATGGGAAGTGCAGCACTCCTGATCATCTTTCTCCACTTGCATTTCAAACGATGAGTTTCCTTCTTCTAACTTCTTATGGCTGTATTTGTGTAAGCAAAGTACCGATTCTGTTTCTGGGACTTTCTTCTGATGCGTCTTTCTAATATGTTCAGAAAGAACTTGACCCACATCTTCAGCAATGCCCTCCAGTTTCACAAACATATCATCCATTCTCTCACTGTAATGTAAACCAATACACTGGTCATTTGTTGGGTCATGGGTGTGTCTCAAAAGCATTGAGGAAAAAGGTTTGTAGATTTGGTCTGGGGATAGGGTGATAGATGACTGCCCCCACTCACAGAGCCAAATATGGGGCAAGGTGAATCAATGACTGACCCAGGTGACCTAATGGGTCGATTAGGGTCCTGAGTCAAAGAACTGATTGATGTACCCTGATACATATATGATAGTTGTTGTACTAATAGTATAATTTTGTATGATATTTTTTGCTTTATTTATGTTGTTTAGTTAAAATTATAACGATTATGTTGATGGGCCGGATTGGCCCAGGAAGAAGCTCATTCAGGCCTAGCTTGTTTAGCCTGAAGATTTAGGCCCTGGAATAGCCCATTAAGAAATACACATGCTCTTTTTTTTTTAATATGTCAAGCTGCTCCAGGTCACTTAGCAGGGAAATAGGACCAAACCAAGACCGTCAACTAGTGGGATATAAAATGAGGCTCTCAATGGAAATCCAGCCCACGGCCGAGCTAGGTTTGGGCTAGGATCATCCGAAGAGAACCCCCAATCAGATGGATCCAAATCAGACCCAATTAGGTATAAACCATCAAGTATATTAGAAACTCATAATTCTAATTAGAGGTGCTAATGGACAGGGCCAACTGGGCTTAACGTAAGCCCACCCCGCAATGACCTGGATTTGAGCTATGTATTTTGAAATGTGGACTTAGGACTGAGTTTTCAAACTTATATTATATGGACTTAAGTTTGGATATTAGTGTGGTTAAAACCCTGCCTAAGGGGCAAATATATTGGAAAATGGCTCTATATACCCCATATCACCAACGCTTAGTGGCGCAGTTGGTTTGGGCACTCCGTAACCACCCGGAGGTCTCAGCATCGAAGCCTGCTAATGCGTTGGGACCCCAGGCTATTATATAACCCGACGAATCCGGTGAGTGAAAACAGGGGGAGGCCACCACCCCGGGGGACTAGTTAGGTGCTCAAAGAGGGCATGGACACCCTCGGTCGGCAAAAACAAAAAAACAAAATATATATATATATATATATATATATAGATATATACCCCATATCTTCAACTTTCAAGTGCATGGGATCAAGCCGCAGGGAAGGAAATTTTCCCTGAGGAGACACTATTTTGAAAAAAAAAAAAGCACGAAATTAAGGGCTGATAAATAAAATTTACATGGGAGAGTCACGATCCATCCCCCCACAGAACTCATCAACACCAGTCCAGCTCCTGAATATTAAGCCCTATAATTAAATGGGCTTGCATATACTTCCTTTAACCCAGCCTGGCCAACACCCAGAAATGCACCTGGGCCTTAATTTATGAAAATAAAAGACTAATAAGATTTTTTGTGAATCATAGGGATTCGTGCAATGCGAGAATTTTGTGCTCCGCAGATCCCCATTTCCACCATATGGAAGAATCCTATGCTCCAACCCTGCCGATAGGAAATCAAAATTTTCTCAATTGAGGAAAATCAATTCATTTTTATCTGTTTCTAAGAAAAATAAGACGCACCAAAGTATTAAAAAGTGCGCTACAAGAAAAGCAAAACACACCCTCACATGTTATTGGAACAAGGGGATTGCACTCTTTGCGGATTTTTGGAATCCTATGTCCCTACTCTTTTCTAAGAAGCCCTCTCCATCACGAAACCCACTCTTACGGTGGGCTGAAATGGGCCTCAAAGTGAATTTAGAAAAAAATAATAATTAAATAAAACTTTTTCTCTTACAAAAAATAAGGGTAGCTAGGGTTCAAACAATCAGCAACTATTTTCTGAATTCAATAGATAGTATCAACATTCTAAAGATAGAATTATAGAGAATGGGCCCGGTGAAGACATTACATCCAATATGGAAAGTATCTTAGCCCATTCAAATCCGACGTGATTCATTCCATCAGTTACTCCAGTCACTAAGTGCATTTGTATTTTAAATTCATACACAGCCATGTATCATGAATCCTCATTCAATACATTCAATTGTAACATAAATGATGAATTCAATATAAAAGGAATACAGAATCATGTCTCTGCTCTCACGTTGAGAGAAAGAGTCAGAGACAAAACATTATCTTCTCTGTTTTCTTCTTAAGAATCTGACCGTTCATAGTACCAAAGCCATGTGATTGTCCGGACAGAATTTGACGTTTAGATTTGGAGCCATTATGTAACGGTTCTGGGTGTGTAACAGTTTCCTTCTCCGGGCAACAAAAACTACTCTCGATTCTATACTATTCTTCCCGCCATTGTGTCAGCAAAAGTAATTTTAAAAAAATGAAGTGTTCCATCAAATAAAACCGTTACGTGCCATCCGCTTTTGTTTCGGGTGCTCCAGAAATACCCTGTTACGACAACTATAATATTTGATCGCAACACTGTTACATTGGCAGCAGCGAATTATAACACCCGAAACAGTCATTCAATTCATACACTGTTACGACAACTATTATATTTATTTCGGGTGGCATATGTTTTTGTAATTCTATCCGAAATTCCAGCTCGAGTTTTCGATTCTTACCAAAATATCCGTAGCGTGTCGGGTCCCATTTTTTCTACTGCCTTTGTTTCCGTACGACGCCAAAAGAAGTCCTCTCGCGTTCCTCTGTTTCGTATCAGCTGCCTTTTCTGCTCTTGCCGGGTCCGAAATATCCGTTCCGAGCCGCCGATCACGGATTCGATTTCATCGGCCGAAATCCCGTGGCCGATAATCTGAAACGCTCCGAGATCCGAGACTGATTCGAAGAGGCGGCGCACGGAATCTTCGTCACGGGATAAAAGGGAGGGGAGATCGATCTCGGAAGGAATCCGGCGAGGGATCCTGGCCGGGAGTTGAGATTCCGGCAGGCTGAGATCGGGGATCTTGAGTGATTTCTCGAGGAATTCCGTGAGGATCTGATCGTTGACAGCCGCAGATCGCAATCCTTTGGCGGTGGCGATCGGAGACGGAGGCGGCGCTGAAGAAAGGAGGCGGCTCCGGGTGCGCATGATAGCAGCCATGGAAGAATTTAGAGAGAGAGGGCAGAGAGAGAGAGGTTGTTACTTGTTAATGTAATGCAGGAGGAGTCGGTGGGTCCCGTTACAGTTCATAACAGAGAGAAGTTTTCTCCCGCTGTGGGCACATTAGAATTTCTTAGCTTTTCGTTTGTTAGGTCCAGACGACATCATCATCACTACCACCATTATTATCATCATCATCATCATCAAAGCCTTATCCCAACGTGTTGTTTCTAAATAAGCTTTTGACAACCGCTTTGTCAGTTGGTCCCACTAGATGATCGGGTCTATCAGAGCTATAGGATCAAACAAACTAGGCCAAGTGTCACAAACAGAAAGATAACCATTTGAATACGGTTTGGATTATGAACAGCAAATGAAAGGTTTAAGGGAATTAGTGAAGTTTGAAACGAAACTCACCAAACCCAGAGAGAAGAATAAAAGAAATGGCCCACAAAAAGAAGAGATGAAGCCCACCAACTTCCATTATTTTTCTAGTAGAAAGTTGGCATGCTCGTCACCTTTTGCAGTTCGAGTCCTTTGAGCCTGCCAACTTTTCCTTTACTTCTCTTGGCGGGGTTCATCATACATGTCAGTATTTTGAATATACATTGCTCTTCTTGTTATCAACTTATGATTTGTTATCTTACTGGATAATAAAGTAGAATGTACATGCAGAGCACATGCGGAGAATTTTCAATTATTGAACATTGGCCCCTTGAAGTATCTGATACTGTCAAAAATTTTAATTATAATGACTTAAAAGTCCTAAAATCTACGAAGACTGTGAATACACAAATGGTTTTATGATTTTATTTAAGTGAAATGATCCATGTTATGACAAGCATTGTGCCAATAAAATCTTTTCTACTATAAAAACGTCCACATGCAAATATTCCGATTGGAATGTTAAAGAGGCAAAGACTTTGTTAAAAAAAAAAAAAAAAAACTAAGACTCCCTTGAATTTCACACCATGATACATGCATGCAAGTGTCCCCTGGAAGACAATCACCCTAGTGTGCCAATGGCATCTATTTACTTTGATTTAAGCTATGTGAGGCCCAACGGTATATCAAGTGGACCCCTCTATATAATTGTTGTTTAATTGTCACTCTGAGCGGAGTATCGTCCACCGCGCAAATGATCAATGCAACTGTGCATATTTACTTAAATTTGAGTAAAACTTACGCCCGTGGCTATAATTGTGGAACTGTAAGATATGAGTAATTTGGATCAAAGGCAGGCAGGCTGCATAACAGCCATGTAATGTATTGTTAACACTATTGTGACAGTAGCATAAGATCATTTATCGTCGTTACTTGTATCCATAGCAGTAGTGATCACAATTAGAAATAACAATTTGCATTTCCATTATTTTTAGCTTTAAACATATATTAAGATTTTCGAAAAAAAGAAAAGCAAAAGAAGGAAGCAATGTGTGAACACTGTTTGAACTGTTAGGTATTTTTCTTCCATCAGATGTCAAGCAGTGGCCCATTGATAGGATGGTTGATATGGACAAGTCATAAGATTAGGCTCTGTGGTTATGTTAACTAAGAAGAAACGGCTCTCCAATAAACGCAGCTGGGAGGCCCTTTCAGGACTCTTTCAAGAAGTTACTGGAGGTGTCTTGTTCATGAGCCCCCTGTGGTGTTTGGGTTTCTTCCAAATGCAAAAAAAAAAAAAAAAAAGGCAAAGGGTTGCTTACTTAAATCAAACGAATGCACGCCTGCTTTGCAGTTGTTACCTCTTAATCACGTCCCCACACTAAAGGAGTTACGTGTACAAGAACGACTCTCATGATGCCTTCCTTCCTCATGGGGTCTCTTTCATCATCATAACCTTCATATGACTTGTGGGGGGTGGTAAATGGGTTTAATTAGTCGGATCAAAATGGGTCGGGTTGACAAGAGATATCTATAGGTGGAAGATTAATTCAATCCATTTTTAAAACAAGTCAAATAACTTTAACCCACACCTGATGCGAGTCAATCTGTCAATCCATTTTTAAAACAAGTCAAATAACTTTAACCCACACCTGATGCGAGTCAACTGGTCAATCCATTTTTAAAACAAGTCAAATAACTTTAACCCACACCACCTGATGCGAGTCAACCGGAGTCTACTAGATTGTGCGCATTCATTGTGAGCCAGCCCATTTAACCGACCCAACCTGTAGATCCTTATCTCCAAGCTAAATTCCTTTCAAATATTAAGGTTATTTTTCAGTTAAGTTGGACATCTGGAAAAGCGTAGCTAACACAAGCTAGTCTCATTCCATATAAATAAATAAAACCTAATCTTTAGGCCATTTGGAGATCTAATCTAACTAATAAGAGCTAATTAGTTTAAAGTCTAAAGTGAATGCTCTAATTTTTAAGTTGTATTCAACAATTAGTCTGTTTGATAAAACTGATTTTTTTTTTTAAATCTTTTATTCTCATGAGATAATTGGGGCCAACCTTTAGGAGTTACGGTAATTGAGGCTCATCATTTAAAAATTACAATGTGAACCCGCCACTTGCACCACTTTGAAGATTTTATCAGGTCATTTTTGTCTAAAACAGTACTTGTATGTTCTATATTGTCCACTTTAATTTGCTTTTGCTAAAAAAACTCATTGATTTTCCCTTTTTCATATCCCTGCACAAAAGTATTCCAAGAGGACATGTTTCTTCCAAAGAACTCAAAGAACTCATTTATAGAGAATTTGTAAGTCTCCAAAAGCTATCTCTTGGGCTTGAAAATCCCAAATCCCCCTCTTTGTTGGAGCATCCAAAAATGCTTTAAAGGGGTTGGAATTTAGAAACCCCAAAGGATAAAAATGACTTTTCAGGTGGTTGGAATTCATAATTCCAGCAAAGAAATATGGAATTTGGAAATGTCAAAGGGCAACCATCACATTATTGTCTTGAATTCCCCAGCATACAAATTCCTTTCAAGAATTTTAGTAGAAAAGAGGACCTATGGGCGCCTTTGTAAGCCAAATTTTTGTGAAAAAGGGCGACAAAAAGTGACACGTTTTTCCACAAATAAAGTTTTTTAATCATTTGGTATGAACTTTTTCATGAGGAAAATCAGAAAAATGAGTCCAATTTTTTGCAACTTCACATAACATAATTCACAATCGCAAGTAAGGAAAAAGATTTAATGAAAAAGTAAATACTCATCAGGACCATTTTTGTGGACTATACAAATGCGCCCTAACTAGAGCTGTGTCACAACTGTGGACAGTTCTTCTCCAAAGTTAATGCAAGCTTCTAGAAGTAGAAGACAAAATCCTAAACTAATTTTTCTTCTTTTTTTTTTTTTCCTCACTTTCCAAAACTGTTAGAAAGGGTGTCAATATCGAAGAAATAATTTGTAAATTTTATGAGGTCATGTTTTTTCAAAACATTTGTAAATTTTGTAACACCCTCTTCAACCATTTGGTGCAATAGCTTTTACCTGACACAAGAAAATATGAACTATTTTTTTTCAACAGAGAGGATTTAACACGTATTTCGTAACTCGAACACCCGACCTACTAGACTCTGATACCACTTATAGGATCTTACACCTAATTGAGCTACCACTTATTTCAAAACCAATTGGTGATGAAAAACTGCACAACAATGGTTTATGATAAGGGTAAGGACTCGACCACAATTATGATAGCTCAGGAGCGAGGATGGACGTAAGACCTCACTAATTTCCTATGAAAGAAGCATGAATAAGATTCCTCTTCACCACGTAAACAAAAATCCATGATCACACCCTTTAGCACAACTTTTGATTTGTTTATTCTCTTATCATTATTTGGCGTTACGATCCTCTCTAATAACTCTGAAAAGTTCTCTTTATAACCAAAGTACAGTAGGCCACCTGACGGCCCCATACGATTAGAAGAAGCGCGGGATGTGCTGGGGATCTTTTGGATGCATTGTGGGTGACTTTTCACCCTATTCTACCAATATCCACTGATGAAGATAGGGGCAAACTTAAAACCCCTTAAGAGGAAGCCTTCTCTATGAAAATCTCCCTACCCTGCAGAGAATCAAAGCATCTGTTTGCCTCTTAATATTTTAGAGGCAATCCTAACCTTTCGCAATTTTGCATAAAGTTAGTGCTCGCGAGTCTCAAACATGCGTTATCACGCATGGCACCCGAGACTTTTACCATTGCACTAAAGCAATGACCTTCCAACTATAGACTTAAAATTAGAAAATGGGCCATGTATCTATACAATAAAAGCCCAATATGAGTGACACTAGATGCAAGTATATACATGATGTATGAAAGTGGAAACGTCAGTAATCCTAAAATGGAAAAGCATAACCATAAGTATAATTTCTCTTATATTATATCATGTAAAAAAAAAAATGATATATAAGACATTAGCTTGATCCAACCCTTTACATCACACTCACCACTCAATCTGCCCTTTGGCCCAGCCAAACCGATTTATTTATGCTTTTGAATTGATCATTTTACAACTACATATTTATGCTTTAAGCATAATCAATCAATTGTAAAAGTCATTCTAATCGCAGTGAAACTTAAGCCAATGCCTATATGTAGAATAGGGTTTAGGCTAACATCCATTATACATTTTTCCCCAAGATTAATATAATATAGAAATTACATAAACTTCTTTTTGAATGGTAACATGACTCAAACCAGCAATCTTGTGGTGGTGACATTAAGCACATTCCAACTGTGCTATAGGGTCTTGTCATAACAGACTCTTTCCATATCGCATATTTACCTTATTATAATTCATAACTTTCCATCCAGTTTATAAAATACATAGGGAATCATCATCATTATCATCATTGAATCGTTACCCCATTTATGTAGGGTTGGGTTTTGAGATTTACATCCCAACTATAGTCTCTAGTCATTTTCTGAAATTCTCCTCATTGCAGCCTTAGCCCATCTACCATGGGTTTACTGTTCTCTGGAACTCAACAGTCTTACAAATACACACCAAGCAATACTAGTAATATTTACAAATCCATACTTCTGTATGGCTATAGAAATGTCCTCTTAACCTTCACCATATTACCTCAAATCATGGAGACTAATGATAACCAACACTCACCTCCATGTAAGTCCTTCCCTCTTACCAGCTCCATGAGCCCTTGATGAGCTACCCTTAAACATCAAAGCCTTGCGAGGAAGCTCAGATGGCGCCTGAAATCCAATGCTCTCAACATCCCCAACAGTCCTGAACAGTCGCCGTTTGTTCACTTCTTCCACCAGTGATCGATGTAACAATTGGCTCCGCACATCTACCATCGACCGAATCCTTGTCAAGCGACGGTTGTCAACTGCCTTGTGACCGCTGCGGCCAGGAACATGCGAAGATTGTGGTGAGCTGAATTGGCTGCAGCACTTGGATAAAGTAGAGTGTGCAATCTTGTTTTCTTCAGGGCAAAATCTGGATGACTTGTGACTCTTTATTATGGAGTCAAAGTCTTGTCTTCTGGGGCTTAAATCATGTTCATGGTCACTGTTGGAGTTATAATTCATATTTGAGTATTTACCCGAATGTAGGGAGCTCTGAGAGCTTGTGTCGTCCTCTGGAAACTCATCTGCATTTGATAAACAGAACATAGCTAGTGATATTAGTTGTTTATACATATATATAGTTGTTTATACATATATATATATATATAAATATATATATGTTGGTTAGCTTGTGATATTGTATGGGACACAAGACAGGTTCTTCACAAATTAATCCATGTGGACTTCAATGTGTGGGTTGTTGTGTGGGTGTGTGTGGAGACATTTCATGGGGACGACAGGCCAAATTAGGCTAGAATTTGGCCTAATTTATAGGTTCAATTTTTATGATAGAAAGGTCCATCCTTGTCCAGCACATTCAGCACAGGGGCACATAATAGGAAGGCCCAAATATAGGTGCAATCATGCACAATATAGAAAACACAAACGACTATATTTTGCAAAAGAGTCTATGCCAAGGCCTAAATGTCAATCCCCCAGTCATCCAAACTGAACAAGTAACTCCTAACTGTAAGAAATGATAAAACAGGGGAGGAGAAAGAAAAATAACAGCACGCGATGCATGGGGTACCTTGAGGACAATTTGTATGATAACAGGCCCCTTGTGAAGGTAGTAAGCCAATGACAGAAGCTTGGGAGGAAGGAGAGGAGGGATAGTAGAAAGGATGGTGGGCCTCATTGTCCTCGTCATCTTCGTAGCTGAAGGTATACTGTTTGTGGCTCTGGGATTGGCCCCACTCCTTCCAGTGTGGCACCAGAGCTGAAATCTCCTCACCAATCACTTCAGCAATCTCAAAAGGATCGCGATCACTTATCTCCAACTCCTTGACCATCTCAGTCGCCACGTCAATCGGAGTGTCGGTTATGATGTCAAAAGGAAAGTATATGTTCCTCAAATTACCTGAAAATTGTAATAACACCCATCACTTCTTCATAATTGTGTTCTCTTTCCATAAGTAGATTAAAGACTGGGAAAATCAATTCTTTTCATTGATCCACATGGATATTTCTTTGTCATAAGTTACCATTTATAGTATATTCAAGCCACACATTATTCCATAGATATAGCCTATTTGCATAGTGTCCAGTTATCCATTGTGATCATATGGTGGGACACAACATTAAGTGAAGCATAGCTGTCCGATAATCAGGCTGTATGTGGGTGGGCAATAGTAGAACATAGCCAATGGTCCACATTCAACAGGGGAAAAATCACCAACTAGTAAATAAAGTGAAGGAGATTTTTGTTCCACTGCCTCTCCATGATAGATCCCATCAGATGAGCTCTCAATGTCCAACTTATAGATGGGCCTGCCCACAGAAAATGAATGGCCCGTAAGAGTTGTTGCCTCACTTGTGCCCTGTTCAGCAAAAATGGCCTTCAAAACACTTGGGCGCCAATTTCCATTAGCAAGGCTCTTTTCCTAAGTTCAAATGCAAATGAAGTCATACTAACAAGTATATGGCTCACCATCTTTATCCGCGATCTGTACTTTGAGAAAGATGGTATCATCTTCAGGATTCATCTTCCCAGTTATGGTCATGTCAGTTCTCTTCGTCACTGCACTTCTTTGATGAACATCCGGTGATGGCCTGTATGATCTACTATCTAGTTCAACATCATACCACATGTTCTCATGGCCTCCACACTTGAGGATTGGCAATGACTCGCCCTCATCTAACGCGAGAAAGGGGTCTAGCAGGAGCTCCTTTGCGGATGACCTCTTTGAAGCACTTTCTAAACATTTGCCAATAAACCTCTGGGCTTCAAAGTCGTGAATTCTGTAGAATGCATCTGGCAACTTCCCCTAGACATATGGAAGGGGCAATATAATTCAGATTCTAATCACCGCGAGACTGGAAATTACTGGTTGGTGAGTGTCCAAGCTTACCGATGTTACTTTCTTGTAGATTTGTGCTGGATTGGAGCATTCACTATAGGGGTACTCTGAAGTAAGCATCTCTAGTACACACATGCCAAAGGAGTAGATGTCCACCAGTTCATTGTACTCTTCTTCATAAAGTTCCGGTGCCATAAACTCTGGAGTGCCTGGAATTTTAAGAAATTGTGATCATCAGGCTCTTCAATCAAAATTTCATTTGGCTACCTTCTCATTTTCCTAATGCATTTGATTTTTTTTTCTTGACTTGAACTAGAGAATGACTTATTTATTGGGGTTTTTAGTTTGCCACATTCATCACTTAACATACAGATTTTTAACTTTGGAATGACAAGAAGTTCGGTGGGAGTCAATCCATTTCAAATTGAAAAGTTAATTTAAGAAGTAAGAATTATTTAGTTGCCATGAAGAGAGGAAGAAAACTATAGATCTGATAAGTTGAGTATTAAGTACAGAGCAGAGTTCAGAGAGAGAGAGAGAGAGAGAGAGAGAGAGAGAGAGAGAGAGAGTCCTTGCCTATCACACTGTGGGCAGCTTGGGACCCTCGAAGAATTGCAGCTAACCCAAGATCACCAATCTTTACTTGCCCAAGATGGCCATTGACAAAGATGTTGTCACACTTGAGATCTCTATGGATCACTGGGGGATCATGACCATGCAAATAAACAAGGCCGTGCAGTATTTGGCAGGCCCAATTCTTCACTGCTCGAATGTTCACCCGCTTGTATCGGCGCCGATACCTGAATTCAATATCTTTATCAAGATATATTCACTGTAAATCTACTCATTGCACATATGGCTGACACTACTCTTCTCTCTCTCCGTTTTAGTTTCTAAGAATGAAGAGAAGGGAGGAAATGAGAAATTACTCTCTCAAGGTGCCTGAAGTGAACATTTCAGTGATGAAGTTGATGGTTCTCTTTTCCACATCGATCCAAGAAGCATGGAAATGAATAATTGAGTCATGGTTAACAGTGCTAAGGAGATGAACTTCAGAATATAGCCTTTCCAATTCCTCTGGTGATCGGAAGACATCATTCAGTTTCGCTTGGTTCCATGCCACTTCCATTCCTTGTAGCTCGTCGAAAGCCCTGTAGCTGGTCATTTCTTAAGGAAACGTCATTTGAAACAGGACATGGGTAAGTTGAACTGAGAAATTTCCATCAACATAAACAAAACCATTGGCTAACTTGTAATCATTTTTCCCCAAATGTTCAAAGGATACACTGTTTTTGTTGCGCCTTTCCCAAGGATTTCCGAGAACTACAAATACAAGTCTTCAACAATGTTAGTGAACTTGTTAAAATGAAAACTGTTTTTTTTAATATTAACATCCGAAGAAAAATAAAATGACAACTGTTCTAGTAAAAAAAAGACTAGAAAACCAATATTCAATCTCTAACTGACAGCAGTACTAATAACCGGCAACTATGTCATTGATTGTTTATCCTCTAGCTATATAAATGGCACTGAATTGACCCATCATATCATCATCATCATTATCAAAGCCTTGTCCCAGCTATGTTGGGGTCGGCTAATTGGCCCATCATAGCTGGACCAAATATGTAATGCTGGTATGTATTCTATAGCTGACCGTATATGTTTTGATTAGATAGGACAAGTTATATTAGGTCATATATCAGATAGTAAAGACTGCTTAAATCTGAAAGGGTCAGGAAATGAGGCAAGTTGGAGTCATTTGCTCTCTTCTTTGTTTATTCATAACAGATTGAGACTTAAACTACATCTATTGATAACGCCACCGATCAGTCATAAACCGCCACCAGTTCCATGGAAGTATGGAGTAGTTACACAACTGCATAAGGAATGACTTTTAAAAATGAACACCTAAGCAAGATCATCGCCACACAGTTTATCACTAATAACAAACAGCACAATACTTGTTATATTTGTGTGAAAGTATGCGCATTTGTGAAGCCAAATCATTTGTACTTATTTCTCCTTTGGCCTTTTTTCCTGATCCTCTGTTTTAAGGTATTAGATTGGTTTAATCTACCTTTTAGAAAACCTCATGGAAATGTCATTTTATAGTGTGAGAGCAGAGGAGGTTGTAAGAGGGTTTTTCTTGGGTTCATGCTCTAGCATCAAAGAGCCAAAGAAAGGAAGAAGAGAGACTCATTAGGGAGAGAAACTTTATTACAAACTTGTAATCAGGCTAGATGGGTCTCTAGAAAGAGAAGGGGCTTCACTTTTGAAGGCTCCTAATCTCTGTATTAATTAATAGTAAGGAAAGTCCTTAGGAAGCAGGTTGCATATGGTGGCTGAGCCATGTAAATCTTCTGTTTCAATGGTTTGTGATGCTTTTAATGTTTGATTTCATGGAGGTTTGGTCCTATCCTAATTATATTGTCTATCCATAAGCACTTCGTTCACAATATATGTCAAAAGTCATATTGGCCACCAATTGTCTGTTGCCAATAACAGTAACATGTTTTTCATAAAATCAAAACCTCATTACTAATATCCAGCCAAACAACCAGATTAAACAGGGGAAATCAAGGTAGAAAAAAGAACTTGCTTGGTTTTCAAAACGGGAAGGACTTCCAACTAGATTTCTTCACATCTTGCTTCAGAAGCATTCTTGTTTCTATCAATTTTAAAACGAAGACTCTTCATATATGGTTTATGATAAAGTTGGGCAGATCTTCATTGTCTTTCCCACTTCCCATCAAGGTGATTGAATCAAGCCAGACCTGTTTTGGCCTTTGGGGTATCAGGTCTGAACTGAATCATTAAATTGAGCCTGACCTGTTTTTTGGTATTAGGCCAGAGCAGAATCATGTTACCAAAGAAATTTAATCTTGTCCTCTGCTCTAATTTAACTCAATGATCACAGTGAGATTCATGCCAGTCACCAATCACAGGAGGCTTTGATCCAATGGTTTACACCAATCACAAGTTACAAATTGACTTTCTTGTTGATAGGCACAGCAACAAATTCAATTACATGGTATCAAATTACAAAACAAATTCCTATGATACCTGGACACTTTAAAATAGTTGAAGTGTCTTATGTATAAAATTTAAGTCTCCGTGATATTGATCATATGTCCCTGATATGTTACAGTATCACCATTTCATTTTTCAAAAATCATCCATATCGAAATCAAACTTTCGAAATAAATACTCTGTAAATCAGAATTCATACAGTATTGTACCATGAACACTTAATTACACATGACAAATGAAATGATGCAAGGCAGCAAGAGTATGAAATGACATGAAGGATTTGACCTCCAAAAGGACCATCTGCAAGCAATGTTTTGCTGCTCCCAACGATTGTTACTCTAAACTTTAGAGATTACATTTCATAAGTAGCTTGTATTATTTTAATCAAGAGGGATTTGCTATTAGTAGAGTACAAGGAACAGGATAAATAAGGAAACAAGATCAAATCAAATGAAAATAATAATCTAATACTAACATCCTAATCGGATCTTAATAGAATTTAAGACATTTCATCATAAATCCCAATTGAACTAGTATCTTTAATACTGTATAAACAGCCATAACCTTTGTCATAAGTAAGAATATCCTACCACAACTCTAATGTATTTTTTGTTAAATACCTTCTCTAAGAAAGGGAAATTTTCAACCTTATCAGAATTTAGTCAGAGAAGTTTTTCTACAAAAATCTGTTTGTCCTGGAGCAACTATATGAAGCAAGCTTGCCCTTATCTCGTGTTTCTTTATGACACCAAAGATGAGGAAAAAAAGAAAGAAAAATTGCCCCTATTGAAACTTTCTAATCATCAATGCAAAAATACAGCATGATGTATCATGAAATTTTAGTTCTTTTCGTTCTTGCTTTTGCCACCGTGATCTATTGATCCACAACATAGTCATCAAAGAAGTTGGATTATAGGGATTTATATCAAATCTTGTAACTAGAATTTTTAAGGCCAATTTGGATGATGAGAAAAAGTATATATGTGAAGCTCTCCACAGAAGATTGAACTGTGGACGATCTTCTCCACCTTTTCACCTCATTCAAAGAGCCTTAGACATACAATCAAACCCTAGAGAACATGGAAAAGAAAATTTCGCACAACTTGAATAAAAATATGTTTAGGTTCCACATCATTTTATAGAACAAGATACACCAAAGAAACACAAATGACTAATAATAATAATAATAATTCTACCATCCATTGACTACCCTCTAAAGTGTTCAATTTTCATGTGCGTAGGATTTCGCACCTACTTTTTTCATAAAGTCAACTTGGGGTACAACACAATCTCTTGTGTAATGAATATTTCATCATGTTAATGTGAGTATATCACCAAAAAAAAAAAACCTTTCAGTTCTCTCTATTATGGTTTTAACTCAACACTAGAGAATCATACAAAGTTGATTGTTTTAACACTATAATTATACTACAGATTAAGCAGTGAAGAACCATAAATTCCAGATTCAATAAAAACAACTTACACGTCCATACCGACCAGTCGGGTCGATCTCGACGTACCCATACTCTCCTTTTCCAGCCTCCACGCGCTCGACGGCTCTCCCCCCTTCAAACATGTCCTCGAATCCTCTCCGTATCGCCAACGAAACAACCCAAGAAAGATACAACTAAAATACTTATGGGAGATTGCTGAATTCTCCTTACTATGATTTTAATATAAGCTATATTGGAAGCAGAAGCAGAAGCGAGTAAATCGAGTGCTAAATGATCCGGGGCTTTCCTTCATGGTTCTCATAGGAGAAGACGCCAAAGAGGAGCCAGAAGAGCCTTGAGTAGTCTATCCTTAGCATGATCCAAGCCATCTCCACAATCAAACGTGACAAGTCGAAGTCCTTTGCATACATTGATGTAACAAGGGAGGGGAGACGTGGGGATTTTTTCCTTTTTGTTTTTCCTTTCTTAGAGGGAACTTTCCAGGGAAAGTCCTTGGTAGGTGGTGTGTTTGGCTTTGGATGAGGAGGGGTATTTTGAGGAGTTTACAGATTGGAGAATATAGTGGTGCTTTGGATGGTGGGACACCTGAACTTGAAGAATCTGTGGCCTCTCTTTGGCGGTACCATTTGTGGTGACTGTGCCTGTGCGTGTTTAAGTGTGCGATTGAGAGATATATAGAGTGAGAGATTAGAAATAGATTGAGAGAGATACTGTGATATACCAACAAAGGAGAGAGAACAAAACAGACGAGAGACAAGAAGAGGCTGTGGGGGAGTGCAGTGGGAAAGATGTCGTGAATAAGAAGGTGGAAGACGGCGATTGCTGTTTGTTGGGGCCCACATAAAATGAAGTGGAATTTGATGTGAGCGGTTCTCTGTCTCCATGACGTCTGAGCGTTGCGGCTTTATCTGGGCCAGGAAGGTTCTTTCTAAAAGGATAAGAGTTCGAGTCGACTAATAGTGTGGCTTGCTTTGTTCAGCTAAGCTCGGCTCCAGTCTTCTTCCAAGATGAGAGTTTATATGGCTAAGATGGACTCTGCTCTGCATCCCCCTCAGTGGTCTCTTTCATGCTTCTACTTAGCCCTGTTTGGGACCATTAGTCTATTTCTTAAAGACCATTCAATATAGACCCATACAAAAGAGAGCCATAGAGAAAAGAGGCTAAAATAAAATGAGGTGTTTGGTAATGCAAGGGTCTATGCTAAATAGACATTTTTATATCATTGGTTGAGAGTTTTTTCATATATTTCTTGAGATTTACAATGTATTAGTTAGGCTATGAAAATAGACCATATGGACATGCTCGGCCTTCCAAATAAATCTCACAGTTTGGATATAGTGTTTGGGCCCCACAAAATATACAAAATTATACCTAATGGCTCACTTTTTTGTACATATCTAGAGATTGGTGATGATCCAACAAATAAAACTTGGTTTCATGGTCATGTTTGGTATTGTGAACATTACTAACGGTTTAGATCTTATTTTACAAGCCTCTAAATAATTAAAAAAACTAAAACAGTTTACTGCTCACGGACAAATACAATATTGAGCATAATACATCAATGGTTATTTTTGTTTTGCACATATCTCGAAATTCACAAGGTGTTATGTGATCAAAATTGACCACATAGCCGTTGTCAGCCTCCCAAACATATCCAAATGTTTTGATCTTGTGTTTGGGGCCCATAGATCATAACAATTATATCAAATGGCTCACGGTTTGTAGCACATATCTCGATATTGGTCATGATTCAACAGCTGAAATTTGGATACATGGCAATGTTTGACCTTGTGAACATTTTCAACCGTTTGGGTCTTGATTGGGCCTCTCAGATTTAGAGAAAAATTGAAAAAAGGGACTAGGCGTGATTATGTATAAAACACTGTAGCTCCGCCTCTTCTTTTTTCCCTCTATTTCTCAAATACCTCATCAAGGGGGCTGTGGAAAGTAGAGACATTGCATCTACTTCTTTAAAATGGGTAGAGGCTGAAAAGTGGTGCCAAACACTCTATTTTTTCAAACCTCTATCCATTTTAGAGAAATAGAGAAATAGAGGAAAAAATTAGACCTTCCAAACATGCACTAAGTGGGATGTGTGGAGCTCATTTGCTTTTCTGAATATTTAGAGTTTGAAGCCATTTGTTTGGAAGAATTTCATAAGTTGTGATTTTTATGAGTCAACATGTGGGGATCCATGTTGGGCAATCTTTGAGTAGTGAATGTAAGGTTTTCTCCTAGATATTGTATTGCTTGTGTAGAGTTTTAGATCCCAAGAGTATTTTTTATTCCATTAATCCGAAAGTTTTAAACAAACTTTAAGAATGAATTTGACAGTGGACTGATTGAACACACTTCATTATATGATATGTGGAAATGCATTCATCACCCCCTTTTAGATTTTCCTTCACTTGTTTGGAATGAATATTCATCTTCCGCCAGATTTCAGCATCATTCCCTCTAAATCTATGACAGTTAGGTATTCAAACCATCAAAGAAGAAGAAAAAGTCCAAGAAAAAGAAGAAAAAATTGCAGGAGGCTGATGATATCACCAACCAAGCTAATGATATCATCAACTAGATTGATGATATCCTCAACTAGAGCAGTTTTGTCCAAAAACATGTACGAACAATTATCTTATCATTTTATGTTTTTTCTTCATGAAATTGTGTAATTCATATTTAAACTTAATTTTTTTCGTAAAATTCCCTTCATTAAATTCAATTTTATATTTCAATTTGAACCAAATGCTAGTAATATTAGGTGAAGCTGATTTTTAATCCATGACTAATTCATGGAGAATTGACCCATCTTGATAGGGCCGATTCTTTTTATTTTTTTATTTTTTTTTAATAGCGTTGTCAGTTTTTTGGAGTTCAAACTTTCTAGCTGACTAATAACAATTATAATTCACGAACGTAAGTAGCTTAATTCAGTTTTCTCACAATCAATCAGCTACTATTTTAAACAATAATACATGATATATTGTTTTTAAGAGTAGTTTTAGGATTAAATATTTCAATCCTGTTCGTCTATTCAGAAATAGTGGCAAAGTTTGATACGTAGGTGAAATGGTATTATCTGAATAGCCGCTGAAGAATTCAATTGATGCACATGCACCATGACATGTGGCCAACTCAACTCTCGTTTCTTCATGGATCACTCAAGTGCCTGAGAAAAGGGATGGCTACCGAGTATATCGGGGACGGAATTGGGGTGCCCCGCCCCGCCCCTCCCCAGCCCAGCCCCGCCCCGCCCCGCCCCAGCCCCTCAATTATAAAAATTTTAAATATGTAAGACTTAGGATTTGAACTTGGATGGGGGAGTAACTAGAGATTTGCCTTACCACTAGGCCAAACTTCATTTCTTATAATGTTTTACCTTATTTAAAATATATTTATATATTCAAGATTGTTACACTCATAAATATATATATATATATATAAACATACACATACACATACATAGACATATATATATATATACGCGCGCACGCACATACACACACACACACACACATATATATATATATGTGTGTTTGTAAGGAGGTGCTCCTATGAGAGGCACTCTCACCAACTTGATGAGAGATGGATGGGGGCCCTCACTTCCATATCCACTCTCACCAACTTAAATGCAAGGACTCCCAACTTAAATATGAGGGCCCCACCCATCTCTCACAAACTTAGTGAGAGTGTCTCTTATAAGAGCACCTCCCATGTTTGTATATAAATATATATATATATATATAAAACATGGGAGGCGATTCTGTAAGGACCGTCCTTACGATCTATACCGTTCGGAATGCCCACTGTGGCCAACTTTATGATCCTTCCAAATTGACTACTCATTCATAACCCCCCTTATAAGCACTGAGTCCCATGAATTTGCATGGATTCAGATAAACTAGACCGTTGGATTGAGGGTCAATTTTTATTCTTTAATATAAATTTAGTAAACTTGTGGACCATTGATGAAGGGGTTAGAGGTATTAGATTGACTTCAAATTTGATATGTAAGTTGGCCCCACTTGGATCTTTCAGTCCCTCTTTTTTCCATAACCAGTGGGGTCTCATTGTGGGCCCCAATAGGCGATCCGCACAGTAAACCGTAAGGACGGTCCTTACAGGACCGCTTCCCTATAAACATAACCCTCTATATATTATATATATTAATATATACATATATATATAAACTTATTTAATGGCGGGGCGGGGTACGAGGTGGGACACGGGACAAGGCTGGGCAGAGAAAAGAGCAAACCCATCCCCGCCCCGCCCCGCCTTCGTGGCACAGTTTTATTCCCCGACCCCGCCCCACCTAAGGATCGGGGCGGGGAAAACCTGTGCGGGGCGGAGCGGAATTGCCACCCTTACCTGAGAATGAGAACAGCTAGCCAAAATGCCACTAACCTAGCATGAAAAACCTCTTAGCTGAGTTGAGCCCAAGCCAGCTGAGTGAACAAGAAAAGTCTGCTGAGTGTTGGCTAAATCACTATAAGCGTGTCCACCTATAATAAGCGAGTGACAGCTCTCTTTCCTAACATGTTATTAGTATAGAGTTGACTCTATAAAATCCTAATCTTATTTGCCCCTTCCCTTTTGTATTCCTTTTGAGTTTTGAAACAGTCCTCCCACTTATTTTATTCCTTCTCCCATTTCTCGCTCCTTTTCCTGAAAGTTGTGGAGCCCATCATTTTTTGCATCTTTATGGCGACATATTTCATTTGTCCCCACGTCAGATTTTTCTTTGTTTTTTTTCTCCTTCTTCTTTTTCATGGTTGACCTTTTGTGTCAATTTATTATGGCCCCAAGATATTGTTATTGTTAGCAAACATGTATTAATCCAAACCGTACAAATTATGGTCCCTTGCACTGATCTATTATAATAGATGATTGACTCTCATGCGCAAGAGGCGCGTGATATCCAAAAAACTGTTTCATTATTTACTTTGTAAGACTATATATATAGCTCTATACTAATGATATATGATACGAATCTCGTTGAAGATACGCTACTGAATTTGAGAAATTTTACTATTTATTACTTAGGATTTGTTAGTATAACCAGAAGATTCTATGCTCCTCTTATTTTGGTTTCCACCAAAAAGAGGAATCACCCATTTCTATCCGTAGTAAAATCAAAATCTATTTGATCGAGAAAAATCAGTTCATTTTCCCCCTTTTCTACAAGAGTAGTGAATCACACCAAACAACATATAACAGTGGGCTATGCAGAAAATCAAAACAACTAACTTTCCTTTTTTATTGCAGGTCCCTCTTGTTACACAAACGTACTCACAAGGTCCAGATTTAATGGGTTATGAGCTAAGCTATGAGCTCACTTGCATCATGATTAGCTTTAGGGCTCATGTGGTCCAAAAAAAAATTTGAAGAGGTAAAAACTAAATTTGCAAAGTTTTATTCAGGGTGATACAAATAAAAAGCATCATCCCCCAATTCAAATATTTTTTGGGACACCCAAATAATTCCAAAAGAACTTCTTATAAATCACCTTCCAGTGCTTAAGATTGTGCGCTCATAAAAGAACATCTGCGAAATACAGATCCCCCTTTCTACTATTCCTTAGACTTTTCTTCCCAAATGAGGCCACTACAAACTACAATCATGTCAATCAGATAACGATAACCAATCCTTGTGGTGACCACTTGTTCCACGGTTGCAAATAATAGATAGGTGGTCCAATTCAACATGAGAAATCATGCTAGCACAGTGGTCAAGCAGCCCATCCAATCAGCAAAAACTTTGGACACCATATAATCCCATGTTCTATATATGCTGTATAGTGCCCCCATTTAACTCATTGAAAATTGAGCTTCCACTTGCCATGGAGCAATTGAATTTTGCAACCCTAACAGTGACTGTTGTCTCTACCATCTACCAGGAAGCACCAAAAGTTTTTATTTACTTATTTTGAGCGACTGACGTCTATACAATGAATGATAGAGATGCAATAAAATATGAGAATAAAAATGCTATTAGCAGCAATCATAACACTGAGAATTGTTATTATATAGTGTATGATGTATTAATATGACGATTCAAATGCGCATGTGGCCGTCTACCTTTCCTCTTTTGTCTACACTGCTAGCTAGATCTGTGGCCACATTTCATTTCCCAACTTTTTATTACTACTGGATTTAGTATTCAACCAAAGAAAGCTGTTAGTTGGGTATTTGGCTAATAGCCTAAAAAAAATATTAGTAGAAAGAGTGGTCTGTTTGTAGCATGATCAAATGGTTATTTTATTATCGTATTATTGGCAGAAGCTGCTTTTAAGTGATTAGTAAAACCATAATATACTGATCAATGAAGGTCATTACTGGTCATTACTTATAACCAATCAGGAGTTAGAAATCTTAACTTCGAAATGATCGACAGATTAATTAACTTCTGCGATGGTCCCCACATTCGACCATGACCCAATCAATAATCAATATCTTTTCACTTTCTTAGCCCCTGAAAGCACGGATTGGTTGTTATAAAATATAGGTCCTGAATTGCAACTTGCAACTTGTGACTTGTGACACTGCCTTAATGTAATCCGAGAAATACTCAATGTTGAGTTGGGTGACCGTGGTACATGTAGTCAAAGAATGCTTGCAATGATCAAAAAGATTTATTAAGGACCTATTTGTTTCATTAAAATGCATAGGAATTGAATACATGGGGGTGGTTAAAAAAGAAGATCAAAGGCGAGTTTCCAAAAAATGAGCTTTCAATAATTACATCCTCCTTTTATTCTATTTTCCTAGAAGAAAAGATTATTTGATGTTTATTTTTAAAAATTCGCTTCTATTCTTTATTTTTAAGCACTCTATATATTCAACTTCTATGTATTCTAATGCAAGCAAACATGTCTGTTTTTAGGGCGTTTTATTTGTATCTAAAACCCTAAACTCTAATGTGATTGCGGATTAAGTTATTTTTTAAAATACATTTCGGATTTTGAATAGCCGCCTTGAGAGATTGTTATGAACAAGTTAGTTGGAGTAGGTTAGGCAAGGCTATTCTTGTAATTCTAATTGATGAGTCAGTTAGGGCAGTTTGGAGTTGGATATGAGTATAAATATAGGAGGGAATACACTGCCCAATTGATTGTAATTGTTTTGTAACCAGTTCGTTCGTTGGGTTAGAATAAGAGCGCCAATAAACTCTTTTCCTTCTACATTTCTTCTACTTCCATTTCTAACCATTACAAAGATTTTAATCAGAATTTTATTAACAGACCAACCAACCAGCAGCTAAATTTTGGTGGATGAAACCCTAATACGCACTTCAAATTCCGCTTTCATATTGCATCCTTTCATTTATGCGGTCGTACGTGGCATAGACAATAAATGGAACCCATGTTGCACATGTGCTCACAACTTTTGAAACAGTGATTTTGATATCGTTCTTCATATTTTAAGTATTGGAGGTAGGAGCAGAATCATGTTGTGAAGTTGGAATCATAGTCATCAGTCCAGATTAGTTGGATCCAGATCTTCCAAGGTTAGTGAAGTGAGAAATCTAAGCTTTTCAGACAAATATTAGGCTAGCAACGACAACCCGTGCTTAGCCTGGGCCAAAGATAAAATAAATCACATATAAGTTTATTAAATATAAAAATTAATTATAACCGTATAATAAATATTTGTTAGATCTCACAAAAGATAAAACACATGATTTTTTTTTTTTAAATGTATTCGCATCTGTTCACAATTTGAATGATAGGTTTCACAATGGATAAATCATATGATTTTAATCAACTGTGTATCTCATATAGATAGACCCTACAAAGGACAAAATGCATGATTTACTCGAGTGTAGATTTCAAATAGATCGGTCCATCAAACAGACTAAAATATATCTAAATCTGTGACGGCATCGAGATCCAATCGGATAGTTTAAGAAATATGAGGGTGTGCACCACATATGCCAGATGTGAATTTCTGACTTATTAGATCATACCATTTTAACCTTATACGCCAATCAAGGACTAGACCACAAAGGTCTTAAATTAGTGATATGGATATTATCGGTAAGACTCGTGATTGTTGTGATATATACTTAGGGATGGAAAGAATATTGAGGTTAAGATCAAATCTCGAGATTTTAAGTAGGGTGAGATAATTGAGGAAGAATTATTTCACTTAGTTGATTGAGAGGGTTATCTTAAGAAGGATAAAATGCTTAGAGAAATGATGACATGCTTAGAGAAATTTATGGAGATAAATGAGAAGAAGATGCAATCTATGGAGGGATAAACCTTGTCCCTCAAATCCCAACATTTTGAAAATCCTATGTGGCATCCTGATAAGACTAGTTCTGAGGAAATAATGAATTGAAAATTATATATTCATTGTAGAACACATGTTTCATTTTATTTTTTTGGTACCCCAGCCAAGAGGACTAGGACCCAAGAGAGAGCACGCATACACACGGAAAAACAGCTCACTCAAGTGGGAAGGAAGCTCGCACAAGCAGAAAGCGATGACGTACACGGGGTTCAAACACCGGCAGCCAAGTAAGAACTGACGCTCCTTACCGCAGTTCTTATGTTCCATTTACTGGTGGATATTACTGATACTATCATATTGACATTGTCATGGCCTAAGGTCTATGGGACTTTTGAGTAGAGTAAACGGTTTGGATGAATGAAAAATGGACTGCATAATCACATAATAATTATCTCTACCGGGAATCCTTCTTCAAAAACTTAAATAAATGAACTGTAATTTTTTTTTTTCTTTTTGCTATTGGAGGGTTCTCAACCCTTTGGACTGGACTAGCCCCTCCGGGCCAAGAGGGAAGCCGGGTAAACTGTCCTGTGTGGTACTATAATTTCGAACCTACAACCTCCGGCTGCAAACCGTGGTCCTAGGCCAACTGAGCTACCTACCATCATAAATGAATTGTAAGTAAGTAACGTACAATCATCAGTCCTAAAGGCTATGGTATTACTACAGTCATAGCAGTTTTCACCATAAAATAGAATATATTAGAAATAATAACTAATATGTAATTTATTCCTTCTCCCAACAAGAAAAAAGCTAATCTGAGAAATGCTAATGAGATAAAGCTAATTCCAAAGCATAAATCGGAAATTATTCCTTGTAAAACACTTGTTGCATCTAACGGTAGATAATAATCTGATTGTAGTGACATTATAGTGGCCCACATAGCGTGAACGGCTTGGACATCATGGCACAAGAATTAGCTCAAGTTTCCGGAAAAAAAAAAAGACAATAAGGATTGAGCTAAGAGAGCTGAAAGAAATGAATTGTATTTGTAAGTTACCATGTAACATAAAATGATTAATTCTAAGGCATGCTTGTTTCATGTTATTTAAAACAATAGGACTTGTAAGACTTTTATTTTTGAAAATGGTTAAAATTACGAAATAAAAGCAAATTTCAAGAAATGACCTTTAAAAGGTCTTCCACACTTCCTCCCTCTCTCGCGCGCGCGCACACACACAATTGCCTACAAGGTTCCCTCCATCTCCAGCGTCTCTCCGTCGCACTCCAAGCAAGGTAATCTTGATTCTAAGCTCTGCAGTCCCAACTCAAACCTTTGCACCCAGATTCAGTAGACAGATAGGAAACTGAATGTAACCTGGGCAACAAGTTCCTGAAATGTGCTAAATATTTATTTCATTAATAGGCCGGCTACTAGTCCCATAAAAGTAGATGGGCTGGGATTGCTTACAACCCTAGTTCCGGAGCTTTTGTTTTACTCTAGAAGTAAGGGTTCTCATGTGCCAAGCGCACCTGGGCCCAGACCACTTGGGCCAGGCTTGGATATATAATCTGGCCCAATTAGTTTTGAGCCAGGCTTGGATCAAATGATAGAAAGCCCCAAGTCCGGCCCATACTGGCTTTAATAATGATTGCTTGTAATTTAGTGATAATTTGTCCAAACAATTGCTAGAAAACCCGTACAATTGATATAAAAACAAAACCCGATTTCGCATGGCCCGATTGGTTAAATGGGCGGGTTTGTGTTGGCAGTTACAGCCCGAGTTAGGCTTGGGTCGGATATGAGCCTCTATTTCTAAAGTCAGGATGGAATTGGATATGCCTGAACCTGGCCCGACCCAGCCCATGAACATGCCTATTTAGATTTATAAATCCTATATTTTCTTATTACCTGTTCTGGGGTTTACGAAAGCCTGCCCATCACTGGCTCAAAATTCAAATAGAAATGCTAAGATATGATGAAGTCTAAGTTGTTGGACCGAAGTAGCAGGCCAATCCAGTTTATGAATACAGATTGTGAATTGTTGGATTAGAGTTATTTTAGCATAATATGCATCGGCCCATGAACACCCCTAATCTTATTATAACATGGAAAAGTATTTATGCTTTGCATGCTTTTTCTGTAAAAAAGTGATTGTACAAACGTGCCCTTCATTGCATACAGATTCCTCCCTCATATTTAGCCAATTCTAATTTGCAAACCATGTCTTCGTTTCCTTGTTGTTTGAAGTCATTCTCTTTTAAGTTACCATGGAGAAATGTCATCTTGATATTTAGTTATTTGACTCTAAATTCAAGAATATAGCCTCACCCTGACCCTAGCCCTCTTATTTTTCTTTTCTCTTATATATGAATATAAACACATACTAAAATTGTAATAGTCACTTAACACTAATAAAATGGGAATATGAAGGTACTTTCATACCCCTATACCCATCAAAAATTGCCCTAAAAACCCATACACATATATACTTAGTTCATTTCATCGCTATTTAATTATCTAATTTATGTATTATACTTAATGCATAAGCATTAATAAGTGTTGCACGGCTGCTTCCAATCCTTCTCTTCTAGTTTTGTTCCATCCATCTTATTTATATTTTTTATACTATTTTTATATATTCTTACTAGTACAAAGGAGGTGTACTCCTATCAGTAAATATACACTTTCTTCCTCTATAGAGCGACTTAGGACGCCAAGCAGTTCATAAAGGTAGTTTGTATGTACTAAGAATTATATGAGGTGATCCAAATAACATGTTAATTGGATAATTATAACTCTCCATTTTTTAAATTTAGATGATTTGGTACGAGGAAATTCTTTTAAAAGGTGTGAGATAGAATAAGCTCTTTTCCATTTTCCTTGTTGAACAAAATAAATAATTTTGTACGTCTAGAACCCAAATCACCAAAGCATGTGTGATTTTATCTGATATTAGAAAAGGTCTTCCGGACAACCTCTGTACTCCAAATGTTTTCTTAATGGTCCGTTTGTAAAATATATTAGACAAGATAATGCTCGATTGACACTTGATGCTTGGTGTGTAGAAAAAACTTGAAAATTGATTTTCTTATTTTTAGGCCATGAGCCCTCTCCTGGCCCTCAAGTATAGGGTAAAAGGCCTAGCTAGTGTAGGACCTCCGAGGGCTTTGGCCCACCCAGGTCTGGCCCTACATATATTGAAAGTAGGATGAGGACAACCCAAGGCCCAACCCTTCGACAGCCTTACACCTATAAATGAAGGGATGGGAAGACTAGAAAGATGACCCATTCGACCATCTATGTGACTATTTTACCTGTACTCTTTGAAATACTAGAGAAAACTATGAAAAGCTCAGATGGGTTACTTAGTTCAATGTCTAGCTTCCAAATGCTTTAGCTATAATCACACCACAATCCATGCGCCCATATATGGTCATCAGCACTCACCTGATTTGATTGAGGACCCAGTTTATTGAATTGACAATTGATTTTCTATATGCAAAATGATTCTCTTTTTCTGTTAATTTATTTACAAAATTGTATAGATGTGTTAGATGAAGAAAAGATGACGGCTCTGAGTAAACAAGACAATAGTGCCCGAACTGCCCTTCACTATGCAGCATGTGCAAACTACAGTGAGATAGTTGACATGCTTTTGGAAAATCATTCTTCAGCTGCCTATATTCTTGATAATGATGGTTACTCGCCTCTTCACATTGCTGTTGCTTTGGATATTGGAAAGCAGTTTTATCGCTGCTTAATCACTGCCCTGATGCTCTGGAGCGGCACGACTCGAGAGGGAGGACTGCTTTTCACATCTCTATCCTTTGTTACAGCTGCTTGGAGGGACTGCCTGAAGAATTCTTAGTACTAAGAAATGATCCTGATAAAGATGGGAATACCCCACTCCATCCAGCAGTAAAATTGTACAGTGCTAGACTAATTACATGGTTACTAAGTATGAAAGGAGTTAAGTTAAATATTAAGAATAATGATGGTCTCACAGCTCTCAACATCGCTGAGTCTCTCTATAGGAATCACCATTATCTGGTAAGTTTAAATTTTACTTGTGCACTTAATGTAACAGTAAGGTGAGATTATTCGCAGCCATGCTATATTCTTGGCAGTTATTTTCCTACTAGTTGCAGTGCAGTAGTGGCAAGAGCAATATGCTAAATGCAAGCTTTTATGATCCAAAACACTAGTTGGATTTTCTAAGTTCGGACTAGACCTCGAGAACAGGTAGTTCAAATATATACCTTAAGATGTGTTTGACAAGATCAGATCGATGGTGCAAACAGCGCTCAAAAGTGGAACAATCTTGAATCAAGAACAGGCATAAGCACGTTAGTCTCCTATGGACTGTATCGATAGTCTTAATCATGTGAGAGTGTCATTATATATAGGAATGAATAAAATTCAATGTGCGAGCGGAGAGAGTATCTAGAACTCATTTTTTTATCGCCCTTCCAATCAATCAAGAGTTTTTTCCCATCACAACACTCCTTTTTGTGGGAAGATAGCCCAGGTACTTTTGCAAAGCAAGACAAAAATGGAACTTGTGACTCATCAAACCGTGTGGGTTCCAGGAGGTCATATAGACCAAAGGACCAACACCATAAAATGTACAAATTTCTAGAGAGTACATTCAGAGATATCAAAGTTATTTAGAGGTGCTGGTTAATGCTGAGCAAACCTTCCAAGAATGCAAGTTGTTGAACCATTACCGAACCCTCTAAGAGAGACATAACGAACCTGAATATCACTCTCGAGAGAGTCGTAGTGTGAATATGCATTAAGTAGCAGATAATTTATCTTGGGTTATCTCTATTATATAATTTATGTTGGGTTATCCTCTATTCCTGCATGTCTGATGTTTTCTTTCCTACTCTACTCTGGCAAACAAGGGGGAGGAAGCTTTGAAACGCCATGGCGCAGTTAGGGGTCAACCTTGGCGGTTTCCAAAAATACCTGATGATACACCACCTCACAACGACGAGACGGAGATGATAAAAGAAGTGACAGCTTCATATGCAGTGGGAGTTGCTTTAGTTGCTAGAGTCTCCTTTTGCTGCAATTTTCACAGTGCCGGGGGGGTTAAAAGAGGATGGAACACCTATACTTGCAACACAAGCAGCTCTTAAAGTCTTCTTGTTCTCCAACACCATTGCAATGTGCTCCACAATAGCAGCGGGGATTTGCTTGATCAGGGAGACATATACAAGGTCCCTGGGTGAAATTTGGGGTCTGGACTATTTGGGTTATAACTTTGCGGGCCTTGCATATGTGGCAATGCTTGTTACATTCCTTGCGGCAGAGCATATGGTGATTGCACCTGAGTGCATCTGGATTGTCATTGTAGTCTGCTTCATTTGCTGCACCCCTCTCCTTCTTGACATTTACGTTTTAGCTCGTACAGAGAGAAACAAGATCCCACATGGAACTTTCGTAGGCAAAACTCTAGACGAATGTGTCAATAGAATTGGCACATCCATCAAACGTTAGAATCTCCTGTAACTTCCCCCTCTGTTGCTAAGAGTTGGTCTCCTCTCTTCGTCTTGTACCGTTTTTTAGGCTGCTTTTTCATCCGTAAGGCAGCTTGGATTTGCTGGATAACTTATCACCTCAAATGTTATAAGACGAAGTGGGACCTTAAACTTTGGTTTTTAACTGTAAATCTGATGGCAAGTGTAATCAGGTTATGCCGTCTGGTTTTTAAGAAAAATATATTGAAGGGACTCTAGTAGTTTGAGAAATGAAAAGTTCTCAGTTTTGGAATAGTTGTTCCACACTGGGATCACTATTTGCCAATTTCTTGAATCACAGGATAAGAGCACTACATTTGTGAAATTTGTTAGGGCTACTTTTTTTTGGGGTTTAAAGTTGTCAGTACCACTCAAGTCAGTTGTATACATGAAAATTCTCTTGGTAATGGATTCATGTGAACCAAACGCAGCATCAGTAGACAGATGTAAAAACAAAATCAATACCCTCCAAGATGGTTGGGCCAATTGATCTATTCGGTTGAATAATAAGAACAACCAGTTTGTTGCTTGTGCGGTTCTTTTGCTTATCTTAATTTCCAGAGATTATAGAAACGCCATTTACATTGAGTTATTTGTTGAAAATAAAAAAAAACTTGAGGTAATTTATCATTGCTTTGATCAGTAAGAGCATCTACAAAGTTTCCTATAGTCACCTAGATTTTGACTGGTTATACTTTCTTTTTCCTAGATTGATTCCCATTTCCCCCACAACAGGGAAGTTTTAACAATATTGATTACATTTACCAAAAAAAAAAAACTATTGATTCATTAAATTGCCTACCCAAGGCCACCGGTAAGTTGGAGAATGTTGAAAGTGCGGACTGGGAGGTCTATGAATGGTTTAGGAATACATACAAAATCAGTCCATTCAAATTTCATTTGCCATGAATTATAAGGTCTCAAAAGTAACAAACTTTTAACTCCACACAAACAGTCCTTGATAACTATCCGAAGAACTACTCTTCTTTTTTTTTAGTTTTTTTTATAATCCAGGGTATCTCCTGTCCAACTCAGCCAAAGAGCATTTAGCCCGAGGGACACTCAATTCTGGACAACCGACAACTAATTCATAGGGGCACATGCAAACCCTCATATCCATCCACATGCACCGGATAAAAAACTATGGAAGTGGCCAAAAAAGGAAAATGCCGTATCGAACACAAGACCTCTCAGCTTTTCGAGACACAGAGTCCTTGGCCAACCGAACTAACACACATTAGTTATCTACCTAAATAACTATTGTTGGTGAATGCTTATGAATCTGCCATACGGTATCAAGCAAAATTCGTTATCAATCTCTCTCTCAAAAGAAACAAATTTTTAACTCCACACACAGCAGACCTCAAATAAAAATTATATCTTGAATATTCTAATGTAAGCCAACAACTTTACTAGTGAAAGAAAAGTTTTTCCATGCCGATTGATGGCTCCACAAGGAAAGGGGTATGATGAAGAGAATATAGATGGAATCATAGAATTAGTAAGGATGTATCTGATTAAGTACATATCAGAGGATTTGGCCAAGGACAGAATAGAGAAACAGGAATCATACAGGACAAAGCCTTGTTAATGATGATGATGATAATGATAAATGACTTCTTGAGTAATGTATGTTGTCGACGGAGCTTTATGCCTTTCTCATGAGAGAGAGGATAATTGGGAAGGCAAAAGCAGCTTAAGCTCTGTTATGCTCATCTTAACACTAAAAAAACTAGCAACACTAGGAAAATTTTCAGATTTCACAATACTGTCAGTAGGAAGGAACCTTTTTGTGACATACACATTCAAAAGTACAATAACTGACGAGCTCATTCAAGAAATATCAATCAAATAAGAGAAATGTCATTTCAATTACTGTGAGAAGTAAAGCAACTAAAGCAAGATCATTTATCAGAACATTTTTCTTTCTATTTTCCTTTCTTTTATTCTAATCCTGTTTAGAGCCACATTGACAAATGATCTATGAATAACAATTCAGAATGAAGATCCTCAGCGAGAGTGACAATGTACCAGTTGCACATTATGGATAAATTATGTAGGTTAAACCCAAACCTTCCCATTTATTAACATGGCTGAAAATATCAACTCGAGAGGTTGGCTTTGGACTGAATTATCAAGTCTATTTCAATTACTTGAGTCAGATCCAGTTAGGATTTGGTGATGGGTTGAATGGTAAGTAAGGATTACTTTACCAATGCATGTAATATTCAGGTCAGAAATGACAACTTAAATCCTGAGTTATTAGGCTGTGCTCAGGTTGGTTGCAGGCTTGAGAAGGAACTCCCACCGTGTAGACAATGTGATATAAATTTGTCAAACAAGAAATAAAACTAACAGTAAGTTGGAACTCTGGATGGGTTCTACATATGGCTTGAAAACTAGCAATGAAGCCTTCTTTTTTTTTTTTTCATTTTTTTAATATATGTGGTGTACGTAATGAAGATAGTATAGTAATGAAGATAGTATATGAACTGCCACTCGTTTGTTTGCATAAAATAGATAGGGGTTAATGAAAAGAGCTATATCAAAGGATTACTAAAGAGGTGGGGTGAAGGATAAAGTTGGAGATGTAAATGGAACCTTGCCTTTCCTAAGTATTGAATTACTAAGACGATGCCTTCAACTGTTGCATTCAGTCTCTTCCAGTATGGTAATAGTCTTATCTTAATAGATATATTCCTTAGCCAAAAAAAATGAATATATCAAAAGGGACAATCATGGCCGCTAGGTTGTGGCCATTTAACAGAGCTTCATGAAGTGCCGTGTTGTTCCCTTGCTTTTCATCTTTGGTAGTCTCAATGCAGCTGCATTTATAAGCGTGGAAGTTGGCTAGAACAATTATGCATACGCCATCTACCTACCTACCTTACCTGATATAAGGTGTTGACACATACCAGATTCAATGCAAATAGGGTCCAAATAAAATAAAGGCAATATATTAGTCTTTCCAATTTCTAAGACTCATGAACGGAAGATCTCAAAATCCTTGATTCAGGAGGTAATCAAAATCTCAAAAAAGCCAGAAAAATCCTCTAGAAAATAAAAGGTAGCACAACAATAAAAGCATGATGGCTAATGTCTTGAAACTAAACCAGGCATAACAACCCATCATGGGCGAACAGGATTTGGCCCTCCAGCTGGACGTGGTGGTTGTCCAGGCTTTGGCATATCTTCCTGCAGACAGCAAAGAAACAAAGGCCAGCCCATCAGTGATAAATTTAGGCAACAAATTTATGTATGATCTATATGAAAACCCAACAACATGATATTGTCCAAAGCAAAAGCCATGATAAATACCACTGCTAAGCAAGATGCATCAAACTAGGAGCAAAACTAATAAAGAGGTGGTTGTGATTCAAAAGAAAGAGAATATCAGAAAATATATCATTTTTTTATTTTTTTTTACAAAGAGATTAGTGAATAAACGCGTTTTCTACACACACTAGCTAATCCATGAATGCCTCTTGTTGCGTCTTGCCATCAAAGAACAAAATATCGGCCACTATGCCGATATATCGGTCGTAGCAGTCATGGCCGCTACGCTAATTGAAAATATCACTGCTACAATATAAAACCTAACTGAGCCAAGCAATTTTAATTTAAAATACAGTTTTCCATATTTCTTCTCCTCAATAACCTTTTCTAAAGTTGTCTCTACCCTTACATAGTTCCAAATGTTTGTAGGAGTTATTTGAATGTTCATTATAGCTGGTCCATGTCTTTTATACAAGATCGCTTAGAAGTTCAGTATTTTCTCCTTCCAATGAGATTTCCTTTACTGATAAAGAAAAAAGAATGGTTAATGGGGTTGTGTGGTGCTAAATGAGTGCAAATAGAGAAAACTTATTGGCATAGCACTACTATCGTATGATTAGACAACAGACATAATGCATGATGCATAATACCACATGAACAATTTTCGACAACCAATTGAAGTATATATTAAGTGCTACAAGCAAAAGGTACATAGCAGAACATCAACAAAGGAAACATGGGAAAGGAAAGAACACATACCAAACATGTAGTAGTTTTAAAGGCTTGTTCAATTGTGAAATCACAAGGAGCATGCCTTTAGTTAGGTCGAATGGAAGTAAAACTCGCAAAGCAAACGCAAGACAGTTGGGACATAATTTCAGTGATGATGGTGACAAGTTACATAATAATGTGGGCCTATTAATGCTCATATGCAATAATGCTACTGTTATATTATCCTATCTGAATTAAGAAACAAAATGTGAAACGTGAAATGCCAATGTAACGGATAATTTTCCAAATTTTATGATCGAAACATTGGATGATCAAATCAACAAATACATGCATCACAATCACCACATAAATCCATTAACTTCAAGTTTATGCAATGATTTGGCACATCACCTACATTCTTTTGACTTCACAATACCATATTCCAAACAATGATTCAATAAGCACAAGCATTTTCCTGGGAAAATGAAATGAGTATGTAGCCAAAGATAAAATTTCCTCGACATCCTAAAGGAACTATCATCTAAGAATCACAGTAGCTAGGTTTTGGTAGGAAGAGGGTTTCATCAAGAAAGGAGTGCACAGCCAAACATGCCTAGAGGAAGGTGTACATAAAAGTAAGGGGTGATATTAATTCCTCGTCTCTTTCTTCTCTGTATTTTTTTTTTCCAACCAAGCACGCAGAAAATAATCAAATATTAAGTGAAAGGAGTCCACTTTATGAACCAGATAGAGAGATTCATAGAAGATTTGGCATCTAAAAGAAAAGGTTATTAAATAAATAAATAAAAAGGCATTAAAAAAGATACCCGGCGTCTAAATCGCTGCGGTGGCTCACGGTTCCTCCTGGCAGTGCGAGATCGAACCCTAACCACATGCGAATGGATCGCACAGGAAACACAGTACTGCATCTTTGCGTACAGCTTTGGAAGTGTATATCCTAGAATGAATTTACACAAAATGAACAAAACTGAGGTCGAACAATAATAGGATCTACATTTCAGGACTGTTACTTACCATCATAAACACATGCTTCCTGGACATCCCTGACTGCAGCTTGCTCAACAATATTCCTCACAAGGAACCTCTTGATAGCCTTGTCCTTGAAAAAGAAAAATACAAAGGGCTATGGATTTAAGGTTTCAATGACCTTTATATGTACGAAAGCAAAATAACAACTGCCACATCTCTGGCAATGTACACTTTCTGCTATGAACTTGAAAATGGAAGAGAATTCTAAAGTCTCAATTGATGTATTCCGACAAGAAATAGGAACAGCGAGTGAGCTAATATTGGAATGAGTTAGGTTCCCAATTACGGTATTTGTAAGAGAAAGCAAGAAATTGAAGGATCTAATATTCCATTCCACATTTATTTTCTGATAAGCAAGCAATGTTGGGTCTGGTCACATGAACTCAAAAGTAGCCCTGGGACAAGTCTATTCATTTCATAGGATAGAAAGAACAAAAAACAAAGTCCCCCATGTTTCTCATGTCTTCAATTTTCAAGATAAAGTGAGGTGGGAAGGCCGGGTGAACAAAACAAAATCCAGATCAGCCAATCCAATATTAGGGTTTCAGTTCCTGCTATTCCATAAGAGAAGAGCGCAAGCGAATACACCAAGATTGCTTTAGATTTCATTTGTTCCATACAAAGACATGATAGTTGAGGAAGTTTGTTGCTACAAATAGCATTTTGCATTAAAGAAATTCACTTTCGTTCGGGCTCGATCCCTTTACCTCTCTCTGTCAAAGAGATCCAACCCAAACATTTTTCCATGTTCGTTCTCAATTGCATTCTTTCCTATGAACAAGAATTAAGAATTCCATTTCTGGGTTATCAGATAGTTGATAGAAGAAAAGAGACCAAATAATCGAAAAGCCTAGGGTTTCATTTACAGTCATCTGAAAAGAGATTGCAAATTGGGGAAATCGACTTCCGATTTCTTTTCTTCATTGTTGTCTCATTGAAACGAAACGGCGATACCTTAGGACAGCATTTGCCACAGTTGGAGCATCGGATGAAATTCACGTGTCCGCGGCCGTGCTTGTTTCGACCGCCATTCCTGCGCTTGAAAGTCTACAACAAAAACACACACACACACACACAGAGATCAGATTCCATTAGAAGTAGTAGTAGTAGAAGAAGAAGAAGAAGAAGAAGAAGGCATAGATAGGAAGCTTTTTTAGTCTCACCATTGAAGCTGGTTGATGGTTCTCCTTCCAAGAGCCCTAACCCTAGAAATCGGCCACAGAATGCTAATGCTAATGCTGCTGCTTTCAGATGCCTCTCTAGGGTTTCTAAGAGGGAAGTTGTAATGCTTTTATATAAGGGGCCAGCTCTCCTAAGCTCAAGCTTAGGATAAGGTAAGCTCAAGTGTATGGTGGGGCCCACCTGGGGACCCATATGGGGATGGGGGTGCGGGGGATTTCAAGGACTCTCTAGGATCTTCCTCTCTGCAAAAAATCAACTCCAACCGTGATTTCTATCTTCTCCATGCGGGCCCAAAAGTTTAATGGTCAATAGTCCATTAGAATCGATACATAGTCAATCCAACGGTTTAGTAAATTTGGATCTAAACGAAAATTGGTGGACATGTGCAATTTAGAGGGTTCATGTGTTTGGTCCATTTGGATGAACCAAAGATGGGCCCTACAAGCATGAGCTTACAAGATTTTCTCCTAAGCTTGAGCTTAGGAGAGCCTTGCTCTTTATATAATAGAAATAGAAACATGGCTCGGAAAGGTTTCTCGTAGGCGCACCGCGTTGGCTACAAAGCCCAGGGCCCAAAGCCACAAAATGAGATTCCAAGGAGCATTTTTTTTTTTTTTTTATTTATAATAGGGGGTGTCCCAGCCCTTTCGGCCGAACTAAGCCCATGTTTGGGAGGTCTATTTCAAGGCTCTATTCCTCTAAATGTCTAAAACAGCTAAAGGATTAAAAAATTAGAGGCGTTTGGCATGGGATTCTTACGGGCCAAGGGGAAGCTGGATAAATTGCCTACGGTCACAATATAGTAGTGTAGTTTCGAATCCTCAACCTACATGAATAAACCATAGTCCTATGCCAACTGAGTTACCCCTCTAATGAGATTTCACATAGCACTTCATTGTGGAAGTGATCCAAAGATCTGGATGGGTTATACTTTTATGTAAAGTTTCAGGCTCATTAGATCATCTTAACTACAAATTTTGTGACTTAAAAATTTTGACCATCAATCTAACGATCCTAGTCCTCATGGATGTGCAAACCCATGGGACCAGATGACATATGGTTGGGTTTGGAGGGGTGGGGGCATGGGGTTGGGGTTGGGGTTGAATGGTCCATTCGGATCGGTGATGAAGTGGGCCAACTTAGGTGGTGTGCACATGATCCATGCATGAGGTATTCACTCGTGTGTATTTTGTGTGTGTGTTTGTTGAAATTTTTTAGTAACAAGTATGATATATTTTTGTATATAGCTTTAAAATAACATATTTTTATAGGGGGTTTCATGAAGAAATTAAGCTTAAATCTTGATTAAGCAGATTTATGAAGAAAAATAAGAACAAGGCAAGGTCATTTGTATATTTTATTTTATCTTTCAACTAAATTGCCCCTAGTGATTATGTTTCCAACTTTATGCCTTTTATTTCTGTATTTTCTCTCCTACAACTAATCCAGTCTCACCCCTTTCTTCTCTCTTGCATCTTTGTACACCCCTCTAGCACACCAGTTTTCTCTTCAAGTATTTGTATCTTTCTCTTCTGTTTGTTTGGAAGAACCTATTTAACATGTAATGGTGGTCGTGTGTCCCAAACAGGCTAGGATATTATTATTAACTAAATATTAGAAATGTATATTTTCTTTTAGTTGGTGATAAGATCATTCTCAGCAGGGTCGGAACCAATGGGGGGGGGGGGGGGGGGGGGGGGGGGGCGGCTGACAGGGGCCATGGCCCCCCAAAATTTCAAAAAATCCCTTTCATTCAGTGTTGTTTACTCTTCTTTGCCAGAAAATAGCCAAATGGGATTAGAATCTGCTAGTGTCGTACAGATAAGAGGCGCCTGCACCTTGTGTCAAACTCACAAAAAAACCCATGCCCATGGGTTATTTGTTTGCATTGAATGTTAAATAGTGGTTAAAAATGAAGCTCAAAGTAAATATACAAAAATGACTATCAAATAACGTCTCCTTTAATAGAAAGTGAATAAGGGAAGATGGGAAATAAATATCCATTCAACTTTGTAATCCAAATCTTTGGAAAGCCATGGTCCCATCTATATTGATATCTTATATCCGCTACTCCTCACCTAGTGTTCCTAGCAAATGGAGAAGATTTCATGAAGTGATGTTTACTCTTCTTTGCCAGAATATAGCCAAAAGGGATTGGAATTTACTAGTGTAGTACAGAAAAGTGGCACCGGCACCTTGTATGAAATTCACATATTGGGTACAGTCAATGGTATATTTGTTTATATTGAATGTTAAATAGTGTGGATAAAAATTAAGATCAAAAGTGAATATTAAAAAAATGACAATCAAATAACATCTCCTTTAATGGAAAGTGAATTAGGGAAGATGGAAAGTGAATATCCATTCTCCTTTGTATTCCGAATCTTAGAAAAGCTATGGTCCCATCTATATTGATACCTAATATCCTCCATTCCTCACCTAGTATCATTCACACTTCACTTAATAATTCTTGATCATGAGCTCCTGCGTATTTGATTCCTATGTATTCAAACACAAACAAACGAGTTGCAAATGTTTCATGAATTACATGCTACTCAATGATATCTGAAATAGAAGGCCAGCATGATTTTAGTCCCACGTATAACGTGAAACATGATGCAAATTGTGATTTATGGTATAAGTTTGGGATGTACAATTCCCCAACATAAACTGTTACTGTAACTATTATTTCATCACTTTAGAACAGATGGGTTAAAATCCCCAACATAAACCGATCTTCGGTAGGCCCCAAATCATGTGAATGAGATAGCTAGGGAGCTTCTTGTGCAAGTCCAATGGGTCCACTTGGAATGAGAGGATGCTAAAAGAATTGCATCCCCAACATAAACTGATCTTCGGTAGGCCCCAAATCATGTGAATGAGATGGGTAGGAAACTTTTTGTGCAAGTCCAATGGTTCCAGTTGGTATGAGGGGATGCCAAAAGAAATTGCAGCTCAAATCCTATGGTTAGAAAATTCTGGATGGTATAAAACTGGGTTCGGTGGCGATTTGTAGTGTCATGTAGAGCAAGGCCACAGATCGGCAACAAGGGAAGTCATATTTATTATTTTCATTCATGTCACCTGTTTGAAATAATCAGTGGAGCACTCATGCCTTGAAATGTATGATATACGTGCCATGAAGTGTAGGATATGAGGCTTTATGCCCCTAAGTTTGCCACTAATGACCAAACCATCAAGCAACACGTGCTGTGTAGGACAAGCATGACCATGTGTGCCAGCATGTTAAATCTTCATCTATTTCTTCTTCCTCAAACTGTATGTACTTTTTACTCAAGTGATGATTTCAATTTGTAATAAGCATGACCATATGTGCCAGTATGCTAGTGGACGGGATGGCATTCAGTTTATTGGTTCAGATCATTAATAGGTTGGCCAGCGTGACTTCCAGACATGACACATCCCATGTAATTTACCACTTGGGCATGTTTGTTTATACGAGGCGAGAAGTAGAGTAAAATAAAGAATCAAATTAAGAGAATAAGTATGTATAGATTGAGAATAAATAACACTAAATGACAAAACACCACTCTTGAAAGGCACTATATTAGGGATCTGGACTCAATTTACACCTGTCTAATGACATATTCTTAAGTTTTACTTTAATTGAAGTTGGCCCCACCATATGATTGAGCCCGGGATTAATCACACGATAACCATTTTCAAGCAAGGTCGATCAGTCGTCAAACATCAGCAGATAGATGTGAACTAGATTGAGGTTGCATTTTAAAACCCACAAGCCTAATTATATGGCTAAATAGTAAAACGGCTGGTCCATGGCTTATGTATGCTTAAATGCCCCAACCAACATTTTTGTTTTTATTGGTCAGGAGTGATACTTTAGACCTAAAGGCCTTGGGATTAATCTCTAGGCATGCATGTGAAACTAAGGTGCTAACACCACTTGACCATGAGTGTGTTGGCCCTCACCCAACATAATTAACACAAATAACCAAGCACATTTGCAAACAAGCTGAATCTAAACATTGTTTTCAAGCCCGTGGACTGGTTCAGGCATCGGCCAATCAAGATTAAGGCCAAAAACTCAATAGGTCATGCTTTTAAAAGCTTTGGTATATCCTGACCAGCCCATGAATACTTCTAACCAAGACTGAAGAAGTAAACATCATTATCTATACCCTTGTACTGAAAAGGAAGAAAATAACGTGTATGCCTCTCATGCTTAGTCGATTTCTGTATACTTCTCTTGCTGCCTACTTTAGTACACTTCTCTATGCAACTCTTGGGACTCATCTTGGTGGTTGCCCTTGTGGCCTACTTAGATGCATGTTTGCCAAATGGAGGAAAAGATGCAAGGTGGTCTCTTCTCATATACCACTCTTGTGGGACCTACATAGATGCAATGCTTCTTTCGTTTTTTCCTCTTTCCTGCCACCACTGATTGTTCTTGCTCTTTCTGTCCCAATAAAGAAGAAAGGAAAAGGACTACACTTATCTCTTGTTGTTGATCCAATGGGTATGGGTGTAATGCTCTGTTTTAATTAATTTGTTTATAGGGTATATAAAATTTTCATGAAAGAGATCATGAAAGAACTTCTTGATTTACATAATGAAGAAGTTGTTTGATGAAATCGGTAAGTAAAGCCTTCATGAAAGAGCTGTGAAAGAATTTCTTGATTTACATGATAAAAAAATTATTTGATAAAATGCGCAGCTCAGATGTTTATGGAAAGGGCTGTGAAATTTTACATTGCAAGAGTGTTTATTATTTCTTATTTTTTCTATTGAGATGGGTGAGGTGGTGGGTTTTGGGAGAACTTGGATTTTCATGAAAGAGGTTGCATGATGAACAAGCTGTTTGGCGAAATTGGGTAGCTCAAATTTCCATGAAAGATGATATGAGATTTTCTTAGAGAGAATTTGGATTTGCCACAGAATTTGATCAAATGGGCCATCAATCAAAAGCTACAATATGGGGATGTTTGATTAATTGGTACTGTTGGACCAAACGTATCTAAGGTTATGCTCCCACAATGTTCACCTTCATAACTTGATATCCTAATGCCTTCCATAAAATGCTTTGATCCCTGCATTAGGCCTTTGAGCTCTGATTTTTATAGTGATTAATAGGATTAGCTTTCATAAAATGCTTTGATCCATGCATTGGTCATTTGTGCTCTAATTATTATTGTGATGATCGAATTAGTGCTTGTAATGCTAAATTAAACTTAGTAATATATAATTAGTTTTTAAAAATCTTCATAGGTATATATATAGTAGGTTGCTACTAAAGAGGTACCACAGAAAATAAAACAACTAACTACCCATGAGCTTCATCATTCCATCCTTCATATGTTGAATTAGTGAATAAAATTGAGTGCTTCCGATATAAATCGTAGTGTTTTGTAGATTTGTGTTTTTTCAAGTCAATTCATTAAGGATGGGTGGAGTGGACAAAAATATAGAAAAATACTTTATTATAAGGTATGAGATTTGATATAAAAGCTCTGATTTCATCTGTCGAAGTCATGATTCCATCTTTTGTTTCTTTATAGTTGGTTTTGTTAGGCTTTTCACTTCAGATCCTTTGAGAAAACTTGCGGCTGTAATTGAATGAATAGGTTGAAACTTGAAATTCACTATGTTATTCTTTTTCACATTCATTTATATACTTATATTATTTGCTCATGTAGCTCCTTCTCTTTGTTATATTTTATGCATTCTAATCCTAAAGGATATCAAACATTCAATAGTAATCAAAATTATCCTCAGCATATTTATATACTCATTCAAGTAGAGCTCTAAATGGGATTGGTTTAGCTATACCGACACATGTCCTTCACTAACACCAACACTACGTCTGCGATGATACTTCTACACCTCAAATCACTGTTGGTAGAAGATTGTTGCGGAAGCTTCGAATCGAGTGACACGAGTTCGCTACAACGCAAGAGACTGATCCATAGGAAGGATGAGTTTGTCTATCCATCAAGAGGCCTGAAGAGATTTACTAGAAATATCTCTCATTCAATCACTCCCTATTGTCCACAGGCTTAGGAGATGATGTTAGTATTTTTATGTTGGCCAATTCAAGGGTTGGACAAAACTCCGCGTCCATTTAGTCGGATTTTCTAATTTATTTTAGAATGGACTGTGGTTGTCTCATCAGAAGAACTGAAGTGAAGAAAAAGAAGAGTCCGGGCTAATCCACAAGGACCGATTGATCGGATGGCTGAGTTGCGCCAGTTATCCTCGAAGTCCAATCGATCGGAGCCACTGTGCGATCGATCAGATGGAGGAAAAGTCTCCAGTTCTGAAACAAAATTGTTTCCTTTTGGGAATATGTTTCTCACTTTGAGTCATATTTTGCTTTGTAACTACAAGGCACGAATTTGGGCTTACATATACGGTGTTGCTTTCAACCGTAGAAGACAAGACAAGAAGTTAATTCTCTCTCTTGATCTGATGTTAAAATATCCTGAGAGAGATTTCATTGTTTCTCCAGTGTCATTGAGAAATTGTTCTGAATGGCTGTTGTAGAAGGTTTTATTGCTTCTACTTTTGTAGAAGATTGATCATCTTGATTAACAAGGTGCGACGAGATCAAGTAAAGAGAACGATGCACAGCAAAGAAGTCGTGGCAGCAAGAGTTGTACAAGAACAATTACAGTCCTTAGGTCGATATACTGACCGAGGTAAAGAAGCTGTGAGTATATCTTGAAACTGTTTGTAAGTCTTTAATTTCTGGATCAGAAGACTATGGTGGGGCGATCCATTTCCTCAAAGCTCCTTATCAAAACAAGGTATAAAAAATACTTATGGGGAGTGTTAGATTTAACCTTAATCATAGAATCTCTTTGATAGATCATATTTGAATAATACAATATGTGAATTATGTGCGTACTTGACTCCATCGTATGTTGAGTGTGTGATGAAGAGCAAGCCTTCGCTCCCGGAGTTTACAACTCACTTCTACTTCTCCCTTAATGTATGCAACTAATAAGAAAGCAAAGCAATAATCTCTTAAAGTAAAGCAAGTTACCCTAGACATATAAATATATATATATATATATATGTAATAAATCTATGTGATAGTTAGTGAAGAAAGTTGCCCCAGACCCATATATTTATAGATCTTTGTGATAGCCCCTTCTTATCATGGGACTCCTAATTTATTAGAACTATCATGCTCGTTCCTAAGTCCAATATGGTTTTTAAAATGCCAAAATAAAGAGAGCCTTTAATTGCATTGGAATTCCAAAAGTGGAAACCATAAATGGGTGCGCGGTCAAGTGGACCAAACGTCCTATATTCTAACAGACAAATGATGGTCTTGTGGATAAGGAATTAGTAGATCTTCGGTATAAGTGAATCAAACAAAATATCCGAAAGAATGTCAGTTGTGTTCACGTGCCATGCACATGCAGGGCTTAACTGGTTATTTTCAAAAGTACACATATCTCTTATTTGTTAAAAACACTGGTAAGGTGAAGTGAAGTTAAAATTGGAGAGAGAATAAAATATTAGGATGTCTAATCATAGTACGATGGAATTTAATTATTAGTGGCTTGATAAGGATTTTTTTTAGCCTTTGGGTAAAAAGTAGATGAATTTTTGCCTTTTAGTGGTATAAGAATGTTGCATTTTCACTTATTTTTTTAAATGAATGAGGGAATTTTAAAATTTTTTATTTTTTATATGACCCCAAATATTTTTTTGTATGGTGAAAGAAGTTTTTACTTTACTCTATTTTTTTAGTGAAGTGGCCAAACAAGCCAGTGATTTGTTCATTTCAAGGCATAATAGCTGATAACGCTCCGTACCAATCGTGCTCAAAGGATGATCTCTCAATCATCACTTAAGCAATCATTTTCTTTTTACCAAAAAAAAAAAAAAAGGAGGTAATCTTTTGGTGTAATTTTGTCACAATCAATTATTATTATTATTTTTTAAATTACAACTATTCATAACTGATATTCAGTAGGCAAGGATCATTAGATTGCTATCGAGTACACCTGTCCTTCTGGTAGATAAAAAAAAAAAAAAAGGTATTTTAGAATACCTCGATTTTTTTTTTCCTCCCTCTCCCTCTCCCTCTCGGTGCCAGATCTCGAACCTACGACCTTGATTATTTCAACCAAAGGTCCAAACCATCAGGCTAGGATTGTGATCGGCGTCAATGAGGCACATGTTTATTTCTTTCATGTAATTTTCCTGAGACCATCAATGACCACAAGTACTAACCATAAGCGCAATGAAGCCTTCATACGTAGAGCTATCCATCAAGGAACATGTGCTATGTAGCGTACGCATGACCATGTCAGTGCCAGAAGGTTTTCTTTTTCTTTTTCTTTTTCTTTTTTGGAATTTCATTTTTTTTAAAGTTATTTTCTTTTGCAATTTTTTTTTTCTGTTTTTGGAGTGTTATCATATCTTTCTTCTCTCTCAAAAGGGGCTGGACTCTCATACAGCGACGTTGCATTTTAATACGATGCAGCACCCCATCCTGCCCTATAAGAATCCACCATGTGAACTGCGTGACGTCAAACACGACAGTCATTGACTCTCGAAAACCCAAACTCAGTACAATTTTTTCCATTCCTTCCAAATCTGCCCTCCCTCTCTCTCTCTCTTATATATATCTGTAGTTTCCATTGCAACCCGTAAGATTTGAGTGCCCCACTAAATGATATAATGGAAAGGCTTGTAGGACTTAAGATTAGATTAAATTAATCTATCCATATATATAAAAGACCCGCTGGATGAAATATTTGACAGTCTACCAATAAAGTGGGCCCCATGAGAAGGCGGGTGGATGGAATATGGCGAATCTCACTTAGATAAGGGAAAAAAAAAAAGATATGCAAGTAAATTGATTGATATAGACAGCCCCATTAAATAAAAGATGCATACGAGATTTATCTAGCGGCTCCTAGTAGATGGGTATAAGGGTGGATGTACATGTTTCATCTATTGATTTCACATAGAGGGGTGGTTTGGTTAGATATAGTTTGTTTGAAGTAGGTAACCATATTGGATAGAATGGGTAGATGGTCAGATGGTCAGATGGTTAGATGGTTAGATTTTTCACCCAATCGTATATTTGATTTGAGTCGTTCCAACAACCCCTGTGGGATTAGATTAAAGATGGACCATCCAACAAATCATATGGAACCATCACATCTAGCAAATTATATTGATGAGAATCCAACTATCTGACCATTCACCCATTCCACCTATCACACCTATCTACTTTAAACTCAGTAAATTTGATTAATCCGGCCATGCATCCATGTGGAATCAATTAAATTAAACATCGAATGCATCTTATATCCAATAGGACCCACTGCATCCAATCAATTTACCCATTCTATTTTTTTTCATTTTAGGTAGGACCCATCATATTCTGCACATCCATCCTTTTACACGGAACCCTCTTGATTTATAGATAGTCATCTATTTCACCCAATGGGTCCTAAGTGGATGTACATATTAATTTGATCCAGTAATCTTAGGTCGGATGTAGAACTGTGGATGGACTTATTTGCAGTGTCCACTATCATTACATCATCACCTAATTCTATAATATTATGCCTATTCAGGTGGATCCACCATAAATCATTGAGTGGGTCATTTAACCTGTGCAAAGAGAAAATGCAAAGAAGGGAGAGAGGTGACGAGCTCTCGTCAAATATTTCCTCTAGCGGGTCCTATATATATGGATAGATTAACTTAATCTAATCTTAGGTCCTACAAGCCCTACTATTACATCATGTAGTGGGCCACTCAAATCTTTCGGGCTGCAATGGAAACCATAGAAATATGAGAGAGAGAGAGAGAGAGCAAGGGCAGATTTGGAATGAATGGAAAAAATGTATTGAGTTGGGTTTTCGAAAGTTAATAACTATGCATACTTGTTTTTTACGTTACACAATCCACATGGTAGATTCTCATAGGCAGAATGCGGTGCTGCATTCTATTATAATAGAGCGTTGCTGTATGGGAGTCCAACCCCTCTCAAAATACATGTGCTTTTTCACATGGAAACGATTTATTTGGTAGGTAAGTGCATGTACCATTTGGTATGATTTCATACAATCGTCGTTTTCATAATTTCAGACTAATAGGTAAGTGTCTAAGGGCATGTATCTGATTTTATATTTTGTATATTTGATTTACGTGTTTTAAATATCTTCTAGCAATCTAATTGGAATAAAATTTGACGTAAAGGTGAATTTTGTAGCGGTCATTAAAAGCAATAAACTTTCAGGTGTAGGGTTCACTTCAAAGAAATATTAGACCATTAAACGTAAAGATAAATTAGGACGGTGCAAAAATACATCTAATCTTTGCAACTCATTTCTGCAATGCTATTAGCCTTCAAAGTCAGCCAAAACATCAGGATGAAAATTGATAAACAAGATAAAGTTCAGAAGAAAGTCACAAATCCAAAACATTTTAACTACATCACAGACATGCCCACTGGGAAAAAAAGGTGATGGCAATCACATGCCATAATCCTCATAATTTATTCCATTGTCTACACTTAAGATTCCTCGGGTAATGCATTATGGAGACTCTTTCTCGTATAGTTCACTGGCGTATTTCCAATTTATAACCTTCCAAATGTTCTTCCCGGATGTGCCGGGCTTTCTTTCCACTTCGGTGAGCTTCCTTCCCGGGTGTACCGGCTCTATATAATTAAAAAAAAATGGTCCCAACCACTAAAAGTTGGGGTACCAAAAAAAAAAAAACCTTCCAAATGTTCTTCAAATAGTCGGGTCTCACACTTTTGTACTACAAAAAACAAGACAAGGTGATAAATTAAGATGGGAAATGTTAAGATGGATATGGAGTACAACTAGGAATAATAGAATTAAAAATGAGTGCATTTGGGAGCACTTGGACAACATCAATAGGTGATAAATTAAGACAGGCTTATTTGGTAATAAATTAGATATGTCCAACGTAGGCCAGCAACCAGTGAGGGGAAGTTTTTTATTAATTTGTCTTATTTATATTATCAACATTTTTTTTTTCTATCATTGGATAAATATTGGACTCTCACCACAATCATGGGGCTCTTCAGATGGGCCACTCATAGCAAAGCTAAATTTGATGAAAGTAAATGCTCTTTTCTCTATGGCTCATTACAAAATCTAATGAGAAATTTATAATGATCAATTTGACGGTGACCCAACTTTATTTAAATAAAACATGACAAATAATACGCGACCAATGGTAAATTGGAAGGGAGTATTTATTACAAAGAACACAGGGCTTGTTCTTTATAAGATTTCATGGAGTTCTTGAATGGAGAATTTCAGTTTTTTTTTTTTTTTTTTTTATAATACAGTTGTCCTCTATTAGATTTTTAAAGTCAAAGGTGACTCTGTGAGTTGATACTATGAGAATTTACAATGGACTTGAGCAATTTTTATTTTATTTTATTTTTTTTGAAATGGTAAGGAGATAAGCCATCAAATCATATAAAACTTTTCAATATTAAAAATTCTAGTTGAGATTAACGTATTTCTCCCGGATCCTAGACTCAAGCTTCATAGGATCCTATTTTAACATGGCCAAAACTTGTGGCTGTAATTGAATGTATAGGTTGAAACTTGAAATTCACTATGTTATTCTTTTTCACGTTCATTTATATACTTCTATTATTTGCTCATGTAGCTCCTCTTTGTTATATTTTATGCATTCTAATCCTTAAGGATATCAAACATTCAGTAGTAATCAAAATTATCCTCAGCATATTTATATACTCATTCAAGTAGACTTGTTTCTGTTACATAGGTAACAATGTTAAGAGCTCTAAATGGGATTGGTTTAGCTATACCGACACATGTCCTTCACTAACACCAACACTACGTTTGCGATGATACTTATACACCTCATATCATTGTTGGTAGGAGATTGTTGCGGAAGCTTCGAATCGAGTGACATGAGTTCGCTACAGCACAAAAGAATGTGATCGTCTTCCTGGACGACCTGAAGCGAAGAAAAAGAAGAATTCAGGCAAATCTACAAGGACCAATCGATCAGAGCCGATGTGTGATGGATCGGATGGCTGAGTTGCGCCAGTTATCATCGAGGTCCGATCGATCAAAGCCACTGTGCAATCGATCGGATGGCGGAAAAGTCTCCAGTTCTGAAATGGAATTGTTTCCTTTTGAGAATATGTTTCCCACTTTGAGTCATATTTTGTGTTCTAACTACAATGCACGAATTTGGGCTTGTATATAGGGTGTTGCTTTCAACCCTAGAAGACAAGATAAGAAGTCAATTCTTTCTTTTGATATGAGGTTAGAATATCCTAAGAGAGATTTCGTTGTTTCTCTAGAGCCTTCGAGAGATTGTTCTGAATGACTGCTTTAGAAGGTTTTATTGCTTCTACTCTCTTGTAGAAGATTAATCATCTTAGTTGACAAAGTGCGACGAAATCAAGTAAGGAGAACGGTGCACGGCAAGGAAGCCGTGGCAGCGGAAGTTGTGCAAGAACAACTACAGTCCTTAAGTTGAGGTATTTACCGAGATAAAGAAGCTGTGAGTATATCTTGTAACTGTTCGTGAATTCATGATTTCTGGATCAGAAAAATATGGTAAGCCGATCCATTTCCTCAAAGCTCCTTATCAAAACAAGGTATAAAAAATACTTGTAGACAATGTTAGATTTAACCTTAATCATAGAATATCTTTAATAGATCATATTTGAATAATACAATATGTGAATTATGCGCATACTTGACTCCATTGTATGTTGAGTGTGTGATGAAGAGCAAGCCTTCGCGCCCAGTCTTTACAACTCACTTCTACTTCTCCCGTAATGTGTGCAACTAATCAGAAAGCAAAGCAATAATCTCTCGAAGTGAAGCAAGTTACTCTAGACCTTTATATATTATAAATCTATATGATAGTTAGTGAAGAAAGTTACCCTAGACCCATAGATTTATAGATCCTTGTGATAGCCCCTCCTTATCATGGAACTCCTAATTTATTAGAAATATCCTGTTAGTGTCTAAGTCCAATATGATTTCTAAAATGCCAAAATAAAGAGAGCCTTTAATTGCATTGGACTTCCAAAAGTGGGACCCATACGTGGGTTTGCTGTCAAGTGGACCACACGTCCCATATTCTAACAGACAAATGATGGTCTTGCCGATAAGGAATTGGCATATCTTCGGTACGTATGAATCAAACAAAATATCCAAAAGAATGTCAACTGTGTTCACGTGCCTTGCACATGCAGGGGGGGCTTAACTAGTTATTTTCAGAAGTAAACATATCTCTTGTTTGTTAAAAACACTTGTAAGGTGAAGTGAAGTTAAAATTGGAGAGAGAATAAAATATTAGGATGTCTAATCATAGTATGATGGAATTTAATTATTAGTGGCTTGATAAGGATTTTTTTTTAGCCTTTGGGTAAAAAGTAGATGGATTTTTGCCTTTTAGTGGTATGAGACTATTGCATTTTCACTTATTTTTTTAAATGAATTAGGGAATTTTAAAATTTTGTATTTTTATATGGCCCCGAACATTTTTTTGTATAGTGAAAGGAGACTTTAGTTTATTCTATCTTACTTAGTAAAGTGGCCAAACAAGCCAGTGATTTGTACCTTTCAAGGCATAATGTGCTCAAAAGATGATCTCTCAATCAATCACTTAAGCGATCATTTTCTTTAAAAAAAGAAGAAGAAGAAGAAGAAGAAGAAGAAGAAGAAGGTGATCTTTTGGTGTAATTTTATCACAACCATTTATTTTTATTATTTTTTTTTTTTTTTTAAATTACGACCATTCATAACTTATATTCGGTAAGCAAGGATCATCAGATTGCTATCGTGCTTTTTGTGTAAGTCAGTGGATCAACCAAACGAGTCTATGATTTTTGCATACACCTGTCCTTCCGGTAGATAATAATTGTTAAAAAAAAAAAAAAGACAAAAAAGAGGTATTTTAAAATACCTCAGTGATTTTCCCCTCTCATCCTCACCCTCTCCCTCTCGAGTGCCGGATCTTGAACCCACAACCTGATGATTTTAACCAAAGGTCCAAACCACCAGGCCATCAATGGCCATGTCAGTGCCAGTGGGTTTTCTTTTCTTTTTTGGAATTTTTTTTTTTTGGAATGTTTTTTAATGTTATTTTCTTTTGCGAATGTTTCTTCTTTTTTTTTTTTTTTTTTCGTTTTTGGAGTGTTATCATCTCTTTCTTCTCTCTCAAAATACATGTACTTTTTTCTCAATGAAACGATTTATTTGGTATGTAAGTGCATGTACCATTTGGTATGATTTCATATAATCGTCGTTTTCATAATTGAAAACTAATAGATAAGTGTCCAAGGGCATGTATCTGATTTTATATTTTGTATTTTTATTTACGTGTTTTAAATATCTTCTAGCAATCTAATTGGAGTAAAATTTGATGTGAAGGTGGTGAATTTTGTAGCAGTCGTTAAAAGCATCAAACTTTCAGGTGTAGGGTTCACTTCAAAGAAATATTAGACCATTATACGTAAGGATAAATTAGGACAGTGCAAAAACACATCTAATCTTTTCAACTCATCTCTGCAATGCTATTATTAGCCTTCAAAGTCAGCCAAAACATCAGGATGAAAATTGATAAACAACATAAAGTTCAGAAGAAAGTCACAAATCCGAAACATTTTAACTACATCACAGACATGCCCACTGGGCAAAAAAGGTGATGGCAATCACATGCCATAATCCTCATAATTTATTCCATTGTCTGTCTACTCTTAAGATGCCTCGGGTAATGCATCAAGGAGACTCTTTCTCATACAGTTCACTGGCGTATTTCCAGTTTATAACCTTCCAGATGTTCTTCAAATAGTCGGGTCTCACATTTTTGTACTGCAAAAAACAAGACAAGGTGATAAATTAAGATAGAAAATGTTAGATGGATATGGAGTACAACTAGGAATAATAGAATTAAAAATGAGTGAATTTGGGAGCACTTGGACATCATCAATATGTGATAAATTAAGACAGAATTATTTGGTGATAAATTAGAAATTTTCAATGTAGGCCAGCAACTAGTGAGGAAAAGTTTTTCCATACAGGTTGATGGGCCCTTAAAGAGAAAAGGGCAGACTGAAGAGGAGATGGATGCAAGTATTATAGATAAATTTGAAGAAGTGCAACATATCCAATGATTTGGCCCAAAGATAGAATCGTGAGACAAAATTTTTGTAGCTAACCCAACATAGTTGGCACAAGCCTTTCACAAAGACAATGATGATGAAACAAGATATGGTTTCACTTCATTTGCAGAATAGAATGCAGAGTTTCGAATTAAGTAGCAGCAGTAGCAGTTTCTGCCGCAGCAGTAGTATTTGAAGCATTCACAGTTGCATGTGGACATGCACTTCCTCTTAGAATGTATTACCACTGCCGTCCCCCTCTTTGATTAGCATGCATCCCAGGTGGAAGGCAGGGATGAGTTCCCTGGTGATTCTGTAGAAATGCTCACAATGGATCACTGCCCCAAAAGACATTTCCACATGAAAGTGAACCACCCTACATGCAAACAGAAAGAACATACTTCCCATGGGTTTCTGATGGTTTTCTTTGGCTACTAGAGAGTTTAAATGAGTAAGTCTGCATCATTGACTGCTAGATGTCCTTTTCGTATTCAGGTAAGTGAGCACTACACTAAATAACTTAAATTAATTACGACGCCATAAAAATGAACAGTTGTTTGAAGCTAGTAATGACAGTTTCTTAAGTGTGAATTCACCTGCAAGTAGTATGCATGCTCCCATACATCTATACCCAGCAAAGGAACCAAGCTTGCTCCTTTAGTGACCAGTGGATCCTGTCATCAGCTTTAAGTCAATCACACAGATTTCCATAAAACAAGGTAAGTACACTCATATTCAAGTATCAAGATTGTATCCAACAACACCAACAAGCAGATGGCTAATTACAACTTGAGAAACTGAATTAGAAAGGATGTGACAAAGCTAAATATAGGAGCAAACAGTTGAACAAGACTACATTCAGAAGCTTCTCCAAGGGGTGTGGGGGTGGGGAGGAAATAAGACATTCAGAACTAATTGACTTTGAAGTGAATTCTTCTTTCCTGTGTTTTCATTCACGTTGAAAGAAGCACCAACACGGCAGAGGATATTCTTGTAAAGGAGGGTATTGGGGTTCCTAACTTGGCATTTGCATGTTTTGTTGTTTCTTTATCTTGATTTGTTGGTCATGATTAGGTTTTATTTGGTTTTTCTTTGCTTGGGTGTTGGTCTTGTAGCTTTTCAGTACACCACTAATGCCTTTTGGCTCTTTTAATAAAATTTTAGTCACCATTAATATGTGTCTGTCGGTGTGTCATGTGTGTATGTTTTCATGTATCAAGCTAATGAACTTCATTTGAGCATTCTCTGAAATGCTGTTCATACAAGAGAAAAAAAATCTTTGTATTCAAAAGTATATTCCTTGCATAATCTACCTCATTATTACCTGCATAAGCATTCTGAGTGACTCACATTGTTTAATGGCTTGCAGCTAGAGGACATTTATCAGTAGTCATCGTATTATCCAGTAACATCTGGTAAACCACTTTTCAGGCTTCCTATAACTTCATTTGTTCTAGTCTCCAGAGATCGTTGACTTGATTATGCATTTATGCTTCCGTGGAGATAGTTTCCTAATATATTCTCAAACAACACTACCTTTATTCTCAAATACAAATAATGATTATAGTAATAATAATAACACCTTTATTTTGGAGACAGTCACTAAGTACTATGTCCCAAGACTAGCTCAGAACAACAAACTACATTTACAACCCATTTTACTATTAAAGATAAATTTGATTCCATGTATATTTCCTTTTTTTCTCTTTTTCGTTTTTTTAACACATTTAATTGTGGACAGCTCCAATGCCAAGATAATGTCAGCGATACTGGCCCTGTTTGGCTTTGGTCCATACTTATTTTTATAAAAAACGATTTATTTCATCAGTGTTGAATCGTTGATTCAAAATAAATTCAGATTCAGCAAATAACATTTAAAATGAAAATTTTATCATCATGAAGGTGAATTTTCCTTATCATGTTTCTGAAGTTATGTGACAATGTAGTGCGAACAATAAGGCATAAACGACGTATTAGGCTAAGCAAAAGTTACGACTTTCTTCTGTGTTAAGATAATCTAACTCCCTATTAAGCTGAGGCCGTGGTTATGATTTTCTTCTGGCTTAAAATAATCTAACCTCCCCTTTCAAACAGCAGTAGTTAGCAATTCTTTTCTTTACCACCCCCACCCCCCACCCCCCCCCCCCCCCCCCCCCCCCACCCCGACCAGAAAGAAATGCACAAAAGTCGGGGGTAATTATTTGTAGGACCTGATCATTCAACATTGTTCATCCCACATGTCATTTCAGTTTGGTTTTCTATAGCTGTTTCAATGCACTTCAGTAAAAATAGTTTTCTGGCACTGATAAACATTCATAGATTTTTCACTAATGCCATTGCAAGACACGAAAAATTGTGCGTGTGTGTGTGTGTGTGTGTGTGTGAGAGAGAGAGAGAGAGAGATTTTATATTTTACTATGTTTCTCTGCAGGCTCCGACCCTTAATGTTAGTGCCAATAAGCTAGTACCACCACAGTATTATCTGTATATGTTCTGTCTCTTAAGTCTAAACACTTTTCACAAAGATTTTGTTTAGCAGTCACTTATCTTCCTAATCATTTTTCCGAGTAAATAGAACTACTACCAGCGTAGAAAACTATTTATAGTATCTGTACAATCAAATTACCTGATAAATTAAGAAGCGTATCAGAGAGGCTAACAGATATCTTATATAAGTTTACCTGATTTGCAGTGGTTTCAACTACAAGTTTCTTCAGGTCTTTATCCAGACCTAGCCACTGCGAAGGTTAAAATTAAAAGATTAGGGATAAAGGGAAAATCAGAAAAGGGGAAATTTACGTAAATGTAATTAATGTAAAAATCGAAGTAACCATGTAGATATATAACCAGTGATGAAATAAACAAATGGAACAAAGATCAGAACATCAGAAGCCACAAAACCTACCACCCATCCGGAACCCTGTAAAGCAGCACCTTCTGTATTCATTTTTTGCAGCAGTACTTCAAAAGAGCCAAAGTGCATGTCGATAGCCCAACCAAGGGAACCCTTTGGAGGCTCACCACCCCCTTCCTGTTAGAAATTCAGTGTCAGTATGTTCAAGCTCCTAGCTAGTAGCTATGCAAGGAAAATGAAATCCAAGAGTTCATATTACAGAACAAGGACACTCACATGAGTAGGAATAAGGTTTTCCCAGAAAATTGAGTGGTTGATATGACCTGCATGGAGAAAGAATTTACCATTCAACCAACAGTTGACAATAGAAATGAAACTAATAGCAGTACTTAGTAACCTGTGGTGCCCAAATATTGCTAATGATATGGTAAGCAGGGGATACAAAACAATTTTGAAATCTAGGTGAGAACCACGAGACAGCCCAAATAGTAAAGGGTGTGTCATCTCACCATAAATGCCAGGGATCTACCCCTGGCACTGGCATAGAACAGAGGTGGAGTGTCATGTGGCACAGAGTACAACAGCAAGCATACACTGGCGGAGCATGAAGGGAGGTCCTGTGGCGGAGCACTGCAGTGGCACACCCTAGGGTCCTAGGGATGATCCCTAGGATTTAGACTAGGTTGCATTAGGACTAGGACAGTTTACCATTCCTCCCATAGTTCAACTCCTAATGACTATTTTTCCATACATATCGTTAATGTTCATTAGAACATTCACATATTCCTTTCAGACATTTTCATGTAAAAAATGTGTGAAAGTGTTATGGTGATGGATGTAAAGATGGGCACAGTTTAAGAGAAAAATAAGATCCAATAGCAGCACCATAAAAGAGACAAATTTACATGGTTCACCACTAATGACAACGCCCATAAGCAAATAGGGAGACAACTTTCCAATATGTCAAGAAGGAATACAATGCAATGCAACAAAGAGAGAACAATACGCATGTACCTCCACATGCCAAAGCAAATAATTTCTTGGACCAAAGTCTCCAACACAGAAACATTCCAAACTGTGTCAGAAAAATTATCCCTCCCTTCAGTAGTTGTTGTTCCAAACTGTGTAAGAAGAACAGTCCAAGAGAAGAAGGCATCTTTGGCGTTCATCTTTTGTTGCTAACATTTGGACAGTTTGGAAGGAAAGAAATAGGCATTGCTTTGACGACTGTTCCTCTCCTTCAGTAGCTGTCGCTACGAAAGCCAGATTTCTAGCTGCGTCCTAGGTTTCTTCTGTGTTGCCAGAATTTTGGGGAGTGCCCATGGAGCTTATGTTGTTTAAATGGAGGGAAGTAGTATCATCTTTATCTTTTGGTTTCACTTTTTGGGTCCTTAGGCCTGTTGAGGCGTCTCTGTTTATCCTCTTTTGCTTTTTTGGATGGTTTCTCCGTTCCCCTTGTATCTCTCATTGCTCTTCATTGATTAATACAATTCACCATTCAAAAAAAAAAAAAAAATGATCCCTCCGGCGAAAAGGTTATCTACTTCTCACAAAAAGGAAGTCATACCCCATGAGTATCATACAACCAAAGCCTTCCAAAAGGTAAATTACAACACCATTTAAATTCTTTCCCTAGATAATAAACTGCAAATAATTATCCCCATAATAGACCTTCACTCAAAAAGGAAAAGCCACAGTGAGAAACAAATCCTGGTTGGACTCTTTCTTGAAACAAAACGATACTCGGTTATAGAATAACTGGTCTAAAGAACTTTTGAAAATAAAAATAAATAAATAAATAACTGATACATTAAGATGGGGGATATTCATGTGCATCCATCCCTCACGATATGGTGAGGGACAAACTTAATGGGGCCCACCTAGGGCCTCACTAATTATGGGACTTGGGGGAAGGAAAGAGGCATCTTGGATGGGCCCATATATCAAGTTTGGGGTCAGCCGGATGCCTCCAACTCCTTCACCCGTGGCCCACAAACTTAACGACTTTATATTAAAGAAGAAAGTCTCACCTTCCATGCAACGGTCCAATCCATTCGGATGAGTGAAAAATCGATGGATCCAGCATAATTTAGGGGGGCCCATGAGTGTAGATGGTTAGGATATATCATAAAGTCAACCCCACTATGTTGTCCCTCACCCTAAAAGAATGGATGCACATGAATATTTCCCCTTTAAGATATGGGTAAAACCCAATGTTCCTTTAGATTAGTAGTATTTTCTTTTTCCAGAAAAGCATATAAGGCTTCAATGGAAGTGGAATCTCAATAAATCCAAATAAAGAAGTTTTTCAAGAGCAAGTGGTAACAAGAGAAGGAGAAAAACACGAAATCATCCCCCCACAAAAAAAAAAAAACAAGGAAGTTCTAAACACTCGTCTCCCTCCATCCAGTTCCAACAAAGCCTTAATTGTGAGCATCAGGCACCACTTGAATTTTCAATGCAGATTTCCAAGAACAATGTTAACCCAAAGACAAAAATTCCCAAAACCAAGACTATCTATGTTGGACGGATTCCTTGAAATACAGAATATTTATGTGTAATAGAGTATCAATAGCATTGGCATGGATTCTCATTTCGCGTTCTTCATCGCGCTTTTCATTGTTACTCGATACTGAGTAAGATCATAAAGCTTGTAATCAGGACATCAATCTACTAATTAGCACCTTGAACCTGTGACCTAAAAAACTCCCAACTCCAATTACTGCATCAGAATACTAAAATCAATCTATGATGGACGGATGGATGCAGGAATATCAAATTGGAGTAGTCAGTTAGTGAAAAGCAAACCTCCGCCATTGAATTTGATGGCGCTCTGCAATTTGACGACGGCGGGGGCATCGCCCTTGGCCATGGCGTCGTCGAGCTGTTCGAGAGCCTTGTTGTAGTTGGTGACGTAGGTCTGGTGGTGCTTCTGGTGGTGGAGATGCATGATCTCGCCGCTGATGGCGGGCTCCAGAGCGCTGTAGTCGTATGGAAGGTCAGGGAGGGAGAAGGTGACGAGCCCTCGGACCTGACCAAACCCTAACCCTAGGGTTCTCTTGCTCAGGAGAGATCGAAGAGCCATGGCTGCTGCTGCCACTAAGAGAGAAAGAGAGATGAGTCGATTTCTTTTCAACAAACACTTGAAAAGTCAGAGAGAGCTGCAAAACGTCGGATGGGTGTCTGATAATTGATATCGCAGTGAAGTGACCAGTGAGTGACACGGCTGGGACTGGGAGCATCATCAAATGGTATAGTTTTAGGGCCGAGAAGACTTGGAGTTTTGTTCGGGCTGATCATGTTTGGTGATCAGGATCTTTCATTTTTAGTGGGGCTCGCCTGGGATTGACAATGGGACGCGTTGAAACGGGTACCTGGCCAGGCCCGGCCCATCCCAAGCCCGAAAAGACAGGATTTTAAAAAAAAATACGAGCCCAAAGGGCAAGGCTTGGACAATATTTTTAAAGCCCAGCCAAAATGGGACTGGAATTGGACAGAAATAGCCTAGCTCGTTCAGGTCCGGCTCGGCCCGCTACAAGATCATTATACTAATTATTTTATAGATTACCGAAACTGCACCTCACTAACGGCAAAAGTGATGATGGAAAATTTTGAGAAATAATGGAAGAATTATAATCAAATATTTGAAATAGCCATATTGCTTGATCCCTCCTCTAAGATAGTGTGTTTGGAATGGGTTTTTAAAATATTATATAACACAATGAAATATAGAAATAATCGTATGGCTGAAGCTCGTAATCTATTTAAAAAGATTTATGAGGAGTATCGTGTGAGATTTGGTGCTAAAGAAAGTGCTCGGACGGTAGATATAAATGATGCAACTAGTAGGCAATTTAAAAGAAAGGCTGGTGATGATGAACATGGAAATGCTCGTTCTCTTTTTCTTTTTTTTTAAGTACCAAAAAGAAATCACCAATAAGGCAGTTGTAGAAGAAAAAACAGAATTAGATCATTATTTTAATGACAACTTTGCCGAAGAAAATGACACAAATGGTGGAAATAAAATTCAACTAAGTATCCTATTTTATGTCATATGGCTCGTGATATTTTAACTATTCTAATTTATACAATTGCTTCAGAGTCGGCATTTAGCACCGGAGGGAGGGTACTTGACCTACATAAGACTTCTTTGAAACCGGATACGGTAGAAGCATTAGTTTGTGACCAAGATTGGTTTAGTCATAACCATAGTTATTAATTTCTTTTCGTTTCGGTGGAAATGGCAGAAATTTTTCGTTTCGGGTAAGTGGCCGAAATTACTTTTTGGTTTGAATTTCAGTCTATCTTGTTTGAAATTCAAGATTTTTGCCGAAATGGAATTTTACATAATTAATTTTTTTTACACATATATATTTTTTATTTTTCATATTCTCACAAAATATAATTTCAAAAAAATTACTATAATGGATTAAATCTATATTCATTACTTTTTCTATTTTTTTTTACTTATATATGTATATATATTATGTTATATTTTCCCTGAAATGTAATTCCGAGAATTTTCGCCGAAATCTCGAATCTGCCGAAACTTTTCATTTTGCAAGCCATAGCGAAATGATGTCTGAAATGATATTAACAACTATGGTTATGACTCAACTAGTGATGATGATTTAGACAGTGATGGGAATGCACTAACTAACCTTTTAGACATATTAAAAGAAAAATAATTTCTGTTGATTGCTTTTTTACATAACTTGACCCATATAAGTTACTCATTCTCATTCATTTCTATTGATTTTATGATTTTCTACTATCACCGCCAAAAAAAAAAAAACCAATCCTACGTTACTTAACCCATATAGGATACTCATTCTCATTCATTTCTATTGATTTTTTTATTTTCTACGGTCATCAGTAAAAAAAGAAAAAAAAAGTTTTTAACTTCACCATGTTGCTTGTTGCATTGCATCGACGGTCCCAAGCCTGAAAAAAAAGATGAGGGTTTAAAGTCCAGTTCACACTAGGTGTCGGATGACAGTAAGAATAATTAAAGAATGTTTTGCTTATGTCAAGGATCAAGCTAAGCCCAGGCCCGGCCCTATCCCAACCCGGGCTTGTACAGGACGGGATTTGATGTAGGCCCGTTCAATTTAGGGTCGAGATTGGACAATCCCCTGCAAGCCCGTCCAATTTTCGGGGCGAGATTGGACAACTAAAGCTCAAGCACAGCCCGTCCCATTGATAGGCCTAGGCTCACCTAGTCTAGATCATTATAACTTCTGTTGGTGAAATTTTTGGCGGACTTACAACCCCTAAAATCCTTATCCTTACTATATATAAGAAGCAGCAGTTTGTCATCGACTCTATTAAAATGTTTTGGATCTCAGAAATTATTCCACCACTTAATTTTCTTGGTGGTCTACTGTTATATTTATATTGCTTAATACACAAGGTGTTGCCAGAGTGTTACACGTATACATAGGCTGTTAATACATGAGTTGCTATTCCAACAGATCCTATAGACTAGGAATGATGATTCTGTGACGCGGAGATCATATCCTTGGGTGATGCTCTTGATTTGGTTTCCATATGCCCCCTCAAGCTAAACAGTCCATGTTGAATGTTGAGCTTGTCCCGAAGTAGAGTAGAACGCTGTGGACTAAGCCCCTTAGTAAAGATGTTAGCAAGCTGATCTTTGGAGGAGATGAAACAAACATCAAGCACCTTGTTGGCCACTTTTTCCCGTACAAAGTGAAACTCAATCTCTATGTGCTTTGTTCTTGCATGGAAGATGGGATTAATTGTAAGGTATGTGGCTCCCAAATTATCACACCACGGAATAGGTGGAGGTGTTGAAGGAAGGCCTAGCTCTTGTAGCATCCAGATGACCTCGACAGTAGCATTGGCCAATCCTCTATATTTTGATTATGTGCTTGATCTGGAAACAGTATTTTGTTTTTGGGAACTCCAAGAAATGAGGTTGGGCCCAAGGAAAATACAATAACCGCTAGTGGAACGGCGATCATCCGGCCCAATCTGCATCAGAGTGGGCACTTAAAATGTGGGAAGTTGAACTCCATAAGTGAAGCCCAGTGGAAAGGGTTGACTTGAGGCAGCGAAGGATCCGTTTGACGGTTGCCCAATGATCATCGGTGGGATTGTGCTTGAATTGACAGACTTTATTGACCGCAAAGGCAATATTTGGACATGTGAGTTAGATATTGTAAGGCTCCTACTGTGCTGTGATACAACGTCGGATCTCGAAATGGCGACCCAGAAAATTTCGAGAGCTTGGCCTGATGATATATAGGAGTTTTCTGTGGTTTAGCACCCTCCATTTTTGTCCTTTGAAGAAGATCAATAATGGATTGCTTTTGGGAGATGAAGAGGCCATGAGAATGTCAAGTAGCTTCGACACCTAGAAAGTAAAGCAATGGGCCGAGATTCTTTACTGCAAATGAAGTTTGTAAGCGGATGATGAGTTCTTTAATCAGAGTCATATTTGATCCAGTGATGATGATATCATCAACATAGACAAGCAGATAGATTGTGAATTGAGAGTTCCGCTTGATAAATAGTGAGGTGTCTGATAGGGAACCAACAAAGCCAATTTGAAGAAGAAAGGTGCTCAGAAGATGATACGAAGCCCGGGGCGCTTGTTTAAGCTCATATAAGGACTTGTGAAGTCGACATACATGAGTGGGAAATTGAGGGTCGACAAATCCCGGTGGTTGTTTCATGAAGACTTCTTCGGCAAGATTTCCATGGAGAAATGCATTTTGTACATCGAGCTGATGTATAGGCCAGTTCATGCTGAGAGCACTACTTAACACTGTACAAATAGTGCAAGGTTTAACAACCGGATTGAATGTTTCTCCATAGTCTATGCCATGCTGTTGATGGAAGCCTTTTGCCACAAGACGAGCTTTATAGCGATCGATGGAGCCATCGGCCCTTCTTTTGAGCTTAAATACCCATTTACAACCCACAATATTCATGCGACGTTTTGGCGGTACAAGAGTCCAAGTTCTATTGCGATGAAGCGCATTAATTTCTTCACACATGGAATTGCGCCAATTTGCATCTATGTTGGCCTCTGAAAAGCAAGTGGGTTCAGCTATTTCACCATTGGGAAGTGGGTGCTTAGTAGCTAAGAAGGCCTTGGGCTTGAAAATGCCTAATTTAGCCCGTGTAAGCATGTGATGAGTGCCATGTACCGGACCTCATGGTGGAGCACATGCTGTAGAGGATGCAATAGGTGTACTAGTGGAACTGTCCATCACAGCAGTAGGATTGAGTGTATCACATAGTGGCTGGTGAGACGGGCCATGAGGAACATCTAATGCCGTGTTTGAAGGTGAAGCTGCGCACGGCTCTATGGAGGGTTCTGACTGTGATGAGTCATTAGTGACTACTGTATGTGGTCGATTGGCATCAAACCCATGTGGATCAACAATATGGTGGGCCACACGTGATTGCACAAGAGGGCTGGCCCGCATGCAGTTGGAAGGTGTAAAGGGTTGACTTGGTGGAACACGCATGGTCACTGGGCCTGACCATTGGGCTTGTAATGGGTTGATCTCAAGTGGAGGAATGAAAGAAGAGGGAGATTGCTGGGCCGGTAGATGGAATAGTGGAGGAGGAGTTAGAAGCCAATGGGTGGCATTTGGCACAGGCAAGGCTGGGATAGTAGCTGCTTTGGCAAAAGGAAATGATCCTTCATTGAAAAAAAACATTCCTTGAAATGTAAAGGCGATTGGTTGCGACATGAAGGCATTTGTAGCCTTTATGGGCAGGACTATAACCAAGAAAAGCACAAGGCAGCGACTGTGGAACAAGTTTATGAGCATTATATGGGCGCAAATGAGGGTAGCACTCACAACCAAAAACGCGGAGTTGTGTATGGTCAGGGATAGTTATAAAAAGGAGTTCAAGAGGGGATTTGGTAGGATTCAAGGATGAGGGAAGACGATTAATTAGGTAGCAGGCTGTTTTGAATGCATCATCCCAATAGGTGGTGGGAACTGAGGCCGTGGTTAGAAGAGATGACCCAGTTTCAACGATCTGCCTATGACAAGCTAAACCATTTTGCTCGGGCATGTAGGGGCATGAGTAGCGATGAGAAATGTGTTAACAGTTAAGAAATTTTGTAAACTTCAAATACGCACCCCCACTGTCTGATTGAAAATTTTTGATTTTGTAATCTAAGAGGAGTTCAATTTTATTTTTAAAAGAAATGAAGACATTTAATGCATCTGATTTCTTAGCAAGCGGGAAAATCCACAAATATCGACTAAACACATCCATAAAAATAATATAATAATGAAATCCATTATTTGAAACTAAAGGGGCAGGCCCCAAATGTTCGACACAATTAATTCCAAAGGATTTTCATAAATAGTAGAGCTAGAGGAGAAAGACAATTTATGACTCTTTGTCATGTGGCATGGTTGACAAAAGTCATAATTTTTATTTGATACTGGAAGAGAATAAGAAGCAACAATGGATTTGACTATTCGCTCCATTGGGTGGCCAAGGCATCGATGCCAAATGTCCATTGTGGTATGCTCACCAAGGAAAGCAGATGGCTCAGAGTGATTGTACTGTTTCCTCTAACCGAGACAATAGAGGCCTTGTTTATTTGGCCCTCGAAGAACTACTCTCCCCATGCGACTGTCGTTGACAACAAAAAAAGGTGGGATGAAACTCAAAAAGACATCATTATCAAGTGTCAATTTGTACACAGATAAAAGATTTTTTTGAAAACTGAGGAATATGGAATATGTCTTTAAGAAAACGATGTGTGGGAGTAGTAAGGGATGACATACCAATGTGTGAAGTAGGTAGACCAGCACCATTTCCAATGCAAAGTTGATTAGGCCCATTGTACTTGAAGCGGATGCTCAGATTGCCAAGGTCAGAAGTCACAACATGATGAGTCACACCGCTGTTAGCATACCGGTTTTGATCTGGTGCGAGAGATGATGCGGCAAGATATGCGCTTGTCGAATCAACATTGTATTGTCGATCAAAGCGATAACAACAAGAGGCAGCCATGTGATTCTTGCGGCCGTAGAGTTGACAGGGACCAGTAGCTGATCGTGATCCAGACCGTTGCCCTGTGCGTTGAGTGTTTCCACTACCTCGATTATTGGAGTTTCTGCCGCGATTGGAAGAAGGAGAAAAAGAATTCCGACATGAGGATTTTGCAGCAACATTAGCAGAGGGGTTGACAGAATTTGCTGCCAACTGATTTTGCTGCCAAATGGAGATCCTTATCTCCTCCTTACCATAAAGCAAACCCATCCTTTTTCACCTGAGTGCGTTTTCCTTTCTCGAGCTTCCTCTCTACACTGCCTTAAAGTTAGACGACGCAACTATTCCTCACCTTATCTCTCAATTCTTTCTCGAATCTACTGAAAACAAGGCTGGAAAATCCAAAGAGAATAAATTAAAAATCTTGAATCCCTTCTTCTCCTTACTCAAGTTCTCTTCCATATCTTAAATTAGGGCTATTTTAAAATCTTTGTTGATCAGATGCATGTAGTATTTCTGAATCTCAGGAAATTTTTATTAGCTCTAATGCTTGGGTATAAATGGGGTGATGAAGGGCGCTACAATATGCTTCAATATAAGCTGCATATTTTTTTTTATTAGTGCTTGTTGGAGTAGAATCTACATTCTATCTACCTAACACCATGTTTAGTTGGGCGTTTGTGAGTGTAGTCCACATAACCAAAACCCTCTCCTCTGTATGAGGTCCACTTAGATGGCCATGTAAATATTGGATTTAAGGTCACTTGATTCACTTGATACTAATTGCTTGAAACCCCATTAATAAGACGCGCATAAAGGGATGTAGGAAACAGTTGCAAGTCTCTCGAGAAGAAAAACCTTATGTTGGGCAATGCCATAATATTAATGCTCCTATTGTACAGATCTAGATCTGTAATGTTGGATCCTATGATTTGTGTAAATCATGATTAAATCTAACAGTTTCTCTTGTTTTGTCCACAGCTTCTGAAATTGGCCATTGTTTTTGCTACAGTTTCCACAAACTGTCACTACCTTTTTTTTCCTCTATATATACCGTAACATAATAGGCTGAGTGAATTGTCTAACGTAGTAAGTTCTATTCTTTTTTGTCTTTTGGATTACTTGTGCATTTTAGTTCCTTCAGTGCCTCATGTCACTACTCTTACTGCATCATTTTCTCTTTGTTAGGATACAGTAGTGTCATTACTCCATTGATATGGTTTTCTGAAAGGCATCTCCTATAGGATTGAGTGGCTCCTTTCTATAAACATAAGACTATCAGCAAGAGTCTCACCAAAAGTTTGAAAAATTTGCAACGCCCTGTTTGAGCATATTCTGGAAAGGAGCATACAGTAGTGCCATTACTCCAGTGATATGGTTTTCTAAAAGGCATCTCCTATAGGATTGAGTGGCTCCTTTCCATAAACATAAGACTATCAACAAGAGTCTCACCAAAAGTTCAAAAAATTTGCAACACCCTATTTGAGCATATCCTAGAAAGCTTTAAAAATCATGATCATCGTCAAGCTATTGTTGGTTTTAAGGGCTCTACTATTGGGCTAAAAATAAGCGATGTCATTGTAAATACCAACTAATGGCTAGGACCCAACAAAGTGGGTGTATATGATTGTCTAAGTAATAAGTTTGACTCGGGACATTAAGATTTTGGAATTCGAGTTCTGAGATTGGCTATATCCTGAAGCACCCTGTCATTGTCACAAACACGAGGTTGGGTGGGCACCAAGTAAATTTAGATCATATCATCTTAAATGAGTTTCCAAAGTAGTGGAGAAGATAGTTCCTAAGTAGTTGAGATTTACCAAAACAAAAAAATAAATTAGTTGAGATTATCTCTGAAAGGAACAACTCTCTCTCATGAAGAAACAAATCCAAAAAAGAGTTATAAAAAGAGACGCGTTGTTCCTTTGCAATATATCATAAGAAAACATGATTTATAACTAAGGCAAGCATTTGTTTTTGTAAAATTTGAGAATCCTTTTTTCTATATTCAACATCTAGGTTTCTTTTCCTTTGATTTTGGGTTCTATTCTAGGTTTCCAGTTTGCATTTTTCTATTGCATTTTCATGGTTTTATTTGGACTTTTGAACCCTTTTCATTTTAATGTCTCTGAATTCTAGAATAACTAAAATACGCCAAGGCCTTAGATTTGCAATCCCCAGCAAATCTATCACATTAAGAAAGTGGTTTCTTCTGCACAATTTAAGTCAGCAGAAAAAGAGAGATTTCCATCGGCTATTCCCTGACTGAATAAAGTAGGTCTGTCCTTTTCTGCCAATATTGAGTTTTACATTCTTCATGGGTAGAACGCACTATTGTTTTCTGATAGCTCTGATGGTATCTGCCTGATGAATTTTCAGCTGTACTAGTTGACTTGGTTATTGTAGGCAGATTTATTGAAACTTATATTTCTACTCAAACTCATTTGAATCCATCTCATCTTATTCATGCATTCTCTTAACCAAGTTGGATTTTGTATACTCTGAGTAATGGCCTTTTGCTAGTTGAAATCTCTTATATTTTGCATATAGATCTCTAATTAATGTGGATGAGATTGTTTATTGGGTAATCGGTGCTTAAGAATCATTGCCCTATCACGCTTTTTGTTAGCTTTTAAGCATTTGATCTTATTATTCTATTATTTGTCCAATCCATGGTGTTTGATTGTAGTTTTAACTCTTCAATGCTGTAAATGCCTTAAATTTCTTGTTGTGGCAGCTTGATTGATGGATTTTGTAACTTTTACTATAGTTAAGCTAGGCATCCTTTGATCCTTTCCATGTATACATATGACGAAGGAAAAGTCTGATTGAATCTAAGGAAGTTAAAATCTAATTGAGTCAAGGCAAGGACTCAACTATGTTAGATCTTCTTTGCTTTTTGTTTGCTTTGATTTGCCATTTGTTTACTTTTTATTTTATTTTCATGTTAGGACTTATCCATCCTTTCTTGAATAAATCATGTTAAGTCCAATCCTTTTTACTCCCAAATATTGTGTTTTACATTGCTTCAGAGGCTAAAGAGGCTTCTTCTTTCCACATCAACACATAAGCCGTGTGTCAAAATTGAAAAAAAATCGAAATAGATACAAGCTCTCTTTTACCCCCTTTCTTTGTTGGGACCTTTTATAAACCTTCCTAATCAAATCTTGAGTATTTGCTTTTTGAGTTTGAGAGGTGAGCAATTGCCAACCACTTCATCATTTTCAGCAATTTCCTAACTCATTTGCATACCTTTAGTTGTTTTTGTGGTTACAAACTGAAGCTTTTCCAATATTTGTGTCAATTGAGTTTTGAAGCTGGACTTAAAGCCTTAAACTACATTACCCATTATGTTTATTATAAGTTTACTTGATGAACATAGCCACAAATCTTCAATCACATTCTAACATATCTAATGATTTTAATTTTTTTTTATTGCTTGTGTATCAATATGTAATTCCTAATTATGTTTTTGTCCCCAAGGGGAATCCTTACAAGTGACTGACTCCATCTCGACCCTTACCACACACCAACCTTTAAGTTAAAATTGTCCATTACGGGGAACAACATCAATGGCAGGAGATCATGCAACATGGATCTGACAAATTCGGCTTTCAGTGCAGAATTACAAGTGGCCTAATTTCTAGATAGCGTTTGATGAATCTCACTTGATTTGAATCTAAAACTTAGTCCCCGCATGGGTTGATCTGCATTATACTTCTAAACTCTCAATATCAAGGTTGATCTTAATTGTAGCTATGGTTTTGTTACCTAGAAACATTTCTTTTCATCTTTGTGACCGGCCTATCAACACTTGTGTTAACTAGACATTGAAGTTAGAAGAAATCATTTTGGCCCAATGTGATCTCACTCCTCACGTTTGCATTGCATGAACTGCGAATTTTTCTTTTTGATTTGGAAGTGTTCATTGTCTAGACTTACTATGGAGAAAAAAAAATCAAGGTCTGGTTCATTAAGTGTGTTCACATGTAAGTGGCTTGGCACCATTGTCTGAGTATTTTTAGTTGATTTAATATATTATGCTTTGAATCAGGGTCTGCTTTTTATAATTTTAAGCAAACAATCATTGATGTGCATTTTAACTTGACAATGGCTGATATATTGCATGATGATCTAATGGACGCACATACAACATATCAAAACTGTTCATTCAACTCACGTATTACCAAACCTTCTATACATCATTTGATGGGGGGAAATTACCAACCTTCATTGCTCATGTTGTTTTCCTTGGTATTTCCATAACTCTCTCTATTGTAACTAGGACAACTGAGATGTTTGTGCAGGAATAAGGGAGAAGCCCATGTCTAAATAATGCCATTGTTTTTTATTTTAATCTACTCTTCTTGTTAAACAACACTATAGCTATAAATTTTAAGATTATACACTAATATGTACTATTTTACATGTTAAACTTTCAACTTGTGGAGTCAATTATAGTTTTTTTTACATGTTCAATCTATCAATAACTTACTTGGATTCATGCAAATGTCAATTACACCTGTTGAGTTTGATTAAGATAGATTTACAAAAGGATGCCTTGTAAAACTACTAAGGTGGAGAAATGATTATCTTTCAAAATCAAAAATTTGATTTCTCATTCCTTTTATTTTCATCAATCTATTGTTTAACTGTGTTGCTATTTACTAGAAAAGTAAAGACATGTTCAAATGTTATCATTTATCATACCCCTCCATTTTAATGTGGAATTGGGTATTTTTTAAAATCAGTTTAAATATTTTAAAAATAACAATGTAAAATAATGGAATTTGATAGTGATTCCATTGAAGAATTATTACTGCTGTGAATTGTAGGCACTCAAAATTAGAATTAGTTTTTTAATGGTTAAATTCATTGAAAAAGCTAGCAGTACAAAAGGACTATAGTGACAAGCTTCAAACACCTCATAATTAGAATTGCTCCGATAGTGATGCCCTTTTCATTATGTTCTGATCTTAGTTTTCTTTTAATATATGACTCTTCCTTTAGCTTCTTGTAAGTTAATGTATGATGTTTCTATTTAAAATAATAATAATAACACCCAATTTTATCTCAACTTTGTTTCAACACATTTTTCCGAGATGAATCACGTGATTATTGTCTTGAGTTGATCAATTCAGTTAATTTCATTATATCAGATTATTATCCTTAGAAATTGGATTGAAGAATGTTAAATTTAGGCTATTGCAGAGGTCATGGAGATACGGGATTTCTTTAGTATTTTCATATGGCCTATTGAAACCTGACCGCTATCTTTTTAATGTGACCATATCAAACATGTATGATAAACACATTTAAGTGTAATTTACAACATTTTTAGCATGCCAAATGTATGTTTTTTTCATTTTAATATTTTATGGCCAAATTATCAACATTACTGTTTTACTGCCTACAAATTATGTTGAAATTATTCCTAGAGTACAGCGGGCAATCATAGGCGACAGTTTTGTTCAGTGGCCTTTGAGATTGAGTTTTACCAGTTAAGAAAGCATTATTAATAGAATGCACTCTTCTTTTCAGGCTTTATATTGCCGCAGCTCCTAGATGGATGGGTTACATTGGTGCTGTTGAAAGGTAATGATAATGATCACATAATGCAAATTATTTTCTTTTTCAAGTGAGTTTGAAAAATCACAACAACAAAGTCCCTTCTCAATCATATGAAAAAAATACTCCTACTACAAAATAATAAAGTAACACTTCAACCACTCGTCCCTGATCTCAGTAAATGTGTCGTCTTCATCAATTCTAAGAATTCAATGTAATATGTATACCAACCAAAGTTATGACAGGTGAAAGATATAACATAAAGATTGGGATTTTAATTTATTAGGTAACAGTTGGGCATTCATTATTATCTAACCTCGTTTGATCTTCCATCACAACAAAGATTTTGTCCAAAACGAATGTCAAAGATGAATAAATAGAGTACATTATTAATACTGTCATTTTAGTAACAACGCAACAATTATAATTGGTGTTGTCTCACATGCCTACAGTTTGTTATATGGGATAAGTGGATGATGATTTGTTTTGGTCCTCATTTGAACCTTAGCTATTACAAGGGATTCGAAGCAGAAGAGGTTCAGCCCTTCCCGAAATAGTAGTGGATTCAAATCTATTCTTAAACCTACTTTATTTAAGGAATGTTGAAATTCTAATTTTCATGGAGGCTAGAATATTTATACAGTAATTATGTAATTATTTGATTTTTGTAGTCAATTTTCTAATTAGCACATACATAGTTAATCTGGTCATGCATTTCTTTCTTTTATTTCTCATTTGTTTGACACTATTTTCCTCTGCCTTCACTTTCTTCAATCACATGCAGTCATTTAATTGCATGCGTCACCACACACTGATGCTCATATTTTTTTAGTCCTCTGCTAGGATTATGTTAAAGATCTAGATTGGAGATTTATCGCTGATACAGTTTCTGCAATTGGCATCTTTGCGATGTCATTAATCCTTGCTTGGAAGGGCTTCTTGCTTCGACCATACAAAGTATGTGCTTGAACTCTCTGTTCAAACAACTTTTTGAATTAGTTTAGGAACTATTGCTATTGAATTAACATGTCAAATGAAAGATTCTTCTATAGGCTCTACGATGGGGAAGGTGTTTTGACACAAGCAGTCATGTTCATCAATGCAATTATAAATTAAAACCTAGTCAGTCATAAAAAGCTAATAACCACGTTGCTGTAGAATCTATTTTCTTAAGGTGCTCTCTCTTTATAGGAACTTTTAAATTTCTTATGAGAGTCGTTTAGTGAAACTTTGAATGATGGGATTTTTACAAGGTCTTTATTTTTGTGTTTTTACTTGAGTTTCTAAATAATTGGTGCAGAAGTATTTGATCGCAATAGATTGGAAGTTATGTTTTCGTCATTAATGAACTAAAGTAGGCATAATAAGAACTGAACATTTGTATATTTCTTTTTAATGACGGTAAACATGTCTCTTTTAACACGGAGGCTCTCAATAACATTTACGTGCAACACATGTACATCTCACTAGAAAAAATAAAATGGCAGAGTGGAACACTCGTATGCCTGACTCAGGGGCGTTTGTTTGGATGGAGTTGAACTTTTTAAAGATTCATAGTAAATTGGAATCAATTTGTAAATGAAAATGAAATACACGGGGTGAGAATTATAAGGCATGCCTCCTGCCTGGCCTGTTTGGATGGGTGGTAAAATGAATTGAGGTAAAGTAAAGCCTCCATTATACATATAAGAAAAGACCATGGGTCATATCAAAAGTAAACAAATTTAAAATTCTTTCTTCTTTAAAAAGAAAAAAAAAGTTAAAAAACAACTTCCTTTCTCCACTAAATGACAGAAAAATCCTCTTTTTACACAAAAAGTAAAATAAATAAATAAATAAAATGACTACAAGATACTAAAACTAAAAGACCATCATAACCTCTTATATTTTATTCTCTCTTAATTTGATGTTTCACCTCACTTTACTTTAATTCACCATTCATCCTAACACGCTAGCAAGCCCAAGCCTAGCCCCTATTAACACTATAAGGAAAAAAAAGACTTTCTGCATTGTCGAACGTGAATGATTGATAGCTCAATTGCTTTTACTGTTACAGATAAAAAAAAAAAAAGGTTTTGGGTTGTGTGACCACATGAGATGTCATGCAGACAACGAGACGGATATGTAGATTGGCCTTGATTTCCCTTGATTTTTGATCTAATAAATTGGTGGCCGAGTAATAATTTTTCATTGTTAAATAGCTATTTGCTCAATTTCATATAAACAAAGTGTGCCAGAGTAATTAGAGAAAGAAATAGCTTGGGTTTATTATTATTATTATTATTTAACTTTACAAAGGACTCGACCTCATGTACCCACGCACACAATACATGTTGTTCCTTAGGGCCCATTTCTTTGTAAGAATTCTTGGAATTCATGTTTGTTGGAATTTGTAGAATTTGAGAAGCTGGAATTTTGAAATGCTACAAATTCTAGCATTCCTAAATTCTTCGTTTCTTTTATACCTAGAATTTATGCCTGAGAATCTCATGCAACTTGAATTCCACAAATTTCTAGGTTCTTGAGTACTTGAATCTTTAGCAGAAATTTTTCATGTTTATGCATTATATGAATTGCACGATGGAATTCTAGCACTTCTCCTGCTATTCGATCTCTCTAATATACATACTCATATAATGTGAGAATTGCACTCAAGAAGGAAGAAAAGTATAAAAGAATATAGTATCTTTAAAAATAGAGAATTAGAGAGAGGGAAAGTGAGAGCAACATGTCACAGACCGGACTGGAATTTGACCTCTATCTCTTTGAACTTCTAATTTGGAGGACGTGTGTCTTCATGCAACCTTTGGTAGACAAAGATTGTCCAATAAATAAATATAAAAAAATCAACAAAGAGTACTACTTGAAAAATAAAATAGGAAAACATGTAGGGCAAATCGATTATGAAAAATAGGAAACCAATACACAGAATCCTCTCTCTCTTAATCAGCATCTTCTGCACATTGCAATGATCCTCATCCCATTCTCATCTTCGTTACCCAACATCTCCATCGTCATCATCAACATCCAGAAGCTCGGAGCCGCTTGCCTCAAGGGAAATCGAGATCACAATGTTGCCACTACAAATCCTCTTGAACTGTATGCTGTCTCACCATTCTGATTAGAATCTGTCCAAAGAGGTCGGATACATGAATTATGGGGTTTATTCAGTATCAATATGTAAGAGGAGATGGATTTCTTGTCCAAGCGTGAGGAGGATGGTAGGGTTTTGAAAGAGGTCAGATCAAATGAAATTGGGATTAGATCAAAAGAAGGTGTGGATTTGGGGGTTTTGGGACTCATGGAACCAGATATATAAAAGGAGTGCAAAGGAAGAAGATGACCAGATCTGATTTTCTTTTAGCGATGTAGAGAAGAAGATGACTTTCTACCATCGGAGAGAGCCAGAGTTCCAATGAGACCTCTTGGAATGCTTGGATTTGTAAATGCCAGAGGAAGGGCTAGTATTCTGGAATTCCACTTTTTTGGGATTTCAAAATGCTACTTACCTCAAATGTTGGGAATTCCAATAAGTGAACATTGAATTTCTAACAGGAATTCAGGAATTCACAGACAGCCTGAATTCCTGTCAGAAATTCTTACAAAGAAACAAGCCCTTAACAAAGTGAGCAACTGTCAACGATGACTAGGTTTGTTATTTATGGTGCAAATTTATATCTATCATAACTATTACTTAGGTAACTTGTATAGTAGACCAATAGGGACCCAGACTCAGGAGTGATCACAAAAATATATATATATATAATAATAATAAATAAATGATGGGCTTGATATGAATATGGGTAAACTCATATCTAACTTCATCTTATCGCCAACACACTCCTAGTTGAGTGGTATTGCCACATTAGTTTCACATACATACTTATAGGTAAATGGATTAATATCTAGGCATTCAAGTTTTGAAATATCACTGCTAACGGGTAGTCTAACATACCAAAACACTTACCTTATATAAGTCCACCCATGCTCATACAGCTCTTACCCACTCCATGATACAAACACTATGAGTGGAGTGAGGACCTTAGTCTCACATTATTGCCCAAGGATCAATCCCGACGTCCTCAAATTAGAGTATCACTATGAGACCAATAGCCCAACATAGCCAAAAAAAGAAGAAAAAAATTTAAAAACAAGAATAAATAAATTAGTTATAAATCTCCATAGAGAATAAATAAATATTATTGACAATTTCTCTTCCACGAGAAGACTGCATGTGCAATCTAGCTCAATGGGACCCACTTGGGCCTTTTTTCAAATAAGGGATCACATCAATAGTACTTTAATTTAAAATTACCTCCATTTTTTTCAAAAAAGATAAAAAAAAAAAACATCATTTATCTGCTAAAAGTCAATCTCTCTTCTCTATACAAAAAGTCAAAAAGATTCTATACCAAGCAACTAAAAATAAAATACCATCATAATCCCATTATATTTTATTCTCTCTTGATTTGATGCTTTACTATACTTTATTTTACACGTAAATTTACCAAACAGGCAAGGAGGCCTTCCAATGTGTCCTCCTCCCATCAATTAATATGTATCTAAAGCCACCCCATGAGTAAGACTGCATATAATCAATGTACAAATTTGCTCACATGACAATATTCTACAATGATATTTATATAAATTACTATTTTCTTAAATTCATCAAAACCATCATTTAGCCTACCAGAGTATACAAAGATTACCTATTTAAGAGCAATAATCTTGAGATTGAATAATTTCAATTGGGAGTCCATCTGTTGAGCCCCAGTGCTTGTAGGGTCCACATTGGGCCCCACCTAGGCATGGGAACAGGGGATCAAAAGATCTCCCCCAACATGGCCCGCCTATAGTGACAGAGTGCCGATAATCACCCAACCCGCTTGATCTAAGACCAACATGTCTTCAATCCAATCTAATGGTCCAATTCATTTGGATGGGTGCCAAATCCATTATCTAGTCCCTCTTTTATGGCTCAGGTTCAATTGCCAAAAAAGAATTGTGGCCCTCAACCTCAAACATGGAGGGAATGTCTCAAATGTTTCTCTGAACTGAATAGTTCTTGGCTACAATTACAAAGCAGTCAGTGGCCAATAAATGAATCGGTTGAGATTCAATCAGCAAGTCCGTATCTCTCCCATGTCCCATCAATATGATCTGAGCCAACTTTCGGCTAGAACCCATTTGCAGTGGAGATGGAGCTCACGCGTGGATCTGGATGACCACCGAAAATGAGTCTCGTCCGCACGAGAAAAACACAAGTATTGTGTACGGACTCGGGATTCCAGGAACAAAGGAGAAGATTTCAGGTATTTATTCAGGTGAATTTGTTTCTGAATATCTCCACACCCTCTACTGTATGCCCTTCTTCTTCAACGATGGCCAAGTGTTTGTGAAAATGCTCAAGAGATGATCAAATCCCAAAAAGAACCCCCTGCTTTTAAAAGAAAAGTTCAAAATGCAACAAGATAACATCCTCTTTTACACAAGAGTCCAAAAATTTTACCATCTGCCAACTAAAAACTAAAGACGATCTTAACCCGCTTATATTTTACGCTCTCTTGATTTAATGTTTCACCTCACTTTACTTTAATGCGTCATCCAATCAAAACATGAAAACAGGTGGACTATACTATCCAGATTACAGACTGTGGACTGTTTTCTTCACCTTTTCTCCGCATCCTAGGAGACATTAAAACTGTACAATAGTAAAAGATCTTTCTAGGATACAGACCATATAGAGAAAGGAAAATAAATTAAGAAATAAGAATTACAAGACTCTGCAGTAAAATTTTGTGAGTTGGGTACTCCTGACTTTTTCCTATGAGTCTGTTTACTTCTCAGACCTTCTACTTCTTCACTCTCACAGCTTTGTTTGAATACGTTATTCTTCATGGTTCTGTAAAAGGCCAAGACCAAATTACCTTTTATTGTTTTGTGTAAGTATTGAGAATGTTGTTTTGAAATTAATTAACCTCTGACCTTCTATTACTGCTTGTTTGAATCAGTAATTCCTCATGGTTGTTCTGAAAAAGGCCAAGACCAACTTCCCTTTATTGTTTTGTATCAGCAATGAGAATGTTGTTTTGGAATATGGACCTCTATGCATCAATAACTAAAAATGCTGCTAGAGCCCAGTACTGATTGTTGATTCCTGTTTGTAGATAATACCTCAAATAAGGATATGCTGTCCCGTCTAGAACTACAAGTCTTAGATATTGTTTTAGCATTAATTTCCAAATAGGGTGCTGGTAGCATTTCCATCTTTGATGGACATGGTGCATGTTTGTAGAATTGATCACAAAATGACATGGTGTTGGATATAGAAATGAATGAACAGAAGTTTACATTGAAAGAGAACTTTTACCTGAAGTTGATTATCTCGTTTTAGCAGCTTTAGAATTCCAAGTTTTGAAAATGGGATATGTTATACATGGAATAACTGAAAATGTTTTGGCAGCTTAATCACCCAAACATGAATTCGAGGTTAGTTTCTTCAATGGAGAAAAATGTCATGTCTCTTCTTCGAGAGGTTTCTAGCTTGAAAGAATTAAAGCAAACCCATGCTCTTATTACTAAAACAGGCCTTGATGATCATCCCTCCATAGTATGTAAATTGATCAGCTTTTCTTCTCTATCCCCTTTTGGAAGTCTTGAGTATGCCCGATCTATTTTTGAAACTGCCACCTTGGAAGATTCATTTCTTTACAACACCATGATCAGAGCTTATTCTCAGGGCATTTTTCCAGCAGAAGCAATTCGTCTATATAATCGGATGCAGTGTGGTAGCATAAAAACCGACAAGTTTACTTACCCATTTGTGCTCAAGGTCTGTGCTAAGCTTTCTGCGATGGAGGAAGATCATGGCACCCTTTATTCCCAAAAGGGTGCCGAAGTCCACTGCAGGATTATTCAGTTGGGTCTTGATCTTGACACGTTTGTTCAAAACTCCTTGATCTTCATGTATTCTCAATGTGGAAATCTTGATATTGCACGTCGAGTATTTGATGAAATGTCCGTCAAAACCATTGTTTCCTGGAACACCATGATAGTGGCATATGACAGAATAAATGATTTTGGGTCTGCAAATTTGCTGCTTGAACAGATTCCTGGGAAAAACATTGTCTCCTGGAATAACATGATCACCAGACATGTCAGATCAGGTAATATTGAATCTGCATGGAGAGTGTTTGAAATGATGCCGGAGAGGGATGCAGCTTCGTGGAACTCAATGATTGCGGGTTACATCCAACTGAAAAATTACTGTATGGCATTGAAGCTCTTCGACCAAATGCAGAACACTGGAATCAAACCAACTGAGATAACAATTACATCCATTTTGGGTGCCTGTGCGGAAACTGGATCACTGGATATAGGTAGAGAAATTCATAAGTTCTTAGAGCATAATCAGTTCAAAATTGAAGGGATATTGGCAAATGCATTATTAGATATGTATGCGAAATGCGGCAGCTTGAAGCTTGCGCGTGAGATTTTTGATGGGATGAGTGTGAAACATGTAAGCTGCTGGAATTCAATGATTGTGGCGTTGGCAGTTCATGGCTACTGTGAGGAAGCTCTGGAGTTATTTTCATCCATGGAGGAGAAACGGGATGAGGTTAGACCCAACAAGGTTACATTTATTGGAGTTTTGATTGCTTGTAGCCATAAAGGTCTGGTTGAAGTGGGCCGCTATTTTTTCCGAAGAATGGTTGATGAGTACCAGATCGTTCCTGATATGAAGCACTATGGATGTATGGTAGATCTGCTAAGCCGGTGGGGCCTGCTGGATGAAGCTCTTGAGGTTATCCAAACAATTCCTTTTGAAGCGAATTGTGTATTGTGGAGGACATTGTTGGGTGCTTGCCGGACCCACAGAAATGTGGTGTTGGCTGAAAAAGTCTTCAAAAGGATTGCTGAATTAGAGCCTCTTAAAGATGGTGATTATGTTTTGTTGTCAAATACTTATGCTGAAGCTGAGAGATGGGAAGATGTTGAACTGATAAGGGAGAAGATGATTAATTTAGGAGTTACTAAGAAAAGTGGTTGCAGCCAGGTTGAGGTGAAATAGTGAAGGAGCTTTTGCTGGTATGTGCTATTACTGTTTACTGATTGTCTCTGTGAATTTGTAACCTGGAGCTGGATGTGTGTTGATATCATCAGACGCCAACTTACGGTGTCAAACATGTGTATCCTGGGAATCCCAACACTGGCATCTCTGTACACGTATATAATGGCATTAATTTAATGTTTTACTTTAAAAGTTAAAAAGTAAATGCATATGAATTAGAGTAATGTACAGTTATAACATTGTTAGGGTGATCAGAGCAATTGGGGTAAGCCATTTGAATTAATGATTTAATTGACTTTCCAAACAAGAGCTACAAACATCAGATCTATAGTGGGCTTCTTCACCAATCACTAGGGAATTTGAGTATGATAAATAGCAGAATTTGCAACGACTGCTTGGTCATGCTCTCATTCCTCACCGAGAAAATGCAATGGGCCTCATTTCCAGATGTATCTATAGAAATCTAAGTTTGTAATTGAATGTTCTTTATTACCTAATTTGATGCTATATTGTTTTCTCCTCCATTGTTGGGAACCTAGCCTTTGCTTATAAATTTTTTTTTTATTATAAATTTATTCTCTTTGCTTCAAAGTTTTTACTTTTCCGATTTCCGTGACCCAAAAAATTATTCTCCTACCTTGTTGGGAACCCTCTGTCACAAGTGTTGAGCCAGGGATTGCACTTAAGGGGGCCATCATCTTAAATAAACTATCATGGGTTTTGGGAGGGAATTTGGAGGGGTTGGTTTGGTTGGGGGTTGGGAGGTCCATCCACCTCTTCCTGGCTTTGCCACCCATAAGCCTTTTGATTTGCTCAATGGAGTTTTTTGATCTATTTCAATAACTTGAAATAAATAAATAAATAAATAAGAGAACATAGAAGGAACTCCTTTATCCATCATCCAGTGGCCTTATGTAGAACTGATCTAATGCAAGCATGGAGCTTGCTTAGAAGCCATCATCCACATACAATCTGCTAAGGGGCACACTGGCACCATTAGGGTGTTTTTTTTTAATTTTGTTATTCAATATTTCATGTGACAACAGGTGTCTAGGTGAGGGGAAACTGGGTGTGTCTGATGGGTTATTAAATTACCTATCTGTCAAGCCCAAGTTGATGAGTATTGGAGGTATGACAAACTTTCTGATAGTCACACTTGGAGTGATGCAAGCAGAATTGAAATTATCTGTTATAGATCACCAAGGTTCAAGATAAGTTCAATAGATCTTGTCCTGTACTAATAAACATGGGGACAATCTGCAATCCATATTCCATACCTCTCAACAGTTTAGATATTGCAAAAATTGAGATTCGACAGATCTTAGGCCCAATTAATACAACAGAGGATCAATTTCGGGTAAAAAACTTATCTAAATCAGGATCTTGAGATCATAGGACAGTTTGTTTCTGGCTTACTTCCAAGTGGGGACAGAATTCAGCTGCACAGTGAATCCATCCAAAGTATTACTTGGCCGAATTTTGTCTTATCAAATTGAGACAGCAGCAGATATGCAGAAAGGAGTTTTCCCATGACTGAAATCAGAAGTAAACAGTCCCACAACAGCCTGTGAATGGACTGCAACTCTGCAGAATTGTTATCCAGCAGAAAGATTCACAGATGAGGACTTTTGGGTGTAGAAACCTGAAACAGCTGCCCGACAGAACCAGATTTCAGGAGGTGCCGACTATGATGCGGTGAATTCAAACCCATGAAAAATCCTTACTAGACTGTAGGAATAACAAACCAATAGAAAACTCAATAACTTGTCAAATGTTATTGTTAAAAACTGAATGGTGAGGAGTCCCTACATCAGTTGACCACTTCCTTTCATTCTAACTGTCCAGCTCCTAGTCTAATTGGAACAACTCAAATTCCTCATCTACTGATGCTACTAATCCGCCTAACACTACTTAAAGTCTCATAAGGATTCTAAAAACTCAAAATAAACTAATAGACTGACTGAAAGTCCATTTCAGACTAAGCGCAAACTTGACTGTGCCTGCAGGCTGCAGGTGAGCCTGGTGCGCATGGTTTGGCTCAAATGGGCATGCTGGACCTGTTTTGCCTGGGCCAAGGCTTGTACAAACCTGGTTCTTCTCTTCTGGGTGTGCATAGATGGGATGGCATCACAGAGTTGCTACTTACAACGTTAGGAGTTCTACTATAAGTTGGAGAGATTTAGTCCAACTTTATATCAGAAGGTAGAGGTAGAGGTTTAGTTTAACTAGCATTTAGTGCTTTGTATAGTTCAAACATGTAACATATTACCTTCCGTTAGTTTTAAATGGAAGAGAGATTTGTTTTTTTCATTTTTTTTTTCTAGTCCCTCTTGGTTGAACAGACCTAGGGAATTTTCTGGGCTCTGTTTCAACATCCAGGTGCTGAAAATGTGTACAAATTTCCCGGAATTCTTATGTTATTGCAGGGCATTGTTGTTGTTGATCCTGTTTGAACCTGGACCTGAACTTGCCTGAAACTTGGATCTCAAATTGAGCCTGGATCCCTAAGATACAATCAGGTTCAGGTCCAGATGCTATCTATGAGATCCATGTCAGATCCAGATATTGTTCTGGATTCAGTACCCTGAATTCGGTTGTGTTGTTTATTCCAGATATGACATGGAAGCTTCTTTCATAAAGAGGTATCTTAAGGTCTTTCTCCTCTCTGCTGCAGTGGCACAGTTTTTCTCCAGTTCCCAGTTCTGTGTTTGTGGGCCTTGGCCATTCGGTGATCCAGGCCCCAAAATTCCTGGACCTGAAAACTGTAATGCCTTCCTGTCCAAACCATGAGCTCCACGTGAATGGAAACAAGAGCGACATGCATTGTACAGTTATTTGATTTCATGATATGCTGAGAAAACATTTGGACCGCTTTGAAAAGTATTTTCCATCTGCAGACGCTATTGTTGCTCAAGCAATTAATAATCTAATATTATGACACATGTTCTTTTCCAGGCACCAAGGGTGGAGCGTGGACACGTGTATGAGGATATCAAGAGCATCTGAGTGCATCATGTAGGCCTCTAGCTAGCTAATAGTTAAAGCTTGAAGTATGCCATGGTTGAGAGCACCTTGCTTCAGTTTAAGAAGAACACTTTTTAATTTCCAAATTTCTCAGTGGATTATTTCTTTGAAACAGTCAACAGATGCCCATGTTCCCCACCCAAATCAAGATTATCTCCTTTCCCTACTATACAAACACCAAAGCCTGCACCAATCAATGCAAGTCCACTCTCAGCTGATCACAAGTGGATTCCACCATGATCGAATGGACAAAACTGGCTTGATGATCTGGAACATGTTGCTCAGGGAATACTCACAGGGAGGTTTTACAGAAGATGCTCTTCAACTTTACAAACAGATGCAAGAGAACAGGAATACCTGTGTCACCGGTGATAGCTTCACATTCTCTTTCCTTCTCAAAGCCTGTGCAAATCTTTTGAAACCTGATAAAGGAATTCAAATCCATGGCCATATTATCAAAGTGGGTTTTGAAGCTCATGTATATGTACAAACAGCTTTGATCAACATGTATTGTGTATGCAGACTTCTTTCTGAAGCTATCAGAGTATTTGATAACATGCCTCTGAGAAACTCAGTCACTTGGAATGTCATGATCACTGGTTTGACTAGGTGGGGAGAGGTTGATCTCGCAGGCCCAATCTTCGATGAAATGCCGTGTCAAACTGTAATTGCTTGGACCGGAATGATTGACGCATACACCCGTATTAGTCGACCCAGGGAGGCTCTCTTTCTTTTCACCCAAATGATGGCTGGAGGAATAAAACCAACAGAGATAACAATTCTTAGCATTCTTCCTGCCATTTCTAATATGGGCACTCTCGAGACGGGCAAGTCCATTCACACACACATTGAAAAGAACCGTTTCAGCACTTTTGACATCCGTGTTGGCAATGCACTTATTGACATGTATGCAAAGTGTGGGTCTATAGAGAATGCATTGCGAGTTTTTGAGGAGATGGCTGTGAGAAGGAACTTGGTGTCATGGACTTCCATGATTTCTGCGCTTGCACTGCATGGAATGTCCAGAGAAGCTGTTGAACAGTTCAAGGAGATGAAGAAGGCGGGATTAAAGCCAAACAAAGTGACTTTTCTTAGTGTATTGAATGCTTGCAGCCATGGAGGGTTGGTGGAAGAAGGATTAAGTTTTTTTTCGGATATGGTCAATGAGTTTGGGATGGCACCAGAGATCAAACACTATGGTTGTATAATTGATATGTTGGGGAGGTCAGGAAGGTTAGAGGAAGCAGAGAAGATGGCAACTGAAATGCCAATGGAGGAGAGTGTGATTGTTTGGAGGACTCTCTTGGGAGCTTGTAGTTTTCATGGAAATATAGAGATGGGTGAGAGAGTGATGGCCAAGATATTGGAGATGGAGAAAGGATATGGTGGAGATTATGTTCTTTTGTCTAATATCCTTGCAGGAGCTGGGAGATTTGATGATGCAGAGAGGGTAAGGAGGTGTATGGATGAGAGGAATGTTCTGAAAGTCCCTGGCTTAAGTTTGATTGACAGAAAGCAATGAGTTTGAGATTTTGTCCATGTAGCGTTCTTCTTAAGTGATAAATATTGATACAGAAGCACTTGTACAAAATGTTTATCATACAAGTTTCCAAATGTGACACAGTGGGTTGCGCTTCTTGTCAAGGTAAACTATTTCATCAGTTCTTGGAATAGCGAGTGGCCCAAACATCACTGAGGTTGGAATGTTGACATTCATTGTACTCTCTGTGTGTGTGTGGTTTTTTGGGGGGGGGCGCGGGGGGGGGCGGGGTGGTGGTGGTGTGGTTCTTTTTTTTTTTAATTGGTTGGGGATTTTGTAACCCTTTGTGTGTGTATTTTTATTTTAATTTAGGCAAATAATCTTACTTAAGCGCAGATATGGAAAAAAGGGGGTTACTGAAGAGTACATGGATGTAACTAATAAGGATGAATCTAAAGAAGTGCAGCATATTTTAGGCTTTGGCCATGATAGACTAAAATGAAGAAACAAAATACATGTAGCTCACCCTAAATGATGACGTGAATCTCACTAAAGCAATGGGCTTGGGTGGTGAGCAAAGACCTGGAAATTGTTTTAGGCTATGGCCAGCAAGTTTAAGTTTATTGAGCGCAGGTGCGGAGCTTTATTTTAAAAGCATGTAATCCCAATTTGATCTGTTTAGACTTGCTAAGCTCCTCTAACTAAATGAGCTTCTTTTTTTTTTTTTTTCTAACAGAATTGCTAATAATGTCGTCATTTGTATATTTGATGATCTTCTTTTGTGCTCCAAACCATGCCTAAAAATAACATTAATTGATGGTCGTAGCTGCATAATCAGTGATATTAGAAGAAAAGATGGTCAAAATGAGAGATGATAATGCACATTGACATAGAACAGTAGGATTTTGTTGAAATTGCTGGCCTCTTGGTTTTGAACATTTATTAGCAGAATATGGTGTCTCTGTTGCAGACGTTGGTTTGGCTGGATGATCCATGGCGCCCAGGCAAGGACTTCTTCAGCTGTCCGGCTACAAAATAGTGTGTGATATATAAAAACTGAGGAATAGCCTTCAGCCTGACCTTTACTGTGCAGATAATGACCAGGCCTGTGGGACCCACAATTTGCACCTCGATTAGCACTCTCTCCAGGTTTGACTTCCATCTCAGTGTTGTCCAAGTCAGATTCGATCAACATAGATTTTCTTTTGAGGATATCTCGTATCGAGGAGAGGCATTTATTTTGAGCCGCTTCTATTTACAGTAGGGAGCGCGAGTGTGGGGTTCCACTTCTTGCACTCATGGTCCTCCTAGTCGTCTCAATTTGACAAGAAAAATGTGAAGACAAGAAAGAAAATTAAAGGGACAATTACCAAAAAAAGCCTCAAATAGTCTAAAAGACCCGGAACAATCTTGGAAACTGAGGAAGGCCTAAAACAGTCATGCTAACCAGGAAGGTAACCTAATAATCGGGCAAGTAAAGTGTCCATATGGTAATGACTTTTTTTTTTTTTTGTTTCTCTTTCTGCCTTTCGAACGAGATTGCAACCCACCCCCTCTGTACTTTTTTAAGACTCATTCTGCGCCCATTTTATCACCCTTTTTTCTTCTTCTCTTCCCTTCCTCACCTTTCTTTCCTATTCCTCAGTGCACTCGTGATGATCGATGCATTTTCATTCCTCTTCTATTCCCTTATTCCCACTCTACATTCATCACCAAAAACAAGAAGGCTACTTTCATTCACACATGCATACAACAAAAAAAAATAAAAAATGAGAGCAGCAGAGAAGATGACTGCAAATCCTTTCTTTCTGTTTTTGGTATTTGTTGACTTTCTTTATCCAAATCCCTTCGTATGAGTACAGTTGTCACTTTCCCACACCCCCTTTAACCACAAATATAGAGGGATCGATTTGGCAAGCAAAGAGTAGCAAAGTGGTGGGGACGCAGAAGCAACTAAACAGGTTGTAAAAGTTCTCATGATTCAACATCGGTCAAGCCCTTCATCAGGAGTTGAAGGTGCTGATGTAGGGTTTCTTTGTTGAGAAAGAGAACTATTGATGGAGCCTGGAGGAGCAACCATGGATTCAATGTCATGGAAAAAAGGCACTAAGCTATGTGGCCTACAAGAAAGAAAATTGAACGGTTCATGGTCAATTAACATGCATAAAAAAATTCATAGGACTCCATGGTCAATTAACGGAAAGATGCACAAGAATTGAATGGTTAGGATCTTCAGACTATTCTCTATATACACCATCTATAAATGGGCCAAAAGGGCCCTAAGCTATGTGGCGCCCACCTATAATACCTCTTAGCATTGCCTAATGAAGCTAGGTTCTATGCATGCCAATTCCACCGATGGGAATGGAAATGCGTCTGTCACCACGACACGCCAAAATTGTGTGATGATACAGAAGGGTGTCAAGGTGGATGAGTAGCAGCAGGAAAATGAGATAATGAAATGGGTTTCAAGGGAAAAGTACAGAGGGAAATGATGCCCACGTGTGTAGGTTGTAATCTGGTTGAAAAGGCAAAAGCAAAAAGAAAGAAAAAAATGTCCCGTTGCCAAGACTGATGTGGGCCTTTCTCAGTTTCCAGGATTGCTTTGAGTCTTTTGTGGTATTTAAGGCTTTTTTGGTAATTGTCCCAAAAAAAAAAAAAACAAAAAAACATGGTACATTGGTTGATTGGTAGTCCCAATCTCACCATATTTAAAAGAGACTTGGGAGGAGTGAAACTCATTAAATAAATCGGCTCCATTTGTCCACAGAGAGTCAGGGTACCCTGGACGCTTCCCATGAGTTGCGGAGTGAAACTTTATAGTGAGACCTACCAATTAAAAACCTGCGCCGCCTTATAAACCATATGTCCTAAGATTTGACCCAAATAGGGCCTGCTCACATCTTAACATCGAACATATGATTAAAAAGCCAATTAATTCAAACTTATGCAGTATTAATTATATGCATTAATCACATTCTTAATAACATAGTCAACTTTACAGTGGGACCGGCTCTTATTTTAGTAAAATTTGAGGACATCCAATATGTTGGGACAGAGTTTATCTTTAACCGCTTCCATTTTTAGTAGGTGGGCTTTGCTGTGAAGTTTCACTCCTTCACTCATGGTACTTTTGTTTTTATCAAAGCCTCAAATCATTCACCTCAAATCATGAATGAATGAAAGAGGAGGGGATTAAAGTAAAACACACAGTAAAGGCCTACTTCACCTCAAGTTATTATACTAGAGATTCGGATTCTTTGTCTCTTTTTATTTTTACTAAAATGGACTGTTTTTGTTTTTTAAACACACTCAAAGCCATCACTTTCTGATCCACAAATAATAATAAGAAACTTCAAAAAGGGATAAAAACTAGAAAGAGGGCTTCTGTTGGCACATCACTTTTATCCCTTCAAACCATACAAAAAAAAAAAAAAAAAAAACAAAACAAAACAAAAAAATTTATTTTCCTAAACTAACCCCTCCCCTCCCCTCCCCACTACCCCACCCCACCCGTCTCTGGTGGGTAGGGATCCTTAGCCAGTAGCTTGCGGCGGCAGCCCCGACAGGCCTCCCTCCCACCTTCCCCCTATCTCCCTTTTTGTTCCTCCCTCCCCCCTTTATTTTCTCTCCCTCTCTCCCTTCCTCTTCATCTCTCTCCTCCCCCCACTCCCCCAGCCGCCGGCGGGGAGGGAGATTGGACGAGAGGGCTGCAGCAGAGGGAGATTCTCCCACTCCCTGCTGCCTGATCTCCCTCCCCGCCGGTGGCTAGGAGGGAGAAGGGGGGGGGGGGGGGAGAGGAGAGAGAAGAAGAGGAAGGGAGATAGGGAGATAAAATAGAGGAGGGGGTAGGGAGGAAGAAAGAGGGAGAGAGAGAGGGGGAGGGAGGGAAGCCAACTGAGGCTGCTGCTGCAGGCAGCCGGGCGGGGATCCCTCCCCGCCTTAGATTGGGAGGGTGGGGTGGGGTGGAGGGAGGGAGAGGATGAGGGGAGTGGGTGGAGGGAGAGAGGGAGGAGGGAGGAGTAGTTTAGGAAAAGATTTTTTTTTTTTTTTTGGTGCGGAGTGGAGAGATAAGAGTGCGGTTCCAATAGAAGCCCTAAAAAAAGAGGAAGGTATTTCTTTCAAACGTACAATGTTCATTCTCTTTTGTTGGAAGGACATTTCTTTCTCATATGGAAATCCTTCCTTTTGAGCCGTATAGGACAAGACATTCATTTTAAACCGTTCAGGTTTACAGTAGGTGGGTGTGAGTGTGGAGTTTCACTTTCACTCCTTGCGCTCATGATCCTCCTAGTTGTCTCAACTTGGGAAAGAAAAATGTTTAGACAAGATTTAAAAAGAACACATGGTACGTTGGTTGATTGGTAGTCCCAGTCTCGTAAGATTCAAAACAGACTCTGGGGGTTAGAAATTCATTAAATAAACCGGCTTCATTTGTCCACAGAGAGTCAGGATACCATCGGCGTCTCTCTCACTCGCGCTTCTCGTGAGTTAGGTTGTGAAACTCTACAATGAGACCTACTTATTGAAAATCTATGCAATTAAAAAAGTAATTAATATTAATTTATGCATTATTAATCTTAATCATATGCATTAATCACATTCTTAATAATATACTCAATCTTACAGTGGGACTAGCTCTTATTTTAGTAAAATTTAAAGACATTCAACACTTAGGAACAGAGTTCATCTAAGCTTGTATTTTCAACAGGTGGGCTTTCCTGTGAAGTTTCACTCTTTTTGCTCACGGGAAACATGAGTGAAACACTTTCTTATTAAGGCTTATTCGTATATGTGAGGGGGGTAGTAAAATAAAAGTAAGGGTCAAATCACGAATGAAGAAGAGATGAAGGGATTAAAGTAAAAACCACGGTAAGACAAAATTCTACTTCACCTCAAGCCATCACTTGTCGTGACGAGGATTCGGACTCTTCTCTCGTTTTCTTTTTACTAAAATGGACTCCTATTTCTTTTTACACACTCAAACCACCACTTTCTGATCCACAAATAATAGTAAGAAACTTCAAAAAAGGATAAAAAATGGACCTTGGATACTTTGAAGCTAGGCTCATGTTGAATGTCTATTCTATCACTTGGATTTTTTTACAAGAATTTAGTATGTTGGGAATTCATGAATATGATATGTGGCGTGTCCCCTAACAGTTGCAAATGCTATTTTTTTTTACTGAAACTCCAAAACTTCACCATCTAAAAAATCATAAATCACCTGTGGAATTTTCGGATTCCAACCTCTTTCCTTTTGCTAGAATTTCTGAAGAATTTCTTGTGTATACCCTAACCACACCCCCCCCCTATGGTTTCAAAGATTTGCAAATAGGCCCTTGTGATTTCAGAATTTGTAAATAGGCCCATGCCTATGCATTTTAATACCTTTCATATCCCTCAAATTACTAGATTTGATAGTAAAGAGAAAGGGTCGTAAGGTTTTTGCTCAATTTCTATAAAATGACACTTCTGCCCTTACAACCATTTTGTATGTATTTCAAGTTTTTATTGGTTGGATTCGTGGAAAGAATCATTCGTTCTATTTATGGGCACATTATATCATGGGATTGATACATGGGTAAATGCAATTCAAAAGTCTCGTACCAAAAAAAAAAAAAAAACTAATGATTTTCAATATTTAGATATATTTTATTCAATCGGTGTTTTATGAGAGAGAGAGAGAGAGAGAGAGAGTGGCTGAGAGGGAGAGTTCATCAAATCATTACTGGAACGACATGAAAAAAACATAAAAATCTTAGTCAAATTAAATTAGAATCATATAATATAAGAATTACACAAGGACACAAATAAGAATCACATAACTATCTTACTCAAATAGATGCATATATTTGCTCAAATAAATCCACATAAATATCTAAATAACAAAAATAAGAGAGCCCTTGAGCAACTATTCTCCAAGCCCTCCCCTCAAGTTGGCATGCCTAAAAAAAAAAACAAAACAAAACAAAAGAAAAGATTTTGCTTAAGAAAAACAAAAGCCCTTCATTTGCTGTCTTTTTGAAGGGCAGGTTGGGCCAGCCAGGTACCCTAGTTGAAGGGCCCACCCGATTGGCAGACCCACCACCACAATCTAAATAAAATTGAAACTCTCACCACCTGTTTCCGCATCTTTTCCGTCCTCCTTCGTTTCAACATCTGGGTTTCTTTCCATTGTTTTGTTTATTTTTGCTAGAATCTTCATCCCTCTCTTATTCATCCCTGAAGCCCCCAGAAATTCACAAACTCAAGAAGGAGGAGGAGGAGGAGAAATGGCGGAAAAAGATATCTGATTTGTTACATGTGCTTCCATTAATTTAAAGGTTAGTTTCCGTCGTTAGTGTTGTTCATCTTACAACAAAGTCCCTGATTTCGCTTGAAATGAAAAGAATATCAGCCGTTTCTTGGCATCTTTTCTTCCATCTGGTTTTCCTTTTGGGGTCTAGAAAGATCCATGAGTTATGGGTTCTTTCCTTCTATTCTCTTCTTGTTGTTTGTACTGTGATATCCCGGAAAACCAAAAACCAAAAAAAAAAAGAAAAAAAAGTTTTGATTTTGACTGTTGGAGGGAAGAAATCACTGACAACTGCAAATGAGATCTGGCAAATTTAGCCCAAAAAAAGTCCCAGGTGGACTTTGCTGAATGAGACTCACAACTTATGTTGATGGGTTAATTAGTTTGGGTTCAATTATGTGGGATTTACAGGATTTTAGTTTTTTTATGATGTTAATTGGATGATAGCAGCGGGACTATTGACAGGAGATTCTTGGAAAGTTTTGGGTTTTCTGCCCTGTTCAGGTATTTTTCACTAAATAGGTGCTTCAATGTAGTATGTGGAATGTGAAAATGTAGTGGAAACATTTCTCTAGGCATTGGAGGGTTGTTGAGAAATAACCCGCGGGAGAGAGATTTCACTTGCCCCATTTTGGATGCATTTGTGCAACACTGGGAATAGGATTCCTTGGTAACAAGAGAAAGCTTCCCATTTATATGCTTGCCAACCTTTTTGTGGTTTAGTGCTGGTCTTTTCTGTGCAAAAAGAGGAAGAAATTGATATTTTTTTTTCCTCAGTTGAGTGCAAAACCATTAACTATGGGACTAGGTAGGAATTGTTGTAACATGACACTGTGGACTCCCAGTGTTGCATAATGCATCGTTTGATGGGGGTGTTGAAGGAGTGAAGTATGGTGGAAATCTTGGCAGTGCAAGAGGCTTTGAGGTTTTCAGAGAGGATTCTTGGGGTGTAAACTAGCCATTGAGGGGGATTCTTCTAATGTAAAAACGTGGGCTAAAAGGAAAAGTTGGCTCCATGGAGATTGACATTCCTTGTGAGGGAGGTATTAGGATATTTGTAATTAAATGTTAGCGTCATTTGTTTATGTCCTTTTGAAATCAAAGAAAGTGATGCATATGAATTGGCCTAACATGGTATGGGGGAGATTCATACTCATCTATGAAGAGTTTATCACTGCTAGGTGTGATTTGCAGTTAAGTGGGAGTGAAGGGCAGCTTCTTTTTTGTGGTATCCAGTCCACCAATATAGATTCTTGTTGTATTTAGATTTTTTTGATGCTGAACTCTTCTTACAGAATAAGGTTTTCGTTGTTGATGGAAAAATACATTTTCAAGTGTCATTAATTGTCTATATGTCTATATATGAATGTGTTGGCGTGTTGGGATTCCTATGGTCCTTATGTATGTTTCCTACATTGGGAAACTTTTTTTTCTTGGAAAATGTGATGCTTATATCAGAAAAAGGGATAAAAGAATCACATAACTAAGAAAAAAGACTCAGATTTGTCAGAAATCTAGTGCCACTTGTACCCAAAAAGGAAAATCAATAAAAAAAAATGTAACGCTAGTTGTAGTGCCTTCTTAAGCTTCTCCAACTACAAAGCCATTTACTAATATAGACTCTTATGGAACTAGGAGTCTGGTATTTATCAAATAAATATAAAAAAAAAGCCAAAGGTTACTAATTGAAATAGGAGGATTTGTGACTTTGGTCACATGAGATATTGTGCAGTTTGTGTCCTACGCAAATCAATCATTGTATTCCTTCATGCAGAAATTGATGTGGTCGCATGTGGACCCTACTCCAAAGGATTGCAGGATAATACATTTGGTTAGGGTTTTTTCCTCCATGTACTTAGCTCTGTTCCTTTCATTGGTCTTCCAGTGTAGTGATGGATAATACGCAAGATCTGTGTAACATTGAGGACAGTGGTGATGCTGGAAGGGAGAGATCACCTGAGCATTGTAGTTCTTCAACCGCTGTTGATTCTGGCTATCGGTTGTTTGATCGCCAAAGGTCAATTCGGCAGATAATGGGAGGAGGAAAAGGTAACAATACAACAGTCTTTTCTGTCTTAGCATGAGCACTCTTAAAACCCGGATTCTGTAAACATGAAGGGAGACTGAAATTTGATGTGAATCTTGAAAACAAGGAGAGTCTGTTGAGCTTATCTTCTTTTCTATATGTTTTTTTAGCTTATATTTCTAAAAGGTTTTTGACTTACCATTTTCATTTCACTTTTTTATTTTTCCTCTGTATTGGGTTTGACACAATCCATCAGCTGCTGATGTTATCTTGTGGAAACGCCGAAGCATATCTTTTGGAATTATTGTTGTTGCTACTGTTGCATGGCTCTTATATGAACGGTCAGGGTTATCATTCTTATCAATTTCTTCAGACATACTGTTGATTTTAATAGTATTCCAGTTTGTTCGAGCCAACAGTGCTGTCCTTCTAAATAAGTAAGCCTGAGCCTTTCATACCTTTTGGTTCCAAGCTCTTGAACAATAATATTTCCATTAAGCATTTTGTGTTTTTAACATCTTTGATTTTGATTTTATATGAGCAGACAGCTTCGACCATTACCTGAACTGGTGTTGTCAGAGGAGATGGTTAACAATGCTGCTGCTTCCTTTCGTGTTAAAATTAACTATGTTCTGCTCATGGCACATGATATCACGATTGGGAAAGATTTCAGGCTATTTTTTAAGGTATCCAACACTGGACCGTTTTGTACTGTTCAGCTTTGAAATGCACACAACCTTGTGATTGAATGGAAATTATAGATCCCATTTTGCCGCATTCTAGTGTGTAGTAGTCTGTCGCATCATCCATATTGGAGTATCTAGCAGCCTAGGGATGTCAAATGGGCTGGGCCGTGCCATCGCTAGTCAACAGCCCATGGCATGACACACCAGGCATGGTCCGTGTTGGGCCGAGGGCTATGGCACGGTCGGCCCGTTTTGGCACGGCACGAGATAGGCCGACCAGTCTACAACGGTCGGCCCGCCTGGCCTGGCCAACGGCTAGTTTTATGTTGAATTTTACCCCCAACATTTGATGTTTTACTTTTCCTTCATTGTAATTTGTAAATATACAAGTTTTTTATTCTTTTTTATTTTTATTCTCTAAAAATATTTGAAGGTTTTGAATGCAATCCTATTTACAAACCTTCAAGAAGTTAAGATCAAAATGCTTCTATTCTCAATGGAGTTAGTCGAGTTTGACCGAACCATTTAATTATCTTTGTCATTCTCCTTACTTGTTTTAATTTTTAATTTTAATACCGAAAAGGCGAAAATTAATCGAAAAATAAATAAATTAAAAGAGGCATGCCGAGCACGAAGGCACGGCACGGCCTAGCCCGCTCCAGGCACGGCCTGTCGTGTGCCGTGCTGTGCCAGGGAAAATTCCTGGTGGGGGCACAGCCCATGGCCCATTCGTGCCAAGATTTGGGCGGGCCGTGCCGGCCTGTTTGACATCCCTACGTGGGCACTACCATTAGTGATATCCCAAAATCTCCCAATATCGGTCATGGATATTTTATTAATAGAGTAGCAAGGACTGGGAACCACAGTTAGGGGAGAAGGGGGGATGCTAGGGGAGATATTTTCCACCTTCCGTCCTTGGTAACACATCATTTCTCTGATTTGTTTTTCAACCCGAATATTAGTATCCGAGTATGCCAATTACCATCCATCAGAATTGTGCCTTTTCACTGCATTAGTCGAATCCACCCCACCTCACAGATGTTGAATTTTCTCTTAAACACCAATGAACTGCCCATTGTGAGGGTCTTCACCTCTGACTCATTTAGAGTCTTAGACTCTTTTTTTTTCTTTTTTTGATGACCCAAGGTATCTCCCGCCCATCCCAGAAGCTTTTGGCCCTGAGCCCGAGAGACCCTTGATTCTCGACAACAGAGAACTAATTTCTAGGGGCACATGCAAACCCTCCTATCCACATGCACTGGTAAAACTATGGGAGGTGGCCAATGAAGGTAGGTGTTGAATACAAGACCTCTCCACTTTATGAGTCTTAGACTCATTGGACACATAAAATCCAGCTTCTGTTATTTGAGTCCAGTATAGCCTATCAATTTCTCCCATACTTGGTTGCTGATTATGTAACCATTGGAAGTCTTTGGTTCTGATGGCTCCTACAGTATGATCTTACTATGATCTGTCCCCTGATCAATCCAGCACTTGGATCACACAATTCTAAATCTTGCCCATTTACTTTTTCCAATTTGGTTATTTCAACACAGCTGTTCAAGTCCAGTGGGTTGACCAGACTCTGGCAGTTATTAGGTAGTCCAATAGGGGCACTATATTATTTAATATAATTATCAGCAGCAGCAGTAATGAAGCCTTATCCCATTGATCTGAGCTCTGAACTCTGAGAACACTCCTCACTTAGAGAAAGGAAAAAAAAAAAAAAAACACTCTCCAACAAAGCCAAGACCACAAAACTTAGAAACTGTAAGATCTCTCTCCCCCCCCCCCAACGCCCCCGCCCCCCCCCCCCCCCCCCCCCACCACATCCCACACCCCGTAATATTATATCTATCTCATCATCATCGAAGCCTTGTCCCAACTATGTTTGTGTGAGAATCAGAAATTTTCCCTACCTAGTATATGGTACATGCTATCCACTGTCACCCTTTGACTGGCTAAAGATACGCTCACCGATCTTCGTTGTGAAACCTATCTACTTGGATTCACTTTCGTGAGTTTTGTTCTTCCACTCCACTGTATTTAACGCCTGTGTTCTCAGTTACTCCACAAAATGATGTGCCAATCCCCGTCACTTCAACGAACCTCTTGAATGTCCTCCCTCCTCTCATAGTGCCTTTTACAAGTGATCTTTCAATTCATCTCATCGGGGCAGTTTTGGCCTTTTGTAAACACGCCCAAACCATGCCAAACATATTTATTTTAATCTTCCTTAATGTACTACTCATTTCTAGTTCTATCTTTTCTAGTGATGCTGCACATCTTTCTAAGAATGTGCATCTTGGCTACATGAATTTTAACTTCTTCCTGTTTCTTCGTTGCCCAACATTCAGCTCCATACAACATGCTAGGCCTAACTGCTATATGAAAAAAGTGTCCCTTCAGTCGAAGTGGCATCCGTTGGCCTCTTAACACTCCACTAGCTTGTCTTCACTTTGTTCACATTGTATTGATTCTACTAGTTACATCTAACTCAAACACTCTACTTCAGATTATTGTTATGCCGTGTTTATGTTTACCATACTTTTCTAGGCCATTGGTAAGAGTGTTAGGAATTAGTATCATTCCTGTGAGGAAGGCTGCAACTAACTATAGGAACGTTTCTTTCAGGATTTTTCCGCTTTTCATAAGCACACACAAATATATATCATGTCAATTTCTCTCTGCTTAACTTTAACTGTTTTTTATTCTCTCCCCCCCACCCCCCCTAAAGTACGAAGAAACTTCAGTTTCTTGACTGTTTTCTCTAACTACAACTTCATTGTTCCTCAAATACAACTTATCATCTGTGAATTGCTTCATGTTCTCTGGTGATTTGAACTGTCCAGGAAGTCTGCTATACCATGGATTGACCAAGATCTACATAAAGTACCAGTCTTTCTAGCCCATCCAATGGATTATGAATTTAATTTATGGTCTTCTATGGATAACAGAAATAGTCTGAGCCGTAAGAAACATTATCTCATTTGTACACACTAGTTCAAAATGACTTGATTCTTCAAGTTTGAAGACAATATATTCCCCCAAGATTAATGGATTAACCAACTCGCACACCAATCTTCTGAGTGCATGGTTCCACTTTTACTAGTTTGTTATCAAGCAATGCTCGATAGTGTAACATGCACATTGCTTGTCTTTGTAAACCACCATTTCCCTCGTCTCTCAGGTTCCTTATTCCTCTGCCTGTTCATAGTACTGTTTTAGGTTTGAGAATTTAATACTTAATTTTAAAGTTTCTATGGTAATTCATAATGGAGGAATGATCATATGCATCTTTCCCTCACCATAGGGAGAGGGATACTTCCATAAATGGGTATTTTCAAGTACAAAAGAGGTTACCCCATGTACTTGAAAAGTCACTTTTGTACTTGAAAAGACCCATTTATGGAAGAATCCCTCACCCTATGGTGAGGGAAAGATGCATATGAACATTCCCCTTCATAATGCACCATTTATTGTATCTCTGGATGTTCTTTTCTTTTTCTTTGAAATTTTGAATCCATTAGGATTTTCCTTTCCCTTTTTGTTTCTCTTCCCATTAGGCGTATGTTGTTGTTTTGATTGTTTCTTTCTTTTTTCTTTTTCTTTTTTTTTTATTGTTAAATTTGTTGTTGTTGTTTTGATTGTTAAATTTAAATTATGAGTTGTTCTAGGCTTCTAGCCTTCTAGGATTGCTTGAACCTTACTCTTCACATCACAACCATTCTACAGAGCCATTTTATTATTTCAGCAATTTGGATTTGGTAAGTGCTACATAGGGTTAAACCTTAAAAAAAGAAAAGAAAATAACACTGTTGAATGAGGTTTCCACTGATCAAAAGTCGCAAGAAAAAGGTTCCACCTGTATTCCCATGTAAATGTTTTGTCTACTGGTTTTTGAATTTTTGCTACTTGGTGGACTTTCTCGTATACATGATCAGTTCACTGGTATCTGATATCCTGTGCTCCACAAACATGTGCGCTCACCTTGCTATGGGGATCCATCTTGGCTCAGGGGACCTATTGTGGCACATGGGTTCCACTGCCTATTTTCCCTTTGAATGGTTACATGACTAACCAACAACCTCGTGGTTGCCAAAATTAGCACCTACCAACTGCACTACAGGATCTTGTCAGGGATGTAGGGCAGATGCTAACACGTGGTCCATCATGGGGCATTATATTTACCATCATGGTATGCGGGGGCCACCTTTATAAATGTGGCTGGAATATTCACTATGGGAGGATCATGGGTAAAGACTTTCATGGTACATTGCACTGTGCTTTTTCTTGACTCTTATATGGAAGATTTCTCAGAAAAGAAGCAAAGATGATCAGCACTTTGCTTGACTTCTTAATCATCCATTGTCGTTTCCCAAAATGTTCTCCAAACAAATAAGTAGGATTTTCCAATTAGTGTGATTTGTTTTGCTGCACATTTAAGATAGGTTCTACTGGGTGATTGACTCAGTTTTTGTACATGCCACATCTTCATAATGCAGCCACTGTAGAAACTGGTAGCCAACTAACTTTATTTATAGTGGATTTTACGGGAAAAACCCCCTTAGATGTTTCGTGCATGAAAAAGGATCTCATAGTTTCTACTGCACAAAAAAAAGGTTCTCCCGCTAATTTGAACCTCTTTTTTACCTTCTTAGACTGAGTGACGATATCATCGCTCGTTTCAGTTGAGTAACGATATCGTTGCTCGTGTCTTCTTCTTCCTCTTCTCCCTTCTATTTCTTCATCTGCCCCACTCCATAACAGTATATCTCAGTTAATTAAGAGGATTTTGGCCCTCACCTTCTTGTCAGAAACCTTTTTACTGTAGGATTAAATATCAGGTGTATAAGTGAATCAACTCACAGACAAACCTCCCATTGGATAGATTTCTCCTGAAAATGGCCCTAGTTGTATTTGATTATTTTCTATCGGACCTTTATTTTGTTGAACGCGGACTGCTATGTTTTCGCCTCTTCTTGTCATCAATTGGGTCCTTTGAAGGGTTAAAGAGGTGATGTTAAGTCTGGCTCATCCATGATGTGGGCTTACTAGGTCAATGCCTTTTAACTGTTTGGATCAACAGGTCATGACCCAACATGTACAGAGTACAGACTCATGCTTAAGGTTATTATGCAAAACTACATGTTAAAGAATCGTATAATTCTTTTCAAAGAGATAGACTTTATGCAAAACTGCATGCTTCATCCAAGTTACTTAGATATTTTAGTTGCTTCTCAACCTCATTATCTTCAATTCAAAGCCACATTAAGCACATGTAGAATTGTAGGTACCTGTAAATTGTTGGTGACACCAGCTTGATGAGACCAGGCTATGACGACGATGATGATGGGATGCCTGTAAACTGTAATAGCTTCTTATGTTTGGGACTCTGGCATATGCAAGACTTTTGCATAGACAAGCCTAGTTAATAGGAGGTCACAGATGATGCATTGCACATATCACCACAAAAGAAAGAAAAACATGATCTATTGCAGTCACAGTGGAGAAATGGAGTGAGGCACATGGAGAGAGAAGAGGAAGAAAGAAGAGGAAGAGAAATAAGAAAAGAAGAGGAAGAAGAAGAAGACATGAGCGACAATAACGTTGCTCAACTGAAACGAGTGACGATATCGTTGCTCAACTGAAACGAGCGATGATATCGTCGCTCACTCTAAAAAGGTGAAAAAAAGAGGTTAAAATTGGCGGGAGGACCTTTTTAATGTAGTAGAAACTATGAGGTCCTTTTTTCGTTCACTGGACATCTGAGAGGGTGTTTCCCGTAAAATCCTCTTATTTATATATTATTATCCTTTTAGTCATATTGTATTGTTATCGTTAGTGCTTTAATAATAAATAAATAGTCAACCTAGTGGGCTTAATGCTGTTCTATTCTTGTCTTCTTAGTCATTTTGTTTTTATCTTGTTAGTACTTTTATAGTAATTAACAGTAAATTTTAAAGTCTGTAATGGGTTAAGGTCTTTTTGATCATTTTATAATTATGTTATTTCTGCTTTAATAATAAGTGAACAGACCTGCAATGGTCGGTCTCTCTCTCTCTCTCTCTCTCTCTCTCTCTCTCTCTCTCTCTCTCTCTCTCTCCATGTGTGTGTGTGTGATCTCTTTCTTAATCACTTAAAATTTCTACTCAATCGAAACTATAGCAGTTTTAAGAAATGTTTGTTCTTCCTCTCGATGATCAGATTTTGCTGAGAGAGCAAGGACACTATGAAATTCAATGGCTTCATCAAATGACTTCTCATCTCGTGGGACGTATCTTAATTGTCAGATCACAAAATATTATTTTTGATATTATATTGAGTTTTTTTGTAAATTTCTAGTAGCATTTTATTGTATCTGCTCATCAGCTTTTAGTTTCATTAAGTATAAGCACGAGTCATTTGAGATCAATCATCAATAAATGTAATAAAAATATCATATAAGCAAAATAAAGCAATCGGTATGGACAAAAACAATAAAGTAAACAATGCTGAAAGGACTGCTTTTCTGGTTTTTTTTTTTTATTTTTTTTATTTAAACATATTTGATCATAATTGATACTCAAGTGGGTAGTGTGGAAAACAGAAAATTTTAGTCAATGGAAAGTGATAATGCCAATCCACTATTAGCAAAGTGGCGAGACACTTCCCTTCCACAGAAACAGCCAGGGATCAATCCCGGGCTGTAGCACTGACCAGGGATGAAAATATAGCGGCCGATATATCGGCCGTGGCGGCAGCTGCCGCCACGCTACATTGTATTTAGCGGGTAACGCACCCCTTGCGTAGCGGCCGCTACGGGCCGCTATAGGCCGTAGCGGCCGCTGCGTGGCGCTGGGGGGTAATAAAACCCCCCTGACGACTTTTCGTTCTACCTTTTCAACTTTTTTCATCTTCCTTCCTCTTCTTTCTCCATTTTTACTGCTGTGAACCCTTTGTGTGTCCCCCTAGTGGTCCCAACTCCATTTTGCAAAGATTTGTTGCTACAAAATCAAGAGATTCAACTATTCTAAGGAATCTAAAGAAGATTCATCATCTAGGACTCATGGATTAAAATAGCGGGTGGCGGCCGATACATATCGGCAGTGTTAAACAAACCACCACCACCCCTCCCCTCCACCCCCCCACAACTTTTTCACTTTTTTTCAACTTTTGAGATTATCACTCTCTAACTTCTATGAATCACAACTTTTAAAGAGGGGCACAGGTTCTGAAAGCATAAATTCAATTTCAAAGGAAGAACTTCATTAAAAATATTTGGTCCAGGGGCGCTGCCCCCTAGGCCCCCACTAGCTGACCGGGCAGCTCGATCCCCGCCGGGGGATACCCCCGGACCCCCTTTGTGAAACGCATGTTTTAAAGAAGTGGCAATCATGAAAACAAAAGGATCCTACTTGACCATGATAGCCAGGCCTCTTTTACTGGTTGTCTTTCTTTGTTGTGATTGGATGTCTATTATTATCATTATTTGTTAATATATGATATTAAGCATGTTTAATTATATTTGGAATGTGTGTAGTAGTATAGATATGGTTACCTATTACTACTAAATTTTAAACTGGTCTTAATTTAACTGTTTTAAAAGAACCCTCATTGTTAAATAACTAAGTGGGAGAGGCCCGAGAGGGAACTTCTTAAGTTCCCACGGTCTCCATCATTGTTTTGTAGGAGATGTAATTGATTTATGTGTTGACCTTGGAGTCTTCCTCTTAATCGGATGTGTCATCTTCTAAGAGGACGAGTGTTGACCACTTCATTTCTAAACTAGTGTTGAATGTTGAGTTGTTGAGTGTTGCCACTTCATTCACTTGATTGAATTTGAACCTTTAGCCTTGAGGCTTAAAGTATTGACTATTGATTGTTCAATGTTCACTAATGACCTAACTCTTAAGTCTTATGCCTTTATTTCATGTTCTAGTTTTTTTTTTTTTTTTAATGAGCTTTTCATTACTTTCTAAGTTAGCATGACTAAAGAACATCAATACATGTGAAAAAACTAATCATTACTATTATTTTCTATTTATATAGAGATACAGGACCTTATATATTGAGGGCACCGCTACACCCCCTTTTCTTACTTACTTTTGCAAAAGAACCACATTTTCTTTCATTTTACAATTTTTTGAATTTTCTGGAGTTTTTTCATATTTTTTTAGTGAGTATTTCAAATCACACCGCTACGCCGCTATGTATCCCCGCTACGCTATGTATCGCCCGCTTCGTAGCGGTTTGGCGGCGGGCCGCTACGCCCACCGCCACCGCTATTTTCATCCTTGGCGCTGACACTAATAAGGAACACCTAGTACTTGCATTTAACTCTATAGTCTTTGCTAAAAAGTAAAGCTTAATCTCATCAATGATCAATTTATTTGGCAGGTGGTTGTTGCCCTGTGGCTCCTGTCTGTTATCGGCGGCTATTTTTCACTCTTCACCCTTGTATATTTCGGTATGACTTTTCTTCCTTCGCAAGCGATCCAGCTTTGTGCATTTTGTATCTGTGGCATGCAGTATTTTTTTTTTAAAGTTGGCTTTCCTACCAATCACATTAATTGAACTTCCCTTCCAACACCCATACACAATGGCTTCTTGTCGTGAAGGTGAAGGAGTGGTCTTTTTCTAAGTACATGATAAAATTGAATTGGGCCTGCCTGGTTGGGCTTTTGGGGCATGACCTATGAATGGCCTGGTTTTGGACCAGTATCTTAGGTTTTTGCATTTGCCTCAGCTCTAACTATAAGGCTTCTTAACCTAAGATTGGGCCGTCCTAATCTTGAAAATCTTTCTATTGAGGCCTTGATAGTAACTGGATTAAACCTGATAGAAGACTGTCTCGAATACAATATTTTTTAATAGCACTAGTTCCAATCAGTGTGACTTGGTTACCTGAATTGTCCTAGAATGATACAAATTGTTGAGTAAAGAATGGAAAACAACTAAAGAAATCAGGAGAAGAAGGTAGAACAAACTACGAAAGAAATTACTAGAGAACCATTGTGAAAACTGAAAAGAAAAGAGAAGAAATTTTAGAAGAGGCAAAACAACGTATAAATTCATATTGATATTTATAAGAACCTACCTCTGTTAATGAAATAGAGGAATTAAGGCCAAAAGATTCCAGTCTCGTAAGTGGAACTCTTAATCATTAGCTAATTAGATAATAACCCTCATTGTACTCTTACCTCCTCCCCAGTGAAGGCCAAAGAAGGAAAATACAAATCCCAGCTAGACTACAGTGCCCAAACTGCTCTTTTACACACACGCACGCTCACGAGCACGCACGCACGCAAAAAGGGTAACTTCATGATCCCCATGGGGTGTGCAAACAACAATTCTGAAAACAAATTTCATACTTGATGCTATCGTGTTTATCCTTTTTTTTTTGTTAGAAAACTAAAAAAAAATTAAAATTCCAAAAAAAAGAACAAAAGGAAAAAGTATAGAAAATAGACAGTGCAGACTGTGTAATATTATGCTATGGCTGGGTTTGGTTGGATCATTTACTTTCTACTGGTTATTATTGGGTATTTTCTGTTAGACTGTTGATTTGGGGGTGTGACAGGAACTATAATCTCAATTACAATTCCAGCTTTGTACAACAAATATGAAGAGCATGTGGATAGGTATGTGGGGTTGGTCCACAATAAAATCTCTAAGCACTATAGCATAGTGGATGCAAATGTTATCAGCAGAATCCCAGGAGGCTTTTCCAAGAACAAAGACTCGTAATCATATACACATGGGCTGTCTTTAAGTTCTCATGTGCCGCTGAGTTCAGTATATTGTAATTTTTTCCCCCTTTTTGGATGTGGAAGTGTGTCAATTCTTTTTCATTTGAATATTCTAAGAACTTTTATCTCAATGTATTAGAGGCTTCATTCAATCATATGTTGCTGAATGGTCTGGTGTTCAGTTAGATACAACTTAATATGATTATTGGTTATCATCATCTTATCAGTGGCTTGGTTGCAAATGACTGGCTGTCCAAGTTGCCTAGGCAGAGGGTAGAAGTATCATCTTCAGGTCAAGATGGATCTTGGCTTTTTAATTGCCGAGTCTTGATGGCTATGGAATCTACAAAATAGCTTAACCAACCGCATTACAGGAATCCCCAAGCATCAGTGTCTCATTGGAAGCAGGCTAAATATCTGCAGATCCTTCTTGTAGAGCTACAGTCTGTTTTTGTTAGAACATTTGTACCTAAAAGGACCAGACATCAGAACAGGCAATTAATTCTAGTTTCATTTTTCTCATCCCTATCCCTATGAACATGCCAGCTTTTAGTTTTGGAGGCTGAAGCATTGTCACCGGTATTGCCCCTATTTTGAAAACCTCATTTCTTGCCAGAAATTAGAGGACAGGATGATTCTGTAAAACACACGATTTTCAAAATAGTTTAGAATGCCAGAGTTTTTACATTATTTCATGAGATTCTACATAGAAACTCAGTGCAAGTCTCGAGTGACACAGGAACAGGACTGCCACCTTCCATGTCTCAAAAACTTCAATAAACCTGAAATGGGCCAAAGGATAGGAAATAGAGTACCTTCAGATAAGACTATTGTTAAACTTTTTTAAATCTCTAAAGTATGTCAAGGATGGTGATTTCTCTTGGCCATAGCCATCAATTAGCGAGACCGTCTTTGAAATTTGGAAGGCTCAAAGTCACTGTTTCGCAAAGCAATAATTTTTTTCCTTTTTTGATGACCCCGGATTTCTACTGTCTGGACCAACCCACTAGCCTTTGATCCTGAACCCGAGAGACACTCAATTTTGGACAACCAAAAACTAATCCTTATGGGCACATGTAAACCCTCCCATCCATCTACACCGGATAAAACTATGAGAGGGGCCCAACAAAGTTAAGTGTCAAACACAAGACGTCTCTGCTTCATGAGACGCTGAGTCCTTGGACAACTGAGCTATCACTCATTGGTTGTTTCACGAACGAAACAAAGTAACAATTTAAGTGCAATGGTTGTTTCACGAAACAAAGTTAACAATTTGAGTGCAATTTTCCTTGGTGAGAAAACATATGAAAGTGAACAAAGCAATTTGATTTTAAGTGCGTGCTTGGTTGAAGAATTCACAGTATTATCTCACTGACGACTTCAGGGGTAAAACTGCAGGCTATCGATGTGCCTTCAAACATGTTATTTGGGTTTTGGGAACTGACTTTTAGATTCAAAGTAAAGTTTTCTCTGTAGATTTCCGTGTCACTCGAATCAAATCCTTATAAAGAGACTTTCACGTATGGACAATTCAAATCAGTACACTCTTCTTTTATTTTAAAACAGTCGAGTTTTTTTTTTTCTCAGAATTCTCTTTTTAACTAAAGCAGCAGTCTCCATTTCTACTTTTAACCTGCCCAGTAATTACCCCAACCATCACAAGGTTATGCATCAAGTTACAATCAAAAAATAAAATAAAACTTGAATGTGAATCAAAGATGTAGAGAAGAAGGAAAATCCGTGTTTGAAGTGGCTTAAGAAACTAAGGGGTCCTTAAATACAATAAATTCATTAGACCCATTTTTTAATATTGGCCAAAACAGAGTTATAGAATTTTCTCTCTCCTTTCGAAGTAAACTTTGGAGTATAACAACTTAAATCAAAGCACACTATTAATGTCAGAAATATATATAATAGTGATGAATATTAATGTCAGATTAATCAGTACAAGAGATGCATACAAACCAACTTACAAGCTTAAGACCCACCCAAAAGAAAGGAAAAACAGACGACAACAATCTTAAGGGGATGCAACGTCCATCAAGTTTTAATTTTTTAAACATGACAGAAAACCAACATCCACATTACCATCATCTTTAGCCTTGTCCAGCTTAACTATAAAATCAGGATGTCAGAAATCTTTTACTAACTGAGGGAAATGAGCTCTCTCTCTCTCTCTCTCTCTCTCTCTCTCTCTCTCTCTAACTGAGACATGATTGCACTCTATCACTCTTTACAGCAATTCCTTTGCATTTTCCACCCAAACATTATAAATATCATCCGAGAATAGAACAAAGTGCACCTGCGAACAAAAGTAAATTGGAATTAGTAGCTGCAAATCGTGCTTATGTAACCAAGGTTTTTCATACTAAATTCTGCGGAAAGTTTTTCTTTTATTAGAAGTCAAGTCAAGAATAGTCTACAAGGTTCGTTAAGATTCTCCCCAACCTTCACCCATTGATATGAATCCAGGCGGAAAATTTTGACGAACTTGTAGATCACCGCAAATGACCCTTCCAGGTTACACCTTTTGTTGTAAAATATGAAATGACTTCCTAGGAACTCAGAAGGAAACTGCAAACTTTGCCTTAAATGAAGTGTCTACAACCCTACAATAACGAAAATAGGGCTTCAGGTGAGGATTGAATCTTGCGCGTGGCAAGATTTCCACTTTCAAGTGAATCTCGAGAGGTTCGGATCCTCACCTTAGGCCCTCCATGAAGCTTACAATTCAAATAAATGTTGTATATCAGTTCAGCAGAATCTTGCAAGATTCAGTAAAGACCAAATGCTGCCTAATGCCACTCTAGTACGCAGAAAATATATGAAAAACAAGGATATCACCAAGTTGATACAAACTACATGGGCACAAAGGCATATTGTCAAGAGCATTAGAGCAAGTGCTTCCTCAAGTAAATGGAAGAATTCTGCTCCAATGCATCAAAAAGAAGAAAAATCACTAAAAGAGTGTTGGACCTGATCATGCCAGAGGCATAAAAGAGCCAGAACTGAAGATTAAAGTCTCTCGGTAATGATATATGCCTTCCCAAAAGAAAAGGAAAGAGAAAATCATCTTATTTAGCATAAGCCACATATGATGTTCAAAATCAGCATTTTGGATGGTCGGCACATGATGCCCCAAATTAGCAGTTTGGATGGTCAGATAAACCTAATTTCTGGACAAGTTCATGGGGAAACACCAGATGAGAGTCGGGATCTGCGCCTTCTTCACACGTATTGTGTGCAAGATTACTATGCTTGCAGATGTGCTCTTTTGGGAATGAATATCAAATATCAGATTAAATAATCAAATCCCATAATAAATTTCATGAGGGATGATACTGATGGATAGCATAAGAATGACTAGAACAGCATGATTATCAATTACAAAAATGACAAACAAGTGTTTGATCTATATTTGTCAATTTCATTATAGACCCTGCTGTTCTGATTTGCTTCCAAAATGAAAAGTTTATACCTATTCAACGTTTTGGTATATGATTTCAAAGCTCCTCAGAAAAAGATAAAATTTTTAAATATATATATATAAATTGAAAAATAACATATAAATATATACTTTCCTAAATTAAAAGTGAAAATTCACTCCAATTAGACATGATTATCGATCAATTTAACAATGGGCATTGAAGAAAACTTTCCTTGATAAAACATCATGGGACAGTGAAAAACAATGATCTGAATTTACCATAACAAATAAATGTAATAAAGAAAAACAATGGGAAGGATTTCAAAGGTGTGCCCCACTGATAGGTTTACAGAGATGGAGCCAGCCCTCAGAAAGTCCAAACCTTAGTGCTGGAGGAGAAGAAGAAAACAAACCTGAAAACATACCGGTTATAAACACCTTAGGGATGGATGGATTTAAAAGCTTGAGAAGAAGCAGCAGCAACAGCTATGCTTCTTCGAGTTGGCACTTAGCAATGTGGTAAGACTGTTATGCCAGAAGAGGTTTTTTTTTTTGCTTTATTAAGTCTAAAGAAGGTATAAAATGTTTTAAAGGCCCTTGGGAACCAACACAAATCCGTAAAATCTCAAAAACAAAAATTCAATATGTTCCGGATGAAATTTCAGGACATCGGAAAGGAACTGAGGATTTCAGTCCAATAGGTACAAAACCCTCAAAATATTGATGCAGGAGGGAAGCCAATTGTTGGTGAACCGAAAGAACCCTAATCTTAAATCAAACAGTCAATCAAACGTAATCAAGGAGAACCAGCATAATTTTGGTCACCGATCTCCAATCCATTGGGAGATCACTTGCACCAAATATGGATGAAAATATCGGCCGCTACGCGATATATCAGCCGTAGCGGCCGCCACCGCCACGCTACGACCGATTTATCGGCCGTCGCACCCGTAGCGGCCGCTACGAGGCCGCTACGGGGTGTGAAAAATTCATACTTTCCAAAAAAATTTCAAATGCATAATAGGACTTATTTTTTTTCTTCTTCTCTCCAAACAACATTTCTACACAACTCTTCTACCCTTTTATGTTTAAAAGGACACCAAAAAGCACATGATCTCGCCGAATTACAGTCGATACATAGAGTTCTTCTCAATGATTCTTCTCTAAGTATGATCTATTAGACACCCCCCTTGGTAGATGTATTTTTTTCTCTAGGTACTCTTAAGTCTTAAGTCTTGACTTCATGACATATTTTTTTCTTTTATGAGCCTTTCATTAGTTTCTAAATTAGCATAACTAAGCAACATAAACAAATGTAAAAAAAATGATCATTACTATTATTTTCTAATTATACAGCGATACAGGATTTCATACAATGAGGGGACCGCTACGCCCCATTACCTTAGTTACTTTTGCAAAAAAAAAAAAACATTCTCTCTCATTTTCCAATATTCTAGATTTTCTACAATTTTTTGATATTTTTTTTATGATTTTTCCAAATCGCACCGCTACGCCGCTACGTAGCCCGCCGCTACCGCTATTTTCATCCTCGGCACCAAGGAGATTGAAAGGAATAAAAGTGCCCAAAACAACTATATGTCAAGTTGTTATGAATAATTACACGATCACATGGAACATCCCCTTACAAATGTATTTATAAGCAAACATTAATCCAAAAACTAACCACTTTCACTCATCCCATCTTATTACAATCGGAAATTTAATTTCAAAAGTCCTACTGATATATAACAAGAAAAGAACCAACTAAAAACAAATCAATGAGAGACAGAAGGTGATTTTGTTGGAGGCGCTGACTTAGAGATCCCTTCTTTTTAGTGGATATGAGCCTCACTTGCTTCCTTCTTGGAAAGCAACCACACATAGTTTCTCTTTCTAACTAATTTTGAATTTGAAAGAATCCTTATCCCATCTTAATAAAGGGATAAGTAGGAAAAAGGTCTTCAAATTAAAACTACTTTTTTCTTAAAAAAGGTTGAATGTCCCATTTAATTAGGACTGCGGGGCTCCCAACTGTAGAACTAATGGACCAGCGCCACGATTGACCTGGTCAACCAGGCTTGGGCAACCAAGTTGGGTCTGGCTTGGGCCAGATTCAACTGGGCCCAATTCTACCAACATATTGTGCATTATTGGTTGATTTTTTGGAACAGTTGGATCCTTTTGGGTTTTGTTGGCTGGCCAATTGGACCAATTAAAAAATGGATTTGGATTCCCATAAAATTCAGCATATATTAAATTTCAAATTTGGGACTCATCTCAAGTCTATCATGACCATCCAAAGTTAAATTTGAGCTTTTTCTCTTGATTGGACCCCAATTGAGATGGATCTAAAAGGTCATTTGATTGATCAAATCTATCCGGATAATCAAGGGCTGATCAATCACAGGATCAATAAAACCCAAGCCATCTGCTCATGCGTCAAATATTTACCAGAGGGTGCCTAGATCGGCCAATTCCGCCAAGCAGAACTGAATTTGACACAATCGTTTGATCATGTATGAGAAAAAATGGCAGGAATAATTGGGGTTTAGAAATATTGTCAAAAATATTTTCACCTTGAGAACAAACAAAAAGGCGAAAACATAGAACCATTAAGCAATGAAGAGGCTGAAGATTAAAGTAGACAGTAAGTAATAAATTTTAATTCAAAAGATTCCAAATAATCAGAATCTTGAAGTTGATCAAGCATCGAACAACAAAGCATAAATCCAAGAGTTAAATGCAAGCAAGCATTACCAGAAACCAGATTGACAAGTTCACTGATTAGGTATAAACTATAAATTGTTTAATGTTCTCACTTTATGCTTTTATTTAAATTAAAGGAATTTATAATCATACTATTAGAACCTGTAAATGACCATGCCTCACCAATCACCAACTAAAAGACTTAGACGGGAAGATCCTACCATTACTATGTTGGGCCCTTTTCTTTCAGGCCCTCCACTTCCGTTTCTTTTAGTTTATTATTTATTTATTAGTTACTTTCAACTTTTACTTTATCTTCTGTTTTTTTTTTTTCCAGAGTCGACTTTCAAGCACATTTTTCTCATCCTTTAGGTTTTCTCTTATATATATATATATATTTCATCTAACTTCTCCTCTTTCACTATTTGCATTCCTATTAAAAGATTTTGATTTTATTGTCATATTTTACTAATCTTAAAATATCCTGAACATTTTTTTTGAATAATACAAACTGGAAAGAATTGGTAGATCCTCCTAATTTATGCTATTTAAAGCTGGGTTTGACTTTCACTTACTTTAAAAAATAAAAAATAAAAAAAAATTCAGTGTTTCTTCTCTTTTCTTTCATCCCTTCCAGTTCCATATGGGTTTGTGCACTGCATCTTTTTCCCTGAAGTAATTATATTAATCAAATGTTAACACTCCCAAATCTTGGAAAGTCTTTCATTAGTTTCCTTTATTTCATTCAGTTATTTTAGCATTTCCAAGTTTGCACGGACGGGCCATAGAGTCCCTATGTTTTGGATCTGTCAAGCCAAAATGACAAACATTGCATGTTGGACACCAAAATCCACACCCACTAAACACCATGAACTACCATCAATAAGGCTATTGCTTGAACAAGAGATACACATCCACAATTAGGAATTTCATGATATGAGTCAAGATGTCATATGACAGAGCATGCATGTTGAAAATGAATGTAATAGAACTACAGAACAGGAAAAGCAAGTGGAATAAAAAATACCTCTTTGAAGTCACCTGCAAACTCTTTAACTGTAGATATAGCAATTATCGAAGCATCTTTGAAAGGATAGCTGTGCCAATATGAATTTATAAACTTAGAAGAAACCAAACATAAGACCAGGAAATGGTTTTTGCCAATAACCCAGAGTGATATATGTAGTTAAATTTATATGATGCAAGGAATACAATGACCCATTTTTGTCACAAAAAGCTTACCCGTAAACACCACATGATATGGCAGGGAAAGCAATATACTGGATGTTGTTCTCGTTAGCAAGCTTTAAGCAGTTTCTGTAACAATATGGTAAACAAGTGATTCGGGATAATGCAATCATAATTCATAAACCCTCTAGTGGTTACACATAGCACAAAAGCCTGAATTCTAATTAAATACCTATATGCACTTTGCAGGGAAACCTTAGGATGATCATCAGTATGATATATGGGTCCAACGGTGTGAATTACATTAGAAACAGGCAGCCTAAAACCTCTGTCCAATATTTCAGAACACAAAATGTTGAGTACAAATGGTAGTCTAACGGGATTTGGAAAATATTGACAACATCACATAAAACGAACACAAAAAACCTACGGAGTAATCCTTGCTTCTCCTGTAGGACAACGAACATTGGGCCGGACCTCAGGGACATCCCAACATGCCGCTCGAAGTTCTGGACCAGCAGCTCTGTGTATTGCTGAGACAAGCATTGTGGTCCTTAATATGGATTATCTACCAAGTTCCCAACCTTCAGTAAGAAAATTAATGAGTAATTACCTCCATCCACACCACCACCTCCAAGCATTCTCTCATTTGCTGCATTTACCTGCAAAACAATTCCTTTTCCAACATCAATGACAAATCTTTACCAAAAAAGGAGCTCAAATGGAAGTTGACTAATAATACAAACACAGCTGAAAGTCCAAATCACTCAATTCACTAATCAATTATACCAATAAATAAATAAATATATGAATGATGTATAGTTTGTTTCTCAATATAGATATGAAGATCACATCTAGCCGTGCAGAATTGTGTTTCCTCAATAAATGCTAAACTGATGTAGTTTTGGGCTTCAAGTGAGATTATTGACAACCATTGTGTTTTACCATACTTTTCTCAAATTATCAATGAATTTCTATTTGGTTTTCCCCAAAAAACAGATAGTAAGTTGGTGGGAGGCTCTAAACAGGTTGCTCTCTCTGGAAGTAGGTTTTTATTTATTAAATTTATAGTGGGTAGCACCATTCAAGGAATATATATATATATATATGAGCATTTAATTAACTATAAAAGTGGAACTAGCAGGAGCCATATAGACTTTTTCTAGTTAGAAAACATGGCCGATTAGCTTGAAAAGATTATAAGATTATTCCAGTAGAGAGTTTGACCACACAACATAGGTTAGTAGTTTTAGATATTTGCATTAGAAGTAGAAAGAGAGGGGTAAGTAAAATGTGCCCTAAGACAAGGTGGAGGGATTTGAAAAAAGAAAGAGCAACAATATTTAAAGATAAAGTAATTGAGGAGGGCGAATGGAATTTTGAGGGAAAAACTACAGCAATGTGGAAACAAATGGCCAACTGCATTAGGAATGTGGCTGAAAGGAAAAATACATAATAATAATAATAATAAAGAAAGGGAAAATACTTGGAGAGTCGAAAGGGAAAATACATAATAATAAAGAAACCTGGTGGTGTGTAGAGGTTCAGGAAGCTGTTCAAGAGAAAATACACTGTTACAAAGTTTGATAGGGGACTATGAATATGGAAAACTATGAGGTATAAGAAGGCAAAGAAAGAAGCTAAGAAAGTTGTAAGTGAAGCAAAGTTCAAAGCATATGATGACCTACATAATAGATTGGCAACAAGAGAAGAAGAGTGATATTTTTAAGACTGCAAAAATAAGGGAAAGGAGAAGTGGGACTAATAGGAGCTTAATAGGCATTTCCACTTAGAAAACATGAAAGACTGTTAAGGTAATAAGGCAATTCTTGGGGAGAGTTTGAACATACAACATAACAGGGTAGTTTTAGATGTTTGCATTAGAAGTAGAAAAGGAGAGATAGTAAAAAGGAGAGATAGCTACAAAGTTGGCAAGGACTAGGAATACGAAAAAATTATGAAATGTACAAGGCAAAGAAATAAGTTAAGAAAGTAGTAAGTAATACAAAATCCAAAGCATATAATCATGTATATGATAAAGTTAGGTACAAGAGAAGGGGAGAGAGATTTTCAAGCTTGCACAAATGAGGGAAAGGAAAAGTTTGAATTTAGATCATGTCAAATGTATAAAGAGCAATAACCAAAAGATTTTACTGAAGAACAATGATATTGAAATCAAGGTGGAGAGAATACTTTAAGAAAATCTTAAATGAAGATTCTACAGGAGGCTTAGAAACAAGACATGATACTTCGTTAGCAGAACATGCCTTTTATCATAGAATTAGGGGAAGATAAGTGAAGAAAGCATTGTCAAGAATGAAGAAAGGAAAGGCTAGGGGGCTAGATGACATTTTGTTAGAGGATTAGAAATGCTTAGAAGAAGTTGGATGGGTTTGGCTAACAAGGCTCTTCATTGAAATTCGAGGGAAAAAGGAAAAAAGAAGAGAAAACAAACATCCGACTAAATGGAAAAGTGTTATATTACCTATATACAAGAATAAAGGAGATATAAAAAGTTGCACCAATTATTATGGGATTAAACTTACGAGGCACACTATGAAACTATTGGAGAGAGTGATGGAGCAAAGTCTTAGACAAAAGAAAAAAAAAAACTGAATATCAATTTGGTTCCATGTCAAGGAGGCTCAACTATGAAAGTTATCTTCTCACTTAGACAATTAATGGAGAAATACCAAGGGAAGAGAAAAATCTTCATATGGTTCTTGTCGATCTAGGGAAAGCCAACAAGAAGGCACCTAGAGATTTGACTTTGTGGGTTTAAGACAAAATAGACTTTCCTAAGAGATTATAATGACATCATTAAAGACATATATAAGAAAGCGGTAATGAGAATGAGAACAACTTGTACAAAGAAGTGAGTTTTCATTGACCATAGGATTGCATAGGGGCCAACTTTAAGCCCTTATTTCTTTGGAGTAATTATGGACAAGTTAATTGCTCATAGGTGGCAAAACCATTTACACACCCCTCTTCCAAAAGAAGCTCGCCGGAGTCGGGTTTTTTCAAGCGGGGGAGAGTTAAATGCTGTGCGGTCCAAGAAGAAGAGGGCCCACTAAAGGGACCCACCAAGGAACCTTCATTTGCATATGTAGCATTTAAAAAAAAAAAAAAAAAAAGGTCTATCACAAGTAAAAGGCAAGCGGCCACTTAGTTTATCAGTCTTTTTTAGCACAAATAAATATTTTTCTATTGTTCAACATGAATACATTATTCCGTTTAAAACAGGCTTGGCATAAGAACCAAAGTGTGGGAGATTAGTTTCAGAAGTTTAATTTCAAATGGTAGACTGAAATGTTATAACAGAACTTTCAAAAAATGCATAAACAAGTGTTCAATAACTGGCTAAATGCAACTAGTCCAGCAATCTATTTCTTCTTCTTCCATAAGCCATCTCAAGAAGGGCCATATAATCATATATCACCATTCTTGGTGGGTAGTTTCCTTATAGAGTGAAGCAAAGGGAAAGGTAAGGTAAAATCAATAGATGGTAAAAGAAGATGGGGTCAGATCAAAAAGTGCTTAATGACTTCACTTCACTTCACTTCACAAGTGAATTACCCAAACAGGCAAGTGAAGTGACACACCCACGGTTTCACACCAAAAACCAACGGTCGGATGATCTTGCTGGATCATAAACATCATGTGTACGTGAAATGGCCCACTAAATGCGATGTCCACAGCCATACGAGATCTGGTACGCTGAACGGATAGATTTTAAAGGCAAAAAATAGAATTCAAGTTTCCAGGGATTATAAATCACACACAGCGTGAATCACTGACTGCAAAAGGTGAAACCCTAGAGATTCAAGAGCACATAAGAGACTACAAAATCCAAACTCAACGAAAAGAGAGTCAAATCAATCAAATCGAGTTTAGTTAAGGAAACTCACGATCGCATCGGAGACGCCATCAACAGACCATTTGGTGATATCTCCCTTCTCGATCACGACAAGGCTCGACGGGGAGATCGAGAAGCGGGCCAGCTGAAGATTCGCATCTCCTCCGTTGGACGTGAACGGAGCCTTAGCAGATCCGCCGCCGCTTTCCGACATCTGACAGAAGATGGAGGATGAGGGTTTTAGGGTTTGGGGGAAGAAGGAGGGATTGTGGTGGAGACTTCTTGTTATTTTAGTAGTAGTCGAGAAGTGGAGGAGATTCCGGAGGACTCGCGTTGGTGTGGGGGCAGCTTTCGAGACCAGAGGAGGAATAACGCACGTCATTTCAAACATGAAGACCCGCCCCGTATACGGAGCCAAAACACCAAAAAAACATCATGAATAATAAGGGATTTGGTCATTTGGAGATGCCGAATTCGATTTTTGGCATGTATTTTCCACTCACTCCTATAGAACCTGAAAAATAAGGTGTCATTTGGTACACGAGAGTGAGATGTCACATTTAACTTGCGAAAAAGTTAGATGCCATATCATATTTTGTATTATTTTGTTCCAAATGGATTATTACAAATGAATTGGATTAAATATATAAAATGGGTAAAGTGAAAATAATAATAAAATATTACATCTGACATATAAGGGTGGAGTTTATTCCGATAGAGATGTCAAATTGCAAAGGGTCAATTTGCCACTGTAGGTGCTAAAAACGACACTCACTTAATTAGATGAAGGTACGACTCTTTTAGGGAGAGACCGAACGCCTGAGACATGAAGGGAAACAGAGGTCAGAGGCCATGGCCACTGTCAGCCGAAGGCACTCCGATGCCTAAATTAGTTCTACAACCAAGCAAAGGTAGAGTTGAGAAGTGAAAAGGGTGGAAGTGCTGTATATGCGTCTGTATATGTACCTCACTGGGATTTATCCCATGCATATATAGGTGCAAGTCTCATCCCTATCACGCCCCACCCTATTCCTCAGTACTTGCCCATACTTTTCATAGGAGCATGGCTGTAATAAATGACGCTCCGTACTCGTACCGAGATCAAAGATAGGTATGAGATGGATGCTTCTTGACACCGTTGTCGAAGTACTGAACTGACACTCTTACCGAGTTGCCGAACCGGCGAGATGCGAACGACTAAGACCAAAACAGACTAGCTAGTATTATTACCGAGGCTTAGATTAATCTCGGTGTTACGGGATTGCTCCCACACAATTGCCCCCTAGCTTTTGACCTCTTAAAGTTCTCCAACTCTCAGAGGTCAGAAGTTAAGTACTATTACCGAACAGGATGTAGTTGCCGTTCAGGTATTGTTTCGGAAGCTAAGCATTTGTGATGGTGGTGCCTTCCGAGTAATGAATCTAGAGTGAATGCTCTTTTTCACCTTGGTGTTGGTCGCTGACGTCTGATCCTTATTAAGATATCATTTCATCTGCCTGAGGCAATCAATAACCTGTCTAAATCGCTGCAGAAGATGTATCGTTGGCGCCATGTGTCATCATCTGGTCGGCTGTCCAATCGCTTTGAAGATATGTGTGGAGTGTTCGAGGTGGCGTCTAGTACGGCCGTCTTCGAAAATCAAAATGGCGCCTCACCCCATTATAAAATAGGGCGCTGCCTCCCTGATTTTCACTTTCGTGTCCATTAGAGAGGAGAGATTTTGCTGGAGAAAATCCTGCTTGAGATTAGTTCCTCGGCGAACCCGAACTCATTGTTTCAAGTCCGTAAGTTATCTTCTCTGCACATCCTTTTTGCTTCTATTTCTCCCTTAGGGTTTCTACATTTTTCGTTTAGGGTTTCTTCCCCTTTTCCTTTCCCTTTCATCAGTCTTTTGCAGGTTTAGGAATGGGGATTTATAGGCATTGGTTAGAAACCTCTCAGGCCATAGCTGAGTTTAGGGCGCGCTGTCTATGGGAAAGACGATCGAACGAAACTTTCAAACACCATGCCTCCAAAGACCAGAAACGGTGAAGGATTCATGAAGGGTCAGTCGCAACCAGTCTTGCTAAAGCAAAAGCAACATTTACCACCGATCCCTCGCCAGAGGAGATCTGGTGCAAGATCTAGTGTAACAAGCATGGAGGGACCCGTAACTCAGACAAGTTCATCTTCAAAGGAGGTGACAGCACCTTTTCGACAAAATGTCCATCCGTCGGAGCATCCCCAGCAAAGCGTTCCCTTACAGGAACGCACCCGACGAGATGACACGCTAATGCCAACAAAGTCACAATCCCATCGCCAGGACGATACTGATGATGATGATCCACTATTCGCAGATATCAGGGCCCAGAACCTCGTTATCCAAGAGCAGAAATAGTTGATTTCTCAACTCCAACAGCAGCTCTGGGAGAAGAGTAAGGCTCTAGTTCGACCTCCCAGACGCAACAGTGCTCCTTCGGCTGAGCAGGACTTGAGGCAAGTCCTGAATAATAAGAGGCGCGACCGAGCTTATGACAAGGGCTCAAGCAGCAGTCATTTGAATGAAGATTCGAAGAAGCTGCGCCAAAGGCCAGAGGATAACGACGATCTGAGGGAATGGCTTGACCGACAAGTCAAACAGACAGTCCGACAGAATATGAAAATTGTCGGCTTTACCTGAGATCGGCTCAATGCCTATGACATAGAGGCTCTCGATGCATCTTCCTTCTTTCAAGAGATCAGGACTTTCTCTCTTCCAGAAAGATTTAATGTCCCGTGGTTCGTCCTCTACGACGGGACCTCGGACCTTGCAGCGCACCTCAGACACCTCATGCAGAGGATGTCGGTCTGGGGCGACATCGATCACCTAAACTGTAGAGTTTTCTCCTCCAGTTTGGGAGACCTCCTCCTATGATGGTTCAACACACTTTCGGAAGGCTAAATTTCGAGCTGGCAGCAGCTCCGAAATTCCTTCTTGGAGAAATTCTAGGTCCATAGAATCATCCCCAAGACGGACGAAGATCTTATGGCTATCAGAATGAGGCTGACCGAGAACGTCACCTAGTTTGCCAAAAGATTCTGGACGACCTATAAACCGAATGAAGATGCGTCTAATGAGCTGGCCATCAAGTCCTTTAAGCAGGCTCTACTGCCAGGCATCTAGCTTCGCAAGGACCTGGTGTGGTTTCCCATGGTCACAATGAAGGCATTTATAGCCCGGGTGAATCAGTTTATTAAACAAGAAGAAGATGAGGCCTGAGCTCGGGAAAGCTTTGGCCTCTGGCCAGAGGACAACCCCTCTAAGAAAGACAAGAAATTGTCTTGAAAGGAGAAGGTCGACCGAAACAAGGCTCCGACAAGCTCAGCAATGGCCCCGGTTCCCACCTCGAAGGGCAGCAAGAAGCCCAAGCTAGCAGCTACCTCCTATAAGGCTGTAAATACGATCTGCAGGGATCCGATCTACAAGCTCCTTAGCAATATCAAGTCACATCCCTACTTCAAATGGCCGCAGCCGATGAAGGGTGATCCTTCCATCCGAGATCAGAATAAGATCTGTGTCTACCACAAGCAGAATGAGCACAGAACCGAAAATTGCAAAGCCTTCAAAAACCCACCTCGAAAAGCTCGTAAAGGACGGGCACTTAAGAGATAACATCAAAGAGGAGGGCGGAGACAATAGCCAAACTCAGCGCCGAAACGATGATGATCAAGACAGTGATGAGCCGGAGGGCATTATCGACGTCATCCACCTTGCTTCTGCTCCAAAGGGGAGCAACCAAGCTAGTGCCGAGGCCAAGAGGGCCTCCCACCAGAAGCAGGTGATGACTGCAGAGCTGGAGCCTGCTGCTAAGAAAGCTCGAAAAGAGAGGCCCAAGATTTGGTTCTTAGATAAGGACCTCGATGGAGTCCAGCTCCCACACAACGATCCCTTGGTCCTGACCTTGAAGTTAAAGAATTTCTTGGTGCAGAGAGTCCTTGTGGACCTTGGGAGTTCATCGGAGATCCTCTACTACGAATGCTTCAAGAAGATGAGTCTTAAAGAGGAAGATCTCCAAGCAGCACGGACGAGCTCAAAGCCCGTATATCCTGACGGCAGAATCTCCCTAAAAGTCCAAGTCGGAGGCGCCTCCATGTTGGCCGACTTCCTGGTGGTAGATGCACCGTCCCCATACAATGCAATAATGGGGAGGACTTGGCTGCACAGTATGGAAGCGGTACCCTCCACTCGTTACTAGAAACTCAAGTTCCCGTTGGATAATAAGAACGGTACAGTCGAGGTGATTACGATCAAGGGCGACCAACACATGGTCAAATAGTGCTTGATGGCCGTGGTGCCTGGAGAAGCTGAGACAACGCAAGTCCACATGGCTAAGCTAGACAGGGAAGCGGAATTGGAAGACGTTGGCCAAACTCTAGAGCAGAAAAGCGTTGAGGATCTGATTGAGGTTAGGATCGACCCCAACGATCTTGAGATATACTTCCTGCTAGGGAGTCAACTTCATGAGGATGAGAAGACCGAGCTGCTGAACTTCTTGTTACAGAACATGGAGGTCTTTGCATGGACTCCCTACGAGATGCCTGGCATCAGCCCCGAGGTCATGTGCCTCAAACTAAACGTAGACCCCAGACACAAGCCCGTGGACCAGAAAGCTCGCAAAACGGGGATCCCACAGACTAAGGCCGTGATCGAGGAAGTCCAGAAGCTATTAGAAGCCAAGGAGATCAGGGAGGTCCACTACCCGGAGTGGCTGGCCAACACTGTGGTGGTAAAAAAGAAGACTGAGAAATAGAGGGTCTGCGTGGACTTCACCGACCTCAACAAGACCTGTCCCAAGGACAACTTCCCATTGCCGAAGATTAACTAGATGATCGGCATCACCGCCGAGCACGACATGATGAGTTTCTTCAATGCCTACTGAGATTACCATCAAATTCCAATGTATGGGCCTAATCAAGAGAAGACCGCGTTCATAACACCTAAAGGTATTTACTGTTACAAGGTCATGCCAATTGGGTTAAAAAATGCGGGAGCAACTTACTAGAGGCTGATAACGAAAATGTTTCAGGCCCATCTCTGCAAAACAATGGAGGTTTACATCGACAACATGGTTGTCAAGTCTAAAAGGTCATAGGACCACTTGGCAGACCTAAGGCAAACATTTGACATCCTCCGAAAGTTCCAACTGAAGTTGAATGTGTCCAAGTATACGTTCGGCGTCGGCTCCGGTAAATTCCTGGGAAGACTGGTCACCAAAGGGGGATCGAAGCAAAGACCAGATCTCAGCGATTCAAGAACTACAGAGTCCAACCAAAGCGAAGCAAGTTCAGATGCTCACTGGCATGGCTTCCTCACTCAATCACTTCATCAGTTGAGCTTCTAACAAGTGCCGACCTTTCTTTCAGCTCTTAAAAAAGAGTTCGAAGTTCCACTGGACTCCGGAGTGCGACTGAGCTCTGCAGGAGCTCAAACGCTACTTGTCCCCACCACCGTTGCTGTCAACACCGAAGCAGGGAGAGGTGCTGTACTTGTACCTGGTGGTCTTGGATCACGCAGTGAGCTCGGTACTCATCAGAGAAGAAAATGGGCAACAAAAGCCCATCTACTATATGAGCAAGATCCTCCTCAATGCCAAGACCAAGTACTTGCAGCTGGAGAAACTTGCATTAGTGCTCGTTGGTGCTTCTCGCAAACTCTCTCACTACTTTCAGACATATACCATAGTTGTTGTTACAGAACATCCACTCAAGTCCATTTTCAGAAAGGCAGACTTCTCTGGAGGGATCTCAAAATGGGCTGTCGAACTGGGGCAGTATGACATCAAATATCAACCCAGGACGGCCATCAAAGCCTAAGTTTTGACAGATTTCATCGTGAAATTCATTTCTCTTAGATCGGCACCGAGACAGCTCGATACAGAACTGGGGGGCAATAAGGATGAGGAAGAAGTCACCGAGACATAGCATGAACGATCCTGGAAGCAGTTCCTTGATTCAGCATGGAAGGTCTTCGTCGATGGATTCTCAACATCCAAAAAGGCTGGTGCTTGCATAGTCCTCTAGTCTCCGGATGGCCTTGTCATCAAACAAGCCGTAAGACTTGGCTTCAAGGCATCCAATAATGAAGCGGAGTATGAAGCACTCATCGCAGGGCAGAACAATGCCAAAATCCTGGAAGCTCGGCATTTGGTGGTCTTCAGCAACTCCCAACTGGTGATGAGCTAGCTTAACAGAGACTACCAAGCTCGCGACGAAAGGATTGCGGCGTACCTGGCCCATGCGAAGCAGCTCCTCTCTCAATTTGAAAGAGTTGAGGTTAAACAGATCGACATAGAGTCTAATTCTCACGCCGGTGCTCTTGTAAACCTAGCCTATGCTGTCGAGGCCGAGAATAGGAGAATTGTAGAGGTAGAAACACTGGAATAGCCGAGTATAGAGCTCTAGCCACCTCGGCAGGTTATGTGTGTTGACCTCGGTCCGAGCTGGATGGACCCAATCATCGCCTACCTAAATGATGACTAACTTCCTGAAGACAAAACGAGGCTCACAAGATCAGGCTGAAAGCAGCTCGGTTGTGGTTGTCTCATGATGGTAAGCTCTACAGGAAGTCCTACACCGGCCCCTACCTCCAGTGCTTCCACCCAAACAAAGTCGAAGACTTTTTTTATGAAATTCTTGAGGGAATCTGCGGAAACCACATTGGAGGCCGGTCACTGGCGTACCGAGCTATCAGCTAAGGCTACTGGTGGCCCTACAAGCAAAAGGACGCCCAACTGTACGCCAGAAAATTCAAAAAATGCCAGAAGTTTTCACACTCCCTTCACCAGCCAACACAGGAGTTGAGCCCACTCTCCAGTCCGTGACCCTTCGCTCAATGGAGCTTGGACATTGTGTGACCACTCCACTGAGCTCTAGGAAATAAGACGTGGCTAATAGTAGCCACCGATTATTTCACCAAGTGGATCGAGGCCGAACCGTTGTCCTCCATCACCGAACAAGATACGAAGAACTTTGTGTTGAAGAACATTATTACAAGATTTGGGATCCCATGAACTATGGTATCGGACAATGAGACTCAATTCGATTTCAACTTCTTTAAAAACTTCTGCCAGGAGCTCGGCATCAGGAATGTCTACTCCACCTCGGCATACCTACAAAGCAACGGCCAGACAGAGATCTCAAACAAAGTGGTGCTTGACGGACCCAAGAAGAGGCTCGACCGAGCTAAAAGAAGATGGGCGGAGGAACTTCCCAGTGTCCATAGGCATACAGGACCACTCCGAGACGCTCCACTTCGGCCACACCTTTTTCTTTCTCCTACGAAATGGAAGCCGTGATTCCACTTGAGGTCGGTCTCCCGACCTTGAGGTCCGAGCTCTGTGACCAAGGCCAAAACGATATGAACCTGGCCCGAGAGCTGGACCTAGCCGAGGAGCGAAGAGAGGCAGCAGCTATTCGCCTAGCTGCCTATTAGCAACAATTGGCTAGGGGCTATAACCAGAAGGTCAAAGACAGAAGATTCTCGGTTGGAGAATTGCTCTTGAAGAAGACACTTCCCGGAGACAAAAACCCAAGTGGCACCAAACTGGCACGGGCCGTTCAAGGTGGTCTCGGCTGCAGGGAGATCCGCATACAGACTTGAGGATATGGTGGGTAAAGAGTTACCACGGCCATGGAATGCGATGAACGTCAAGAAATACTATTTCTAAATTGTATTCAATTTTTGGAAATCAATAAAAATCATTCTGAAGTGATCGCTCTCTTATTTTCAATTTACACCAAGTTATTTAGCACGGTGATGGCACCACCTACAGCTTGGCAACAGAGCCAACTATATTAAGTTCGGTAATAGTACCAACCATATCCAGCTCTGTGATGACATCAGCTACAGCTCGGCAACAGTGCCAGCTATATCCGGCTTCGTAAAAGTACCAACCATATTCAGCTCAGTGATGACACCAGTTACAGCTCGGCAACAGTGTTAGCTATAATCGGCTCGATAAGAATACTAGCCACATTCAGCTCAACAACGGCACAAACTATATGGAAGGCAAGGGCACCAGCCATGTGCATGGTGGTAGCGCTGGTTATGTGCAACATGGGAGCCATGCCAACATTCGGAAGTGTGTTCGGTTGCGGAACCAAGTATACTACCATAAAAAAGGAAGTCTACCCAACTGTTATGGAACATTGGAGAAACAAGAAGGCGATCTTAACAACACCTTAGGTCTCTGGGGTTCTGGTTATTGAACCGAACTTCATTACTTAAGCAAAGTTCCTATCGGAGCTCAGTTATAGAACCAAGATCAATTACTTGAGAAAAACAAGAATTCTATCTGAAGCAAGCATGAAAAGAAATGCCATTTCATTAAAAATGGAAGATTCCTTACATTGAAAAGAAAATGCAAAATATTCAAAAAACGACGACTTTGGCGTTGTTGTCGATCCCCGTCTGCGCGACATCGGCTTCCGGGCAAGCTTCAGGGTCGGCCTGTAAGGCGTTGGCTTCTGTCGCATTGTCAACTCCTGGAGGAACTTCAGAGGACGGGTCGGGAGTAGAGGACGAAACTGGGTCCGAGCTTTGAAACTTGGGCGGACACCTGAAATTAGGATCATCCTCGGAGACTCCTCCCTTCTTCAAGGTAGCCCTCCACCCAAGCTTCTAGGCTCTCTGGCGGATTCTGTGGACCTGCGCCTTGTATTCCGCAGTCACCTCTTGCACCCACTCATTGTAAGCAGCGTCAAACTCGGCCTGGAATTTCTCCTCAAGATCTGCCTTCTACCTCCTTAGAGCAGATTCGAACTCAGCCTTCTGCTCCTCCAAGGCAGACTAGGACTCAGCCTTCTGCTGGTTCATAACAGTGACAAGGTCGGCTGCTAGCCTTGCTTGTCTATCCACCTTGCCATTCAGCCTGTCAACCTCGACCGTCGCCGCTTCAAGGTCGGCAACAAGGTCGGCGTTCTTGCGCTCCTCTTCCTTCAGCTGCTCATCCTTAGCGACCAAAGTTGCTTAAAGCCCCCTCTTCTTAGCCTCCAACTCGACAAGCTTGGAGTCGGCATCTCTCAACCTCTCAAAGCCGACTTGGCATTTTTGCATCGCCTACGGGAGGAACGAGCGTCAGAAGGCGAACTGAAACCAAACACTTTGTAAAAATTGTCGGAGACTTACCGTGATGGCAGACCGCATTGTTGAGAGCACCAAGGTCGCGTCATCCAGCCTCCTCCACTTCTCCATATCCCGGGGCAAGGCACACGCTCTGTCCAGAGCGGCGACCACGTAGGGACTACTGGCCACACGGTCTTCCACTTTCAGTGGCCTCCTAGTATCAACTTCGAGGTCCAGCCTCCAAAAAGCCGGCCTCGGGGACTGGGGCTCCTCCGCGCTGGATGACGGCGCAGCCTGAGGGCTAGGCGAGGCCTTGATCCTGGGCCTCTTCTCTGGTCAACCCTCCTCCCTCGGGACGTCAGCGGAGCACTCCCGATCTCCTGCGCTTGAAAAGATTAGGGGGGCCAAACTGTTGACAACAACAGCGCCTGGAGAAGCAGAAGCAGAGGTGGGGGCGACAGGAGCATAAGGCGAGGAAGGGGCGGCGCCAGCAAGTTTGGGGCCATCTGGAGCCTGGTCCCCAAAAGCCAAGGCCTCTAGGTCCTCAACAACCACACGAGGACAACGTCTGCGCAACATCACTTCTTCTTTTTCCTCTTCCGAGCTAGAAAAGTCTGCAGCTCGTCTCCTCGGCCACGAAGAAGTTTCAGCAGCAGCTGCAGTGGTCTCAGCAAGCTCAGAGTTCGAGCAGGACGCAGAAGCCCTGTCACCCAACTCAATACGCCGCTCGGCGGTGATTGCGAGCTTAACCTGTTCCCCCCTTTCTTCTTCTGCGGAGACTTGGGACTCTCTTCGAGTTTCCCTCCTCTTAATGAAGGAGCGGTACTTCGGTTCGTACCCCAGGAGCGATCAAGCAACTCGGTTGTTGTGTCCTCTGTAGTTCTTCATTGACCAGAGCCAGGCGTCATTTCTTACCCAGCTAACTCGCTTGGCCACCTGCCTTCTCTGACGGGTGCCTGCACAACAAACAAAGACTGCCAGCTCGGCAAAAATAAAAGGAGGAAGATAAGAGAAAGCCGAAAGATTTCGGTCTTTACTTGGAGGGGTCCCGAAGCCTCGAGGGATTCTAACTACTCTTGACGCCAAGGGCTTGGACTCCCCGAACTCCCAGTCGCCTGAGACAAACATGCGATCATGCCCTGCGTATCTGTTGTTGTCCTCCAAGGCGATGATAAAGAAAAACCGCTTCTCCATAACTTGGAGGTAGTAGACGTTGTCCCCCCCTCCGGATTTGCAGAGGTCGTATACGTCCTCGATGTCATGGACATCAAGGTTGATGCCTAGGATCCTATTAAGCTCAACTATGCCCATTATTATGTTGAACCCATTCGGCATCAGTTGATAGGAGCAGATGTGTCATTCTCTCAGACACGACCTCAGAAGCGGATGAAGGGGGAATCGAACCCTACCTTCGATCACGGTCACTAAAGGAAACAACATCCAACCATTGCGGAAAGTACTACCGTCAAAGGGGTCCTTGGGGTCATTTAATCTAATCAGCACAATGTCTGGGATCTTGTACCTGGCCCTAAACTCGGCTATGGCCTGAGGGGTTTCTAACCAATGCCTATAAATCCCCATTCCTAAACTTGTAGAAGACTAAGGAAAGGAAAAGGAAAAAGGGAAGAAACTCTAAACGAAAAAAGCAGAAACCCTAAGGGAGAAACAAAAGCAAAAAGGATGTGCAAAGAAATAACTTATGGACTTGAAACAACGAGTTCGGGTTTGCCAAGGAACTGATCTCAGGTAGGATTTTCTCCAGCAGAATCTCTCCTCTCTAATGGACACGAAAGTGAAAATCAGGGAGGCAACGCCCTATTTTGTAATGGGGTGAGGCGTCGTTTCTATTTTAGAAGACGGCTGTACTAGACATCACCTCGAGCACTCCACACGTCTCTTCAAAGCGGTTGGACAGCCGACTAGATGATGACACGTGGCGCCAACGGTACATCCTCTGCAGTGATTTAGACAGGCTATTGATTGTCTCGGGCAGGTGAAATAACATCTTAATAAGGATCAGATGTCAGCGACCAGCACCGAGGTGAAAAAGAGGATTCACTCCAGATTCATTACTCGGAAGGCACCCCCATCACAAATGCTTAGCTTCCGTGACAGCACCTAAATGGCAACTACATCCTGCTCGGTAACAGTACCAGCTCAATAACAGTACTTAGCTTCCAACCTCTAAGAGTTTGAGAACTCTAAGAGGTCAAAAGCTAGGGGGCAATTTGTGTGGGAGCAATCTTGTAACATCGAGATTAATCTAAGCCTCGGTAATAGTACCAGCTACTTTGTCTTGGTCTCAGTCGTTCGCGTCTTGCCGGTTCGGCAGCTCGGCAGCTCGGTAAGAGTGCCTTCGGCAACGGTGTCAAGAAGCATCCATCTCATGGCTATCTCTGATCTCGGTACGAGTACGGAGCGTCATTTAATACAGCCATGCTCCTATGAAAAGTACGGACGTGTACTGACGAATAGGGTGGCACGTGATAGAGATAAGGATTTGACTTTATCACACCATCACGTCAGCAGTCTTGGGGAGAATGAGAAGCCGTTCGATGGAACCTTCCCTTTTCACCTACCACTCGATATCATGGGACCTTACCCCCACCTACCTCCACTCACCAAGAGGCTTGATGGGACTTGCACCTATATATGCATGGGATCAATCCCAGTGAGATACATATACAGACGCATATACAGCACTTCCACCCTTCTCCTCTCCACTCTACCTTTGCTTGGTTGCAGAACTAATTTAGGCATCAGAGTGCCTTCGGCTGACAGCAGCCAGGGCTTCTGACCTCTGTTTCCCTCCTTCCTTTTCAGGTCTCAGGTTTCGGTCTCTCTCTAAAAGAGTCCTCCCTTCATCTAATTAAGTGGGTGTTGTTTTTAACACCTACAACTACATAAGCCTTCATTTTAAAAAATGCATATCCAAATTTGACATTTCTCGTGTAGCACTATAAATCTATAATGCAGAAGCTTTTTGATTGGGTCGGGCTGTAGGAAGTTGGACTAGGTTACTGGATTGATTTCTTATGAGGGTACTCATTGTGCCTGGTGGTGTGCATGGATAGGGCCTACCTTCATCTAATTAAGTGGGTGTCGTTTTTAGCACCTACAGCCACATAAGCCTTCATTTTAAAAAACACATATCCAAATTTGACATTTCTTGTGTAGCACTATAAATCTATAATGCAGAAGCTTTTTGATTGGGTCAGGCTGTAGGAAGTTGGACTAGGTCGGTGGATTGATTTCTTATGAGGGTACTCATTGTGCTTGGTGGTGCGCATGGATAGGGCCTGCCTAAGCCCGAGCCGGGCCTAGCCTGCTTTGGTTCAGGCTTAGGCCTTAGGTTATAGTACTTGGGTTGGGCTCATATTTGTTTAATAGATCGGCCGACTTGGATTAGGAAGTAGAAAAGTCCTAAAGCTGGGCCTGAATGTAAAATTAGTGGTAGGGACGGATAGAGAGAGGATTCAAACACAAGTAAGTACAAGTGACAATTGAGCCGCAACTTGGAACGGTGTTGTTAGCAAACCTTTTTTTTTTTTTTTTTCCCTTATAAAGCTGCTTGGGCTAGCTACATACGGCATGAGCCTGGGCCTGGAATTCCAAACAACCCTACACTGTGTGTGGCCCTCGAAAAGTCCATAAAATGAGGGCCTTTGTTTTGCCTTGTTATTCTCGCTTTAAATGCATGTTGTTGGCTTAGACAAGAATTTTATAGTCAGGCTTGCAAATTTAAGAACCAAGGTCGAAGGATACTAGGCATGACCCAGCCCGGCCCCTTGTGTTATTATTATTACATAAATTTATATTTTTATTTTTTTTATATTATGTGATTTACTAATATCCCCACTTCCTTTCCTCCCATGTTTGTTTGCAATTGAGTGAAGTGCAAAGAGAAGAAAAATTGGCCCAAATAATTGCAAATTCTACATCTTGATGTGTTTGGATTGCCCCGGGGAGACAAGAGGAGTAAATATATCTGCAGGTGGATTTTTGCCTCTTCCTTCTGCCCCACCTCGCATTCCATGATACTATCTATTATCTCACTTTTACTAATTATCTCTTTTTGGAGAAATTTTAAATTATTATTATTAATTGCTAATTACTATATATTTTTATAATTTTTTGGTAAGAATCCCTATAACCTTTTGTTAGCTAATATAAAAAACGCATTAGCATGCGGGCATTTGTAGTAACTCTATTCTTAGGAGAGCATCAACTCATCTGGGAAAGGAATAGATTTTCTATTTTTTCTCTTGGGACTTCTACGAAAAAATTAGTCATAAATCCTAATTACACAAATTGACTAAGAAAGATCCTAAAATATCCAATTATGGTGTTGTACAAAGCCAAAAGACCAATTTGCTCTACAACGATATTGTTAGGGCTCATTTCCAAAAAAAAAAAAGCCTTATTAAAGTCTTCTTCCCCAAACAATATCGTTAAGTCTCGTTGCTAAAAGATTTTTCCCTCTTATTCTCCAAATGATAACTTTTACTCTATCTTCGTTTCTTACCCATAAAAAAGAAACTCATCGTCTTTTCTCACTTCTCTTCTTTTTGGCTATCTGCATTCTTTTTCCTCATTTCTTTTCCAAAATCTATAATATCTCTGTGCATAGCAAATACATTATCACTCTCAAGGTCATATTACAAATAGCAATTGGAAAAGTAACGTTTCCACCATCAATTGCAAAGAGAGATCTAGATTTAGAGTGCTCTTAGAATGATAGAGAACTTACTACTAGAGTTGCAAGTACAACCCACTAAGCCTACGGAATAGATTATAATATGCTTGTTGGTGTTTGTGATAGAAGAGGTTCATCCGTTCTTATGTCTCTCGTCCATAGGGGTGCTCATGGGCTGGGCCAGCCCAAGCTGATCCCGGCCTAGCCCACTTTGGGCCAGGCTTGGATATTTAATTATGGCCAGATTAATAATTGGGCCAGGCTTCAATTAAAAGACGGAAAGCTCATAGCCCGACCCGGCCCGACTTGTGTAAGAAAAGCATGTAATTTAATTTAATTGGTACTCTAATGCCCACAAAAGTGATGAAAAGCTTGGTTTAGCCCGCCTAGATTGATTAAATGGGAGGGTACAGGCCTAACTTTTATAGCCCGTCCCGGCTTGGGCTGGGCCTGGGCCAGTGTGTTCTAAAGTCAAGCCGGGCCTGGTAATGCCTTGAACCGGCCCATGAACAACCCTACTCGCCCACAGCTAGAACTGAGTATAGAGGCTCTCTCTCTCTCTCTCTCTCTCTCTCTCTCTCTCTCTCTCTCTCTCTCCCCCTACCCCGCCATATATTAAGCTTTACCCCGCCATATATTAGGCTTTGAATTGGGAATGCAAAGAAAGGAAAAAAAAGGGAAAAAATTGCAAAGTTGTGGGTCGTTTTTTTTTTTTTGAACAAGCTCTAACGATATTGTTCTATGGAGGAAGGGAAAAGTCGGAAAGATGCCTTGTTTTTAACAAGCCCAAATGATATTGTTATGGGGCAATTTGGTCTTTTGGCTATGTACGATACCCTAATTCGATGTTATAGTATCCGTTCTTAATCAATTCGTATAATGAAGGTTTAGGACTAGTTTTTTTTGTAAAAATCCCTTTTTTCTTTGAAATAATACCAATTCTGATTTTTAAAAGGCTGATTTGTGTGTTTACTTGATGCTATTCCAATTTCAACAAGAGCGGTTGCTTTTCACAAGGTGCAGAAAACATGGAGATGCACCTTCCTTCTGCTTTAAGCAATTATCTGATTGATCAAGAACTTCAAATGATTTAAAATGAGTGCCGAAAAGGGTAACTGGTATTTTATCTATACCTCTCAGACAAAGCTGGATGCTTTGATTAGCCACTATCCTGATAATGGTGCTAGGCAATGGAGGCTCAAATCTCACCATTGAGCTATAACTTGTTTTAGTACCACTACATTGGGCTTTTGCGAAACTTTGGTGAATCCTGAATTCCTAATTCTCCATTGATGATTTTAAAATGTTGGACCAACACTTAACTCGAATTCAGGATGTCTAATGTGTTCTCATTTACCCAATTGCCTTGAGTATCGGATCTGAAATAAACAGGCATGGGCCTTGATTTGAGCCCCTTTGACAATCAAATCAAGGTACAATCAGTTTCATACCTGATTTCTCAAATACCCAAAAAGGTTTCTATATATACTGGGATTCAACAATCTTCTAGCCAAAAATGATGAGCCAAAGAAATAGCTACTTTTATGTGTCTTGCCCAATTACCCGACCCACGACAATTTAGTACTGGCATTAATTTTGAGGCTCAACTATAAGTGTTTGGTATAGATCTGGGTTTGGGTCTAACAAACTTAATCTTGCCCAAGTTAGACCCAATTGTAACGGAGCTCTTTTAGATCCTGTATGCCTTTGTCAATAGGTAGAACAACACTTAGAACAAAAACTATAAACTTAAAACATTTTGTCCACAACCCTCCTTGTATTTGATATACTTAGTAGTCCCACCAACATGCAACATGTCCCACTTCCACTGTTGTTGAGTATTCTCTTCTTGTTGTCGTATACCATTAACTAATTATTTGCACTGGCATTGGGGATGGCCCTATTACAATGGCAAACCTTTGTGGGCAATGGCCCATTAATGCTGGACCTATAAGACTCATTACGACAGAACTGTTGAAATATGGCCCATTAATTCTGGACCTATAAGATGTATTTTTTTTAGGCTCTCTTTCTGTACTGCAATACAGCATACATGCGGGTCAACAATCCAAAGGTCCAAGTATTCATATGTGGGAAGAACTGTTGGTGCTTGGTGCACAAACATTGACCCATATCAAAACAGCATAACGTCAACTGTTTGGGAGCCTTTGCTTTTGAATTTGGCTGATTCTGCTACCAAGTGAAGGACAAGGATTATCCCATCAGGAAGATTTTCAGCAGATCCACTGTCCACAGATAGGGTTCAACATGTCAAAGGTATAGATCATAAGCCATGGGCCCACTTGTACACCATGAAAACCGATAGAACTTACAACTTTTTGGGCTTTCCAGCAGGAGAGACAGAGAACTTTAATTTATTGAATTAAAGGGCAAATCACAGACATCACAAAATAACAACTTATAAGAAATAAAGGGCAAATCACAAACCAAATTATGTTGATATATCAATATATATGTGAAAGACACCATAAATATAGGATAGTCCCACATGCCTGGGACCAGTCTACTGACTGCCAAACAATAAGCAATACCATTAAATGACAATATCCCCACACCCCCTTATTCAAAGGTGTGTGGATTAAACTTAACAAACTTTCTCACATTCACAACCATCAGAAAACAGCCTCTGGAGCTAGTTACCATGACCCAGCGGGTGTGATCGAGCCACCTCAGCACTCATGGGCCACAGATCCACAGCTTCCCCTGCCTACTCTCCATCTTGTCTTCTACACTTGCAACCACTAAAATACGTATACAAGTGTCTACTCTACTCTCTATTCACTCCAATCCATATGCCCACACCGTCCTAAAACTGCCCACCTTCAAAGGTTTGTCCGAACTGCCAATTAGATGGTGCCGCGTTGTAGCTGGTGATGGTCCTGCCATCGCTTGTGGTGACCTGGAAAGAGAGGCTCTGGCCATTGAGGTAGGAGTTGCTCTGCCAGTTCTGGCCCCAGTTCCTGGACATGGGTTGCCACCCTGTCCTCGACCCCTTGATGGACACCGAGTGCACGTCTCCTGCCCCCCCCACGTTCGTGATCAGGACCAAATTGAAGTAAGAGTGGCCGTTGACTGTAAACCTTATGCCCCCTTTCTTTGCACAGGGTACCCTGCCAAAATAAACACGTACCATTAAGCCTAGCCCCACACACCTCAAAAAAAATCACCAGACACATTTGAGCACAGAGCGCAGTGGAAAATCGGTTCCATAAACAATCTTTTCCATATTTGACGTAAAATCAAGTAGGACCCATTGAAAATGGGTTTTTAAGGGAATTCTGAAAAAGTTAGTTCATTTAACAAACCCTTTGCGGAAAAGCATTTTCACTTTCCATGCTTATCTCGAAAAAGTATTCGCGTACAAACGCGTGCTAAGGGTGTGAATTGGAAACCTGAAATAATGTGTTAGAACAGGTCTGACCTTCTGAAGGCTACAGGGACAATCCCGGCTCGGTACTGGGCGATTTGTAAGAAGGCGGGCTCAGCGAGGTCAAAGTGCTGGAGGGGAGGGTTGCACCAGCCACCATTGTTGTTAGGTTGGGCTAAGTTAGGAGGGCAGAAGTTGGTTGCCGTAACGACGATGGAGCCTTGGACGCACCATTTGGGGTCATCGTCGCACCTCATCTCATAGCAGGATCCGCAGCTCAAGCCATTGTTGAACAGTGCAGTGCTGACACCCGCAGTGTTAGTCCCATAGCCCTGGCTGTACAGGTTGCCATACCCGCAAGCACCACCTGCAATATGAAACACACACATAACGAGCCCATAAGTAGACTAAGAAAAAGAAAAATCCAAGTCCAAGTTCAAGTGCTTGTTTGTCAATCAAAATTCACATCAAACAAGAGGAGAAGAATGTCACCCACCCATTGTGCCTGATGCGTCACCCCCTCCATAGAATGTTGCGTGGCCACCCTGCCACCCGTAGGAGTCGGCGTATGCAATGGTGGGGGAGGAGATGGTGAGGAGGAAGAAGAGGAGAGCAGGAGCAACAGGCAAAGGAAGGAGAGAGGCCATTGGAGGAAGAGGAGAGGGGACGTGAGTGGTTTTTGGTGGTTAGCCTGTTTGAAGATCACAGAAGGGAGGGGGAGGGGGCTATATAGGGACTTTGGTGAGAATTGAGCGGGGACTGTGGGGCCCCCTTTGTCTTTTTTTGTTTTCTAAATTGTTTACAGAGGAGACATGTTAGCGGTTCTCACGTTTGGGCCGGCAGGGCCCTTGAAGGCGATTGGAGTAATTATACAAATCGAAGTGCACAACTGCACATGCCAGAGCTCCATTTGGAGTAGCAACAACTGCTGTAAGGGCCATGGACCCACCTGCACATGCAGGTTTTCTTCGCTTTAGATGTGATGTTACATCACAGGAATCGGACTGGAAACGAGAAGTTACCATTTGGGTAGTGAAGGAATTTTAAAAGCCTTCTCTGAGTGCAACGGTAATCTCCCTGTGTATTACCTTTTTAGACGTACAGCTCAAAATCAGTGCAGCAAGAGATCCCATAACTATTGAAATTTTAAGTAGCTATAAGCTGTTCATGTACTTATCGTTTTCCTTTTTTATTTTATTTTATTTTATTTAAAACTCAGGCAAGAGGGCCGGATGCCTAAACTGGAGAGAGTATCCGCACAAGTAGAAAGAGGTGACGTAATGAGGATTCGAACCCCAAGCAGTCAAGCAAGAAGTGACGCCCCTTGCTGCTGGGATAATGAGCCGTTCTTAGGTGTTCATGTACTTAAAGTGATTGTAATCCTATAAATCATATTGGAAGAGGGCAGATAGTATGCTACAACGGCCATGTTAAAAATACGGATGGGGCACACCTTTGAAAAATCCAAACCACTCCACTGCCCTAAGATCCGCAGTGCACTGTTATTGAATATTATTTAAAATCTATTTCAGTGGGCCAAATGATGGATTGACCGCCAGATTCCACACATAAGAGGTTCTTTCCATTTTGTGCCTATTTTAAAGGAGGAAAGTAAAGAAAGTTAATCACAGATCTCAAAATTAGTTGATCCAACGGTGGCATCTCATTAATTTGAATAATAATTTGACATTTGACCACTACAATGGTACTAGGGCTAACCAGAGGTTTGAATTTCCAAAGATTTTTAACATGGGCGCTGTAGCATGCTTGGTAGTTCTGCCCATCGGTAGAATCAAGAATGGCGTTTAGAAGTTAATATTGGCTAAAGCCTGTTTAGATATATTTATTACATGGCAGAAAAAAAATTACTTTTTAAAAGTCCATTTCCATTCTAAGTATTGGAGCTTATAATATTTGATCAACTGTAACCCTCATTAGTATTTTCAGTCTGAAATATATATCCCAATTTGACACGGATCTGAAAAAAAAAAAAAACACCACCGAATTAACTCAAAATACCCAAATTACCAAGACATTTGAGGTCCTAAAATCAGTGGTTAGGGCTATATTATAGTAGGATTTGACCAGCCCTTAAACCATGCTGTCCACCTCCCATGTTCGGCATAGGATCCTCATTAATGGCCTCAACGGGCGACTATTGTTGCGCAACTCGCAAAACAAACACCCGACCTACCTTTGATACCACTTATTAAGATTTTATACTCCATTGAACTACCACTTATCCCAATTGATGATAGAAAATGGCACAATAATGGTTTTATGGTGAGGGCAAAGGCTCGACCACAATTATGATCCTTTGAGCGGGAGCAAAGGTGAACGTTGACCTCAACACATTTCCAACTTGGTTCATATCAATAAGCAAGAGTTCTTGATCGTGTGTGTATAAAGTTTATTTATGTATTAGAGATTGTACATATTACGGCTATGTCATCAACAAGGATGAAATGACCAGTTTATGAGGCCCACCAAGACCCCACTATGATCTATATATCCAAACCCCTCACGTCAACAGCCCCTGTGAATTTGCAGTAACCCCATTTTGATCACCCCACTCATCTAGTTCATTAGATCTGATAGTGCAGATTTGATACTAAGATTGTGATTTGGACAGCTATAATGCCTTTTCTTAACTGTATTTCATTATTAGATGGACGGATTTCCATCTTGCTTCACCATGGCTCCCACTAGTTAAGGTTGTTATGTACAATGTGAAGCTAGCTCCAGCTGTCTTGACAAGCCTTTAACTTGTTCAACTTTGACTCATCAAGATGATCTCAAGCAGTCAAGCTAGCAAGCCTTTTCTTCGATTAACAGAGAGAGAACCCTTGTCTACCAAGGAAGGTGTGCAAATCCAACTGGAGGTTGGCAATCTAATTAATGTCTTTTACAACTTTCAACTTTTAGGCCCATTTTGTTTACTTTGGTATTGTTACAGAGTAATATTCTAAACAGCCTTATCCTACCAAAGAGACAAGGGCCCATTTGGATGTGTGCAGAATAAAATATTTATAAATTTAAATATTGTCAAAATAAAAAAATATAAAATAAAATATTGTAACATCATAATTGTTGTTGTTTGGCAACACCTAGAAAATTCAACTGATTTTTATTTGAGTGGTTTAGCATGTGCTGCAGAGTATAATATATTATGAACTTAAAAATTTACCACATTTTTTGAGTTTAACTTAAACAAGATTTAATCAATAATATTGCAATGTTTCAAACATTGAAAATAACCCAAAAACAAATATATGTCGGAAATTTTGGGGTAAGGAATTCAAGTGAAGTACGTTCGCTTTAATTCCTTGAAATTCAATTTCATACAAATAAACAAACACTGTTATATAAGGTAGGTTCTTTTGAATTGAATTTCTAGGCATTCAATTTCATATAAACAAACAAGCTCTATTAAATTTTCATAAGAAATTCATGGTAAAATGGTATTTTAATCCTAGGAATCCAATTCCAACCAAACAAACAGACCATGTATTTTCAAGATAAGGGATTTGTTAGTGGGATGTGATAGCATTATAACGAATTCCTAGAATCAATTCCATCTGAACAAACAGACCCTCCTTTCATCTCTTGATTATTCCTTCACCATTCATCCCTCCGATAATCATGTGTAAACCCATTTTACTATGAACTCGTATGAGTTTAATTTCATCGGAACAAATAAGCCCCTATGAAATGGGTTGCAACCAAAAGACAAGAAAATGATAGAGGATGATGGAGATGTGGAGAGAGAAAGAAAGGGTTTGAGAGGGAGGAAGAGAAAATAGGAGAGGGCAACCAAGAGATGGAGAGAGGGAAAACACAGATATGACAAAAGAGAACATGGACAAAGAGAGGAGAATAAATGAGGGTATGGAAGAGGGTGAGAAAGAGGGAGAAAGAAGGAAAGAATGGAAAGGTGAGTGAAGGCAATTACCCATGGGAGAAGAAAAGAGAGAGAAAATAAAAGGATAAAACGCAAAAAAAAGTAGTAAATGACTTATCGTTGCTTGATGAGCCCGAAAAATGAGAGATTTTATTCTCGATTTTCTACTACAAGGATGAGGTGAAGGAAGAAATCTGTGAATTTTTAGTAGAAAAGAAAAGATTACTTTCTTTTTCTGGCATTAACCAAACACCTCTACGCAAGAGGATAAGAAAATTATCTTAAAAATAGAAAAATCTTATATTTTATTGCGCTTTACTAGCATAGTAAAAATCAAGTAAAGCTTCCATTTTTCAGACAATATGTCACATCAAAAGCACTTCAATTGAAAACTCCCTCCATCTTCTTAAAAAAAAAAAGTCAAAAAGCAACCACATTTATCCACTAAAATACAAAAAAATCCACTTTCCCATATAAAAAGTAAAAAAGATTTCATTACAAACAACTAAAAATAAAATACCATCATAACCCACTTATATTTTATTCTTTCTTCAAAATTAACTTTACTTCACTTGACTCTATTAGTAGAGTTGCCAAACTGACCCTAAGTTGAAGTAAAGACAAATATCTACAAATTGGAATAAAATAATCTCATGGTGTAGGATATGCTACTAGCCATCACTTTCAAATCCTACTGAAGCGTAGGAAGAGTTTAAAATTGAAGAAAGTAAAGATTCACTAACTGTACGAAAAAATGTTTCGCGAAAATTGTAATAAATAAAAATTAAAAAATAAATAAGTAAATGAAACAAGTGACCTAATAATTGGCATATGAATCATGTCTCAAGGGACGATTTCTTTATGCAGATTTTGCCCCCACACTGGTGCAGATGGATCTATGGACGTCTGCCCCAGGATAAGATGACTTCCTTTCGGATGATCTTTACCACTCGTGTGCTGGAATGGTTGAGAAACTTGAATATCAAAACTCTCAGATCTTTCAGCAGCTTTATAAACTAAAAAAGAAAATTTGAAGAACTTACACTCAAAGAAGAAGATTTGATGGATTGTAGAAGCCTTACCCAGGGCGCAACGGGGGACATTATTGTAAAGGATCTACGCAACGGTCACCGGGACAATTGGGCTCACGGAATCAGGTCAAATCCAGCTCGGCCCAAACCGACCGAGACCTAACAATACTGCAATGCACGACCCGGCTAGTTTGCCACGCACGTGTGGCCACCACTACCTTAGTTTTCTATTGAGACTGACACCATAGTGAGGTGAATTAAAGTGAGGTGAGGTAAAGCCTTCATTATTCAGACAAGAAAAGAAGACAAATGGTCATATCAAAAGTACTCAAATACAAAAATCACTCATTCTTTTTAAAAAACAAAATAAAAAAAATAACCTCATTTCTCATTCTTTAAAAAAAAAAAAAAAAAAACTCATTTCTCCACTAAATAACAAAAATAAAAATAAAAAATCATCTCTTTATACAAAAAGATAAAAAGATTCTCTATCATGCAACTAAAAAAAAAAAAAAAACTATCATAACCCTCAATGTTTAATTCTCCTTTGATTTGATGCTTCACCTCATGTCATCACTTTAATGTAATTCAACATACGTCCAAATACCTCCTTAAGAGTTCTCCCCAACCTATATGAAACTCTTATAAATAAAGAAAAGTAAAATACTAATACTTTAATGTATAAGGATACCAACACTAACTGCCATCAAATCCTCTTCAAGTACGATTTGAGCCAGCACCCTAATGAATTATATCCAAATAAGTATTCAAACAGAGCCTTTCAACTAAAAAGGCCAGGTCTACAAATTACCATCAAATAGGGTCCCCTGTGCATGACAATGATCATATCAATCACTCAAGCCCTAATGAATGAAATCCCAGTACAAAATGCATTTTATAAAGGGAAGAAGTGAAAAACCACCAAAGGTTAAGATGTGCAAATTTCCATCAAATGTCCTATTTTTCAACAAAACATGAATTCAGCCACCACCGTAACGAATAAAATCCTAATAAAATGAGAATCTCATCATCATATACAGTTTCTTCCACATCATTTTATCATCTTCTTTGTTATAACTCAATTGGGGCATGAATTCCATGAAATTCAATTGAGAGTAGGCAGATGGTGCCGTACTGTTGCATCTGTTGCCACCTTGAATTTTCACCAAACCACTGATTCTCGAGGTTTTTTTTGGTTAGACGTGATATTCTTTCCCTTTTCTGAGAAAAATTCACGTGTCATTTCAACCATGCAATAGGTGCATACCTAGGCCCACACGCTTGGAAAATATGCCACTCCAATGTCATATCACTAAGTGCAGGAAGAGTGGTTAAATTTAGCAGTAACAAATTTCTAGAATCATCTCTTTTTATTAAAAAAAAAAAGTAAAAAATAAACATTTTTCTTTTCACTAAATGATAAATAGCATCCTTCTTTATAAAAAAAAATAATAATAAAGATACATTTTCATGCTACATTTTTTGTTTTCACCTTGTCTACATTTATTTTATCATGATTTGACCCTCCTCTTCATCTTACTCTACCAGTAAATTACCAAGTCACGGATGATGTTGTGAAACTTATAACTAAATGAGTTTATTTGATAACTGGGGATATTTCCTACCCAGCACGGCATAGAAGCATTTGGTTCGGAGCCTTAAGGACACTTGGTTTTTATCGACTGATAATTAATCTTTAAAGGCACATACAAACCCTCTTATTTACATGCGTCGGGTAAAACCATAAGAGGTGGTCAAAGAGGATAAGTGTTGGCACATGTAAACCCTCCAATCTATATGTGCCGGATAAAATTATGTGATGTGGCCAAAGAAGATAAGTGTCTCAATACAAGATATCTCTGCTTTATTGTGCAAAAAAAACCCTTTGGCCAATTGAACTACCACTTATTGTTTATAAATGAGTTTTAACAACCCACCAACCAAACCAAGCATTATCTACCTTCCTTCCCCAACGCCAAACGTGACCAAGAACAGCATACTGGCAGGTGAGGATTAAGGGCTATCCATTCTTTACCAAAGATTAAAAAAGGACCATCCATCAAGGGCGGTTTAACTTCTACATTTATGGACCTTTTTATCTGTTCTACTGTCTGTTTCAGTCGCATGGCCCACCTGAGCGCTCACAAATGAATAGTAGAGAGTAAACACACAAGTTGTACAATGCTTTTTTGTTATAAAGCTCATCCCTTCCATTTATCTTCCCATTTTGGATCTCACCCGCTCTTAGGTGGGACGCACTCACTGGCGTTCCCAAAATTTTAGTTTGAGTAGGGTGGACCCAAACATGTAGTTGAAGTTTATGGGGAGCAGGGAACTTAGGATTTTAAGTGGATTTTGGAGCAGTTCCAAAGTTTTCACATGAGTTTTAAAGACAAATTCAGGATTATAATATGTGTTTTCGAAGGCCAACCCAAGTTTGATCGCCCCCATAATTACGTGTTTAGCATAGTATCTCAATCCATTTTAAAATAGATAATAATATATTAAAAAGGTTACAAAAGTACTTCCTTCCGATGTTCAAAATTGAAGTCAAAATTCTTGGCTTTACTATGGGCCCATTTTGGTTAAACTCTTTCCTTTTAGGGCACACTGGTCACAATCTCGACAGAATCTTTTCCACTGATCCTGTCTCACAGATGAGAGATGACAGATGGCCCACCTGTACCAGAGGATACTTGTGGTTGAAATTTACCAGTGTGAGCCCAGCGAAGTACTATCTCTACCTTGAGCAGCTTGTGAGTCTTTTCTGACTTGAGCAGAGGAGAATCTGAAGAAGCCTGAAAAGAGTTTCAGGGAAAATTACGAATAGGATATGAAGGCCTTTACCAAGTCACGACATTACTTGCCATAAATGACCCATGGATATAGCCTGTAAATAACTGACACAACTGGCTCCTCTGCTAATATTAGTACGGTTAGGGGCAACCAGAACAGATGGTGGTGGACCACACCATCCTCATATCCCATCCATCAGGACATATTTTCAGGTTGTGATGATTGGGGTTAAGAATTTGATTAGATCAGTTTAACAGTCTGAACTTTTAAAGTGTAATAAAATTATACGAGTCCGTAAATGTTACACACCATGGGAGTTTCATGATCATGCACTTGCAGAGGCAGCATAGCATTGATAGCATAATGTAACAGATGGGATTTCGGTCCATTTCAGATATTTGTATTGGGTATTATTTTCAAGAGATGTTTTTCTTGAAGACTATTTGATCCGGGTTTGGATCATCTAAACCATGGACTTGGGATTATATTTTCAATTCAATCAATAAGGTATCTATTGAGATTAGTAACAGGGTCTTGTATTCTATTCTAATTGGATTTATCTTGATGATAAGCCTGGTGGAATGCAGAGAACATAGAGGTAGAATAGTTGGACGTAGGATTATAATTTCAATTCAACCATTAAGGTATCTATTGAGGTCAGGGTCTTGTCTTATATTCTAATTGGATTGATCTTGATGTCAAGTCCGGTAGAATATATATAGAGAACATAGGGATAGCCAGTTGGCCTCGGGGTTTTAATTTCACTTCGATCATTAATTACTAATATAGTAAAGTGCCAAACCGGCCAAAGGTGTCCCTTAACGTCCTATCTTTGCATTTCCTTGATCCCTAGTCTGATAGAATGCATCTAAAAAAAAGATCTGATAGGACTTAAATCCATTTTTCATCCACATTGCATGAACCCAAGTTTTCTTCTTACATGAACAAGCTCTATTCCTGCGAGTGGAGATATTTTTCTTCTTGGGGAAGCAGGTTTCTCTCTCTATAGCTGAGTATCATAAAAAGACCTACAAAAATATATAAAACAATGTACCATCCCAATGAGCTTCCGACCATAAGAAAGTCAAAATCTCAATTGTACAACGTATAGAATGGAAGAGGATTTCTTTTGGAAAACATAATTCAAGTGTTGAGTGTTAGGCTTGAAATTGGAAAAAAAAAAAGGGTAAAAAGAAAGACAGAAGATTATAATATTTATACGACACTTTCATTTCTATGAGAAATTAGATGAAATATATATTTGAGAGAGTTGAACTTGATATTCTCTCAAAATTCTGAAAATGCAAAGAAGTAATGACATTTTTTTCAACTTTGGTGCATATTTACACACCTACACACTCATGCTACCCAAGTTCCAATTCAACAAACCCAAGATCGATCCATGATTGTATATGCGGACATGGAGATGCCATGCCACTTAGGTTAAAAGTTTATTGGACAAGAAGTCATGACCTTTTTTCTTTTTCTTTTTTTTTTTTTTGCAAATTAAAGAAGTAAGGACTTGACGTTCTCAATTTCTCTCTTTTGACAAAAAACAAAAAAAAAAAAAAAAAAAAAAAAAAAAAAAAAAACTGATGTTTGCGAGGTTTTTACTAGTATCACTAAATTTTCATTATTTTAGATTTGATCTCAAGCAAAGTCGAAATATGCTTGCATTAATTGATATGTGGCTGATATAAGAATCACTCCTGTGTTTTCTATCTAACGACGCCGACTTTATAACCTGTTTGCTTTGTGGATTAGTCTCTTCCCATTCTACAAGGCTCACTACCTTTTTTGTCACATTATTTGATACATGGGCGGACTTAGATGTAAATGACTTGGGGCTACCACCCCAGGTCAATTTTGAAAATACATGCTATTTGAATGGGTATTTGACATTTTTCAATATATTTAATAAACGGTCGCCTCACATCTAAATCTTGTAATCGCCCCACATTACAAATCTAAAAAGATTGAAAACAAATCATCTTTGCGCCGATCTCTTTCGACATCTTCTTTTTGGTGAGAGTATGAGATCCTCTTCGTGTTGATTTAGCTTTTCATCCCCGGTCCTCTTGTGGCCGTTTAGTCTCTCTCTCACCAAATAACTCCAAATAAAATAATCTTCCTCATCAGATGTAATATAATCATAATCACTCTATGCCTGAATGTGAACCCTTAATTTCAAAATCCTAATTTCAGACCCTAAATCTCCAAATCTTAATCCAAACACTAAGCTCTAAATCACAGAATATCTACAAGCTCGAAGATGACCAAATCTCCATTGTATCCACTTTAAACTTCAATTCATACATAAATTTAGGCCTTATGGTTCATATGTTTGGATAACTTGAATTACAGTTAAATGACATTTTTTTCTTCTTTGCTGCAAGCCCATGACCAACTATAAGGAACTATTTTTATAGCTAAGGTAAATGCAAGCAACCAAATTCCTTATATCCAAATGAAACCCCTTTTAAAATTCAAATTGGGTAAATGGGTGCTCACCACCTGAATTTGGGGGAGGTAGTGAGAAGACCCTTTAATTGGCCAGAAGAACCGAGCATGGAAAAAAATTGTGTCAATTTAAATAGATTCTTTTCATCTTGTTAATGTGAAACAAAAGTTAGCAAAGTCAAGTAAGAGTTTAGCCCCACTTAAACAAAAATCCTGAGTACGCCACTGATTTGATACATGGGTATATTCATACAAAGTGGCATGTACCATCAACCATGATCTTCTAACTTGTTCAAGTCAAACAGATAAAGCTATATATGTATATATATATTTATATATCATCCAGTCCAATGATCATAATTAGTTTCTTTAATTTAATACCACCTAAGAAGTGGTGGACTGGAGTGGCATGAGGCATGGGCTTGCTCCCAATATCTTGTGTTCGAAATTTGCCCCAAATCTGTCTAATGTGTGCTTGTGTGGGTTTAGCAGACACCACCTAAGGGATTTGTCTTGTTCGATCAAAGACCCCATGGATACCACATTAAAAAAAAAAAGAAGAGATTTTTGTATATTCCTCCCTAAGGTTTCAATGATTTGTAAATATGCTCTTATGGTTTTAATATTTATAAATAGGCCCCTACCTTTACATTTTTATACTTTTCATTTGCCAAAATCTGTATTTCTAATGAGAATGGATAACCATCGTGAGATTTGTATTGAATTTTTATAAAAATGGCAGCTTTGCCCTTACACCCATTAAATAAAAATTAGTATATTATTATTTTTAAAAATATCATTAATTTATCTCAAGTCCCAATGGTCTCTCTCAATAACTCTTTAATGCACATGAAGCCTAATAATGTATTTTGAAACCTTCATCAATCTAACAGTGGGTGGTCCATGAATTGGATTGATTATAATTACCAATTATAAGCACATACGCTGATTGTCAGTATGTCATTATGATCCATCTGAATTTTAATGAAAAAGGCCCTGTATTGATAAAAATAGATTTATGTATGGTTATTCTCTCACACTAAATATAATTATTAATGTTACAAGTTTTTGAGAAAAATAAGCCCATGCTCTTGAATTTATGCATATAGGGACAAATAGATGGACAGAAGTGTCATTTTACTTTAAAAACTTTTGGTGGTTGGAAGGCTACTGATTTTGTGGGACACGAAGGGTATTAAAATGAAAAGGTAGGGCCTATTTACAAATACTAAAATCATAGAGGCTTATTTACAATTCTACAAACTTTAGGGGTATATACAAAAAGCTTAAAAAAACTGATTGGATAGTAATGAAAAAAAGCCCAAAAAGGCCCCTATTCTAGGGAGAGTAATTTGATAGGTGTGATTTTAAAAGCAAATTGGATCTATGTATAAATGCACCACAACACCATGGATGCGTGGGCAAGGTCCAAACCTCTCTTCATCATGCGTACTCAGCCAATTAAAAGCCAATAGGTTGAAGTTTAATGGTCTACATTTACAATACCCTCGACCAACTTGTGTATTAAATAAGAATTCATAGAGAAATAACAATAGAAAAAGTTGTGGCCGTACGTATGGGTCTGTCCCATTTGCAATTGGTAGTGTGGATCATTTAATCACTTGTCTTTCTAAATACTGTTCCTTCCATGCAGGGGGGCAAATAATTAATGGTGGGTTGGAAGTTGCCCAATCACACCAATTTGGTCACTCATACAGCCAATTTATATCCTTCATCTTGCCAGGGATATGATACAAAAAGTGGTATTCAACTATTGAATGGACTTCTTACGAAGAAAACAAAGAGAGCAGTTGAAAGTACAAGAATTGAAGATAAGATTACACTACAGTATTGTATGCCCTTTTAGATAAGAGAGAGCCCTGGGAATCATCAAAGGTGGTCAGTATTGTAAACCTGAGGCTGTGGGTTTACATTATGTTGTGAATAGAAAAATATAGAGACTTCCAGGAAAGTGGGCAGGGCGAAAAGTGCTCAGTACTACTGTATCAATAAATAAATGAAAAAACCCTCCTTTTCATTGAATATGGGCTACCATTTTATTTTATTTTTTGGGTACTTTGCTTCAATCTCCAGTGTTGATGTTGTTAAGGGCCTGTTTGCTTTATATAATTGAGTATTTAATGATTGCATTTTCATAAATAATTAAAAATGAAAAATTTTAAATGAGATTGAATCAAGAAAAGATGAGAAATGAATATCCAGCTATCATCGTAATAACTTCATACTAGAATATTTAAGGTCTCATTTAGATTTCGATCTTATATCCTTCACTTCTTTAATAATCCTTCGATGGAGCTCATCTCACCGTGAGTACTCTTTATTAATCTCTTTATCTATAGCTATCTAAACTCTTTGTTTTGGATAAAATATATATGAATTGATCATTAAATAACTCTGCCAATTATTAAAGAGGTGAGGTGTGAAGGGCAGTTCTTTTTCATTAAAATATATAGGAATTCAAGGTGAAATGAGCTAACGAATAATTATTAATGAGGTGAAGGATTAAGGATGTCAGTTGACGGGTGAAGGATATACAAGGGCAGATATAGGAACTTCCCTTTCCTATCTATTGAATTAGTAAGGTGACAAATGGATATTAATTTTCCATCTTCTCTTGATTCTATTTACATAAAAGGAAAATCTCTTTATAATTGTTTGTGAAAATTCACTTTTGATCGTTAATTATTTATAACCACTCATGACATGAGATTCAATGCATTCATTTCTAATGTATTCTAATGCCAAGCAAACTGGCCTTCCATGTTGACTAAACAATTTTGATAACAAAATAGGAAAATTCCTTGAGAAATATGGTCCATTGATCGTGTGACTAATTCGATTGATGGTATTCAATATGCATACATCTAATCCATTCCCAAACAACTGGGGTACCAAAAAAAACAAAAACAAAGAAGACATCCCTACATAAAGTTGAAGGCTCTGAATATCATGTACTCCTCATAAATGGATAATATTTTATCTTCAATTAGAGAAGTGTCAAAAGTATTTGCAATTTCTTTTTAAAAATAATCATCATAATTTTTTGTGTAATACCATAATATTTTAAAAATATATATGGCATTGAAAATTATAGGTTTTCTTATTCAAAGATCTCATCCGCAACATGCTCAAGCGGTGCCACAAAATTGTCAAGGGCAAGAAGCACCGTTTATAGTAAGATAGAAAAGTTAATCGATATTGTGGGGGTCTTTTTCTCTTTTTTAACACTAATAGTTGCTTGCACACCCACACACATGCTACTAGGGTTGATCTATGATTGTTTCTATGAAAAGGAAGATGTCTCACCATTGAGTTATTAGTGTTTTGGCATTGAGGCATCAATAAAACGTAGTTAAGGTATTTTCATGAAAATATCACTTTGAAAAACTATGCAAGTAGGTCGCCTAAATAATTAAGACAAAATAGGAATATATGCAAATTTCTACACTAATTTATTTTTATTTTGTATTATTTAATTTATTATTATTTAAAATATAATTTATTTTTCCACCATTTCCACATAGTACCTATGGAAAAAGCTCAAAATGTGAACATATCCTGAAATTTTGATGCAATGATAATTTTCAGAAAAATTATTTGTGACCCTGATTTGCAGCTTTATTATATATTTGTGGACCATGATTAGTTGCCAAGGCCAATGTCCAATTGACCACCATGAATGGTGGTTGAACTGGACTTATTATCAGCAAAATAACTCTTTGTTTCTGAAGGCTTTATTATTGCCACGTTTCTCCTTCTCAGAAGATTATTTCCACATTAGTGGGGAATTGCTTGCAGCCATTGAAGAGTCTTTAGGGTACATTTCCACAATAAAAACTGATGAAATTTTCACAACCGTTTGACAGCTTGTCATTTATTTTGAGCTTTTATTATGATACTGCAGAAGAACAACTTTAAAAATAAAATTTAAGTCAGAAATAAAAGTACAGAAAAATTTATTTATAAATGATCTCATGAACACTGAAAGGGAGGGGGGACAAAAGAAAAACAAAGGTTCATGAGAAGAAAATACTCTATAAAGATAAAAAGTAGAGTGAACTTGGAGACTGGAGAATCAACTCGAATGGTCACTTTGATTTTATTTAATTGTAAAATTAATGTTTACAATAGATAAGAACTTTAAGATGATATTATATTATATAATACACCAGAGTTAGATTCTAAACCCTTTTGGTGATCCATCCTCCACTTTATGTAAGAGATGAGCCATATTTTTTCCCTTCCTTTTTATGCTTTAACAATCCACTTTATGCTATCCAATCCACGGTTTGATCCTTGGATATGCTGTTCTCTCTCTCTCTCTCTCTCTCTCTCTCTCTCTCTCATGTATAGGCTCTTTTATGGGTCTTAGCCCATGTTTGGCACCTCTATTTCCAGCCTCTACTTGTCTAAATCTCTAAAGCAGACAGAGGTTATGAAAATAAGTGCGTTTGGCACAGATTTTTATCCTCTACCCACTTTAAAGAAACAGAGGCTTTACCTCTTAAATTGAAGTGGTCCAATTCTGGTTATTTGGAATTAAGTGCATGTTTGGGAGATCTAATTTTTCCCTCTATTTCTCTATTTCTATAAAATGGATAGGGGTTTTGAAAAATAGAGTGTTTGGCACCACCTTTCAACCTCTACATATTTTAGAAAAGTAGAGGCAATGTCTCTACTTTCCACAGCCCACTTGATGAGGTAGTTGAGATATAGAGGGAAAAAAGAAGAGGCGGAGCTACAATGTTTATGTATAATCACGCTTAGTCCCCTTTTTTCAATTCTTCTCCAAATCTGAGGGGCCCAATCAAGATCTAAACTGTTGAAAATGTTCACAAGGTCAAACACGGCCATGCATCCAGATTTCTGCCGTTGAATCATCACCAATCTTGAGATATGTGCCACAAACCGTGAGCCATTTGATGTAATTTGTTATGATTTGTGGGCCCCAAACGCAAGATCAAAACCGTTGGATATGTTTGGAAGGCTCAAAATGGAGATGTAGTCAATTTTGATCACATAATACCTTGTGAATATCGAGATATGTGCAAAACAAAAACAACCATTGATGTATTATGCTCAATATTGCATTTGTCTATGAGCAATAAACTGTTTCAGTTTTTATTATTATTTAGAGGCATGTAAAATAAGATCTAAACCGTTAGTAATATTCACAATATCAAATATGACCATGAGATCAAATTTCACCCGTTGGATCATCACCAATCTCTAGATATGTGCAAAAAAGTGAGCCATCAGGTATAGTTTTGTGGATTATGCGTGCCCCAAACACAAGATCCAAACCGTGAGATCTCTTTAGAAGGCTGAACACGTCCATATGGTCAATTTTCATGGCCTAATATCTCGTGAATCTCAAGAAATATGTGGAAAAACTCTCAACCAATGATATAAAAATGTCTATTTAGCATAGGCCCTTGCACTACCAAACACCTCTTTTGATTTTAATTTCTTTTTTCTGTGGCTCTTTTTTGTATGTGTCTACATTGAATGGTCTTTAAAAAATAGACTAGTGGTCCCAAACATGGCCTTAGTCTTTAGCTAAAATAATAAAATCAGTTGTTTAACGTAACCGACTTTGGAAAGATGATCACATAAGTTAAAACTAAGCAGAAAACCGTCTGTCTGTGCTTTAACATAAGCAAATGTCATTCAGGCACGGACTTTTGAGTTTTGAGAGAAAGATAGAGATTACTTAAAAGGGGATGGCCTGAGTCTTATTTTAAGTGAAATAGCAGACTCTTTCATTTAAAGTAATAACAAGATAAACAACCCACGCACCTCTTCAATTTAGAATTCATTTGAAAGTTGGTGGAGTGACATAAGGCGTCAATTTGCTCGATCAATACATCCTATGTTTAAAACTGTGTCGGTCTAATTTATTTGGTGTGTGCTTGTGTGGATTTAGCATGGGCCATCTGGGGATAAATCCCATAGGGTCGAAGACCTCAGAGTTAACACTTAATCAAGAAAATAATAATAATAAAATAAATATAAACTTATTCAATTTGATCATTTTAAGTAGTGTAAATTTCTGGTGCTCAAGTTCAAGCTAATGGTGGAAATATTCACCCATGGGACGTTCCATCTGAAGGGCAAGTAGGAGTGGGGCTCGTCCAAAAATAAAGAGCTTCCTGAATTTAGAGGCACCGAACGTGATAAAGTCATCTGTACTCATGTAGAAATGTGCCCTCGAGAGTAACCCAATCTTGGTAAAGGGTTGAGAATTGGATATGTCCAAGAGGGATTAGTGTTAAATCATGTGACAAGTGTGCCAAGGAAAGGAATTTGATCATAGTTGGTTTGCCTCAAAATTAAAAGGGTAAAAGTCTTATTTTGTTTTATACAACCCTCTAATGCTTTTAGGATTTGTAAATAGGCTTATGTGGTTTCAGGATTTAATTACACGTCTATGTCTTTTCATTTAAATCCTTCTATGTCCCCAAAACTTGTAGCTAGGGGTGTACACGGATCGGATTGGTGTGGATTGGGCCAAATTCGTTACCAATCCGTTGCTTTCGGATTGAGGGATTTGTAATCCGTCACCAATCCGTTACTGTTGAAATCTGATTTGATCTGATCCATAGAGGAGCGGATCGGATCGGATTAATCCGTTCAATCCGTTACTGTACATTACATGGAAAAAGAAAGAAGAAAAAACCCATAAATTTTGAAGCCACTGAATTAAAGGGGCATAAGTTGAGAGCTGTATGCCTATTCTATTCATAAAGTTAGTGGTTCCTTACATTTTTTTTTTCTTATTATATATAAAATTTTAATTTATATTTAATGACAACGGATCAGATTGGATTGAAACCGCGGATTAAAGGTGAAATTCGCCATCAATCCGTTGCTAACGGATTACACAATTTTCAATCCATCACCAATCCATTGGCCTTCGGATAGAATCAAAATCTGCGGATCGGATTGACGGATTGATGGATTTTTTGTACACCCCTACTTGTAGCCTTGTAAACACTATAAGTTTTTACAGTGGCATAACACTTTTGCCCACGTCTTTATCCGTTTATGCAAAATTATCTCAAAAGCTTGGGCTCATTTTTTTAAAGCTTACAATGTTGTACATTTTGTCGAAGTCCAAAAATGAATCAAAAGATAACAACACTCAAAGATCATGCTAGCACGTGCCTCGCTTAAAGTGACATATTGTAGCGCTACCGGTTGCAATAGAAGGTAGCCAAGGGCTATCATGCTAGTATTGACGTGTGCGACCAAAGAAGTTAGTCCAGCAATATAAGGGGAAGATTCTATTTGCTACTTGAAATATAAGAATCTTAATAGGCAAGAGCATCAAGTTGGTCGAGATTAAAAAAGGAAAACAAGTTAGTGCATCTATAGGAGACAAAGTGGAAATGGGATAAAGTTAAGGAGCTCAATAATGGTTATAAACTTTTTTATAAGAAAAAGACCAATTCAAGAAATAGAGTGGGCATATTTGTAAATAAGGATTTGAAAAAGAAAACTGCGGGTGGGAAAGAGATTATGGGGCTCTAGAAAAAACCCATATATATAAATAATCCTATGCACACCCATAATGGGGCCTACCTGTTGGTCCATCTAACCAGATCATGCGCCCGCCCCCAAACCCCAACCCCCCCACTACCCCCCACCCGCAACCCAAAAAAAATTAAAAATAAAATCATATGTCCCATGGGTTTGCACCCATTCATTGTACCCTAATGGACTGGACTTTTGGGTCCTAAATGACATGTTTAGCATGATCAAATGGGGCTGATTTTTTTTAGAGAGGAGGGCCCCACCCAAATGTTCAAAACCCACTTGGTCATAGACCTAGATGGGCCCCATAACCAGGTGTGCACAGACGCTTAGTGTGCTCGGCGCGCACCTAATCACCCCCTCCCTCTCTCTTCTATAGACACGGACTGTCCATGTAAATGCTATGTGGGGCCTCTCCATTAGTTGGGAAGGTAGGAATCGAAAGATTTGGATGTGACCCAATCTATTAGATTAGCCTAGCTCTTGATCCATGCATAATTTTTGTTTTAAATTTTAATCCAATTGTCAGCTTCATTCAAATGAGTGCTGTATCTTTTTCCCGCGGGGGTTGTGGGGTAGACAGACCCCAGACATCCATCCACAAAGATGTCCCTTATGAACGATTGCAGGAAAGTATTCCTTAATATCAACACGAATGGAGTTTTCAGGTGAGCTCGTGCACAATAGCTTAGATGTGCATGGCCTATCTCAAAAGACCTCCTATGACTATTTCAAATGAATCTCACACTACCATCGTGCTTGAATGTCTTCAATCCTAGTTTTTCTTACACCGATCCTAATAGGATTGAAATAAAAGAAAATGATGCACCGTAAAACTTTAAACTTGAAAGCCACAAATCAAGGGGTTAGAAGATTTGGTTGACGTAAACTGTTGCCCACAATCCTTCAATCCCGACCTTCACATGAATTGAAGGTGCCCTACAAAGCCGAGTCCGAATCCTCTGTTTCTACGAAATAAGGAGGTATTGTTTCGTCTAATAAAAAATAACCAACGGTGTAAAATCTCCTCATTGATTTTTTTTGTTTTAAGAAAACAATTGAGAGGGTGCATTAGTTGGCATGAAATTTTACACAGTTGGCTATTTTTTATTGGAAGAATTCCTTAAAAAAGCATGTGTGCACTTGAAAGGGCTATATAAATGGTTTTTATTTGATGTGAATTTTTTACAAACTTTGATAATTACGTACGAACATATCATTTTTCTTCGGTCGAGTTCACCTATGATCCATCAATCCCTTCACACTTCCTCTCCAGAATTGCCATGACCACAATTTTAACATTCGTCCGATTGTTACACCCATTCATAAAACTAATTGGCAAAAAAGAAAAAGAAAAATGATGTTATCAATATGCTAGACTTTTGAAGGTAAAAAATGATAAGGTTTGGATCATGGGACTGACTTTTTGCACAATATAATAACTGCTAGTGAGTTTTTTCTTCCCTTCCCACTCTACGATTGCCAAACCTATACGTAGGCCCGGACCTAAGGTGCAAACTTTGCACAATGGATCATTGCCAAATATGTGAAGATAGAGATTGACTGATTGAGAGAGGGAGAGGAGAGATGCAGAGAGGGCCGGTGACCCACCACGTTAGAATCACATGCAATCTCTCGACAGTCGCTGTCTCTGAATTGACATTTGACACATCCTTTTCATGTGTTTTGGAAACATTAGATAATCAATCAGCCTGGACTCTGGACTCTAGATCCCGTAAGCTGCTATTACATTGGGCTGGAGCTCTATCATGCTGTCCACGTGGAGATAATCCCAACGGTCTAAGATGAATCCCATTCCTTACACTGACATATCACTTTAATTGGAGTAGGTCCAACTATAAAATTGACAGTGTTAATCTCCTGCTGAATTAGAATGTGGGACTCACTCCTGTTGAATTGAAATTCGAAGGTATATCATTGGAGGCAATGACATTCACTTTTAATAGTTCGGATTACTATTGTGCGGCCCCATGGTAGAGGAGAACAAGTTGACATGGTAAAGCATTTTTTATTCATGGAATTTCTTGTTAGCTCCCTCGAACAACTGGAGTGGGGCCTCTCCTTTCGAATCTTCCTTGTGTGGAGACTCTCGTGTTGGCAATAGGATAATCACCAACTGCCAACTGTGGTCTCTCCTTTCCAATCTTCCTTGTATGGAGATTCTTGTGTTAACGACAGGCTAAACGCTCTCCCTCTCTCGCTCGCTCTCTCTGTCACGTCCCCCAAAATAAGAATTAGGGAAAAACGTGAAAAATAAATAAATTTCAAATTCCTGTGTTTAATACAACACAAGCTTCCAAAAGTGGACCCACAAAATTTTTTTTTTCAATATGTGGTGAGTCAAAATAAATTTCATTAAATGCAGTGGAAGCTTTATTCAATTGGTAATCAATGTTTATAATGAAACCCAACACAAAAATCAAATAAACATTAATAGTTAAAATTGCATAAATATAAAATTTCTAAAAGAGGTCTCAACACTAAAAGAAAGTTCATTAATATAATTCTAAGATGACGTTCTCTCTTGTGCTGGTTCAGACGGCTCCAAAGCCATCTCCGGCATCCCACTCGGGTTCAACAGTTGGCTCAAACGTTTGAAACGCTTGATCCTCCTCCGTCTCCTGGGTAAAGTAGGGCTCGCTACCTATGCACCAAATATAACAAGGTAAATAGCAAGAACATAATCATAATTCAAAATTTAACACGATAACGAGAAGAATATAGACAAGTGTGATCATAATGAAACAATGACAGAGATAATAATGAGAAAGAACGTAAAACAAAAGGCTAACGATACAAAGGGAGCAATATAGAATCACACGGTGACAAGTGTCCCCGTTGTGGGTGGTCAGCCCTAAATAAATCGGGAAAGCCCGTCCATAACGCCGGTGGTCATAAACCGACCAAAATAAAATCAGGATAACCTGTGCATAAACAAAGCGGATTATAAGTGATCCGATCACATCGGTGATCAACCGTCCATATATCGATCTGCAGTCGTCCATAAATGACCCACATAAACACATACACATATATTCATAATAGACCTGATTAATAATGCTCCGAAACAAGGATCCTAAGTCATATTCAAATAACCATTCATGTATGCAAACCCGAAGGTCAAAGAATAACCACAAACAAATCCTAAGGTCAAACATGAGGTATCGTACCCAATAACCACAAGAATCTCTAATTGACAAAAGATCAACTCATCATTTCTCCATCAATGGTGCATAGACCCAATTAAGGGTTTTCCAATAGGGACGGGTTGAGCTAGAATCCATCAGGATTTCCCCGAAGTTATATGGAGCACTAAACCCCCATGTTAGTAAGATACCGTATGCCCAGACGGTATTTACCCAGGTCCAATTATTCAAATAATAAGGTACAAATATATAATTTTAACACCTTAAAACCCAAAGATATCATTTAATATTAATTTACAAATAATAATGATGATACCAATCTTAGTTTATAATTTTTAGAAAACCAAGGACTCTATCAAAATATTTTCCACATTCAAAATAGTCAAAGGATCTAATTTGGATTTGTAAAACCACCCAAGCCCTTATTCCTAATTTTTAGAACATCATGGTATTAAAACTAACTTCACATAACACTGTGTAATGTTACAGGTCCTTCACCTGTTGTTAAAACTTTTCCCAGTCAACACCCCCACACCTTTCTTTCCTTCAATCCTACTCAAGTTAAGTCACCAGGTCACCAGGTCATCCCTTAACCAGGTTACCAGGTCATCCATTATCCACTTTTTATCCTTTCACATGGCATGTCAACACCACCTGTCATCACCACCTTCTCCCCTTTTGTTTTGCACATCAGAACCGACTTAACCATTCAACACAGAATGGAATTCGGTGATGGGTGAAGCCACGCCAAAAGCATCATGATCATCTAGAAAGTGGGCCCCACCATTTCCATTCCTAAGATCTCCTTCAAGAACATGGTCGCCCAACCATGTACTGCCCAAGGATTGGACATGATCATGGATAAGATCATCAAGTGGGTCCCACAACCTGATTAATGCCCAAACTAGTTTTTCCTTCATTCACGCCCTCTTTGATCAACCCAATGGATGGTAGGCCAAACAGGGCCCACCTCGCACGGATCTGCCATCTGTAGGGTCGCCCGTGGGTCCTCCTTCGGATCCACGGATCAGATCGATCATCGGGTGGCCCACCTGGGTCCCATGGTCAAAAACACGGACAGTCCCAAACTGCCTGCATCACCCTGTTATGGATACATTGCCTGTGGTTCTGCTGACCCTCAAGGTCACTCAAAAGCGTGGTCTCACATTCCTAAACGCAAGCAGAAAACGAAAAAGGGGGTTTTTATTTTATTTTTTTTTTGTTTTAATTTTTTTTTCTCAAAATAAAAGTGTTGCGGCAATAACCATTTGCAACATAAACAGAAACATCAACAAGAGGGATCATCTCAAATCTCCAATCTCATTGCAAAACAAAATCGCATTATAACATTATTATGAGAAAAGGCATAAAAGGGTTTCTACATGCAGTGACATGCCAATCAAGGAAAAACAAATATTAAATTTATAATTCATGATTAGGTACTTGCCTTTTACCGGGGTTGAAGAAAAATACACAGATCCTAACCAATACCCAAACCGCGATTCCCACAGTGCTTGAGAATAATCCTACCACCGATCTGACAAAGAATATGGGAAAGGAATGCTCAGATGAACAGATCTATGGTATTCCTACCCAAAACCTAACATTGGAAAGAATAGGAAGATAACCTAAAAATATAGATCTACTCCTAATGATTTGAGGAGAGGGTTACCTGAGATAAGAAGATTGAACGAAGAATGCTGGTATCCTCTGATCTTGATTCTGATGGCTGGATCCTAAAGCTGGTATGGCTTGGGAAGTTGAAAGAGGAAGAAGACGAAGATAACCGGAAGGAGTTGCAGAGATTAGTGGGGAGAGATAAGAAGGGTTTCGTTAAAAAAGGGATTAGGTTAAAAAGAATACTACTGGGCTTAAGTCATTGGGTCAAACTACGGGTCAGGCCATCTACCCATTAACCCAACTCATCAATCTATGCATCTAATCTAACGTGTGCCCCACTTAATCCTACCCACTTAAATAACTAAAATACATTCAATTAAAATAATAATAATATCTAATTAAAATATAATAAAATAATAAATATGTGGGACCGGGATCTTACATTCTCCCCCCCTTAGGACATTTGGTCCTACAAATACACTCATACCTCTGGGAGAAGATGTGGGTAAAGCTTCTTCACTTGATCCCGGAGTTCCCAAGTGGCTTCTCGAGGACTGTGGTGCTCCCACTGGACTTTCACCCAATGTATTGTCCGAGTCCTAAGAACTTGCTCCTTCGTGTCGATAATCTGAGAAGGTCGTTCAACATAGGTAACATCTGGCTGCAATTCCAATGGCTCATACTGCAACACGTGAGATGGGTCTGCGATATACTTCTTCAACATCGAGACATGAAAGACATTATGTACTGCTGACAACGCTGCTGGTAAGGCCAATCTGTAAGCAACTTCTCCAATCCTTTCCAAGATCTCGAATGGACCAATATATCTCCGAGATAACTTCCCCTTCTGCCCAAATCTCAATGTGCCCCGCGTTGGTGAAACCTTTAGAAATACATGCTCACCACTCTCGAATTGAAGATCTCTCATCTTCGGGTCTGCATAACTCTTTTGTCGGCTTCTAGCAATTTTCAACCGATCATGGATTTGCTTCACTTTCTCACTGGTATCACTAACAATAGATGGACCATGAAAACTCCTAACACCTATCTCCTCCCAACAGATTGGGGTCCTGCATCGACGTCCATACAATGCCTCAAATGGTGCCATACCGATACTGGAATGATAGCTATTATTATATGCAAACTCACATAATGGGAGACTTTTCTGCCAGTCCTTCCCAAAATCAAGGACGCAAGCTCGCAACATATCTTCTAGTGTCTGATTAGTCCTTTCAGTTTGACCGTCAGTCTGAGGATGATATGTTGTACTGAAATTTAATGTGGTGCCCAAAGCTTCCTGCAATTCTGTCCAAAATCTACCCAAGAATCTAGGATCTCTGTCTGATACAATCGATAAGGGAACACCATGAATTGTGACAACTTTCTCCATATACATTCTAGCTAACTCATCTCGAGGTGTTTTCATATTCATTGGTAAGAAATGAGCTACTTTTGTCAACCTGTCCACTATCACCCAGATACTATCTTTATTATGCATCGATGGCAATCCAGAGATAAAATCCATCGTTATGTGTTCCCATTTCCAGTCGGGCACTTCCAATTGTTTTAAAAGTCCTGGGGGTTGCTTCCGTTCTGCCTTTACTTGTTGACACACTAAGCACCGTGCTGTAAATCCTGCAACTTCTTTCTTCATATTATTCCACCAATAATGATTACGCAGGTTCTAGTACATCTTTGTACTACCCGGATGAATAGTATAACGGGAATGATGTGCCTCTGTCATGATCTCATTTTTCAGTTCTTCTATATTTGGCACACATAACCGGTCTTGAAAGTACAACACACCTTCCACTATTATGAAGTCTGGTCTGCTGTCAATCTGTTCAATCACTCGAGCTAGCTCTGGATCCTCTGACTGCTTGCTTTTGATCCTGCTCAAGATCTCTGGTTCCAAGACAAACATGTTAGCTAACATAATCTTGTCATCAATTGGCTGCAAGGATACTCCCAAATCGAGAAAAATTTCTGCCCAAGACCATTCTGCCCTCAAGCATGCATTAGTTGCTACCCTTCGACTCAAAGCATCGGCCACTACATTGGCTTTTCCGGGATGATATTTGATTGGAAAATCAAAATCTCTCATATATTCCATCCACCGGGTTTGTCTCATGTTCAATTCAGGCTGGGTAAACAAATATTGAAGACTTTTATGGTCTGAATGAATTTCAAACTTCTCACCGTATAGATAGTGACGCCACATCTTCAATGCCATGACCACTGCTGCAAGTTCCAAATCATGAGTGGCATACTTTTTCTCATGCTCTTTCAATTGTCTAGAGCCATAAGCCACTACTTTCCCATCTTACATAAGTACACACCCCAATCCAACTTTTGAGGCATCCGTGTAAATAACAAATCTACCATTCTCCGTAGGCAATGTGAGCACTGGAGCTGTAGTCAACCTATTCTTTAACTCTTGAAAACTGGCTTCACATTCGTCAGTCCACAAGAAAGGTACATCTTTCCGTGTTAATCTGGTCAAAGGAGCAGCAATGGATGAAAATCCTCTCACAAATCTCCTATAGTAACCTGCTAAACCCAAGAAACTACGAATCTCTGTTACTGACATCGGTCTCTGCCACTTGACCACTGCATCAATTTTTCCTGGATCTACCGCCAATCCTTCCTTGCTGATAATGTGACCCAAGAAAATTACTTGCTTAAGCCAAAATTCGCACTTACTCAACTTGGCATAGAGTTGATGATCTCTCAAAGTCTGCAATGCTGACCTCAAATGCTGCTCGTGGTCTTCTTGAGACTGAGAATAAACTAACACATCATCTATAAAAACAACGATGAACTGGTCAAGAAATGGAGCGAATATCTTATTCATCAAGGCCATAAATACTCCTGGAGCATTGGTTAACCCAAATGGCATTACCAAAAACTCGTAGTGGCCATATCTCGTCCTGAATGCTGTCTTCTGAATGTCCTGATCTCGAACTCTGAGCTGGTGATATCTTGATCTCAAGTCTATCTTTGAGAAATATCCAGCTCCCTGAAGCTGATCAAACAATTCATCGATCCTTGGGAGAGGGTATTTGTTCTTGATTGTGACATGATTGAGTTGCCGATAATCTATGCACATCCTCATAGAACCATCCTTCTTCTTCACAAATAGAACCGGCGCACCCCAAGGTGATACACTTGGTCTCACAAATCCCTTGTCCAACAAATCTTGCAATTGAGTTTTCAACTCTCTGAGTTCTGCTGGAGCCATTCTATATGGAGCTTTAGAAATCGCAGCTGTCCCTGGCACCAATTCAATAGAAAAATCTATCTCCCTGACTGGAGGTAAGCCTGGAATTTCATCCGGGAAAACATCCGGGAACTCACAAACCACTGGAATATCCTCCACCCCTTTGGATTGTTTATCCTCCGTGATAAACGCCAAATATCCTTCGCATCCAGATTTCAACAATCTTTGTGCTTTCAATGCCGAAATTCGGCATGTCTGAATTGGTCTCCTTCGTCCAACAAATTCAATAGTGTCCGAATGCAATGACAACTTGATGGTTTTATTAAAAAAGTCCATCACTGCTCTATAGGTCGCTAGCCAGTCCATACCAAGTATGACATCGAAATCCTTCATTGTTAAAAGAATTAGGTCTGCAGGTAAGATGAAATCCCCAACTTGAACTCGGGTACTCGGAAAATATTGGTGGCAACGAACCTGCTTGCCCACTGGGGTACCCACTACTAAAGCAACATCTAATCTCACTACAGTCTCATGGATATGTCTAGCAAAATCATGGGAAACAAATGAATGTGTAGAGCCAGGGTCAAATATGGCCTTAGCTTCTACCTCGGAGATCAGAATAATACCTTCCACAACTTCTGCAGAAGCATCTGCATCCTCATGTGTAACTGCATATACTCTGCCCATCTGCGGAGCTTGGTTCTGCTGCCCTTGCACTGGCCTAGGTGCTCTTGGTTGACCAACTCGCTGCTGCTGCCTCTGTTGTTGGAATTGCCTCTGCTGACCTTGGGCTTGTCTCTGCTGCTGTGGCGCTACACCCCTATATTGCTGGTACTGAGGAGCTGGTGCTCGGTACTGTTGCTGTGGTGCCCGAGGAATCTGTTGACCTGCCTGTTGTGGTCCCTGCAGAGGTGCTGTCCTCCAAATCTGCTGCGTAGGAGCACGAGAGGCCGCCATCTGGGATTTTGGCAACTGACTACCACCGTTGGGACAATCGCGAACTTGATGTCCAAGCTGCCCACAATGAAAACATGCCCCGGTCTCCTTGTAGCATTGCTCAGTAGGGTGATTCTTTCCACACCGTCTACATAGCTGTTTCTGACCCACCGAGGGTTGACCTTGAAATTTCGGTTTCTTTGGGTTGCCCTGACTAGAAGATTGCTTCAACTGATGTTGCTGATATTTGGCTTGTCGTTCTACTGCCTTCTTCTTTAGTGCACCCTCAGCCCAATATGCACTTTTTACGGTCTCCTGGAACGTCGGGCGTTGATTATCTCCAATCATCATGTAGATATCAGCTGATAACCCATCAAGAAAACGCCTGATTTTCTCTTCCTCCGGAACTACTAGTGTGGGTGCATACTTAGCCAATCTTGTGAACTGCTGTTCATACTGTTGCACTGACATGTCACCTTGCACTAAGTTCTGAAAATCTCTCTTCCATTGGTCTTTGACATATTTGGGGATAAACTTATCCATAAACTCCTTGGTGAAAATTTCCCATGCATTTTCTTCAACCACTGCCTCTGCTTGCACTACTGCCTTCACTGAGTTCCACCATTGGAGAGCTATCCCTCTGAACATGTAAGCTGCCAAATTAACTCGCTGCCTCTGAGTGCATCGGAAGACTGCAAAAATCTGCTCCATCTGTTCTATAAAATCATCTGCTATCATGGGGTCCTCGGACCCGTGAAACTCAGGAGGAACCCTCTTCCGGAATTTCTCATAGAGGTCATTTGGATCAACTTCCCTGGGAGGCATGACCACCTGCACTGGCTGAGCTGCTCTGTCAGTCAAGGCTAAAATCTGAGCCTGGAATGCTGCTCTATCCCTGTCTGCTTGTGCTCTCTCAGCAGCTCGTTCTTCCCTTTCCCGTTGTTTCTCTGCAGCCCGTTCAGCCTCAGCTGCTTTTTGTTGATCATGTTGTGTAGTCTGGGATTGGATAAAAGCTTGCAAGAGTTGGTTGAAACGATCATCTGGATTATTCGATCCATTCCCAGGTTCCTTGTAATGAGATCTGGTTGTACGATGTGCCATGACCTACAATAAAATAATAATGGTTCAGTTCCTACAAAACAAGCTAACAAGCAATTCTATAGACTTTACAGTTAACACATAAAGCCTATCTAACGGAAATCGGAATCCTCACCACGTTCTATTGTTTCTATCCATTTTAATATCCGAGAATCGTGCTGGGCTCTGATACCAACTGTCACGTCCCCCAAAATAAGAATTAGGGAAAAACGTGAAAAATAAATAAATTTCAAATTCCTGTGTTTAATACAACACAAGCTTCCAAAAGTGGACCCACAAAATTTTTTTTTTCAATATGTGGTGAGTCAAAATAAATTTCATTAAATGCAGTGGAAGCTTTATTCAATTGGTAATCAATGTTTATAATGAAACCCAACACAAAAATCAAATAAACATTAATAGTTAAAATTGCATAAATATAAAATTTCTAAAAGAGGTCTCAACACTAAAAGAAAGTTCATTAATATAATTCTAAGATGACGTTCTCTCTTGTGCTGGTTCAGACGGCTCCAAAGCCATCTCCGGCATCCCACTCGGGTTCAACAGTTGGCTCAAACGTTTGAAACGCTTGATCCTCCTCCGTCTCCTGGGTAAAGTAGGGCTCGCTACCTATGCACCAAATATAACAAGGTAAATAGCAAGAACATAATCATAATTCAAAATTTAACACGATAACGAGAAGAATATAGACAAGTGTGATCATAATGAAACAATGACAGAGATAATAATGAGAAAGAACGTAAAACAAAAGGCTAACGATACAAAGGGAGCAATATAGAATCACACGGTGACAAGTGTCCTCGTTGTGGGTGGTCAGCCCTAAATAAATCGGGAAAGCCCGTCCATAACGCCGGTGGTCATAAACCGACCAAAATAAAATCAGGATAACCTGTGCATAAACAAAGCGGATTATAAGTGATCCGATCACATCGGTGATCAACCGTCCATATATCGATCTGCAGTCGTCCATAAATGACCCACATAAACACATACACATATATTCATAATAGACCTGATTAATAATGCTCCGAAACAAGGATCCTAAGTCATATTCAAATAACCATTCATGTATGCAAACCCGAAGGTCAAAGAATAACCACAAACAAATCCTAAGGTCAAACATGAGGTATCGTACCCAATAACCACAAGAATCTCTAATTGACAAAAGATCAACTCATCATTTCTCCATCAATGGTGCATAGACCCAATTAAGGGTTTTCCAATAGGGACGGGTTGAGCTAGAATCCATCAGGATTTCCCCGAAGTTATATGGAGCACTAAACCCCCATGTTAGTAAGATACCGTATGCCCAGACGGTATTTACCCAGGTCCAATTATTCAAATAATAAGGTACAAATATATAATTTTAACACCTTAAAACCCAAAGATATCATTTAATATTAATTTACAAATAATAATGATGATACCAATCTTAGTTTATAATTTTTAGAAAACCCAAGGACTCTATCAAAATATTTTCCACATTCAAAATAGTCAAAGGATCTAATTTGGATTTGTAAAACCACCCAAGCCCTTATTCCTAATTTTTAGAACATCATGGTATTAAAACTAACTTCACATAACACTGTGTAATGTTACAGGTCCTTCACCTGTTGTTAAAACTTTTCCCAGTCAACACCCCCACACCTTTCTTTCCTTCAATCCTACTCAAGTTAAGTCACCAGGTCACCAGGTCACCAGGTCATCCCTTAACCAGGTTACCAGGTCATCCATTATCCACTTTTTATCCTTTCACATGGCATGTCAACACCACCTGTCATCACCACCTTCTCCCCTTTTGTTTTGCACATCAGAACCGACTTAACCATTCAACACAGAATGGAATTCGGTGATGGGTGAAGCCACGCCAAAAGCATCATGATCATCTAGAAAGTGGGCCCCACCATTTCCATTCCTAAGATCTCCTTCAAGAACATGGTCGCCCAACCATGTACTGCCCAAGGATTGGACATGATCATGGATAAGATCATCAAGTGGGTCCCACAACCTGATTAATGCCCAAACTAGTTTTTCCTTCATTCACGCCCTCTTTGATCAACCCAATGGATGGTAGGCCAAACAGGGCCCACCTCGCACGGATCTGCCATCTGTAGGGTCGCCCGTGGGTCCTCCTTCGGATCCACGGATCAGATCGATCATCGGGTGGCCCACCTGGGTCCCATGGTAAAAAACACGGACAGTCCCAAACTGCCTGCATTACCCTGTCATGGATACATTGCCTGTGGTTCTGCTGACCCTCAAGGTCACTCAAAAGCGTGGTCTCACATTCCTAAACGCAAGCAGAAAACGAAAAAGGGGGTTTTTATTTTATTTTATTTTGTTTTAATTTTTTTTTCTCAAAATAAAAGTGTTGCGGCAATAACCATTTGCAACATAAACAGAAACATCAACAAGAGGGATCATCTCAAATCTCCAATCTCATTGCAAAACAAAATCGCATTATAACATTATTATAAGAAAAGGCATAAAAGGGTTTCTACATGCAGTGACATGCCAATCAAGGAAAAACAAATATTAAATTTATAATTCATGATTAGGTACTTGCCTTTTACCGGGGTTGAAGAAAAATACACAGATCCTAACCAATACCCAAACCGTGATTCCCACAGTGCTTGAGAATAATCCTACCACCGATCTGACAAAGAATATGGGAAAGGAATGCTCAGATGAACAGATCTATGGTATTCCTACCCAAAACCTAACATTGGAAAGTATAGGAAGATAACCTAAAAATATAGATCTACTCCTAATGATTTGAGGAGAGGGTTACCTGAGATAAGAAGATTGAACGAAGAATGCTGGTATCCTCTGATCTTGATTCTGATGGCTGGATCCTAAAGCTGGTATGGCTTGGGAAGTTGAAAGAGGAAGAAGACGAAGATAACCGGAAGGAGTTGCAGAGATTAGTGGGGAGAGATAAGAAGGGTTTCGTTAAAAAAGGGATTAGGTTAAAAAGAATACTACTGGGCTTAAGTCATTTGGTCAAACTACGGGTCAGGCCATCTACCCATTAACCCAACTCATCAATCTATGCATCTAATCTAACGTGTGCCCCACTTAATCCTACCCACTTAAATAACTAAAATACATTCAATTAAAATAATAATAATATCTAATTAAAATATAATAAAATAATAAATATGTGGGACCGGGATCTTACACACTCTCTCTCTCTCTGAGGAGTGAGAAAATAAGGCATTTCCTGTTACACACTATGCAGTTTCATTCACTTTATTTATGCAAAAAGAAAATAGTAAAAGGTGATATTGTCAAAATTAATCATCCTAATCTAAATCGATAGTTGACATCATTTCATTTTGTGTAATAAAACCGTGGCACCACATTTCCAACGTCATCGATCTTCAGCAGGTTGATATTGTCAGCAGACAATTATTTGAGTGAAAGTAATGAGCAGATTTGCACATCCGGAGACTAATTTTGTATTAAGACCTTTGGACTATTGACTGGTGATGGGCTTGAATCGGATTAGAGCAGAATAGCTGTCAGATTGAATCATTAAAAATGGTGTGGACCACAACCCAAATGAGGCCACAGTTGAAAAAAAAAAAAAAAACTAGAAATCCTTATGAGGTCCTCTGCCACTTAACTTTTTCACAAAATGAGAGGTACGGTGTTAGAGGCCTTATAAGAATACAACTTAGTCATTTTAGAAAAGTATCATGAAAAACAGGCATATGAGCAGCAAGCACATGAGAGAAAGACAGACATCAAGAAAATATATCCACGATGAACCCCTGGCTCTTGTCCTGTATATATCATTTTAAAAATATGTACATGGGCCTAAGGGTGACACCCCTAAAAAAAAAAGACGATATGTAAATATTTTGAGGAATAATAGAAAAATATAATCTTTTATTTATTTATTTATTTATCTAAAAGCAGATTTTCAGCCACTGTAAATAAGACAATGCGGTGGTTTTTATGGCTCAACACATCCTTCTCTTAGGACAGACCAGACTACATATCAAACCCACAAAGCATGTGGGTTTTTATCCTCAGTGTTGTTAGTTAGGTGCCAATGACAGTGCCCTTCACAAGGGAGGGACTACTGGTACTATGGCCTGGATGTTGGTTCATTGAAACATGAAAGGGACTCTCACGATTTCTGTGATGGTTTGCTATCCATACCTAGTTATAAACATGGAGACCAAGGAACAGGTATTGCCCACCTTGCTTGCATTTTAGCTTCCATTACATTTTCATTAAAACCCCATGTGGGTGGGCCCCAGCACCCATGATCCTTGTTTGGTGACATGTTACAGTCTTACAGATGCTACAGTTTTGATGTATTTATGTTGGTTCTCTATAAAAGGGGAAGTTCAGACTTGCATCTTTTTATCCTTGAGTTTACCATTGGTTGAACCATCTCTTTCTGTCACTGTATATCTATATATGTTAATGTTATAAAGAAAAGCATTAACGGCAGCAAGGCAGTTGAGACTGGGAAGTTGCATTTGCACTGCTTTTCCTATGGATAATTCTCTTCTCTTACAAAGTGTAACAAGTATAATAGATATTTTAAAAATCTCAATATTTTGAAAAGTTTTGTCCTGCACAACTAGATAATTCCTTCCGGACAACTCACTTAATTATATAAAATATAGGTTTTTACAATATTGTTAATTTATTTTTTTACTCTATCTGAATTTTAGTTATTTTTATTTACGACATTTTTCCAAATATAATCCAAGAAATGTGGCAAAAGCCCCATAAATCCGAAAATTTTCATGAGTTGGAAAACTTTCTTGAGAACAAGACCACACACTCAAGACACTGTCCATTTCCACCATACGAGAGGCCTGGCATCTCTAGTCTACCAGCGTCGTTTACCTACACCTGACAACCATAAAAAGATTCAAGATGGAAAATACATGTATACTTTGTGGTCAATGACAAATGCCAGATGCTAGGAGATCTAGAAGAAGCTATATGACAGAAGCTGCATATGCTAGGATAAGAATTTCAGAAGATTGGGAGAGCTCTGTAGTATGCATCAAATTTCCATGTAGTCCGTTAAAACACTTGGTACATTCTTTATCAGCATGGTCCACCACTGATTGGGCCAAAGTAACATGGATCGGTCATTGGTGGTACCAACATAAAGGAACTCATCAGCAATTCCCCAGCCATGTGATTGTGTCATAAAAATCACCACCACATATACAAGCAGAATTTTTGGACGTCCATAAGTTCATGCTATTTTGTGATTAAAAATGGTAGTACTGCTATTTCCTTAATTAAGATACAATTCCAAAAGTCATTTTTGTTTCATGGTAGACACGATAAATTGTTGAGTCCCCATAATATGGCTCAAAATAAGGTTAAGTGAAAAAGTAGAATTCATTAAGCCCACCCTAGGCTTCAATAACAATGGATTATGATGAGATTCAAATGTTACATATCTTTCTATTTTCTGCAAATTTCTTTCAAATGGATGTTTAAAACAAAATATAGTCAAGTGGCTCAATTCAACACAAGGTAGTTCATCAGTCATCATGACAGAAAAATAATATTTTGACACACAACTGAAGAATCACATTTACTCACTGAAGATGACACATGGATCAATAGCAAAAGGAATCAGTACCTGATCTCATAGATCAAAAAAATATTTTATATTTATACCTGTATGAAAAATCATAATTGAAAACAATGATCTACACACCAGCTACCATTTAAAAAAAAAAAAACAAAGAGAAAAAAGACCCAACAAATTAAGTTACAGAAAAATATTGACTACGTGAATATATAATTAAAAACCGATCATGTTTCTTGAAAACAATGTTCGCCAAATGTGTTGCATTTCTTCTTTTGGTGTGAAGGCAAGTAAATTTCCAGATAAAATCTTGTCATGTTTGACTTCTCCAATGATTTTTACATTGATTAATGTAGAAGCCCAATATTTCCTTGTTCAGTCAACAGAGGCTCGGATAGAAATCTGCTGACTTCTTTAAGGTCATAAAATCTTCAATATTCTTTCCAAACCTTGCCTCCATTTCACCCTCTTCCATTTTCATTTCAGTGTTGCAGCCCCACACATGAATTGCAAGTTGTCGACACTTTGGAGAAGGCAGCCTCAAATATGTATTATACCAGTTGATGACATCACTTTTCTCAATGTGTTTGAGCTCCTCTGCTTCCAACTTTGACATATCAAATAAATACCTGATGGTCAGACAAAATCAACAAATTAATCTTAGCGTGCTCCAAGTCAGGAGTAAAATGAGTGAATTCTTTTGATCGGCATATCAAAGTTGTGATTTTTTTCATTGGTAATTATGATTTTGGCAAACATGGTAACGTGTTTCACGTACGTTAACATTTTTTTTTTTTGGCTATGATAAATACTCACACACCCTCACACAAGTCCCACGCCATCAACACTAAAGCTAAGGAACTATCCTTAGTTGTTTGTGTTATACCAAACCAAAGTCGTGACAAAGAAATGAAATGACAGGCTAAGAAAATACATGCATCACAGAACATTTACCATTCCAGAACCCTAGACGAAAAAAAAGTCAGTAGATTGGCGGAAGGATGAATGTTGAGACATGAAGGGACATCCTTCTAGCAGAAATTACAGTTATGTCCACCTTTTGAATCTATACAGTTCATCTAGAGGGATCAGAGAAGAAAAGATGAACCCTAAACTCTTCCCATCATAGAATCTTAGCCATGCAATTAATGGAATTGTTTCCAGTTCAGTGAGGACCAATGGGCCAAACAACACCAATGCTCCGGCACCGATCTAACAGTTACAAATATCAGTTGATCCTAGATCATAGAATCATGGGGCCTACTAGATACATGTTTGAATTTGGAATCCATTATAAAAAATGGCGATGTTTCCTTCCAAATAAGAAAGAACATCAGATAAAAACAGTAGGGTTGAGGGCTGCTGAGACCATTATACTACCTTCTCATAAAGTGGTGGAATTGTGCATATAGATAAGCATTTTCCTGTCAGTCTCAGCAGGTATTAACTTTGATGTGCCAATAAGCTTTTTCTGAAGGACAAACTAGCCAAGTGGAAGGAAAGTTCTAGTCCTTATAAAATCAATAAAAATACCAATTATTTTGGTTTCGAACCAACAAGGAATCCCAAACACAACCTAAAGAAGTTAAGATCATTATCTTTTATCAGTTGACAGATTGATATTATATTCCTCAGGCACAAGGCATCAAAGTGCACACAATCTGCATAATAAATTCACAATATATAAAGGAAAGGAGAAAAAGGGAGAAACTCAGTACCTCTTATCCACTATTTGACTCCAATGGTGATTGGTTTCATATGTAAGCGATGGGTCCTTTTCCAATTTCTTCTCAATCAACCCATTTCGATAATTTTCAAATGATTTATCATCAATTCCATCCTGTAATGACCAGAGATTTTTCAGACACTCATCACATCAAGATTAATAAATGATATTTAATTTGTCCGGTGGGTTATTGTTGAGAAACCTGCCAAACCAAAACTGCAGGCAACCCTTTCTGACTTCTGAGTTGAAGTCTTCCAAACCTGGTTGAGTTTTCAGCAGAAAGATATTTCCTATAATAATAATAATAATAATAATTATTATTATTCTTATTCTTATTCTTATTATTATTATTATTTTCTTTTTTAACCTTTCTTTTTGCATATGCCCCCCTCAAGTCTTCTTTTTTACAGAGTGGCCCCTTCAAAAAATAAAAAATAAAAATCCTGGGTTTTCCACTGGTCCCAGCTCAGTTCTGGGGTCAGATCTCTCATGGACAAGAGTCAAAATATCCACAGCTAACAGGTGATACCACCTACCAACTGGTGAAGTTGCATGTTGTGCATTAACTTCATTTTGTTTTCAACTGTCTAATTAAATGCTATATATCAATGATCGAAGCATCCATTTGTCGTGCTACAGACTCTATGCTAATGAGCAACAGCATTTTTTATTGGGTCCCAGCCAATTCTGGGTCCACCAATTAAACAGTGTCTAACACAAATCAGCATCTATCTATCAATGATCAAACCATCCATTTGTTATAATACAAACCCTATGCTAATGAGTAATGAGCAACAATATTTTTTATTGGGTCCCAGCCAATCCAGGGTCCACCAATTAAACAGTGTCTAACAAAAATTAGCATAAATAAATGATACAGTGACAGGTGAAGTTATATGGGGAAGCATAAAGTTATATTTGTTTTCAACTGTCTTTGCATGTAATACATCAATGATCAGAATCACATTGGTGATGATTTTTTGGGATCAAGGCCTGCAGGGGACCACAGAGATTACTAACCACACAACCACTTTGTATTTGGTTTCCATGGGGCAAGAAAGCACCAAGGAACATGATGTGCAACTCTTGCAAAATGACTTCCTATTAGATACCCTTTTAAAACAGAGCAATAACAGACCACCTAGGTCAGTAGAGTCAAGTATTCAAGTCTGATATCAAAGACAGTATAATCTTTGTGACATCTATATCCGTATTTGATCACCGCCTACTAAACTTGACAAATCATGGGCGAGGTGATTGCTTTAACCCATACAAAGTCTTCTTCAGTTGACATATCTTTACTACGAAGCCAGGTGGACCGATTTGATACTACAACCAAGATAAGTTTGCTGCTAAATTCAGCATCACTTTAACAGCGCTTAATGATGCAGGCCAGACCCATGATCAGCCCACAAGCCCAATGGGTCCAGCCAATTTACTCTGAGAATCTAAATTAATTAAGAATTTGGAGTTAATTAAGAGTATGTAGGAGTTTTATTTGATTTGAATTGTTTAAGCAAATTTCTAATTTTAAGAAAGGGTTTGGGAGAGAAAGTAGGATGTGTGGCTGGAATGGGAATTCCATATTAGGAAGGAATGTCCCATCCCAATCTATAAATATGTATCATTATTCAATAAACAATGGGTTTGCTTATGTTTGTGAGTGTTTCTCCTCGAGTTAAGAGCACTCGTGTGTACTGAATCTCAAGAGGGATTCAGCCAACCCCCATTGTGGAGTTGGTCCTCGCTTGGAATCTGTCCAAGATTCAGCAAACCCCCTCGTCGAGTTTGTCTACGTTCCTACCACATTCATTCACCGATCCGGGGCTCAGATATACATGTAGGCATACGTTCTGATGACAACTGAGTTTTAAAGCATGAAGGTAAGTGAAACAATGGTAAGAAACACAATTCTGGATTTAATGAAATCTAACACACGACCTTGTACCTTTATGTAGTGGAATGGGGAGGTCAAGATCAGAAGGATTACCTGACTAGTGAGGGTCCAAATTTAAATTTGACTGAGGTTCTACTTCAGGGCTTCAGCTGATGATGGCCCAGATGAGAACAATGGTCTAGTCTTCTCTGTTCTTGGGAAGCACTCTCACACTAGCACTTCTAATGCTAGTTCTTCTCAGGACTCTAGGGAACTTAATCTTTGTCTTCACTTGCAGAACCTTGATACGATGGAGGGGATACCAATTGAATAAGAGGCAAAGACTCCACTTGCTATCTGCTTGCTGTATTTCTTTACTTTTTGTAGAGTAATTGGGAACATCTTCATGATATGTTCCATGACTCCATCCATAGTAACAAATACTCTTCCATTTTTTTAAGGAAGAAAACACTTGTATCCCTTCTGAGAGCTTTGATAGCCTACAAAGATATACTTCATTGCCTTTGGGTTTATATTTCTCTCATTGTTGATTAGGGATATGAACGAAGCAAGCACACTCAAACACTTCAAGCAGAACTGGGAAGAATGAAGCACTTGGACATAGGACCTGCATTGGGATTTCTCCTCGTAATAATTTAGTTGGCATCCGACTCATCAACACCCATCTGACCAGTATGATCTCGGGACATCCATCTCGATCAAAAAAGCTCGTGTTACTTCCAATATATATCTGTATTTGCAATAAGAAACTTCATTCTGTTTTGGTGTTTAGGGACACAGCTTCTGTGATTCAATTCCATTTTCAGACAAATATTATTGAAATTCTTTAGATATATATTCTCCACCATTAAAAGACCGCATCACCTTGATTTCCCTATCGCCTTGGTTTCAACCATTTTATAATAGGTTTTGAACAAATATAGCACCTCATGCTTTGATTTCATGAGATATACCCATGCACACCAAGTGACATTATCAATGAAGGTCACAAAGTATCAATAAGTGAGGGGCTCAAACATCAGTATGCATTAAATCAAAAGTACAACTAATCTTCTAATTAATATTAACTGAATAAGTATTCCTATGCCTCTTAGAAAATTAACAAGTTCCAAGATCAAAACTCTCAATATTATTTCTAATTTCTAAAAAAGAATAGCTCCCAAGATACTGAAGAGGTGCATGCCTGAGTTACTGATACCAAAACATGACTCTCAACAGTATCTATTGAAGACTCCAGGGTCCTTGGCTCCCTACTTCCTAGCTATATAAAGGCCATTGTTCTCAAGGCCACCACCAATCGTTTTCCCTATCCTCAAATCCTAAAACACACAACGGGAAGGTAAAAAACACACAGAATTAAGGGTTTTAGTTAAAGAACTCACAGACACAAGTTTGAAAGAAAATTGTGGGACATGTAACACTTATGATAAATACAAGTCAGGTAAGACATTGATGGATCCTTCCCCAGCTTCAAAACTGGGAGTGCATACCTATCACGCGATCTGGGACACTTGAATCAATGATCTACGAAGTATAAAGGAAGAGAACATTGTAGCTCAATTATGAGAAGAAGAAACCACACCAATTGTAAATGACCGACTCCTCCCTTCTAAAGCAGCAAGTCTCCAAGTTAGAACCATACATCATCTGTCCAGTTTTGTGGATCATCTTGTAAACACATTTCTCTTGGTCACTCAATTTACTTGGTTTTCTTATTCAACTTGCAATGAAGATGTGCTATAAGTTCTACCGACCAGATACCAACGTCTCGTGGGTGTGTGTCTACACTGTCCACATTGAGTGCAGTATGGTTAATCTTGATCAACTCTAAATTGTCCACCACGACCACTTCCACCACTTACGCATCCACCCCGATTACCACCGTGACCACAATATCTTCCACTGTAATACCCCATAACCAATTACAATGTCTAGTTATCTTTAGTTTATTTTCTGATATTTATGGAATTTTAGAATGATAGATTCTCTACATGTATGCAAATTACTTTGTGATTATTAATTCTTTTACGAGATTTTATTGTGTAATTTTTTTTAAGGGGTCTTGAGTTACTAAAAAAAGGCTTAAAGGGGATTTAGTAGGACCCATAGGAATGAGAGCTTACAAGAATTAGTCTTGTACATTTGAGAGATGGGACCCATGATGAGTTCTCTTATGAGAAGGGAAGAATACAGGCTTGCACACAAATCCCTAAGAGAATAGGATTATGCACACACATCCTGAGGGGATTTGGAGTGTGCGCACCTCTCCCAAAGCCTATTTAAAGGTGTTGCCCCTCTTAGGGCTTGTTTGGCAACTCTACAAATAGAGTCACGTAAGGTAAAGCCTCCATTTCTAAAAGAAACAAATCCCATCAAAAGCACTTTAATTCAAATTTCCCACCATATTTTTCAAAAAAAAATAAAATCAAATCAAAAAGTAACCTCATTTCTCCACTAAAAGACAAAAAAAAACTCCACAATCAATACAAAAAGTAAAAAAGATTCCATAATAAACAACTAAAAACAAAATACCATCATAACCCACTTATATTTTATTCTTTCTTCGAAATAATCTTTACTTCACTCAACTCCATTGGTAAAGCCCCCAAACAGCCCCTTAGGGTTCCATTCCATTAGTATGGCTGCCCTAGACTCTTAGTCTCATTCTATCTTTTCCTTATTGCTTCTCCACCTCTCTAAAGCCCTAACCCTAAATCATAGACATAGAAACAAAGAGAACAAGAAGAAGAGGAAGAGGATCAACGGGGCACAAGCGTTGTTGATGACTTACAGTGTTCCTCAAGTCAATCGAGCGACAATTTTGCATTCAAGGAGAGTAAATATGCATGATCTATTGATGTACTTAGTTCTAGTTGACGATTCCATTTAGATATATGATCTTTGAAATCTGATTATGTAGAACTTTTAGTGGATACCTGAAGAAACCTGTCAAGAGAAGTGAAATATCATAAATCCAAGGTCAATCAAGCCCCATGATGTGTCACACCTTGGCCAAACCCTAGGATGGGTTTTGGCCATCAGCCTAACTCCATCCAAGGAGTTTAATACATGGCCGAACTCCTACCAAGGGGCTGGTCTTGGTTGAATTCAATAAAAAGTTAAAAACCTTCCTTTATGATTAGGTGTATTATTCATTAGGGATTTCATTGTAATTAGAGATGATTTGGTTTTTAGATTCTTAGTGATGAGATTTTTGGGCAAAGTAATCTATATCTGAACTAATGACAACTGATGGTCATTGACCAAAACTCTAGCATTAGAGTTTGGGTTGGCCAAAACCCTAGCATTAGGGTTTGGGCTGGCTGAACCCTAGACATCAGTTCTGGCATGGTCACACCCTCTATATAAGGGCCGGCCATAGTTAAAAATTCCTATATGGAACATTGTTGATCCTTCCCTTCTATAAGAATGTTAACAGTATGGATGTGTGACGCATTATAAGGCTGTTGGTTTTATTTAATTACACATGTTATCTGCTGCCTATGATACAGTTTTTGTGTAACTAAGTTGATGTTGTAACCTATGTGATACATGATGAATATCTTAAGTCATTCTATAAATTTGATGGCATCTCAAATCTGTAACAGGCTGGTTATGGGACCAACCTTACACAACTGGATCCGGATCATGTGTGGGGCTGGTTGCAGAACCAACCCATTGTATAGGTAATGAGAATGACAGAAGATCAACTTTGAATTGGGAATTTAAGGATCAAACCAAGAGGATGACAATTGGAAGGACTTAGTTTGCTTGGTGGAAGCTTTTGGACACCCCCACACCGCTAGCACTATATGGGGAGACGTCCCTATACAAGAGCCAACTTCGGGAGAATTATCAACTTCTGTTAGCTTTTGAAGACTTTAACTCTCAACTACCATTCCGATGTGATGGACCCTTGAGGTCATCCCGTGTGGCCTCTCGTTGGTTATTCTGTTACGAGCTCAACAATTGCGAAAGTACCTTCTTATTTTGTTTAGCATCCTTGTGGTGCATAAGTTACGGGCTTGCGCTACTAAGCAGTTAGGTGGCTGACATTAGACCTGTCTTGGATAACCCAGTTGGACTACAAATGGGACCTTGTGACGTTACATAATAATTTGATGTGTAATCCTGCTTTGCATGATTGAATGGATATATATTTAGATCAGTGTATGCATTCACTCAGTTTCTACTGACCCCTGGACTGCCCCTACCAACTAACCCCAATGACCAAGAGATGGGATTCAGCATTTGTGGCCAGGCGGTGCAACTCAATAGAGTAATAGAAAATTGGCCTCCTTGGACATTAGTTTGCACTGTTTACTTTTGGAGCGTTGAAACTCTTTAGTTGGATATGTTTTGATTTTTTTCTAATTATGCTCAACTTATTCAATGTTATTTGGATTTACACTCTATATAAAGACTCCTGATTTTTTTAAGTAAATGCCCTGAAACTCTTAGTGTAATTTGATTTGACTTATGAATGTTTTGAAATACAAAATACTAGCAACGCAGAATTCATGGGCCCTGGATTTCGGGTCGTGACAGCCACCACCACTGCTTGTATTGTTACTTGCAAGTGCGGAATAATTGAAAGGAAGATCAGATATGTTCTTGGTTGATAACTTTTCTTTGACTTTCTTTCCCTTGAAAAAAAGCAAACACTCTGCAATTGTAGGTACGTGATCCTAGGTTGCCACCTAGGAGATGCATTCTTTCTCTGCAAAAGCACGCTCATGAAATCATTGGTCGTGCTCATCTCACCAATAACAAGATAGTCAATACCTGCACACAGATAGTTTCATATTCTACGCTTACACCACTCAGAAGCTCAAAAATATGATAAATATTCTAACACCTTTGCTTGCTTCTTTGCACAATCGGGTTTGAGACTCAAATACAATTCCGACTCAGGCCACAGGGCTCCAAATTTTGCATAGTAGTTGACATTGACAATAGATAGGTCTCCTCGTCTGCAATTTCCTTTTTCAGCTCGAGTTCCCTAGCATTATTTCTCTTTTAAGCATACGCAGTCCCAGAATTGAAACTGGCTGCAATACTTTTTTTCCACTGAATTTAGTATCCAGTTCATGATCAACATGTTTTCAGATACCCAACTTGAAGTTTCAGAGCCTTTTTTGGTGGCACTTCACTGCTTCCATCAACATATCCAAGTCTTTTGGCCCCTCCAATAAAAAAATTATCTTAATAGGCCCTGATCTTTATAGTTATTTCCATTCAACTGACTTGGTGTGATCCTTGAGTTTGGATTCAACATACTAGGTAATCACTGGGAAGGAGATGATAAACTCTCCCCCTCCTTGCACTCCATGTCAAACCATAGTTGTCAATTTCGTTTTGGTCTCCATTTCGGTCAGCCCTCCAAAATGAAATATTTCGGCAAAATTCAGAATTTCGGAAAAAAATTTCAAAGTAGCTTTTCGGATATCTACCGGTGTTACTGTGCTTCTTGTCTATGTTGACGATATTATTATCATTGGCACGGATGATGGTATGATCAAATCTCTCCAAGCCTCTCTCAAGGATTCCTTTCATATGAAGGATTTGGGCCCATTGCGTTATTTTTTGGTCTTAGAGGTGCATCAATCTCCCAAAGGTCTATTTGTTAATCAACACAAATATACATCAAATCTTATCGAGTTGGCTGACCTCCATGATTCCTCACCTGTTGATATGCCTGTAGAGGTAAATCTCAAGTTGAGTAAAGATGATGGCAATCTTCTTCCTGATCCTCATACCTACTGACGCCTGGTGGTAAGTCTCGTCTATCTCACCATCACTAGACCTGACATATGCTATGCTGTTAATCTTGTAAGCCAGTTCATGACAGCTCCTTGACACCTTCATTTGACAGCTGTGAAGCACATTATCCGCTATCTGCTGAGAATTGTCCCTCGTGGTTTATATTATCCAAAGGATAATCCTCTTCATCTAACCGCTTATGCAGATGCTAACTGGGCAGGCTGTCCAAACACACGTCGTTCTACTACTGGTTGGTGCATGTACCTTGGAAAGTCTCTCATTTATTGGAAATGCAAGAAACAAGAACGTGTGTCCAGATCTTCCACAGAAGCTGAATATAGGACAATGTCTTCTGCTTGTTCTGAGATCTTATGGCTACAGGGACTTCTTTCGGAACTCGAGTTTGCTCAAACCTCTCCTACTTCATTGCATGCAGACAATACTGGGGCCATCCGAATCACTAAAAATCCAGTCTTCCATGAACACACCAAGCATATTGAAGTTGACTGTCACTTTATTCGCGATAAATATAAGCGTGATGTCATTAGTCTTCCTCATGTCCCTACAGAGTTTCAGTTTGCAGATATCTTCACAAAGGGACTTCCTCGGCCTCGACATCAATTTCTTGTCTCCAAATTGCTGCTTTATGACTCCCCATCATCAATTTGAGAGGGGGGGGGGGGGGGGTTGTCAATCCAAGCCCAATCTAGGCAGGCCCATTTAGGCCCAGTTATTGTATTGTAGAATGAGTCAAAGGATAATACACAGTTGTTAGCTACAGCATAGGATCTGAGATATTAATGGATTGTAATGAGGGCATTCAGCCCACATATATAGAACACTGCAATCATCCCTTAAAGGGTAATTCATCATTTTAATGGAATTCTCCTCCAAATCTCTTATGATTGACAATTTTGACGTTGGAGTGGGTCAACCTTTGAGTAGGGTCTACACAAAACTTAACTGGGCTGATCAAATCTCGATATGATGTCTAGAAACACAACTTCATCAAATCTCAAGATGAAGTCTTGGGACTCTAAGAGTCTCTATTCTACAACCTTTCGCAGAGAGCAACAAAAGGAGAAAGGTGGAGGAGGAGAGAGACAGAAGAGGCAACGCGGCTGTGGAAGGCGACAGCGACGGCGATGGTGAAGGCAGCAAAGGACGGGTATGGCAGGTGCGTTCCTTGAGACAAGTGAACTTCAAATGGCAATGCCTCCAACTGGCTCCACAACAGCGACATCGGCGACGTCACTGCAGGCAGAGCAGGGACAGAACGGCAGAGAAGATTTGGAGAAAGGGGAGAAAATGGAAGGCAGCCCCTTCTCTTTGTTATTTTAACCATAAAAAAAGGGATTTACCCAACTGTCCATTTCGGAAATACTGGACGAGATGAACCTTTTAGGCCAAAATACAAATTTCCAGTCAGTATGGAACAATATTCAGAACAAAAACTTCTGGGCCTTCTTTCGTTGCTGTGGCCGAAATGAAATGGAATTGACAACACTATGTCAAACCTTAAACTCGAATACTCCCATTGTGGGAAACAGTCCTATAAATTAGCAACAAATAACAATTTTAATAATCTGATTTGAATATACTCGCTCACAAATCAGAATCAACGCATTTGTAGGTTTACACATGCATCCAAACACCAAAGAGGTTGTTTCCTCCACAAAACATATCAATGGGCTTGACTTCACCATAATGAAAAAAGTGGAGATTCCACAAACTTCTGTCAGTCACTAGTGGGTTTTTTTTTTTTTTGCTGGTGAGGGTATCGCTAAGGTCTTTGACCCAACATGACTAACTAATTCCCCAGGTGGCGCCCGCTAAACCCACACAAACTATCACCGGGTAAATTCTGGGGCGGGTTTCAAACACAAGATGCGAGGAGTAAACCCATGCCTTCTGTCACTAGGTTACCTCAGGGAGACCATATATTGCTATTTGCAGTTCTAGTGATGAATATTGAGGTTGAAAGAGGGCAGAAAATAACCTCCTAACAATCCAAAGATCTATGGAATGACATCGATGCTTGGCAGAACATGATCTGGCACACAAATGAGACCAAGATCGGCAGATCTACTGAAGACAACAATCGACACAGATGAGAACACGGTAGACGAATCTATTTAAGTCCATGATTAGCTGATGACTTGAAATCTACAGTCAACCCCCTTTGGCACTCTATACTCTGTATAGTCAAAGAAGCAGCAGGTCTACACCAGATGAAGCTGTAGATCTCCAAATTGAATGTTGATCTAAACCAGACAAAGCCGATGAGTTGATAAACTCCACAATTGACAATGTAGTTGACCCTTTCGGCTTCACGAGATCTGATTGAGCAATCACCTCTACAGTTGATTCTATAGATGACTCTATTTGGCAGGCTTTAAAAGGAAGAATGATATGGTTGTGGTGGAAAAGGCATGGATTATAATAGTGGCCGCTATATCCGGTGTGGCAGCCAAGATCGCTATGCTACAACGCCGTTAGCAAATGTAGCAGCCGCTATGGACCACTACGGAGTATGACTCACATCTACTTTGCACAATTTTTTAAAACCAAAGAAAGGCTTCCTTTTTTTTTTTTTTTTTTTCTCTCCAAACTCTTCTACCCATCAATGCTTAAAAGAACACGAAAAAAAAAATCACCGAATTGAAGCCGATACATAGAGTTTCTCTCAAGGACTCTTCTCTAAGTATATCGTAGTAGACACTCCCTTTGGTATTAGCAGAGGTGTTCTTTTCTTCACTCTCAACAAAAGTACATTGTTTGTATTTAATGGAAGTTATCTCGTAATTTGGTTTGAACTTAAAGCTTTATTTAAGCACATTACTTTATAATTTATTTATTTATCCTGTGCTATGCATAGTTATGCTAAAATGCTTATGAATTATGAATTTAGAAATGCATAATAGTTTCTAACTTAGATTAACTAACATGAAAAACATGAGAAAAAATAGAAAAATATTGTTGTTTCATAATCATTCAGCAATACAGAACTTCTATGCACCGATGGAACCACTACATCCCCTTATCTAAGATACTATGAAAAAAATAATCAAATTCTAACATTTTCCAACTTTTTGGATTTTGTGGATTTTATTTGAAATTTTTTTACCACTGATTCGATTCACACCGCTATGCTACTACGTATCGCCGATCCCACCATGTGTCACCCGTTATGTAGTGTTTTTGGCCGTCAGACGTTTGCCGCAACCACTATTTTGATCCTTAGGCAAGGGTTTACAACTACAATCGTATACATGTTATGAACTTTCTCAAAATTACAAATAACCCTAAGATCCCCAAATTACATGCATGCCCTGAAGTTTATTAATTTATAAATAAGTCATACTTGTATCTCATAACAAAATTAACATTCTACTAATCCAGCAGCCAATAAGTAGCTTCCTCAATTAAATGCCAATGTCAGTTTGACTCTTTCCTTTTAGTTTTGGAAGTGCCCAAGGTAGGCTAGAATTCCTCTGCCATAGGCTTTCAAAATACAGTTCTACGTAGGCACAGCCCAGCAAACAGCAAACAGATGTACACTATGATGCCTAGATACGGATATGGATACGGACACTGATAAGGGGATCGGGGATACGACTCCTCACTTTTGAAAATCTAGGACATGGATACGGATATGGGTGTCCTAATTTTTTCTTTCGATCACTTTTGAATAAATGAAATTATCATTGTTTTTGTCCCTTTCTAGCATTTTTATGGTGTTAAGTAAAAATCTTTAAAAAAAAACAATATGAAATAAAGGACTTTATAAATAGGATATGTTAAACTTGATCCCTAGAAGTATCGGTGCAGTATTAGGTACCAATACAAGTATCGTATCAGTATGATATGGATACACGGGGCTTGTACAAGTATCCAGGTATCATAGGAAGTACGTACATGTGTTCCACATGATAATACAAAGTTCATGCTCATGTATATAATGTTCTGCAGAAAATCAAAGTAATTTATGAAATTAAAGATTCTTGCAAGTTTGATCATACCAGTAATTCTCCCAGACCCTTTATGAAGAGGTCAATTCTCCCATGCAAGTAAAATGGGTCATGCTTCGATGATTGCACACAGAAGCAAAACCCTAAGATTCGGTATGTCATTCGCGGACCACAATTAACAACATAACCTAGCTGCTCCTTCGTCCTGAATCATAGGAAAAATAACCTTGGTAATTAAAATGGAAAAATGTAACTCACAAGCATCAAATCCTAGCAAAGGATTGCACTTAGTGCCTATCCCTTTGTCAATCTGCTGAGAAAGAAACAGTCAAGCTCTCAACAAGCATCAAATCCCTTTAGTGTCTATCGCCTAGGTCCACCTTTTTTTTTTTGGCCAAAAAGAGGATAGTTCATTAAGACATGAAAAGAAAAAAAAATAAAAAATAAAAAATAAAAACCAACAAGGGCTTACATTACAGGACCCAAAAAGCAGCAAAGGTCAACACACCACTGAGAAAACAAAAACAAAACATCCATCAGAAATACATATCTGAACAAAATACCAAAAGGAGAGCCTTCATGTCAGTACACCAAAAACCAACCCATCAACCAGATTGATCCCAGACCAGAACCTCCTGGAAAGGTAGGTCCGTCTTTGTAAAGCCTTCATGTCAATGCTTTTGTTTTTGAGTTCCTCAAGCTTCTCTCTTGATGTATATTTCTCCATTTTTAATGAAATCTGTTACCATTAAAAAAAAATCCCGCTGAAGGAGACATTATTATTTTATTTAATTTCTACAGAACAGAAAACCACATCATCAAACTCATGATGCATTTGGACTATAACTTATTTTCTAACCTAATCTATGATTTTCAAATCCCAGCTATAAAGCAGCCATTCCAATTTTTATTTTATAAAACAATATATCCAATTAGGAAACTGATGGTGCTTTAAATGTAACCCAATTTGGAGTTGGTCGGAAATTTGAATGTTTTGGAAGAATAGATGGGTAGTGGTGAGATATGAAATAAGATTCGATGGGACAATGTTGCCTGATTTTTCCTTCTAGCAGTACATTTAAGCTTAAGTCATATTCCAATTTCTATGTGCCTCACCTTGCCGTAGAGGTGGCAAAACGTGACCCAACCTGCTAACCCAACCCCGACCTGACCGGTATATGACACGTTGAACCCAACCTGCATATATGGGTCGGGTTAGGGTAAACCCGCATAACCCAAATGACCTGCTTAGGTTTATATTAATTTTTAAAACATACATTTGAGAGAGAGACCCTATGATAATCTTCCAATTTCGACTGCCATTAAACGGTTTGGGCTGTGGGATTAAATTTTGGATTAGGTAGATTTGAGTTTCCCTTTCTGCTCCTTCGTCTCCTCTCGGATTTCTGAAAATTTCTGAGTCGAAACGGGAGGAAGAAGGCAGAGATTTTCTTGCACGCGTACACAAGTTCCAATATACATGTCCACCATGGCCGGCCCCGTGCTTACCCTACCTTTGAGTTTTTGGATCGCCTAAAGCTTTGACTTACACAAATCATGAGTATAATGGACCGGAGCGCCACAGTGGGCCCCAACAATTAAATTTGAACCATTCAAAATAAACTTTCTTAAGGTATAGAGGGTAAGCAGAAATTTTATCTCCATCAGAGATTGTCCCACCGTTGGATTGATTATTTCATAGAAAACCTGATAATAAATATTCATAAGATTGTGTTTATCACTATTTTTTTTTTATCAAATAGTCAATCAAGCGGTAAGACTAATGTTGATTGAAGTGAAATTTTGAAATGCACCACATAACTCAAGTCATTTATTTTTAACAGTTTGGAGTTTAATAAGTGGGCTCCACTATGATGCCCCCACTCCATTTAACCAATAATTTATCTAAGTCAAAGCCATGGAATGCCGAAGCATTAAAATGATATTTCCTTTCCTTAGAAGACGTGCAAATGCATGCACTCATTATTGGGCGGGATCTATGCCGCCTCTTTAGGCATTAACCATCAGCACAAGTTAGATGGGTCAAGTCAGTTGAACCGCCTTGGGTGCGGGTCTAGAAATTCGAACCCATTTTTTCAAACTGGGTCGGTTGACCCCACCTCTGATTCAACCTGAATTGACCTGCCGCCTCTTTAGGCATTAACCATTAGCACAAGTTAGATGGGTCAAATCGGGTTGAACTGCCTTGGGTGCGGGTCTAGAAATTCTAACCCGCATTTTTAAATGGGTCGGTCGACCCCACCTCTGATCCAACCCAAATTGACCCGCCCCATATGCCACCCCTACCTTGCCGGTGGGTAACTATCCATTCTAATCAGGTACTAAAATTTTTTTGCTTGTCAGGTCACATCCATAGTTTTTAAATCACAGTTTCAGACACTCTATCTGCCAATATTGAAACCTATTCATATCAGCTGATATATCAGGCAGGCCTGACTGATAATTTAGTTTGTTTTGATCTATGTTTTCTCCAAAGAAATATTTTTAAAAAATATTCAGAAAATAAAAAATTCATGAATTGTCCATTTTGATTTTATATATATATATATATATATATATATAGAGAGAGAGAGAGAGGAATATTCATGTGCATCCATCCCTCACCATAGGGTGAGGGATGCTTATATGACTTTCCTTCTTTACACATGAACATTCCTCTTCTATAAATGACCATAAATGGCTTTTCCTCTTTTGCACACAAATATTTCCAATTATGTATGTGTCACTCACTCACCATATGGTGAGAGATGGATGCAACATTCCTTATATATATATGGTGGGGTCTTAAGGTTAGCCCTGCTGGTGGACCTCACAGTAAGACCATGAGGACCGTCCTCATAGGATCACTTCCCTATATGTATATATAATAAAGGTGGCGAGAATAAAAAAAAAAAAAGCCACTGAGAAAGACACAGAGTAGATTTTTAATACATTTTGGGCATCGCATTGAACCAATAAAAAACTAGTAGCGATCAAGGGCAAAACCTTTTTGTCAGGCAAAACAACTTGGGTTTTGGCCCAGTTTAAAACCAATGGTAACGTAGATTATGATTAACACAGTAGCCTAACACGCTTATTTAATAATCACAGGTACTGCATATTAGCAGTAAAATGGTTTATGACCATAATGATTCATTTTAAAACATGCAACACATACTGACCAGTCCAAGCAAAAGAGGGGACAGTGAAAACCAAAGTACAATGTAGAAAAAAGCATTACCTTAACTGATCAAAAAACGGTTCTTCCACAATATCATCAAAAAGATCTGCAATGGCTCTCAATTTGGAACAATTTATACCTGTGTCCTGTTCGATTTGAAAATAAAGCTGCAAGGAAAAATTGGGACGAAAGGAAAAAAGAATGAATATTAAAAAAAATTGTTACAGAATCTGTAAGTGAACCCGTGCATTGAGCAGTTTGAAATGTTTGGCACAGTAGATCACAATCCATTCAGTTATGCATTTTGGACAAGACAGTACGGAAGAGGATACATACGATGCTGCCTTCAAGACTTTCTTCCTCAGATCAATATTGGTGTGATTGTGGAAACTGGTCCAGGGCAGAAAAGAGAAAACAATACCCCCATCTAATGCCATTTCTGATTTCTTTTTTACCCAAATGCATAGCAAAACAAATATATGTTCATTTCACCAAAATACTTTAAACCATTTGCTATCTTCTATATATCAAAATGCATTCTAAACTGGTACACTATTTCAATTACCTCAACCACAGAGTTCACTTCCAATTTGTTCTTTACGCATACATTTCTGATAAGCCTGGCACCAGGTGAAAGACACAAAACACGCTCTTGATGCCTCATTTCCATCAGAATTGGTTGTACAGACAGAATAGATTTGAAGGTGTTTGATATATCAATTGCCTCATCTATTGATAGATTACCATGGCAAAGGCCCTCAATATACAACTGCCATCAGAAATGCAGACATTAATTCAATCTCCTCAAACAAGAAACATGAAGTGGTTGGAGCTTACCGGTCTGACATATATTGAAGGAATTTCTGGGTCATCTCAACAACAAATGGTGTGATTGGAACATCACATACTTCTTAGCAATATAAATCAGAACAATGAATTTCACTTCTAAAAGGATACAAGTATCGATGTACCTGAGAAAGAAGAACAGGTATAAAAGGCTTCAAATCAGAAAGGGATAAGCTTGAGAGGCAAGACAGCTTTTCATCTACATCCCAAAAACTTTCACGCAGGACTTGCAATCTTAAGTATGAAGAATGATTTAAAGGCTTAATGTTGGTGTTTCTGAAGGATCTCTCCATCTCCTCTTTAATGACCTGTTACATTCCAGCTATTTGCATTAGAAGTAAAAAGAACAACCCATTGCTGTTTTCTACAAAGAAAAATATATAAAACAATATTTGATGTAGTTTAGACTTGCGGATCTGACAAAAATCAGGTCGAGGGGAGTAGCATGCATGCATATGACATGTAATTAACAAAAGATGGACAAAGTAATATGTTTCCCCAACGCCATGGTCCAAGTTTCAAAAAAGCCCAAAACGATCAACTTCATGACAGATTTATGACTGAATTTCATTCCCAATGAGTCCATTATGTTGTGAATGGGTCATGTATTGAGAAAAGAATGGAGGATGAACAAAGAAAGTGGCAGGTCTAATGGATGAGTGCAATTAAAGAATAGAAACGGGTGATTCTAGTTTTGGATCAAAAGCTCATGTCGTAGAGATGCAAAGGAGTACTGACAATATTCCTTGTATGAAAGAAAATAATTGAGTATGTATTCAGGTTTAATACTCAGACCTTGTGGAAGTTTTAATCCCTACTTTTGTTACTTATTTTTTATTTTCTCTTTGAATGGTAACATGGCTTCAACCAGCAACCTTGTGGTTGCAATAATGAACACCTCCTGACTATGCTAAGGACTCTTATCACACATTCCACTGTCACATGTATCTACAGAAAATATATTCTTCAAAACCAGTGCTAAGTTCAATCGATTCGCATGTATACAATGCAAGGGAAATTTCCAACAGTTAACATGTCATGTTCCATGTCGGATGCTTTAATAACTTTATTTACCCATGTTGACAACAAATATTATCAGGTGAAAGAGAGATCAAATGCAGTTTTCAATTCTATCAACAAAATTTTACGAGAGAGGCTCTTTTATTGTTTCACATTCAAACCGGGACACTACAATCCATGGTGGGGCCTTCTAATCCAATCTCACTGAGTCTGAGAATGTTTCCAAGTTGATGAGACCCATTGACAGATGGAGCCTTCATACATTCACCATGGATGCATGGTTTTTAGAGTCATCACCACTGGCAAGCCAAGGAGTCTTCATAGTGGGGGAAACAATTGCTCAATGCAATCACGATATAAGAGAGAAAGAGCTTTCGTTGAATTGCAGATGAGAGATTAAATGGTATTAATAAGGGAGGGGATCATGAATTCACAATCCTGCCTATAAGGGATCTAGATAGGATTTTCTCTCTCTTACGTGAAATTGGCAACATGCCAATCTCCTTTTGCTTAATAGGACCTTCTTTCCGTTCAGTGCTTACATGTTACATGTCAACAAATGTTGCTAAATTGAAGATATGATTTTCTAAACTAAGAATCTTAGATCTAGGAAATTGTATACTAAGGGGGGATTTTGTTTGGAGGAATTTCTGACAGGAATATCAGTTGCTGTCAATAAAGGATTTGGAATTCCTTGTTCAATTGCAAGAATTCAGGAAACCCAGTCTTCTATTGACCTTTGGAATCCTCCAAATTCCAGCATTCAGAATGCTAGGATATACTTGAGGATTTGGGAAATCTGTTTGCGGATAGCATATTGGGACTACAGAATTCTCCCTAACAAACAAGTAGGCCTTATGAAAGTACGCATAGTTGAGACAATGGACTGGCGGACCATGATTAGGACCAATGGATCAGCCACAGGCTCTGCCCAATGAAATGATCCACCATGCTTTAGGGCCAGTGAGATGGCTGGCATTGGGCCTATTCTTGTGCCTTCTTAATTTAGACCTTGGGCCTCTGATACACTTGGACTGCATCACAAGTAAGCCTATCAAAGAGGCTCCACCCAAAATCCATAGAGGACTCTCAACTATAACCGTACAGGTACTTTCAGGTGGGACACAAAAAGTGACGCATGCTATTTGGAAGTTGGCTAACAGGACCATTTTTTATGTGTGTGCATGGAAATTTCTCAAGAGATGTCTAGGTGTCAACTTAATCGTTTACACCCACCTACGACCATCCAATCATGGTCACTGCAAATGCTCCCCTCTCCCTCCTACAGTCCTACTCATCATCATCAAAGCCTTGTCTCAAGTCCCAACTATGTTGGGCTCGGCTACATGAATTCTATTTCTCCATTCTGATCTATCTTGAGCAAAATCCTCAAATAAATTGCACTTCCACAGATCTATTTTTCCTACCTCCATTCATGTCCTCTTTGGCCTACCCCTTCCCCTTGGTGGGCCATCAACCTACACAGTCAACCCGGCACTGTTGCCGGCTTGCGTTGGACATGCCCAAACCATCTCAAACAGGTTCATCTAATTTTATCCCCTATTAATGCTACTCCTAAATGTTATCTCCTACAGTCCTACTATACTACAAATAAAGGGGGGCGGGAACTAACACTATACAATGTAGGATCGATGTGCAAAAAAGGCTGCTCTTATAAAAGAATTAAACTTTAGTGTCCTAAACAAAGGTTAGAATTATAGATGAGGGTAATTTTTGGTCCATTCATAATCCATATGGGGACATATACAAAACCATTGGTCATAGGATGCACCTAGGTGAACCATGAACCCAACAGACAGGACTTAAAAACCACAGCGTACAAAAGTCCTCTTGCATTGTGGTGAGTCCAACTCCCTCATTATCATGATTTTATATATCAGCGAAGAAGAACCGTATTTAAGATTTTCAAAAAACTGAAATGAAATATAAGAGAGAATCTGGATTCACAGTACTGTTGCTGGTGCAGACAAGATACTCACATAGCTTGTACACATCGACAAAACTAGCACAACCATGACCGGCATGCATCCAAGTGGGCCCCACAAGTAGAACTCTTAAGGCCAAATCTTAAAAAAAGCACAAGTTTAGGCTTGAAAGTACACCCATTTCCAACCTGCACATTAGGCCCACATATGATCAATCCAAACCTCCAAGTCAAACATCTAATCCCCCCACGATTGAATGCCATTTCTATTTGACACAAAAACTACTGTTATTCACCATCGGATTCAATTTAAAAAGGCACTTACCAAACCATGAAAATCTTGGGCATTAAAACCTATAGTGAATGAGCAATCATAACTTGATTAAATGATTTTTGTCACACCCCTAATCTACACCAACACCTACCTACATCTTACCACCTAGATAAATACCAAGCCCACAGGAGTTGGGGTTTGGAAGGCATATGCATGGAGTGATGCCAGTGAAACCAACCTAACAATATCACCGTAGTTATGGATTTTAAAGCCCAAGGATCAGCAATGAAAACAATGGACATTTCAGTTTTCAACCATAGTTAAGAATTTCGTTTCAGACACTGTTCCTGTTTGACCTCCAAACCAAAAAGTTTCAGGCTGATTTGGAATCTCAGCAAAATGTTTCAAAGTTATGTATCGAAAAATATAAAAATAAATAAATATCTATATCAAAAAATATAAAACAAATAGCAAAATTTGAAAATAACATATAAACTAATACCTTTAATTCTTTCAATTTAATCAGTAATGCAATATGTTATTCTTAGATGGCCGAGATTTGGGGTTTGTCCAATTTTTTTCAAAAAAAGGTAAAATTTTAGGGCCTTTTTTTTTTTACAGTTTTCATCATCATGAAAGCCTTGTCCCAACTATGTTGGGGTCAACTAAATGAATACTGTTTCTCCATTCCAATTTATCACGATCCAAATCCACAGATAAGTTGCACTACTCCCATACATATTTTTACTACCTCCATCCACTCCTCCCTATTTTTAACCTTTTACCACACATCTACCTCAACATTCTTATCTCTGCTACATCCATTTTGTGCATATGTTGCTTTTTGATTGTCCAACATTCTACTCTATAAGTAGAGTTGATCTAATCATTGTCATGTAAAATTCTTCCTTCAATTTTGTTGGCATTGGTCGGTCACAAAGCACTTCAGAAGCAAGTCTTCACCACTTCAATCATCCCTCTTTTATCCTATATTCGAAATCTTCATGAATCTCCCCATCTTTACTAATTATCGAGCCAAGGTAACGAAATGGATCTCTTTGTGTTATCTCCTAGGTTTCAATTCTCATGATAGTTTCACCTCTTTGTATGTGCCCACTGAAGTTCCAATTCATATATTATGTCTTTATATGGATTATTTTAAAACCTTTGGATTCTAAAGCCTCCCGCCATCTCTCGAGTTTTTTATTCACAGTGTGTCTTGATTCATCCACCAACACTATATCATCTGCAAATAACATACACCAAGGTACCTCCTCTTGAATATAAGTAGTTAACTTATCCAAAATTAATGAAAAGAGATAAGGGCTTAGTGCTGACCACTGGTGCAAATGTATGGTCATTGAGAACTCACCTGTCTCTCTAGAGGTAGTTCTCGCACTTGTTGCCGATGCTTCATACATGTCTTCAATAATTTCAATATAGCCTCTTGGAACATTCCTTTTATTTAAAACCCACCAAATTAAATCTTCAAGTAACTTGTCGCAAGCTTTTTCTAGATTGATGAAGACGACCATATACCGATTTTACCTCTTCGCTCGATATTTTTTCATTAATTTCCTTAAGTGAAAAAACCGCTTCCATAGATGACCTCCCCGGCATAAAAACAAATTTATTTTCGGATATCTTGATCTAATTCTTTACTCCATTACTCTTCCCTATAGCTTCATAGTATAACTCATACGTTTAATCCCACGATAGTTGGTACAATTTTATATATCTCCCTTGTTCCTATAATTAAGTACTACAACACTTCTTCTCCATTCATGTGGCATTTTCTTATATATATATATATATATATATATAAAGTAAATTTGAGCAGTCTAGTACTGGGCTGTTTCTATTAAAGTGAAATTTGACTAAAAACCTTATTTCCTTTGGCTAGGCCCCTATTTCCTATTAGAGTGAAATTGTCAAGGGCCCTTTTCAATTGCTGCGTCCATTTCCAATTAGAGTGAAATTTGGCTAGGTCTATATCCTATTAGGGTAGAATTTGGCTAGGGTCCACTTCCTATTAGAGTGAAATTTGTGTAGAGCCTGATTTTCCATTACGGTGAAATTTGGCTAAGATCTATTTTTAAATAGAGTGAAATATGACTTGGGCCCATATATGAGTGGAAACATTTATTTTATTTCATTTTAGGTCCCAAATATATCTAGGGCTCATTTGCGTTTTTTAAATTTGAGCAGCTCGGATTGTCAATGGTGTGGGTCCAATCGTGAATTCCACTCCTCGCAAGAACTCTTGGGCAGTGACTCTTTATTAGAGGGCAAAGGGGTCTTTCACCCTTTTGATCTAGATTCCACATGGAGGATTAATGGACAAACAGAAAAAAGGGGAGAGGAAGAGAGGCGAGTGTGTCAGGTAACCTTCCCTTCACTCTCCCTCTCCCTCTTTCCTCTCTCTCCTTTTTCCCCTACAACTAGGCCCTCTCTCTTTCTTTTTCAAAAACAGAGATTGAGGGTTAATGGACAAACAGAAAAAAGGGGAGAGGAAGAGAGGCGAGTGTGTCAGGTAACCTTCCCTTCACTCTCCCGCTTCCTCTTTCCTCTCTCTCCTTTTTCCCCTACAACTAGGCCCTCTCTCTTTCTTTTTCAAAAACTGATTGTGCCGAAACTCAAGATTTCGGCCATTTTGACCAAAATCTAGAATTTCACACAAGAATTTCAGATTTCAGCCATAACAGTCCAATATCTGGAATGGATATTTTCAAGGGGGGTGTTCGGTTGGGTTCACTAGCCGAATCAAAAAATTTCAGTGAATTTGGCCGAACTGAACTGAATTTCGCAACTATGGTTTCAACCCATGGGTAACAGTCAAAACATTAATTTTAGAGTGTGTGACAATTCATGAGGTGATAGTGAATAGTGAGGGCTCTTGGATGATTAAGTGCCTTGCAAAGAGGTGCACTGTGCACATGTAGTTGTAAGAGAATTGCTATCAGAGAATATATTCAAATATCAAATTGACCTAATTACGCCCTATAACTAGGTCAACTCAGATCCCCACATTTGGCCCACGTCCCAAAAATTTAGGGTGTTCCAAAGACATGCCCCATATGTTTTAACCCAGGTCCCACTTCCATCAGATCAATTCTCATCGTCTATATAACAAAATGTGACTAATCCTTAATAACAGTTCTATTAAATTAATCTTTGAACAGTGGGGCCCACTTTTCGGATATGAGCCATCCACTGGATGAGCAATGGTGTTGCATGCAAGTGACTAAAAATTCTCTCTAAGTAGAGTGGCATCCGGTGCCAGATTTAAGCACCTTTTCAAGTCTCAAATGGCCAATTCATACAGATGAAGCAAATCATAAAGCATCCACCAAATTCAAGCGCGGCAGTTTATATGGATTTTTCTATCCATCTGAAGTGGGCCCCGCAAAACAAAAAAAAAGGATCTACAAAAATGTTATTTATTGGGGTATTCAGTCACATTTTTTTCATGATCCAACAGTGATGATCCAAATACAGCTAAATCTTGTTTATGTAAAGGCAAGTGGGACATCTTTTGAATGGTTTAGAACTTTGGAACTAGGAACCATGCAAAGATCTGAGACGACATAACCACTTAAAATACTCTCTGTCTGTGTGTGTGTATACACACACACACAGAGGAGAGAGGTTTTTATTCCAGTTACAACCATCCGCATATAGTGCGCTGTGCTCTCACCAATGGGGCCCAGCTAGTGCCATGTCAATCATAGGGGAGGTGGGGGACAAAAAGATCTCAACAAGACCTAGGGATGTGCAAAATATCAATCCATTAGACCATCCTAACTGCTTGATGTATGGCCCTCAAGTTTAATGATTTTAGAAGGCAAAATTTCTTCGATTTCAATCCAATGGTAACAGTCAGATGAGTGCACTACGTGCATGGAGGGGTGAATGTGTGTGTTGGGGGGTTGGAGTGTTTGTGGGTTGGTTTGTTAGGGGTGTTCCCTTGATCATAGGTGGGTCCGGTGGCTTAGAAAATATGGTGGAATGAAAAATAAGAACCATCTGGATGGTTCTCATCTGAATTAATATTTCTATATATATACACATCAATAGCATATACTCCACATAGGCCACTTTTTTAGCACCCAAAGTTTTCATGTAGGGGCCCCACCTATGCTTAATCCAATTGCTTCACACAAATGCCCCCTTAGAAAAACTCTCTCTCTCTCTCTCTCTCTCTCTCTCTCTCTCTCTCTCTCTCTCTCTCTCTCTCTCTCTCTCTCTCTCTCTCTCTCTCTCTCTCTCATGGTTCAAACTTCATTGTAGGTCGTCTACGGCTGTAACTCAGTTAGTGACACCAAACAAGAATGAAAACAGTAGTTGTGGCTGACAGCCAAAACGCTATGTAGTGGCGTAGCGGCATGAATCGAAGTGGTAAAAAAAATTTGAAAAAAATCCATAATATTAGAAAACGTTAGAATTTGATGCTTTTTTTCCTATAATAACAAAGATATGGGGTGTAGTGACTAGCGGTCCCTTCGGTGCATAAAAAGTTATGTATCTTTGAATGATTACAAAATAACAGTATTGAACTATGTTTTCAAATGTATTTATGTTGGTTATCTAAACTAAGTTAGAAACTATTATGCATTTCTAAATTCATAATTCAAAGAAGCAATTTAGCACAACTATACACAACAAAGGATATATAAATTATAAAGTAATGCTTAGATAAGGTTTAACGTTCAAACCAAAAAACAAATTAACTTTCATCAAAACAAACAATGTACTTTTGTTGCAGGTTGAGAAAATATACCTCTACTAATAACAAAGGATGTGTATGCCTAGATATACTTACAGAAGGGCCCTTAAGAAGAACTCTCTGCATCGGCTTTAATTCAGTAAGATCTTTTTTTTGGTGTGTGTGTGTGTGTGTTCGTTGTTTAAAGCATAGAGGGGTAGAAGGGTTGCGCAGAAATGTTATTCGGAGAGAAGAGGAGAGAAGAAAGAAGCCTTAATATGTGTTTTAAAAAAATTATGGAAAGTAGCCATTAGTCTCGGTCTGTAATGGCCCCGTAGCGGCCGATACTGATGAGAGTGGTGCTATGGTTCAAAATAGTGGCCGCCACACATTATCAGTAGTATCAGTTGAGGCCGCTACGCTATTTTGAAAATAGCGGCGCTACAATATAAAACCTAGTAGAACCAATTAGTTTACATTTAAAACATTGTTCTTCATGCTTCTTTTCCTCAATAGCCTTTTATAAAATTGTCCCAACTCTTATATGGTTTCAAATCACTAAAAAAATTACAAGATTGACTGCTACACAAGACTTGAGTTTTTTTTACCACTTAAAAAACTCACGCCGCTATGTATCTCCCACTACATAGTGTTTTGGCCACTGGCCGTAACGCCTACCGCAACCACTATTTTGATCCTTGAGCGGTGCTAAAAAGCATTTACTACTACAGTTCATAGTGGCCGATAGTTTAATCCATAACACCAAACGCCCCCTTTAAGGGGTGAGAGTGCGTGAGTTTGAGTCCTTTAAAAAAACAAAACAAAATAAAAAAAGAGTTGTGGGTCTACTTGGATCGTTGCCAATGATGGGGGTGAGGGGATGGAAAGATCTTAATGAGACCCAAGCGTGCAAAATATCAAACCCATCACATCATCATAACCCCTAGATATACAACCCTCTAGTTCAATGGTTTTTAATGCATCATTTTTTTTTTGGATTTTCAATCCTACTCTAATCGTAAGTGTCAAAATAGAGTGAGTGCCAATTTGTTGGAGACGGATGGGGTTGTCACTTGATCATGGGTGAGCCAAGTGCCTCGAACATAGAATGGTTCCAAGTAGCCTTACATGCAGATAGTTCTCAAAGTAATACTCTCTCTCTCTCTCTCTCTCTCTCTCTCTCTCTCTCTCTCAATTGAGAACTGTCCCCATCTTCATGTAAGAGCTATACGGTCTGGCTAATTTTTGGGGCCACATAGCCTACCTATGATCAACTAGCCTCTCTGACACACACTACCCCTTGTGAATTGCATTAGCCCAAAATTTGACACTCATCAACCATTACAATTGGATTGAATCCAAACAAGATGATGCCTTTCAGAGAATGGGCCCCATAAGCCAGATTTCACCATCCTTGAGTGTAGAAAGTTCAACTCTGAATAAAGTTGTAAATTATTTTATACACAGTTAAATCTTCTAGCTAGAATTAGTCTCACAAAATAAAATATATAACCCTCCATGTGGTGCCCCCTAAAACAGTATATAGGGAAATTTTGTTTTTTTCCACATCAAATGCGACAAAGATGTATTCAATGTGCCTGAATATCTCAAAGCTAGTGCAAATATACCTTAAATCGATCAGCAGTTGGAGAGAAGGATTTGGATACCGTCAGAATTTCAAACAGCAAATTTTGTAGCTTATCATTGAAACCATTGATTCTCAGCTCCAACTTGTCTCCAATGATAGACAAAGATGTTTCAAGCTTAGCGACGCCAGCCTGCCAGTAGGAGCATATAAAAATCCATAAGATGTAGTCATAAACAAAGAAGCTTTACAAGAAATAAGAAGAAATAAGGCTGGCACTATTTTAGCAAATAGATGAAAGAAATGAAAAGGAGAACATAGCTATAATTTCATTTTTTTAAGGTTATAACAGGACTGACAATTAGTCGGCCTAGGACCATATCTAGCTATATCCAGACCCAAATAAAGAAAACTGCAAATGGTCAGGAATTCAGAAGCAGGTCAATATCATAGGCCCCATACCTAAACCCAAGGAAATAGAAGAGCATAGCTCAAACTCCAGGCTTAAATCGGGCCTCATGAAGGACGAGGACTAAACCAGGTTGTACAGTTGATCAAGCAACTTCCTCTCTTATCAGACGGTTCCCATTTTGTGCACACATAGGTCACAAGAACTAGGATCTTCCCAAGCTAAGAATAGTCTGGTTGTTCCTTAGAATGGTTCATCCAAATTGTATATGTACATAAAGTAGGTAGAAAATTTTCTGCTGTGCAAGCGCTCCTGGGGGAGTGTGCATCTAGACCGTTGCCAAAGGCAGGACCCCCTTGAACTTCACTTGGTCCCATGAGACGAATTGCGCCGATGTGCAATGCTCTGGGGAATATCGTCCATAGTAATATTGGGTCCAAGCCCATGAATTTGGAACTACATAAGCATACCTAGATATCTTTGGGTCCAATTTAGTAGACTCAAAAGTAAACCTTAAAATTAAATGGGTTCAAGATTAGTGCCCAAACCCTATTTTCAGTTGAAACAAAAAATTAGTATAAATCTAGGGTTTTGTTCAAGTAGGCCTGAAAAACCCTAAAGGATAAGAACAGACAAAAGAGCGGGAAAGAGAGAACCTTGAATATTAGGAGAAGTCATATCCCTTAGGGTGGGACAACTCAACCTATATATCAGTTCCATGATTTTTGTAATTACAAAAAAGGCCCATGTGGCTTCCCAAAAATACATAAAAGCCCTTTAAAGATAAATATGTTACAAACAAATCCTACCTAATACTCAAGACACTCCCCGTTGATGCAACCTAGGGTTAGGATGCAAGTGCCGGGGCACAATTAGGGTTCACAAGGGAACAATCACTCCAAGAAGAAATTTTCCAACGACAAACCCACGAAAGGGAAAATTCTATTAACTCAATTCACTGAGATAACTAACCTCTACAATGTCATATATATATATATAACAAAAGAAACTTAGAGGCTAAGAAATCAATCCTGATGAAACTAGGAAACCAAATAATAATCCTATCCAAATTAGAAACTACTCCTAAATGCAACTTCTTAAATAAAAATTAAAAACTAATAACAATTACAAAAGAGTTCCTAAACTTGCTTGGGTCCCACAATTGGACCACGAGACATGTCCCAATGACAGATAGTGCTACTGCATCATTCTCTTAGAGTTGGAAAAGAGTTCAAACTCGAACTCGACTCTTCTTCTTGATGTTGCTTTTGTAGATAGTGTGAACTTGAAGCACTTCCTTGGTGAGACGCGAACTTGACCCTTTCTTTGGTGGTGTCGGCTTCATAGGACATCGTGTTGCTTTTCACCATACATGAATGTGTATGTGTTGTCACGCATTCCATTGGTACCATGCTTGTCATACATCTATAGGCGACCCAACAAGATATCACAACTATCCATGGGTACCACATTACACCAAACAGTATCTATATAATCTTCACCAACAGAAAAGGTAATTGGACATGCATACCGTACTTGCACTTCACCACCTGTCATTAACCATCTAGCAAAATAGGGACGATGATGCTTCCAAACTTTCAGCTGTAATCGATCCACAAGACCTTGAGATATAAAGTTCTTCAAATTTCCCCATCACCGCAGCCAAACCTTCCCTAATCACACAGCACCACCGAAACCCTCCCCAATTCCTTTTTCCTTCTCTTACATTGACACCAAAGCCAGCCGTCCAAGTCCTCCATTCCCATTGACCCAACTCTCCACTGCGAAAACTAGAACAACCCCCCCCCCCCCTTCGACCATATCCCAAACCCAGGAAAAAAAAAAAAGGAGAGAGAGAGAGAGACAGCCAGCTGAGAGAAGAACGAAAAAGAAGAGAGTGAAAGAGAGGCGTACCTACCCGCGCCAAGCATCGACAGCACGCTGCCAACCTCCGACAACATCTTCTCCACCCCCGTCATTGCATCAGCTCCCTGCCGCTGTCGCCCGCTTTCTCCGGATCTCCAAATCGCTGCTCCATCGCCATTGCCAGAGCCCTGTTCTTTTTTCTTCTTCATTGCAGCTAAAAAGTAAACTCGAAATCAACTTCTTTGGTTTCATTCTCTTCTGCACAAAGTCCAAGGCTACCCACGTGTTTAGTTCAGACACTCCCTGTTAGACCCAGGTTAATCTGACCCATTTGTGCTTAACACCTATTCCTCACTCACAGTGCTCACACAAGGTGAACATTTAACTAAGATCAAAGGCCAGGATTTATTCTTGTGATTATGGTTCCATCTGACGCTCGATTTTCGATCCGTCTTCACCAGCATGATCGTGGTGAGCAGATCTACACATCAGGTCAGTAAATATATATATATTTAAATTTGCATTAAACAATATGCCTCCCAAGAAGCATGTAGAAGTGGAGTCTTCCTCCAATAATGATGATGATTTGAGGAGAACCGTTGCAGAATTATCAGTAACTGTTAATCAAATATCCGCAACGATGGTTCAAATGCAAGAAACTCTTGCAAGGATTGAAACCCGATTAACCAATTTGGAAAACAATGGACGTGAGGATAATCATCGAGTTGATGGAGGACATAATCAGAATCACCGAGATCCGCATGTTGTCAATGTTGATTGTGATTTGGGTATTAAACTCGTGATTCCCGAATATGATGTAAAATTGAAATCAGATGAATTCATAGATTGGTTAGTGTGTGTTGAAAATATTTTTGCACACAAACCAATGACGGATGGTCATAAGATTACACTAGTGGCAACTCGATTTCGCAACTATGCTGCAATATGGTAGGCCGAGTTGAGGATCTAAGACGATTGTTGAGTATTCTGAGGAGTTCATGACCATGCAAGCTCGTTGTGGTTTAGATGAAGATGAGGATGTATTAGTTGACCAATACTTTAATGGGCTTACACTTGACATACAAGATATCCTCGCATTCAAGCATTTTGATAATGTTGATAAGATTGTTCAGCATGCTATCAAAGCTAAGGAGATTGCAAACTATCAAGCCAAAAAGCTTAATGCATCTAAATGGGTTATGCAGAAGAATTCCATAATTGCAGGTTCTAAACCGAGTGATTCATCAGAGAAAGTTTTCGCCAAGCCCGAAGGTCCAAATAGGATTACATGCTTTAATTGTAAACAACAAGGGCATCGTACAGCGGAATGTCCAAAACACATCCACTTCATTGAGAATGAAAGTGATGTGAAAGATGCTCCAAAGGATCCTAAAGAGAATGAAACAGAGAAAGTGGAGGACATTTTGCCAGAGGAGGATCTTGATTCTCTCATGGTCATTACTGACACTACCTCAACTACTGAGAAGAAATGGTTGCGAAAAAATATTTTCCGCTCCAAAGGAACAGTCAAGAGTCAAGAATGCACAGTAGTCATTGATGGAGGAATTTGAAGAAAGTTCAGACGAAGGGTTTGGGTCTAAGGGGTGGACTCAGGGATGATGGGGAGGCAGTGGTTTTGGTTGGTTTTTTTTGGGGTACGGGATGAAAGGGATATGGAGAGATGGCCGGATTGGGGTGATTTAGGATGGGAGGGAAGGGTGGAGATTTTAGATTCGATGACTAGGTGGGAGTCTGGTAGCGAAGGGTGGCTAGGTTTCGCTGGAGTAGAGTGGGATGGGTGATGTGGAAAAATTGAAGGCGATGGAAGATGAACGGGATAAGTGGATGGGTGGTGATGGACCATAAGGGTAATCACACCGACAATTGTGAGGAGCGTGCGGCTTTGATACCAATTGATGTAACCTAGGGTTAGGATGCAAGTGCTAGGGCACAATTAGGGTTCACAAGGGAACAATCACTCCAAGAAGAAATTCTCCAACGACAAACCCACAAAAGGGAAAATTCTATTAACTCAATTCACTGAGATAATTAACCTCTACAATGTCAAATATATAATAAAAGAAACTTAGAGGCTAAGAAATCAATCCTAATCAAACTAGGAAACCAAATAATAATCCTATCCAAATTAGAAACTACTCCTAAATGCAACTTCTTAAATAAAAATTAGAAACTAGTAACAATTACTAAAGAATTCATAAACTTGCTTGGGTCCCACAATTGGACCATGAGACTTGTCCCAACAGACAGATAGTGCTGCTGCATCACCCGTCAAGTTGATGCATATATATTTACTATGCCCAACTTGGACATAACATCACTTAATTGTTTTCTACTAATTGCTATAGTGAGGAAATCTACAATTTGATCAACTCTACTTGTATATGACAGTACCAATCTTCAAATTTTTCCCATAGTAAAATGACAATCAACTCCCACATGCTTTGCTTTCTCATGATATATTGGATTCTAGGCTAGTTTAATTACTAAAACATTGTCACAATGTTGAATCATAGGTCCACCTTAATTGAAATACAGTTCTAACAATATCCTCGGGTATAACAATTCACGACATCCATTGGGACATAGGTCCTGTCTATTTTGGACCTAACTCAATCTACATAAGTATATGCTTCCACATTCACCTGCTCATGTGATTTATATAAGAACCTTGTCCTGGAAACCATTTTAAGTACTTCAGAATTCTGTGAACCGCAGCCAAATGCACAGTTTTGGAAGCATGGTTCAAAATTGCCAAATCAAAACTTTGAGTACCTTATCGTAGGCTTTCTCCAGATCGACGAAGACCATATAAAGATTTTTCCTCCGCTTGGTATTCTCCCATTAATTGTCCAAGTGAAAAGATAGCTTCCATTGTTGACCTCCCTAGCATGAAACCAAATTAATTTTCAGATGTCTCGTTTTTTGTCTAAGTTTTTGCTCCACTTTCATAGAACAATTCATAAGTTTAATCCCATGAACCATGATAATTCGTTCAACTTTGTAATCTCCCTTGTTCTTGTAGGTACTGCAATACTTCTCCATTCATCCAGCATTTTCTTTGTCCTCAATATCTTATTTAAGAGACTAGTTAACCAACATGAGTTTTGAGAAATATTGTTCTGTGATTAAGCACCGTAGGTTGCATTGAAAGGGGGAAAAAGGTTTCACTGCATTGAAACTAAGGCAAGAATTGGTCCAGGCTACTAGCAAATATATGGCAAAAGTAAATGACAGGAGAACAAAAATGTACAATTATTTCATGTTGTGTTGTTACTCAAACAACACTAGGAACAGCATTTTCCGGCAAACCGCATACCTTAGACAAAAGTGTAGATGACTGATGCAGTACAAAAAAATCTATTTTTGCACATTTTACTAACTAAGAAAGGGTTATTAGGGTAAGGAACTCAAGTTTTGCTTATCATTTACATGACTGGTGGGTTTCTACAGCAGCAGCAAGTAGGCAGAGATGAGAACGATGCAAATGCTCCCTAGGCTTTACTCTGTCAAAGCTCTAGCAGGGAAAAAAAAAATTGCCGGTGCACAAAACAAGTGGAACTTTGCAATGCACTTGACCAAAAGTCTACTGCTCACCAGGTTGAACTATCTGGCTTTTTGGGGTAACTTACACCTTGTTCTATTCTCATACAGCAGACCAAATACATTAGCCTTAAAATACAAGAACAGAAAGGGCATACCTCAGTCTTTATCATTTTTTATGAACAGATATAAAGAATAAAGCACCAGAGGTTGTGTGAACAAATAAAACAAAAAGGATTCAGTGTGAATATGTTACCTGGTACAAAACCTCATTGAGCTCATCTTTAAGAAGATTAACAAACAATTCAGTCAAAACGCAGTTTCTTATACTGCTGTATCCATCTTTCATGGTTATCAGGAAATATGTGTTTGCACGGGGAACACTGAATATTGAGTCAGCCTTGTACCATAACTTCAGCAATGGTTGATTTTCTATACATTTAGGAAGAGATACATCTGATGGATTATTTGATATGTTTGCACTGCGGATGGAAAAGTCACAAGGAATGAACTCATTCTTCAGAGGCAAATGGAGGGATGGGTCTCTTTGTGGAGGGTTCGTCCACTGTTCCAAGAGAAATGGTGAAATGTCTTCTTCGGTGTAAAGGGATCCAAACCATGGTTCATGTTGAACATCTGAAACGGTTGGGAACAAATAAAGATAGCAGGTAAAAATGTGTACGAATAAATTAAAAATGCCTCAGTAATTCATTAGCATATCAATTATCAAAGCTAAATCTCTCTCTCTCATAAAAGATATAGGATTTCAGTTTTTCCTCTTGGATTTTTTTTAAATTTTTGTAGGGCTTTGTTTTTCCTTTTGGAGTGCATTCCTTTTGTCATTGTAAGGAACTCGCATTTCTTTCCATAACTATGAGAGAGAGAGAGAGAGAGAGAGAGAGCACACATTATTGCTCCTTAAAAAAATTAGGATTAGGATTAAAGATGACATAGCCTTCTCTCTAGTTAAATAGTGTAACTCTTTACACAGCACCAAATTGATGGGATAAGGCTATGATGATAATGATGATGAACCTTTTTCTCCTTCAAAGAGCTGGTAGTTATGTGATGCATGACAAACTCATGCTAGACCAGCATGTGGGCCCAGCCCATCTACCTCGACCAAACTCTTTGGGCCCAGCCCATCTATTTCATGTTTTAGCTTATTTAGACTTATTTTATGATATTTTATGGTTTATGTTTTAAGTAGTAGGATGTTTTAATCCTGGCCATCAATATGTTTGGATGGTCTAGATTAGTTCTAGGGGTTTTTTATTTTTTTCTTATAAATTGATGTAAAGCCTCTTGGCATAGACAATGATTGAGAATAATGAAATCAAGTTTTGAGTGCTTTTGGGATCTTCCCCAAGTTCTATTTGAGTACTCTCTAAGATCTCTTTGCCACCTGGATTAGAGTTTGGTGTGAGGCCAATTTTGTCCCTCTATCTCTCTATCTCTACTCTTGCTCACCCCACATCTCCCCTTCGTTCGGCTTCATTATGGCATCTTCGTAACTTTGTAAGGTAGTAGTTGATGCTCAGAAAACTAATTTGGAAATGATACAACCCATAAAGTAGCTCTATGGACAGCATATCTGAAGAAGATAATCAGTAGGCGACACGACATCCGTATGGTTGGTGGATTGATGAGGCAAAATCCTCTTCCTACAAACAACCCCAACAATGAAGGGAAAGAAATTTAGGGCCAGTTTGTTTGCATGGAATACATAGGAAATCATGTCATAAATGGTTAAAAATGATTATCCAAGCTGTAAAATAAAAAATTAACATCAAACAACCTTCCCTTTAATGGAAAGTGAAGGCAGCCACTCAACCATTTGAGTGAAGTACAGGGGTGGTTGGTTCTGATTTGACAAGGGTAGAATGCCTGCTCGAAGGTCCAGTACAGTAGGTAGCAGGTGTGTTCGTTTTGGCTCCTGAGCGAGAACAAGAAATAGGGGATGCACTATGAATACCCTGCATCACCCTAGTGATTCAAATCCTAGGAAAGTGAAGGTCCCATCTACATTGCTACCTTAAATACTTCACCTTTCACCGCATATCATTCACACTTCACCCGTTTAATGATCCTTAAGCAAAGCTCATTTGATCATGAATTCCCATTATTCTAATGCAAGCAAACACATTATCTCCCTTTTTATCATGCATGTAAAATAGAGAAAGATAAAAGTCTGACCACTGTAAATGTCTAAAACAATACAGAAGATAAAAGTAAACTGCATGACCATCAGAATTCAGCAGTTGGAGGCACTTGGGCAAGAGAATTGCTGGTGACCTCTTGAGAAATCCTATTGCACCACTTTTTAAGCCACTTAAAGATGAGAATGGGCACGTGTGTGTGATTGGTCTAAAATTTACTTGACAAAATTTCACACACACACACACACACACACGAACTTGATGGCTTTAAAAAAACTATTTTGAACTCCTTTTTTTTTTGTGTGCGTGTGTGCGAATTACCTGTTATGAAAGACAATTTGACAGCACTGAATATTGCAACCGTGCAATAATAAGCATATTCCAACTGTGCAACAGGTCCCTGTCAAAACTGCACCCTTAAGTGATACTTTTTTAATGGTGCATTTAAGGAGGGTCCCCCACGTCTGGCATCTGGGCTTTTCATCCAGTGACTGTTAAGAGATTTACCCATCGCTTAGTTCAATAATCACTCAAATTGAGACAACAACTTGACACAATTCTTTGAATAGCCAGTGGCTATTATAAAGTACAACAAAGGATGCTAACCCAAACTAGAAGACTGAATTATAGGAAACCTAATTACATCATATGGGAAATCCTAATTTCATTACGAGGCAACGAGAAAGATTGTGAACTGTCAGAGAGAGTTGATCTATTCTAGACACTCATGTCTTGATGATTTCGGTGGCATCTTGTGTAGAATAGACTTTTCCCAATGTCCAGAAGGGATCAAAGAAGTGAGATGGGGTCGAAGTTCGGGTCAATTAGGGATTGCTGGTCTCTATTTGTTTCAAACTTACTCCATCAGTGGCAAGTGTTGCTCTAAGTTTTCAAGGAAGCAGTGCCTTTTTTTTATGTTTTTCTGCCTAGAGATAGGATTTCTGGAGCTGGTACGGGGTTTGGTTATGTACATTTCAAAACAGAGTGGGATGCTAATTGTGCTACACAGGATTTTCTTTGGAATGATACCACTGATAAGAGAAATTTTCATTTGGTGAAATGGGATGTTGTTTGTAAACCTGTTGCTCATGGTGGGTTGGGTATTCAATCTATTGTGAATATGAATAAAGCGCTGATTGGTAAATGGTTGTGGAGGTTGGGTAATTCAGTCCAAGGGTTACGGAGACTGATTATTGTGGATAAGTATAAGGTGCGAAGGGAGGGGTGGTATGTTCTGGATCTTCATTATAAGACTTCAGGTATTTGGAAGTTAGCGCTCTCTGTTAAAGGCGATTCTGATCAGTAAATTAGATATAAAGTTCATGATGGGAGAAGGATTCAGCTCTGGAATGATGGATGATGTGATCAGTCTAGCTTTAAGGATCTGTATCCTACTCTTTAAGTTTTGGATAGGCATCCTTTTGCTTTCACAGGCGATAATTTTCAACTCTTTGAAGGTTCTATTGTTTGGGATTTCCATTTTTGCTGTAATTTGCAGGATAATAAAGTTGCTGAGACAGGCAACATGCTTACACTCCCAGAGATGAAATATCTTTCTTTAGAAAGAATGGATAAAAGAGCCTGGTTCTAAGGGTGATTTTTCAGTTAAAACTATTTATAAAGTATTCATTAAATCTGATGGAAGGGTGGAAGGTGCGTATAGTTTTTGGAATTCCCTTGGTTCTCCTAGAGTTTTGGCTTTTTGTTGGGTAGCAAGATTGCATAAAATCCTCACTATCAAGGGCGGACCTATATGTATTAGGTTGGGGGCTGAAGCCCCCTCCAAAATTGAAAAAAGCCCATTAGGGCACCAAGGGAAGTATGGCTCAGCCCCAACTTAAAATAACCCATAGCCCCCACCTCCCTTTCCCCAACTCAAAAATTCCACTTTTCCGATCTCTCTTTCCCTCTTCTCAAAGTCCCCCAAATCGGCTAACCCTCCGTCCCCGGCATTGGCACACCCCCACTATTCCTCCATTCAGCAAGTATCCATCTATGTATTTAATATAAAAAAAAAAAAAAGCATAGGATTTCTAGAGTTAACAGATATTTTGGACTTAGTTGTGAGAGTTTTCTTTAGGTCTTGGGAACTGATATGAATGAGATTACAATCATGTATTCGGTCCCCTCAATGTACAATCATAGGATTGCAATCATAGAATTAGCTCATAATCGTAATTTGAAATTAGGGATCATTGAACACTTTATTATACTTCTCAGATTATCATTTTCACTTTTCATGGTGTAAATGAAATGAATACATTCAGTGGTTAAAATGTATTTGGATTATTTGGATGCATTTCACAAAGTCTTAAAATCCATTAAAATTTAAAAGATATGAAACTGAACGTATTGATGATTATCATTAATCTAAGAATGTTAATGATTTGGATCAAAAAATTGTGAGCCAGAGATGACTCGCAAATTGCTCAAATCTTTCTGCACTTGGAATATGGGTTTTGAAGAACAAACCTTAAAACAGCAGTATAAATGTCATATAGATTTTGATGATAGAATGTTAAGAAATTTACCCAAAAAATCATGGTAGAGGTCCCGTGCACCAAAAAGGCCCCAATAGTTTTATGAAATAAAACCGGTCTTCCCGCCTTTTTTTTTTTCCTTTCTTTTGCCCTTCTTCAGCTAGTGACGATATCATCACTTAATATCGAGATTGAGCAACGACATCGTCACTATTCCCAAGTGACTATCCTAAGACCCCTCAAATGAAAATCCCGGGTATGCCACTGCTCACTATGGATCAGTTAAGACTATCCTAAGCCCCCCAATAGTTTTAGGAAACAAAACCGATCTTCCCGCCTTTTTTTTTTTTTTTTTGCCCTTCTTTAGCTAGTAACGATATCATCACTTAAAATCGAGATTGAACAACGACATCATCACTCTTCTCAAGTGACTATCCAAAGCCCCCCCTCAAATGAAAATCTTGGGTCCGCCACTGCTCACTATGGATCAATTAAGAAGACGAATTGTCGTCATTGCTAAGAGTTGTCCGAAGGGCTTGAGGGATGAAGAAAGGGCTAGTCATTTGTTGATTCATTGTTCCTTCACATATAAACGTTGGGCTGCTGTTATCAGTAAGTATGGCATGAGTTGGGTTATTCCTAGAACTAATGAGGATCTTTTTGCACAGTGGAATTATAGGGGTAATCCATCTTGTGCCAAAATTTTGTAGTTGTTATTTCTCTATGTTGGTATGTGGAAGATTTGGCTAGAAAGGAACAATAAAATTTTCTTTGAGTAAAAGCAAATCAGTTGACGAGATTGTTCGATCTTTTGTCTGGACGGTTTCGGAATGGACAAGTAGTGCATTGGATTTTGTTGGGATTCGATCTTCGAAGATCATGGGTAGCTTGTTTTAAAGGATGAAGATGTTCTAAAACAATTCATACAGTGAGTTGGAATGCTCCTCCAGAAGGCGTTTTAAAGCTGAATTTTAGTGGTAGTTTTGTTTATAAAATTTGTATGGGAGGAATTGGTGGTGTTATTCGTGATTGGAAAGGGAAGGTCGTGAATCATTTTTTAGGTCCTGTTAATTCTTTAGATGCAAATGGCGCTGAAATGCTTGCTATGTTGTTGGGTTGCCATGAATTGCGGAATTTGGGAGGTCATAATACAATTATTGAAGGATACTCTTTTTCTGCTATTCAGCGAGGGTCACGAAAAACTTCTTTTCCTTGGAGATTGGCAGATTGGGTGGAGGTGCAAGATATTTCCTCTCAAATGAATTTTACTTTCATCACATCTTGAGAGATGCGAATGATATGGCAGATGATCTTGCTAGGGAAGGAGTCTTTCGTTTACACATTTCGTTTGGTGTTAAGTTTTTTGAGTTGTTAGCTTTTTCGCTTGTGCCTCCGCTGTTTGTTTTTCTCTGTTTTTTTCCCACTTTTCAATAAAATTTACTGTTACAAAAAATCCTAACTCCATTATACTCTAGCCTAAAATAACTCAAATTTATTTGCGTCCCTCTAAGTACATATTGATGTTTAATTTACAGTTTCAACTTCAAAGTGAGCTATTTTCTTAATAGTGGTATTGATCTGGTAATCTACAAAGACAAACATAACATGAAATCTTTTAAAATATTAGGGAAGATATGACCTGAGTGTTGCTACACTTGTTAAAGCCAGAGTTATCAATGGTTTTGTCATCCAACAATGTTATATGGGTGTAGTGAAAGATTCAAACCAGCCATCTCAAAATTCGAAAGCACTACAGGAGATAGGCCATCCCAAAAAGGTGCATTTCTAAGACAGTTTTATGACCTTCAAGTAAAAATCTAAGAAAAAAAACAAATAAATAAAGGGGCTATTGCTATTTAGATTACGTCATAATTTTCACTAAAATATCTCTATTTATTTAATTTTACATGATTTACCAGCACAATTCACATCTTGTATCTCTGAACTTCTAATAGAGCAATATATAATGACAGTTTTGGAGTTCAAGGACCTTCCAATTAATGTAATACAAATTACAATTTCAGTTTTAAATTCTAACCAATGTAAAGAAATCTGTTACCGCCCATATATTTGGCCTCTTACAGGACCCCTCAATGAAAGAAAGTTTAGGGTCTTGCTCCATTCAGAGTGGGTCCTGTGATTTGGATGGTTCAGGTTGATTTTCATTCATGTACAAGTTAGATGTGTGCCTGATTATGACCAACCTTTCTGCTACACGCAGTGGCGGAGGGAGGGGGAGTCCAGAAGGGGCAATTGCCCCTCCTGGATTTCGTTATTTCTTTAGAATATAGGAGCAAAGTTTGGAGGCCTATTGGTTTTTCAAAATTTTGCCCCTCCTCATTATCTTGTTCCTTTATAAAAAGGGAGAATTTAAAAAATCTTTGAGGCTACTTTTGTCCTCTGCTTGCTTACAAAAAAGCAAGTAAATCATCTCCATGTTTTAAGGAGAGTTTTTCTCTCCAAAGGAGTGGTTTCTCTGTGGACACTTTGAGATAATCCTTTCTTTAAAACTAGTTGGATTTTGGCTTATTGGGTATCCTTTGGATTGAAATAGGAGTTGGTCCCACTGTATTTACATTTAAAAATATGAGCATTTTTTTCTTGGGGTTTGACATAGCATACCCAGTATAACCCATGCACATCTCACCCATCTCTCTTAGGTGACAAAAGGACGGGCTCCTGTTACTCTAATCTATAATACTACAATGCATGCTGGTTGGAAATCCTTCTTAGAATGAGATGTAACATTTTCCTAAAACATGCAGTGACAGTCCAAAGTTAAATATCATTGTAGTATAACTCCATAATATATAAGGAACGATCATTACAGTAGCTAGACTTGCAGTGAGCGGATTACCTTTTGACTGCTTATTAAAAGACTTTGACACTATGTCAATCCTCATATTTTCTGGAGAGAAGAAGCTTAATACATGTTTGATCAATTTCTCATCCCACACTTCAAAAGCATAATCCCCATAGATAATATGCTCTTCGGAATAGAAATGCAAGTTCTCTGAGACAGATGAATCCCCATAAACAGTTAGCTTAGATAAAAATAAAAAGAATTTAAATAACAGGATCAACAAAATATAATTGTGACTTTGAACATGCTTATGACATGCAAAAATAACAAAATAGAAAATAAGAAGAATGCAACTAAGAAAGAGAGAGAAAAATTAACAAGTTGCAATTGACCATTCAAAAAAAAAAAAAAATTGTTATTTTTCACAAATGGATGCAAATTGAGGTAGCATATGATGCTCAATGAATAGAGACATTAACATCTCCCTTACCAGGTAATCCTTGTATCTAATAAGTGGCTGCAAAATGGACAATTACACCCAATAATCCACATTTAAAAATGATAAAAAATTGGATGTTTAGAATCACCTGATGGCGAATGTTTTTTTCTTACAAGTAAAATATTATTCCACCAGAAAAACTCAAAAAACAAACACAACAGCCACCCAAAAACAGGGATAAAACTTAAATACTAATAGAAACTATACATCAAATATGATAGAAGGTCGAGCAAATCCTTCCCTGGCAAGACAATCCGCCATTGAGTTAGCCTCCTGTAAAATGTGACGAAAAGAAGCACCCATTTTTCTTGAGATATCGTGCACCTCCTCCACCCGATCCGCAATCCGCCAAGGATTAATAGCGGATAGCCTTCCCAGAGCCGCATTGAATAGCCAAGAAAGAATGTCCATCAATATTAGGATGTGACCCTCCTATTCTTTCCAACTCACAGCACCCAATCAGAAGAGCATACATTTCAGCTTCATTAGCACCCAGAGAATCAACAAGCCCACAAAAATTCTAACAACATTTCCATTACAATTTCTGATAACTCCTCCAATACCTCGTTGATGAGTACTCCTTAAAAAGCTGCCGTCGAAATTCAATTTTAAGGTTCTAAGAGGAGGGCATATCCACTCAACTCTATGATGTACGCCATCGCCCTTTTAATACTGAAGCCCAAGATCCATTAAGATCTGCCAAAGAGATTCCACCAAACTCTTTTCTGTTACTTGCCCACTCCAACACATTGCAAACAATGGATTGAGTTGTAATACCCTAGGTCAGTTTGGGCCCAGATTCATCCAACAACCCATGGGCTGGGTTGTGTTAGTTTTGTTTTAGTGTTTAGGGTCTGTTTACAACCCATTAATGGCCTTGTTATTTAAAATTCAAAGGGAGCGGAGTTGTTACGAATGACATCCCCTTGGGAGGGGTATTTCGTTCGAATGCCCAGGAGAGTTCCCAACGGGTAGAAATTTGGGGTTATCCCCAGATCCTATTGTACACCCACTTCTTTATTAACTCCTCTGGTTTGATCGCCGATTCTCCCTGTTGGGTTGAAGAGGAGAGGAGGAGAAAGAGTACAGACCATGAGTTTTCCCTTAGGATCAACGGAGACCAACAGGATTCGCTAGGAAGACGAGAAGACCAACTTCGGGGAGCTTAGTGGATGCTCTATTCAAGATCTCACATTGCCTGGGCCACAATCAGCTACACGAGGTGAGTGATCTTTCTAATTTGATAATATGAAAATTTGGGATGTTCTTTTAATTGATCAGCATGTGGATCTGCGTTTTGGAGAAAAACTGGAAACCAAATTTTCTGAGGGAATTCTGGGGTTTGGGTAGGACTCTAATATACTTGAGATCCAAACCCAGAACTCCCTTGGGAAGAAGAGACCCAGTTGCCAAGCCAAATTAGACACAGGAGATTGAAACCTCATTACGGACACTGAGAAGTCTTGGAGAAATTCATTATAGTGCATATATGATAATCTGGTAGTGTTTGTTTTGAAGCAGTACAGAAACCCCCATTTAGATCTTGATTGGATCCCACCCATGGGAAAACTGATATTGTCGATAGATTGATTCCATAAATTTAATTGTTTAGTTAGTACAGTTTAGATTTTTGAATCAATAGAGTAATTCACATCATTGGGGAGACATCCAGAATTTTCCACTGCTAAAAGAGGGACAAGGTCGACAAGGTTAATGAGCCCCATACCCCATCTGATGGGTGATCAGGTCAGCAGATCTAGATGGAAACCCCTCGATGACCAAGGTGGACTAGGTCCCAGGTGGGCCAGACCATTGGGGACCCACCATCTGATTGACCCAAGTGGCAGGAGCGTGAGCCCTGTTTTCTGGTTTATGTCGACAGTGTTACACACTATTGGAAATTCTGAAATTTCTTCTTTAGGCTGCACTATGATGATTGTTTAGTCCCTGATGGTATGGAAACTCATCTCTTGAAAACATATTGTAGAGAAAGGAACAAACAGAGAAGAGAATAAGATTTTTACAGAGCTCCATGGTCCTAAACACCTCATAAACGACCAGTCTTGTGGGACCCACTGGGCACCAAATCAGAGATCAGGACCAGCCATCTGGCTGGGCCCTTATGGGCGACCAGGGTGGCCTGGTCCCAGGAGGCCCATACTGTTGGGGGGCCCACCATCCTGTGTACAAAAGGGACAGGGGCGTGAGACCCTATTCTGGTCTCCCAAGTGACAGTACCATACACTGTTACCTTTAATTAGTTTGTGATGTTGCTTTTTACACCCTGGGGATTCTGCATATTGCATAAACATACTTCTATGAGTATTTATAACTATAGAACCCAATTTCATGAATACTAGGTGTAGTATACTGTATCCTCAAATTCTGTCATTTTGTATTCAGAACCCTGATCTAGTATATGATTCACAATTCCCTTTTTACGCTCATTCATTATTAGACCCCAAATGATTGAATAGTAGGTGTACAAACTGTTCTTATAGTGATTTTTGGGCCCAATATATGAATTGAATAGCCCTAACCTGTATCTTGTATTAGGAACCTATTATACCCATGGATAGTGTCTCTCATTAAATCCAGCACTTTGAGTGTGAGATTAAGAACTTAAAGAATTTTGGAACTCTCATTTCCTTTTAACAGAATTTTTATGTAGGACCCTCATTGCTTAAGTGGGTAGCATGAGAAATTATAATTGACCATATGAGTTACAAATTGAAATTCCCCTGATGGTTAGTCCACTTATTAATAGCATAGTGGTATTAAATATGTAAAAGGAATTGGAATTTTATGGTGTATGGGTAATGCCACATAGACAGGTACCAATTTCGAATCGGAGTGGGGCATAGATGAACCCCGGTTTATGTGGGACTGCCCATGTATTAAAATGAATGGCATTGCATATTTTTCATAATTACTCACTGAACTAGTCAAAGACATAGATGAATTAATGAACTACTCCCCTTATGCTATGAAGAATAGTGAGCTTGAACACTCTACCGCGAGCACTGTATGGAATAATGATACCGCATGTGGATAATCGGTGATGACAATTACTCTGAATATTGAATTTGAATAGTTAACCCTGTGTGGGTGCGGAGTGATAAGGTTGGACAGGGACTGAATCGATTAATGACTACTGAACCATTCTCCTATGGGAGAGCCTTGCTGACTTCTGGAAATGACTTCCTGGAAGAAACTGAACCACTGAACCTTTCTTATGAGAGAGTCTTATTGAATTATAAGGAACCTTGATTGGGGAATATTGCATTTGACCAGTGCTAACACGCGGTTAGGAAGTTGCATCATAAGAAATTCCATAAGACACCTCTTCTCATCTCATATCAGCATCTTAACTCTTTCCTATCATTGGATTATTGAATTTGTGTTTATTACTTTGATTTATCGAATTAGAAATATTGCTCACCAGTTTACGGGCCACATGGGGGAGCATGGTGATGAAGATCAGCCCATGGATTTCAACGTACTGACAAAGTGGGGGGCCCCAAAACCCAAAACTTGATTTCTTTTCTGTTCCACTTGTTGGAGAGTGAAGGAAGCTGCCTCCATATATGGTTTAGGGAAGATGCTAAGATGAAGATATTTCTTGAAGATGGTTTGGAGGATCATTATTTTTTCTAAAAAGCATTTTTTATTTTTTATTTTTGGGTCGTTTTTTCTAAACAAAATTAAAAAATCCGATTTTTTTTATTATTTACTTATGTTCTTTGTATGAAATTATTATTTTGGGTGTGTATAACATGGATCTATGGTTCTAACCCTAGATCTATGCATATATGTACAATAACAATATTTTCCTTACTTTTTCTTGTAAAAATAATTATTAATAATATAGAGTTTTTGCATTTTACATTCTTAAATTATGTAGAATAGATGATTACATGTGTGGGTTGTTTGTAGATGAAATTTCAACTATTGTTTGGTTAAAAGAATGTGATTTTCATGATTATGATGTAATTAAAAAAAATTAAAAATCCGAATTCTTTTTCATTATTTATTTATGTTTTTTGTATGAGACTATTATTTTGGGAGTGTATCTAATATGGTTCTATGGTTCTAACTCTAGATCTATGCTTGTATGTGTAATAATAATATTTTCCTTACCTTTTTTTGTAAAAATAATTATTAATAATATGGATTTTTTGCATTTTACATTCTTAAATTATGTAAAATAGATGATTACATGTGTGGGTTGTTTGTAGATGCCTATGGTTCTAACTCTAGATCTAATGATCTATGCTTGTATGTGTATTGTGCAATAATAATATTTTCCACTCATTTTCTTGTAAAACTAATTATTAATAATTTGTTTTGGTAAATGGTAAGACTAAGAGACTATTATTTTTTATTGTGTAGAACAGTCAATAACATGGATCTATCATCTATGCTTGTATGTGTGCATTAATAATATGTTCTTTTTGTTTCTACATTCTTAAAGTATAAACATTTGATTGTGTAGAATCTTGAAATCTTGATTGTGTAGATTACTGTCACTTAGATAGTTAGATTATATCACAAATGGCCCAAAAAAAGAAAGAGAAAGAAGTCGACCCCGAATGAGAACATGGGGAGATGGTTGCAGGAGACCGTCATAAGGTCAAATGCAAATGGTGTCATAAGATTCTCAGTGGTGGGATCCACAGATTTAAACAACACCTAGCAGGTATACAAGGGGAAGCTAAACCATGTGCAAATATCCCCACAGAAGTGAGGAAACAAATGAGAGACATGTTGCTTGAAAAGAAGAATGAGAAAGAAAAGAAGAAAAAATTTGATGAGAGGGCTATAAATATGCAGAGGATTGACACTTCTGATGATGACTCGGACGGTGATGGTGATGTTGAGGCGAGGGAGTTAAGGAGGGCTATGAGAGCGAGCCATGAACAGTTTGCTTCTGAGCAGGCTCGTATGGATGAGACACGGGCTGGGGCCGGTTCTTCCAGAGCTCCTCCTGACCCTTATCGGGACACAGCAAGGAGAGGGACATTGGATCCATTCTTACATCAGTCTCAAAGTACGAAACAACCAAAGATTAGTAGCTTTATCATGGGTGATATGAAAGTTAAAGCCATGAAAATGGGGAGAGCCATCTCAAAGTTCTTCCATTATAATCGGATTCCACTGAATGTCGCTAATTCACCATACTATCGCTCCATGGTTAATACTATAGCTGAGGTGGGGCCCGGAGTTAAACCTCCATCCGCTTATGAGATTGACAGAAAGTATCTTGACATGGAAGTTTCTGATTATTGGAGATACTTGGAAGATCACTTCAAAACTTAGGAGTATAGGTACACGCTTATGTGTGATGGGTAGACAAGCAACAATAGGCGGCACAGTATTAATTTCATGGCTTACTGTGTAACAGGAACAGCTTTTATCAGATCTGTAGATACAAGTGGGCATAGAATGGATGCACAATATTTGTATAGTTTAATTGATGATACCTTGGGTATGGTTAAAAATTGGCACAAATATGTTGCAATTGTGATAGATAATGCGGCCAACTTTAAGACCGCGGCGAAGAAATTGCATGAAAAGCATAAGAACATTATTTGGGTGCCATGCGCGGCACATTGTATTGATCTCATGCTGGAGGACATTGGCAAATTAGATGATGTCTGTGAGACTATTGATGAGGGAAAGATGGTGACATCTTTAATCTATAACCATTAGTTCATGACCGATCTGCTAAGAGAAATGAATGAGGGTCGTGAGATTTTGAGGCCGGGTATCACACGCTTTGCTACGCACTTCGTAGCCCTTGAGAGTCTTTGTCGTGCCAAGGCTAACATAATGCAGATGTGGACCAGTACAGCATATGTGAAATCAGATTTTTCACGTCAACCTTTGGCGCGCCATGTACAACAGATTGTCCTTGGGGAGGATTTCTAGAACAGGGCAGAACGAATAACTGACTTACTCGAACCTCTTGTCTTGATATTGAAACTAGTGGACGCTGATACGAAGCCCACAATGGGCTTTGTGTATGATGCCATGGATAGAGCAAAGCTTGCTATAAAGCAAAGGTCCAGAGGAAAGTATGGGACTTATTATAAGAAGCTATGGAAAATCATTGATAATCGATGGGACAACCAGATGCATCAAGACATACATGCGGCAGGTAAATTTTGACTATCTCCTTTATTATAAATACTAACTAGTTACTGTTTATTACTTTATTTTGGAATCCAATAATCAATACTTATTACTTAATGAGGTCATGGCATGCAGCGTACTACTTGAACCCAAGCTGCTTCTATAGCAAACACTTTTCTAGCCATGAAGAAGTTTTTCGTGGCTTGAAAAAAACGTTAAGAGGCTATGACAGATAACCGGCAACATCAAGTTACAATTCTTAACCAGGTAAAGATGTCATAGATCATGACATTGTTATTCACGGATTAATGGGCTATGTGCTAAGTGCTTACTTCTAAATTTTAACTTTTAAAGTTGAAAAACTACAAGGGCACTCTAGATAGTTTTGGATCAGACGCAGCCATATTAGGTCGTAAGCAGATGGATCCAGGTATTATTTCAAATTTCAACACTTAAATTAGATGAAATTTAGTAATTTATGAATTATAACAAACAATTGATTTTATTGTTTTGGTCTTTTAATACAGCTGAATGGTAGGCTACATTTGGCGATGAGGTTCCCCACTTAAGAGCTTTTGCAAAAAGAATATTGTGCCAAACAGCCTCATCTTCGGGGATGTGAAAGGAATTGGAGCACATTCAATTTGATACACACTAAGACCCGTAATCGCCTTACTATGGCTAAGTTAGAGAAGTTGGTATTTGTCCATTACAACATGAGATTAAGGGCAAGGAATCTGACGAGAAGAGACAACGGAGACTACCAACCGATTAATTTGGATTATATATTCGAGGAAGATGACCCTCTTGATGAATGGTTGGCTGAAAGAGAGGATCCAGTATAGAATGATACAACATTCCTCGATGAAGCAATTGCTGATGTTGAAGACTTTCAGTCGGATGAAGGACATAATTCCCCACCGCAACGTCTGAGTTCCAGATATGCTACGCCTACTTCTACAGCGAGCGATAAGGGTAAGGGTGTAGTAACCTCGTCATCACAAGGCTTACAACGTGGTCATAACCGTGAGCCAAAGTTGACACATTCTACTTCAGAACGTGTCGCGGGGGCTAGAGATAGATCAAAACCAACTGGTTCAAGTGTGCCAACTTTCCAATACACGCGAAAGTCAAAGGATAAGAGCACCCATGCAAAGACAAGTCAAAGCCAAAGGTTGGCCACTCATGAAAAAGAACAGCAGAAAACATTATCTTCTAGCAAGAGTGGCTCACGAGAAGGAGGTGAACAGGGCCAAAACGAGGAGGCATACGAAGGTAGTGATGATGGTGGTGGTGGACATGACAACATTAATGTATATTATGGTCCAAGTGAGCCTGCTGGTGGGTCACGTGGGTGGGGCAGAGGTGAAGGAAATGAGTCATCGGATGAATATCCTCAGCCGCATCAAATGGCATCAAGCCCTTGGATCACAAGTTCTGATAGTTCATACGGGTATGGGCAACAATATGGACATCAACACCATGATCCTTCGTCTGAGTATGGGCAACCGCAGCAATATGGTGGATACGGTGGTCCTTCGCATTGGTATGGGGCCTATGGGCAACAACAGTATGGAGTATTACTATTACCCATGGCCGCACCCACAAGTGCAACCACCATATGCATATCCTCAACTTCAAGTTAGGGCTCCATCATCAAACTATGGAGAAGGTCCTATAACTCCAAGAGCGGGGCGAGGGTTCTTTCATTTTGATGTTGCTCAATACTATCGTCAAAGTCAAAATAACAACAAAGATGAAGATCTAGAACCCGCGAGGCATTCAACATGGAATTAGTAGTTAAATTTTAAGAAGAAAGAGCTAAGGTATGGTTTTACATTATTATAAGCTATAAATATAATTGAAATTTGAAGCTTAGTTACATCTTTGATGATTGATCTTACTAGTTGACTTGATAATTGAGACTTGAGAGTGGATATTGAAAGTTGGAAACATGTATACTGTATTTTCTACTTTTTAGTTTTAAATTTTAATTGCAATTAAATTATAAAATGGCTTGCAATTATGTTATTATTATTCTATCCTTAAATAACGTATTAGAATGATCAATGCAGAGAGTAAAACTATATATATGGATGGATTGGATGGATGGATGGATGGAATAAAGAAGGAGAAACATTTTTTCCTTCTTTTTTTCACTTAACATGGGACTCGGCCGACTCGACCGAGTCGACTCGGACTTGGACCGAGCCGAGTCCGAGTCCGGGTATTTAATCCTTGAATGAAACTGAACATTGAATTTGCTTATGCTCAGTACTTATTTCATAGTCAACTTATTATTATTTATCTTCTGACTTCAAATGATGTTTAAATAAATCAGAGTACTTGCCTAATTTCCTGAATTTGACTTATAATGTGATCCTGAATTATTTATAGTAACATTTCTGGAATCGGAAGAGCTCCAGATTTCGGGGCATTACAGAGTGATCTCTTCAATGAATTTACTAGTATTTCTAAACACTCTTCTATTTATTTCCAACGAAATCTTCCAAATTGTAGCATATAAAACTAATTTCCATAAAATCTTTCGCCGGCCACACTTGCTTCCCAAAAGCCATTGTAGAAAAAGATCTTCAACCGGCCTCGGCATAACCCAATTCATATCAAAACAATTAAGCACAAAATACCAAACTTTACAGGCAAACTAACAATGGATCAAAAAACGACGCACAATTTCCTCATCTTTTAAGCACATAGGGCAGCCATTAATTATAACATAGGTCAAAAATTTTTGCTTTCTTGTCACCCAAAAAAAGCTAAAACTCTCAGTGGAACTAAAGGATCCCAAAAAGAATTCCAACCATCCATTGGTCCAAGCATGTCATTCGAAACATTATAAAAAGACTTAACAGAAAACTGCCCTTTAACATCTGGTTTCCAAAGTCTGTCATCAGTTTTATCAACTGACAAATAAATCTTAGTGAGCATACCCATCAAGACAGCAAAATCAAAATTTTCAATATCTGTCAAATATCTTCGGAAAGAAAGATTCCAAACACCACCTCCAGCCATAGTAGAAAAATTGTCAGCAACAAAGCCTTGTTGTCTACGATCCAACAAAAAAAGGTTTGAGAATTGATTGGACCTCACCAATTGCCCACACAAACCTGACCTGAAGACCATCATGGGCCCTATACCAAGCCCAATGAACAAGCTCCAACTGAACAAATAAAACAGACTTGCATAAACCAGAAGTTATGTTAGTTTGGATCAGAACACACCAACCACCATTACCCAGCTTGTCTTGGCTCTCCCACCCTCCATAGCCACTTTCCCAACAAAGCTTTATTGACCTCTCAACTGAACGGATACCCAAACCACCTTGAGACAGTGTTTTACGCACTGTCTCCCATTGAACCAAATCATGCCTTTTCTTTTCAACAGAATCATTCCAAAGGAAGTCCCGTTGAAGTCTTTCTATCGCCCGCAAAACATTTTTTGGGCAATGGAAGCGAGAAAGAAAATAGAGAGGAATGCTGGAAAGAACTGACTTAATCAGAGTAAAATGACCTCCCATAGACAAATATCTACCCTTCCAAGAACTAAATTTCTTTTCTATCCGCTCCACAACCGGATCTCAAAGATGTTACTTTGGTAATCCCAGATATAAAGGGAGCCCCAAATACTTAGAAGGAAGCTTACCGACTTTACACCAAAAACCATTTACCAAAAAAGCAACATTACTATCCTCCGTTCAAACACCAATCCACTCACACTTTTCAAACTGTAGAAATCAGGCCCATTCAAAAAGAGCCCAAGATAGTGGAGAACAAGCCCATCGCGCCCATCAAGCTAATGCCCAAATAACTCACGTGTGATAGCTGTAGTCAAACTTGTGTATATTGTACATACTATTTTTGTAGGCTATTAAATCTGTACACCTCATACTTACACTGTCATTAGATTTGACTGATTGCAATTTCAGCCCTGATTTGGGCCATTAGTAGCTATAAAACACAAGGTCGAGCCTGTCTAAAAGACACGACCAACATTCCTCACATCTCTTCTTCTTCTTCTTCTCTTGTTTTATTCTACTACTTGAGGCAAGTTTACACAAACCACCTCAAAATACACTTAAGATTATCCAACTGATCCAAAGAAGCATCCAAAAACATAATGGTATCATCCGCAAACTGCAAATGTGTTACCTCAACATCAACATTGTCCACTACAAAATCTTTGATTAGAATATGATGCTTAGATTTCTCCATTAAGGCATGCAAAGCTTCCGCCACTATAACAAAGAGCATAGGAGATAGAGGATCTCCTTGCCAAAGCCCACTCGAACTTTTGGAGTAACCTTTTGGTGAACCATACACCAAAATAGAAAAGTGAGCTGAGGAAACATGGCTATGAATCCGCTTCCTCCGTTTCACACCAAATCCCATGCTTGCCATCATGTATAGAAGGAAATCCCAATCCACCATATCATACGCTTTTTCAAAATCTAGCTTGCAAACTAATCCTGGACGTTGTTGCCGATTCTTGGAATTGATACACTCATGGGCTATTAGAACACTATTGAGGATCTAGCTCCCTTCTACAAAGGCACCTTGGGATTCTGAAATTATCTCAAGAAGTACCTTCTGTAGACGATTGGCAAGAGCTTTAACTAAGAGCTTATAGAGACTTCCAATCAGACTAATGGGCCTGTAGTCTTTAATTGAAAGTTGAAACAGCTTCATCCTTCTTAGGAATCAAAGTTATGAAAGAAGCACTCGATTCTCGTGCTATAGCTCCATTGGCATGGAATTCATTGAAGAAGACTAGCAAATCATCTTCTAAGATATCCCAAAAATATAGAAAAAAGACAATTGGGAATCCGCCGGGCCCCAGAGCACGATCGGAACCAAGACCGAACATTGCTTCCCTCATCTCCTCTTTTTTCAACTAATACGTAAGAAATCAAACACAAGAAAGGAAAAGCTGCCTCAACGAAACTCCAATCCATCCGAGGCCTAGATCGACCATCACCAGTATATAACTGCTGGAAAGAATGGACAACTTCCCTTTCTATATCCTCCCTTTTATCCCATACCCTCCTCTAGCAGCAATAACATTAATTTGATTAACACACCAACAGGTACTAGCCATAGCATGGAAAAATTTTGTATTCCAGTCTCCTACTTCCAACCACTTAATTATAGAGCATTGTTTTCATTTGATCTCCTCCTGAAAGATTAATCTACAAAACTGCTCTTGAAGGAATTGCCTGTTGGCTCGGTCTTCCTCTTCAAGTGCTCCCTCTTCCTCTTTCCCATCTATCCTATGAAAATCAGCTAACAACACATTCTTCCTCACCAAAATGCTACCAAAAACATCTTTTCTTCACCCTTTCAATTTATTTTTGAGGAATTTTAACTTCTAAGCTAATTGATAACCCATCCAACCACTAATAGAAAAAAAAGCCCACCATTCTCTGACAACATCAGGGAATTTTATTTTGAAAGCCACATAATTTCAAACTTAAAAGGAAGAGGACCCCAATCTTCCATACCTATCTCCAGTAGCAAAGGGCAATGATCTGAAATTAGCTGCGCCAAGGCTTGTAGAGTACAATCAGGAAATAGATCCAACCACTCCGTCGAAACTAAAAATCGATCCAATTGGCTCATCACAAGACACTCTAGCATATTAGACCAAGTAAATTCTACTCCTCTCAAAGGCAAATCGCAAGTCATGAGACCTGATCCAATAATTAAAATCCCACATAGCCGGACAACTAGAACAACCTCCTTTCCTTTCATTCGGAAATCTGATAACATTAAAATCTCCTCCGAACAGCCATGGACGGTTCCACAATCCAGCCACATGGTTGAGCTCTACCCAAAAATCTGCCACAATCATCATCTGATGGAGAATGTTGAAATAAACTCCATACAAAATTGAAGCCAATAGCCTATAATGGATCACCAAAACTGGGACCCACATGTACAGTTAATGCGGATGAGCAAATGATTCAATAAAAATTTGTATGCTTGAGATAACTCATATACATGTTTCACTTGTAACACCTACCATTTTATGTCTATCTTATGATGTCTGAACGGCCTTACTGAAAAGGATGAGGCATATATAGCTCAACGTGTCATGTAATTTGGTGCAACAAAAAAAAAGAAAGAACAAAAAATTAAGAAGAAGCAGGACCGACAATAGTAGGAGCACATTAGAGACAGAGAGAATCGAAAGAGTGAACAATAACTAAAGGAGTCTTTATGCAAGAAAAACACAAATCTTGGACTCATATCTCAGTCTACAACCAAGCCTGTGCCACCTTTATAGTCTTTCATGGAGTTAAAAAAAGACAAGCCAAATAAGATTGTATATCTACAAGTATTAGCATTATGATTCTACAAAAGTAAATAGAACTTGATGGACAAAATAACAGTCTGCAAGTGCATGCAGATGTGTGCATCTATATACCTTGCTCGGCCTTTTGGCTAAGATGTGTGCATCTTTACTAATTCCTGTGGTTTGCATATTTATATTACATGCCTGTTTCAGACACAGTCTTACCTTCTTGTCATTAAGCTCATTAGCTTAAACCTATTATACACCTTTCTTTCTTCAGATATGCCTCTATGAGCTCTTATATTCCAGCAATTTAAACCCTTTTATATTTTGATTGCTCAATTCAAGCATTGGTGAATGGATCTGTTTTTTTTTTTTTTTAGGCTGTTTGAATGGTTTGACGAATGGAAGTTTAGAATTGTCAAGGAAAGATCTTCCAATGTTTGTTTGTCTTCGCTTGAATCTCGCAAAGTTACGCGGTCAAGGTAATGAAATGGAGAAAGCTCACTATTACAAATAGACTTTTTCCTGTCCAAACAATTCACCATAGAGGTGTCCTGCAATTCATCATAGAACAATTCACCATATCCCATTGTTTCTCTCTTTCCCACCAAACTTCAAAGCATATCTCCCAGAGTCTGTGATGCAGTCATGGGTACCAACAGAACCCATGACAGCATTTGCAACGTCCGATACTACTGTTGCAGCAGTATATAGTGATTGTCAAACTTCTTTCGGACTTGGTAATGCAAGATAATAGCCGTTGATTCCCTCAACACAAACACACCAATAAACAAGTGGGGAAGATGTAAAGAGTACAGCCAGAGAATTATTAAGGAAAAGATCCTTTACTGCTATTCAACTTTAAAGGTGCCAACTGAACAACCCATACTAGCTAACTACAACAAGCATATATAATCCTCCAAAATCCAAAATATAAGTAATCCTACCCATGACTTCCTAAATGATGCTACTAACACCTCACTTGCTAAAACCAAACAAAAAGAAAAGGAAATAAAAGATGCTGCATGACTGTCGACGGTGGCTACCCATGCACAGTTGACTGTGCATACAACAAATCTTCACAAATTCCCTACAAATAGCAACCCAAATGAATCTTCCCATCTATAATCACTAAATACCACCTTATAAGATCCTAATTGATAAATTTTAGCAACTAATTGAGAGAAATAATAAAGAAAATCAAACTCCCCACGAAGATGGGCCGTTCCAGACCACCCTTCGTAGATTGATCAAGGGATCCACATGGACCACCAAATCGGATGGTGGGCCCTGCCTACTGAAACTACACCCCTGGGCGACCCAAGGAGTTGTGAATAAAAGTGGGTTTGGGTCCAAAATGGGCTCAGTAGACCCAGTCGAACAACCCCATTCACTGTCTGTTTGTTTGAATAGAGTCCACCATTTTGCAAAATACACCCTGTGGTGTATTAAATTCATGAAACAGCCCCTAAATTGGTAAACCTCAGTGAATTCGGACTGTTTGGATTCTCCATCTCGCAAGGGATCTTCACACATGGGTATGGACCCCACGTGCTCAATCATACGCCTCCATGTAAACCAATGCCTGCCCAAGTATGCGGTCTTCATCACGATCTGCATCAGTCTGATTAATAGCTTCGGTTTGGCCATCCATTCAAAGATGTAGGCACTACTATAAAGAAATCATACCCAAACTCATTCCATGAGGTCCTCCACAAGTGGCTATGGAATATCGTGTTCTGGTCTGAAGCAGTCATTTGTTAAACAATTGAAGTTGAGTGATGTCGCCTTCGCCATAACTGAGTCCAGACCGTGGTGAGCGATGTCCATCATTTGGATGGTGGATTGTCACTTGTTTGGGCGCATGGTTTGGCCATTCACTTCAACCCACTATCGGCTCAGTTTGTAGTCCTTTAGTTGCATCAAACCCTTTACCCATGCAAACCTGTTAAGAAATTCTATTACCTATTCAATTGGCGATGCTTTTTTTCTATATGTAATGTGACAAGAAGTCTAGAACCCACGATATAACGGTTTTAACAGTAAGCATGTTCCAAGTGTACTATGATGGCCTGTTCTTCTTCCACTTGCTCTTTTTTCTCTCTTGTTTTTGTTCTCCTCCATGTTCGGCACAAAAATGAGAGATTATCAAGTTTTCTATTTGCAACAATACTTGTACTGCCCTCTTTGTTGTCATGTTTATATCAGCCCGGCGTTGTCCTTCGCAGGACAAAGGCTGCAATTATTTCTACCCAGAATGACAAAAAAAAGGGTCTCATCAAGAGAAAGAAACCTAGCAAAATAACAAGTCCCTGCTGATCTGTAAATAGCACAGTCCACAAACATTAAAAAAACATACAAGAAATTTTCTCTTTCTAGTAGCAAATGCAAACTAAGTTCATTTTGAGATGGCCTTTCTGCAAAGTTCAGATTTCAAGGTAATTCATTGGATTGTGTAAATACATATGAGAAATAGATACAAGAAGATAATTCAAGGACATGTAATGGAAGTATAAGAAAGGAGCAAACAAAAAAGGACCTGCCAGTTCTGTCGCATAATCATCTTGTGGTTGCTCCTCTACAAATCTAAATTCCATGTTGCCAATATCTTGGAGTTCCTTAAAAATCCAGGCTTGTGGACCAGCTTCACGCATTAACTTAAGGTACTGATAAACAACTTCTATAACCTCATAAACCTGCCAAAGTATAATGTAAGAAAAGCAACCTGAATAGGAACAGTTTCGGGTTCCAATACAAGTGCCATAGAGTTGAGGTCTGACCCAGATGCAGTGGGCTTGTACAAGTGTCCAAGTATCATAGCAGCTAATGTTTTGGCTAAACAAGAAGTAGATAGAATGTTGATAGTGATGAGGTTAGCTTTAATAAATTTTATTTTTCCATGTTTATGAGAGAAACTGTTGGGGCAAGTTTTGGTTGGATCATTTTACTTTTTGTATTGTTTTAGCACTTGACCCACTCAAAATGCTGTTGATTTGGGTAACTTAGCCAAGCATTGGCCAAATATGGAAGACTCGTTCAACTAAACGGCCTAGCCAAAGTAACTCAGACCAAGTCAAGTCAAGTCAAGCCAAGCCAAGCCTAAGTGAAGTTTTAAATTATAACATGAGGGATTGTTTTTTTATGGATTTTAATCTTTTTTCACTTCTGGTTTATATTCTTTACTTAAAGAAAGTGAAATCTCATTACTAACAAAAATATTAAAAGGAAACAAATATAAAACAATTCACCATACAAAATATTCAAAGAAAAAATTCCAAAGAGGAGGAGGCTTCTGAATACAATCACAAATAGTGATAAAATTACAAAACATAAAATAAAATAAAATAAAATAAAATAAAAAGGAAGAAGAAGAAGAAGAAGAAGAAAGAAAGAGAGGGAAGTAATACTGATCAAAATTGAGGTTTCCCAAGTACATTACTACAGAATATTACCATACAAAGAACATTAAAAGCCAATGCTCAGATTTTACAAATCAATGCTTCAGATAAGTAAATACAAACTGACTCAGCCAAGTAGATCAGAGCTTTCATAAATATTTTGCTTGTGCCAAAGAAATTATGACAACTATTTAAGTAAAAGCCATGGATGAAAATATACATAGCAGCCGATATATCAGCCGTGGTGGCACTGGCCGCCTTGCTAAACGTAATTTATCAACCCGTAGCGGCCACTACGTTATGTAGCGGCACCACACACTCAGCCTCCTCCCCCCTTCTCTCCTCGTTTGCTTGACTGATAGAACAAACAACAAAAAAAAAAAAGGAGAAAAGGAGGAAGAAAGGAAAAAAGAATAAAAGAGAGATATGAGTTGCAGAGGACATACCTGATACATGGAGGCACCAGCGACAACAACAGCAGGTAGCATCGGCGCAGAACCCTCCTCCACCGCTCCAACTTCTTCTCCACTACTCCAGCATCGCGCAAAACCTAGTAAAGGACTACAGGTGCTCTTCTCCTCCTCCTCCTCCTCCTCCTTTCCCTCTTTCTCATCTCGATTTTCTGTTTCGAATGAAACCTAGGGCAGCAACAAATGCCCTTTATTGGGCTGCTTGCATCCGCCCTTACTCCTCTTTTGTTTTATTAAACGGGTAAGTTATGGGCCCATGAGATGAAAGGCACAAATGAAAATTAATGGGCCATCAAAAAACATTAAAACCATTAAAAGATCATTCAAAAAAAATTTTCAAAATTAAATGTGCCATCCAAAACAATAAATGCTGAAGAACCTAATGGCTAATGTAACCATTGGTGGGCTCCACAATGAGGCACCAATGTTAAAATAAAAAAAGTCATATCATAGCCAAATATTACTTAATTGAAATTGACACCTTAGTCAAATTTAACTCTAATTAGGAATAGTGCCAAAGCCAACTTTCAAACCGCGCAGCCAAATTTCACACTAATTAAACATAGGCTACTCTAATAGGACATAGGGCCCAACCAAAGTTCACACTAATTAATAGGAAATAGGGCCCTAACCAAATAACACTCTAATAGAAAATGGTCCCTTTACAGCCAAAGTTCACTCTTATTGTTTGCTATTGAATTCCTAGGACCTAACTCTTAACTTAAGTCTTTTAAGTCTTGTGCCTTTACTTCATGACTTAGTTTTTTTTTATGAGTCTTTCATTAGTTTTTAAGAGCATAACTAAGTAACATGAATAAATGTGAAAAAAAAAGATCATTACTATTTTTTTTTTATTCATACTGCGATACAGGACCTTGTACAATGAGGGGACCGCTACGCCCCCTTATCTTAGTTACTATTGCAAAAAAAATACAATTTCTATCATTTTCCAATATTCTGGATTTTCTAAATTTTTTTCATTTTTTTTGACAATTTTTTTCAAAATGCGCCCCCCCCCCCGCCCCCCCCCCCAAACAAAAAAAAAAAAAGGAAAAAAAAAAAAGAATGGCCAGCTCAATGTCTAGCAATGTAAAATCAACTCAAAGGGTCAATTGAGTCTTTCTTTTTTTAATTGGTAACATAACTTGAACCCATAACCTCAAGCTTGCATAGCGAGCATCTCCTACAATGCCATGGGCGCAATTGAATCTTTACAAGGCTAATTCTCCATTTAATGATATAATAAGGTAGTTAGTAAAAATTGAAACACAGCCAAAGGAGATCTTAAGCACTAGAAAGTACAAAGAGAAAAAAACTTGTGTGCGCAAGGATACTCCTGCAAGAGTTGAGAAAAACAAAGAAGAAAAGGTGGTGTAGAATACCCAGACATCTAAGGTTCAAGTTTTAGGGATTTTTTAAAGACTGAATGCAGCATGAATACACCGGGTACACAGATTTTACACATAAAGATCATGTGTTGGGTCAACATTCCTCTAATAAGTTACTCAGCTGTCTGGTTGCAGTACAATCTCATTTTGACACCAGACATTATTTGGCCTTTTCGCTAATGAATATGGCTTTGCTGTGTTTTCTTTCAATACCATCTATTCACATGACAAAAGGTTAAACTTTACCTTCCTGGGTATTTTTAGCAGTCTGTCCAACAGGAAAGCACATATAGATCATCAGACATTGGGTCCCACTATTCACTCTCAAGGCCCAAGGCTATTATGAATATCCTTTGTTGAAGAATATATTCCACATAGCATTATAGCAATGAGAACCAAACAAATGAAATACACAGAAAATCCTAGTTTGACTTCTGGATGGAAAACTAACAAACATAACTTCTGGGAGGAAAAGGAAGTACATACATTCTCTAAGCCAGATTCAGTGAGGTATATAGACATGACAAAGATGTAAGCTATAGAAGATCGATGCATTCCTTCATCACCAACACCAGCAGATAATGAAGTAGCCCATCCCTTAGACTTGAGAAAGAAATGCAAGCTTCCCTTGCTCTCTGAAAGTGAAATTTTTGCTTAATCAATCGGAAAAACATTCCAAAGAAAGCAGGCTGCAACAATTAAAAATATATTTTTTGAAAAAATAACACTTTCTGGGTTAATAATATTAAATTTTATATAGCACTAGGAATGATACTTGTATCCACTTCATCGCTTTAGAACGCTATTGGAATTTCAGAGACCACGGCACAAATAGCTTACCGTGCCCCAAAATATGCGCCAAGTAGTCTTCTGGCTTCTTCAGATAATCTCTACTAAGACATGGCAATATCCATGTCAAATTGAGAATGTTTACATCTTTGACTGCCTCAAGCCTGTAAAGTTTACTAGCTTTCCAGATAGGTAAATCCTTCTGAACATCAATCTTTGATTGAAAACCTTCTTTGATATTGCTGAACAACTCCACCACCCAAGCTTCCAGAATGTCTAGAGGCTCTGCAAGATAAAAGAACATCATACTTAAAGTACAGTCCGGTATCATGAGTCGCCCTTGATTTGAATTGCCAAAACCACCCACCTAGGGCTCTCATGGAACTGGCTGACCTGTCCACTTCAGAGCACAAGCCTGAGAAAAGCCAACCCTCATTCTTAGGCCCTTAGAAGAGGCCGGGCTGTGTTCATTTCCAGGCCCACTATCAAAAGGCCCTAGAGTTGTCTCAGGTTTTAGAAAATTTTCTTATTCAAATTCAGACTGTTTTATGACGACTATATGTGTGTGTGTGTGTGTATATAGGGAAACATTCCTATACAGCCTTACAGTGCATCCTTACAGTGGGAACTTCCAGCGGGTCCACCTTATAATTCATCCAAACCATTCACACGCATGGAACCACCCTTGACAGTCAAAGGACCCCAGGGTTTGCACCCACCGAATGGACGGGACCATTGGATGGAGGGTCAATTTTTTTCTTTAATATAAAGCAGTAACCCTCAGCTGATGATCCTAATTCCTAAGCCTTAATTCTAGGTGCAAAGTTCAATGGTTTTTAAGTGATCGCATGGGTTAATCAAGAGAGTGCAAAGGCATTATGGACAGATCAGTGTAAAATCAAGATGACAATTTGCAATGTGACTGTAATTGGATTCAGAACTTCAGATAGATGATAGGCCCGCCCCACTCTGAAACAAGAAAGAGATCAAAACCCCCATTTCTTTTACACCCAGGCCTTTGTGAGAACCCATGCACGCACATGGACAGGCATCATAAAGAATAGGAAGAAAACATCACCTCCACCAATAATGACTAGTTTCATCAGCCCACCATGGTAGTTTTCTTTATACAATCGGAAAATTTGTTCTCGCAAATTAACACCCTTTTCCATAGCATCACTCAAGCTCTTCTTGTTCCCTTCAATGCAAGGAGAGGAAAAAACATCATTGTATAATAGAAAAGGAGGGGGAAAGTAGTTCAAAAAGCATCACAAGAAATAAACAATGGCTTCTTGTATACCCCAAAAGAATCTGTTAAAAGGATGACCCGGTGAAGATGTATGACACTGGAGTTGTTGAAGGCGACAAGCATCACTTTGCAAGGCCCGATTGAATTCTACAACAAGACATAATAGATAATGACTAAAGATGTACATTGATCTCCATAAGAACACAAAATAAAAATTATAACAAATGAATTAGGCAACAACCTGAATCAACCGCCAATACCTCCCGTTCCATTGCTTCAGCTTTAATTAATGGTGAAACAAAGAATTGAGAAAATCTGCATAGAAGATTAATGAACATTGACATCTGAAAACTTATCCAGATATATAAAATATCATCACTGTTCAATTATCATCTCCAAAACAAAACAAAACCAAAAAAACAAAAATCCAAGCTTCCGTTCAGAAATGTTTCCAAATTGTGAAGCCCTCCCTTTTAGATAAACAAGCATGAGCTGGGTGAGAAATGACTAACTTAGGACTTTTAGATTTCGACAGTTTTGAGAATCCATTTCAACAGCCTCATTTGATATACACAATTTAGTATAGCTGTGTATAATAGTGATTAAATGAAGCAAGAAAGAAAAAGGCAATGAGCTAAAGACCTAAGTTACAGAAGACATCGCCCACTAGACTTTTAATGCCAAAAAAGAGCATACAAAGGACAGATCCTCATAGATTAATTTTGATGGTTATAAAAAATTAAACTGTGGCGTATTAATGTATACATCATAGTTCTGATTTTAGGCTTCTACATATAAACAATTACAATATGTTGTAAAGTCATATTTTTCAAAGAAAAAAAAACTAGATTCAGCATTCTGGATTTGCTAAAGTCATTGAGTCGAGCATTTGTGCGCCCATTTAAATGAACCTACATTTCAGTATCCAATATTTATAGGCTCAAACAACATCATCAATATAAGCAATCAATTCAAGACTCCTACCAAACTAGTTTATGTATATTATACTTTTTACCTTTTTAAGGCTCCCTCGAGAAACTCCCGATTAACTTCAAAATGGTAGCATGTGTACTCAGCTTCTGTGTATGCATTTGATGAACCTCCATGCTTGGACAAGTAACTATCATACTAGAAGACACGAGGGTAAAAATTAGCTGTCCAGAGTCCAAATCACATTCTTAGATAATGAGTATTATAATATCACGGCTCACATTTTTAGATCTAACGTAAAGCATTCCACGGCTAAGATGGACTTTCTAAAAGAATCCAACTTGAGGTACACAGGGTGGACCACAAATCACAACTGGTTTGAATCTTTTGGCAGAAAATACGATTATTTACTGACAAGGGCCAGTAGCACAGTTCAAGTAGTGCTCTTCATCGCAACTACAAGGCTGCGGTTTGAGTTGTGCTACCATTCGAAAGGGGGGAAACATGACTTTCTATTCCATTTGTGTATTTGCAGGGCAGAAAACATTAGATGTGGTTTGAATATTATATAACTGATCGGTAGCAGTTTCACGTTGCATTTGCGGTAAGGAAGAACAGGAATTCATTAGGTGGGAGTGCGGTACATATTTTTAGTGCCCTTCTCATCCCAAACAAAATAGTAAAGACCACAAGTCCTAATGTAAGATAGAAACATGTAGAAGAACAGTACACTGCCAAATACATTTTTTTAATTCTACACCGAACAAGGAAACAAGTTAATGTAAGCATCAGAATTCAAACCACTAGCAATTTGGAGAAATCCAAATGCCCCCTGACTGTTTGAGTGGCCAATCAGACTGTATCATTTCACATGGTTCATGATGGAAACAATTCACCAATGTGCATGGTAGTATCTATGAAGAAAAGGGAACATTTTCTTCACATAGTCCTCAGGGACAATATAACATTGCTTTTCAAGGTTATCAATACACCTGGTTCATCACATTGATACACAGAGTTCTAAAACTCTATAGGGTTCTTTACTGCACACGGTATCAGGGGCCCCTTTTTTCTGTTCTTTTCAAGTACCATTTTCGGATACAGGACTTCATGGGAGTCACAAGAATGCAAGTCTCTCATGTTTCGTACGTGGTTCGACAATCTTTGGGATGTATTGACTTCATTATAGTGGGGGTTGTGCTTACATTATCATCATGGGCCCACGAAAGATAGATCAAAGAAGTTTTTCACTTGTTCATTGGAAGAAAGAAGTTCTGGTGCTGGTTGTGCACAAGAAAATCACTCCAGAATCAGAGACCCTGTTGGAGACTGGATCATCCTATCCAGAGATCTTGTCTTGCTACTTTCCTGAGATTCTTCTTTCCATCTTGCTTACTTTTCACCAGATCTGAACTTTGAACCTGACTCCTGGAGAACCAAAGTCCATTAAGCACAAAATGAGGCTACATGCTTCCTGTAGTTCAACTGGTGGAGCCCACTATATTGGACAATCCAGAGACTGAACCCCACCGGGCTGGCAGCACATCTCAAAGAGACTACCATAAATTCTGAATTTCTAAGAAGGAATTTTAGGTGATTTTCCTTTCAATCTATTTCCATGTGCAGTTTACATGTTAACAGATCAATTTTCTGGATCTGTACGATTCCGTCAAATTTGCCCTGTGAAATGCCTGTGTTATCTTTGGTATCCATTGAACCTGATATTTGTTTGCATAAGCTATTGATTAGATCTGTGCTTTCTAGCATCAACATAGGGGATGGTCTAGCCCAGTTTGTAATATATTGCTCCTTTTCACAAATCAGTCCACTTATTACGTCAAACAAACCACAAAATTTCATTGTCAAATTGGACGGAACCAATTATGTGCACTGGTTGCATCTCATGCAAAACCACTTGAAAGGACCAAAAATTGTGGAAATACATCATGATTCATGGTGAAGTTGAGCTGCCCAATATACTGTATCCTTAGTAAGAAGAATATGAAGCTGATCTTGACAACATCAACTCCTGGTATCAACTCCTGGTATACTTTAGATCATACAAGTAGGAATCAGCTGCAAAGTTAATTACCCTAAGTAAGCCTGGGAGTATGTTTCTAGATTTTATAATCAGTCTACCTTGATTACAGGATATCAAATCAAATGGGAAATTGGAAAGCCGAAGAAGAAGCGAAAACATATGTAAATTCTATGCCAGGATAACAGGATTGGAAGAACAATTGGTACTGACAGAACCACAGTTTGTCAGTGCTGCTGATTCTACCGCTTTCAACACCCACAGAAAAGAAACTAGGCTAGTTCAGTTTCTCATGGCATCATTTGCCAATCCACAAATGGACTCCCCTTTCTAATGATAAAGTTAAAACAATAGTAGGTCGAGGTCCCACAACTTGGCATGTCAGTTAATAAAATAGAAAGATCCTGATGTAACAAATTACAAGAGCCCGTCGATGGGATGATAAGTGCTTAATAAAAATAAGAAAGAAAAAGAAAAGATAAGCAGCCACTTTGAGATTTCAAAATATTCATACATGCTTAATCCAATAACGGATTAACCTACGTCACTCCAGAATCAGTGTGATAGCCAATGGAACTTCAACATATTCTAATAAGCTGAATTCGATAACCAATTAACATTGTTCCAAAGATGTGATGGCTAACACAACTTCTACAAGTGATGCAAGCAGCTTCCAGATAAACTGGCTAGAACCAAATAAGGAATTTACTATAGCACAAGAAACCTTTTCCGCTTTCCACGCTTTTTCCGCAGAAAACCACGTACACAAATGTGCCCTTAGAGAAAGAAACTTAATTGGTAAATCAAGGAGACTTATAAAGAAAGTCAAATTGAGAAAAGCAGATAAGCATAAAAAAGAAAAAATAACAAAAAGATTTCACCAATCATCAAGAGTTTCCTACTTCGACATCATTACTGGAAATAAGTTTTCCAGTAAAGATACAATTCGATCTCTAAATCCATCAACAAGTCGGCACAACGACGATATAAAAATGTCTAGCAGATATCTGATTGATTAAATCAGACACGAATTTGATCACCATAAGAGAAATCTATGTTTCTTTTCTGATTGAATCATCAATGATTTAAACCAGATAAATGGGTCAAGAAACAAATCCAATTTATTTGTTTTCTTGGGGATGGATAGAAGCGGCTCATGATCAGGCTGTTGAAGGACTACAACACTGTCAAAGAAAATGGCTTTCCAGAAGAGGAGGTTGGTTGGATGCATTAATAATTTGTTGGTATGAGGAATCAAAGTGGGCCAAAAGAGGAAGATTATTTTTGGGCCATAGTTTCATCAGTCCCCCAAAATTCAATTGGAAAATCCATACAGTTGATGTAGGCTGGGTGGAGAAGACTGTTATCTAAGAAAATCCTCCATGGTTGGCAAGCAAATTAACACTTGATAAATATATAGATTTTGGGGGTTATGCAGTTGACCCAGACCCAACCCGCTTACATGCGGGACAGATTTTCCTGACTTGTGACCAGTCCATATATATTATGGGTCAGGTTTAGTGGTTCCAGTTCAGGTTGGGACAGATTTTGCTTCCCCTAATTGTGAGTGGTATTTTTTATAAGGGAAGAAGTTAGAAACAATTTTTAGACAAGAGTAATCCATATAGTTCCTACTCCCTAATCACTTTTTTCAATTAAAAAATACAGAAAGAAAGAATGGACTTGAAAGGAACTTCAACAAAGACACAAATCAGACAATAAGATGTCTCTATAAGATGCCTCTATATATGCACAAAGGAATTCAACTCATAAGTTACAATGTAAAGGAAATAATTGATCATTTGAAAAAATAAGGAAAAAAAAGAACACATTATAGAAAATTGGCAGGTATAGCAACTTCTGACTCAAATTAAATTAGTTGCCCCAATCCAAGCACCGAAGGCTTAAATATGTGAAATATGACTTGACAAACCTCATTTTCGTCTGGAAATTTAGAACTCCCCATGAAGAGCATGTGTTCTACAAAATATAAGGGTTGTAAGTGACATTTGTATATGAAAAGTCATAAATGCTCAAGCTCTTTATAATTATTTTTGGCAATTATCATTTCACTTCATTGATGAACGAAAGCAAAAGAATAAAGCAAAGCGGTGGGAATCAATATAAAGGCAAGTATTTTTACATTCTCATTTCCTACGTGCATTGAAGAATCAAATGAAACTTTGTGAAGAATTAAAGTTGTTTAAAGATATTTTTGCGGAAATCTCTAAATAGAAGTTGATTCAAAAAAACATGGTCGGCTGGGTGCAGGTGCGGAGCCATGGAGAACTTGCAAAGAATGATTAAGGAATAAGGCTATAAGTGCTCTGATGTCAATTTCTTTATGTCTTGTTTGCAATATACCAATAAAGTGGCAAACTAGTTAACTAAGAAAGGGGTAGAGAAATTTTATGTTTGTTGGCTTTTCTTTTTAGTTTTCTCATATATATTTGGGAAAGCTTTGGATCATGGTTAGAGTAAAAAAACTTATATAATCTTTAGCAATTAATGAAGTTCTTGCTACTGATAAAAACAGAAAAAGAAAAGAGGCAAAGCAAAGCAACTAGCTCACCTAAAAAATGAGCAAGGCCTTGGGCCTCGAAAGGATCAGAAAAGCTGCCCATTCCTACACACATTGCAGCAGCCGCCTGCAAAAGCATAATGATCAGAAAAATAATTCATCACCGTAGCCTTATGCCATCTATCTGGAGTCAAAAGATAAATAAACTGACAAATATAGAACACAATAATCACAAGCAATGAAGAACCGGTATTATAATATTGACCCATGCAAATACAACAAAAGACTGAAATAAACTACACTTAAAAAAAATTTAAGAAAAAAAAATAAATACTGAACAAACTACAAGAAGAAAATGAACACTGCATCTTAGATTCAAAGAGGATAAACAAAGAAACAGGAACGACCAGACCGACAGTAAGACTTCTTATGAAATATATAATGTAACTGGGATAGCCATGTAGGAGTTTCAAACAATATAACAAGAAGATGTAGTAAAAAAAAATGACAAGCATGTTCTAATATAAGAATACATGTGGATATCCAGAAACCCAACTGATCAGCTCAGGACTGTCCTAATTGAAATTCGATTTGGTCATCTATTCAGTAGATGGTCATGAAACCCCAGTATACCCATGTTTCTTGTTTGAACAGGTCGTTCTAGTTTCTCAAGAAACCAAGGATTTTTCAAGGTCAAACTCACACCAGTATTTTTCACAATCAAACTTGGTTTACTAATGATCGGACCTAATAAGAACAGAAACAAGTAGTCAAAACACTCAAATCTGCAATAAAGTATGCCAAAGTAACACAGACACCCAGTAGGCTATATGCATTGGAAAGCATGAAGGTCAATGGCAGATACCAAGACCTCCCTGCACGTTGAACAGAGGGTATGTGTACTCCACTAAGATATCTAGATTACAATCCTTATACAATTGATGGGAATTTTGAATCAGCTCCCGGTTTTATTAAATCAGGAATAGTAAAAGAGTCCTGTTCTACGTGTTGTCTTGAAGCTGAAGCACCTAAAGATTTAATAGACACCTCTAGGATAGGAGTGCAGTGAAACTGAAGCAGCCTACAGCAATCCATAGTCCTAATCATTAAGCAGTAGGGTTCAAAACCATCCAACATTGCACAATGCTCATTCGAACACCCCATCCAAACTGATTAAACAGAGACTGAATAAGTATGTCAAAATTGTGGTGACAAGTAGTTGTGGTAATCTAAACAGATGTGAGTAGGTTTTGCGCAAAAATCAAATTTTTTTATGCAGGAGAAACAAATTGGAATACTAACCCAAATGCTATTTTCATTGGATAATTCAAACGACAGCAAGTTAGAAGGTCAGTCAAAACGCAGTAAGAACAATGGGGTAGCAGCATCCATTAACAAAAGAGAGAGAGACCCAAAAACCAACGAAACTCAAGTCAAATCAAACAAATCAAAAGCACCCAATACCTAAAAACAAAAAAAACAAAAATCATTGCCCCCCATGTCGATTTCAAGAGATTAGAAAAGAAACCCACCTCTACTTTTGTTGCAAAAAGTCAATCAGGACAGCAGATATACAATCATTTAACTAATCAAAGAGAGTGAGAGGAATCTCCAACCTTTTTAGTGGGCATGTCCCCTCCCCTTTTCTTATCGGGAACTTCCTCATCCTCCTCTCCTTCTTCATCATCTTCGTCTTCTTCTTCTTCGTCTTCATCATCTTCGTCTTCTTCCTCCTCCTCATCATCATCATCATCTTCTTCTTCTTCTTCTTCTTTTCCGTTTTCGAGAGGTTCGGAATCTTGAGGTGGTGCATCAGGGAAGATCTCAGGGTCGTGAACGAGAAGGGCAGTGAGTCCGCTGGGGAGATGAAGAAGTCGATATAAGCGGCGGTCTGTTGGGGCTTTTATAACGATCTCGTCCGAAGAAGAAGAAGAAGAACCCAAAGCCATTTTCTTCCTTGCTTTCTTCTTTCCTTTCTGCAAATGAGAGACAGACAGAAAACAAGAAGAAGACAACTAGACCAGGGTTCCTGCAATATTTCTTCAATCGCACTCTCCCTCTCTCCCTCTTTCTTTTTCTGCCTCTGTGCTTCTGGAATCTACATTTTTAGGGAAACGATTCAAGTTTGATTCACTGAGGCTCCCACTACTTGCCGTGGCCCACTTTTGAGAAATCTGAACAGTACAGGTCCCGTTCCCATTCATGAAAAAAATATGCCTATTTTGTTTAGTCGGGAAGTGAAATAAAATAAAATTAAGAATCAAATCAAAAGAAAAAAAAGATGCTGCTTAGAGCAGCAATGAAAGAAAAAAAAAATTCTCTCCACGTCTTTTAGTCATTTTTAGTCCATCCTTACTTTTATTTATTGCTTTATTTAAGGTTACTTTTTGTCATTTGTGTCTTTACTTTCAACCCCAGCTTCATATTTTTCCTTTTTTCTCTTGATTTAATCTTGCAATTGTATTTCATCCCACCTCTCATGCAAGCAAACACAAATGTTGCCGAAATGGCTATCCTAAGACATGAGATTTGTTCGCTAACCATTGAAGTTTAAAAAGTTTCCACGTAATTCTTTTCTGCATGCTTTTAATTACATTAGATATGGGTCCGTCAAATCTGGCTCTTTGACAAAAGCCCGACCTTGCCCGCCCAGCAAGAGCCCGCACAACGAGGACTTTTATTTTAGAAGCCCTAAGGATAGGCTTGGCCCAATATGTTACCATCTATGTTACACTCCCCCCTCCTCACTCTACAGTGAGAGATGGATGCAAATGAATAATTCCATATGTACAAAATCTCTTATTCTTATTTCTTTTTATATTATTTTTCAAGGATGTTGAAGTAGTATCCCAATAAAAGCACCAAAAATATAATATAAAAAAGAGTTTACGAATAAGATTAGGGACATGACACTGTAATTACTACTTTAAATAGGTTTTCCTATTATCCCAATATCTTGCGCCCGCCGCACCGCGCCGCCCCCCCCCCCCATTGTCACATGATTGAGTAAAATCTAATGAAAGTGCACTAAGTGTTTTTTTTTTTTTTTAAATAAAACTTATGGTGAGCCCCATTTAGTTTTTTTGCTATATACTTACCTTTAATTTTTAAGGAAGAGAGTTTCAAAGAGATTAAAAAAGGCTAAAAGATGGAAATCAATACTCTTGTTAATTCAAAAGCCCTTTTGTTTATTTTTATCATTTTATTTTAGTACCTTATGAATTTGTTAAGATATTTGTATTCAATCTTTTTTCATTTTTCTTATTTATTCGTGGTATAGATTCAAATCTATTTGCCTTTATTCCATTCATTTGATATGGAATCATGTTTTTTATACAATTACTTTGTGCATTTTATGTTTTTTTACTGCCATTTATTAACTAGCAGATCAGGCTTTGTGGCCCGGTCTGGGCCCGAGCCAGCTTTGCTAGTATATATATAAGTCGACACACTTCTGTTGAAGCCTCTTTACCATCACACACTTCAGTTTAAGCCTCTTTTCCATCCTTTTTATATTTTTGCATAGTGGGTCCATATTTGACGAATCCAATCTATTCACACTCACCTACCCTCTATGAATTAGCACTCCCAAATTTAACACTAATTGGATAGTTATAACTGTTATTATATTTATTCATAAAGATAAATGCATTTTAAAATTATTAGATTTTGAGGGTCCAAAATTAAATGTTAGGATTAACTAATTAGAGTGGTATTTGGCCCATCCCTATATTTTCATTGTGTCCTTCTCAGTTTATCTACCTTCCCAATAATTAGATGTGGGAAGCAATCCCCTGTTTGGTCCAAATAGGAAAAACATGTTTCGACCAATGGGAGAGTGCCACATAGGGGAGAAGATGTCCAATCATCTACATCCCATCTCCCCCATTGAATAATTTTTTTTTCTCCCCCACGTGGCACTCCCCCATTGGTCCAAACAGGGACTGCTTGGACCAAAAAGGGGATCCGCTTCCTTAGATGTGGCCCAATTGGTCCCACATAGGAGGTATTATTTGTGGGACCAAGGTTTGGATAGGAATCATACACTAGAGACATCAAATATGTGGGACCGCCGCTTTTAACATCTCACGTGCACGGTTCCTACGCAACCCGTGTGTAGCAAAATATAATGCATTATTTGTATAGGTGGGTATCTCTAAAATGTTGAACTGTTGAAGTGATACTTGAACCCTTTGTGCCTTTGGTGATAAAGACAGATGTTGATCCAAAAAGTGGTTTCTGCCTTTGTGAACTAAGATCAACTTTCAATAGAGTGATATTTAACATCGTATTGGAAAGAAAATGCGACCAAAAACTAATATGATATAGTTATTCTATAAATCATGAATTTTTTTTCATACAATAAGGGCCTAACTTTTCTCTATTCCCAACCTTACCATTCGATGAGAAATTGGTTTATCTTAGTCTGGAACTAATATCCGGTTGAGTCTTTGGGTGTTTGACATAATGAATGATGAAATGTGATTTGTTGGATTTATGAATTATGAGAAAGCAAGGATGTGCAACATGGTGAATTAGGATTTGCGTAATGGCATGTTGGGCCAATAACCAATGCATTGCGGACTTAAAACAATGCAAACTAGCAAATAAATCTACCATTCACACACCATAAGAAGGCAGGCACGATATTTACGTGGAAATCATATTTAGGAAGAAAAACTACGATCGGATATCAAATACTATTGAGCAATTACAATATATACTCACAGCTCCCCTTTTCCAATCATTCCGACGACTTAAGGACTGTAGTAGCTTTTGCATCACTTCTCACGTTGCCACGACTTCTCTGCCCTGTACCACTCCCTCTACTTAATCCAGCAGTAAAAATCAAGATGATCAAATCTTCTACAATAGAGTAGAAGCAACAAACTTTTTAGGGCAACTCTTCGATCAGCACAATCTCTCTATGATCGCTCTAGAGAATAAGGAATCTCTCAGGGTTTTCAAACCTCGGAACAATGAGAGAATCACTTGATGGATCACTTAGGGTTGAGAGAAACACCCTTTATATAGTCCAAGATTCGTACATTGGGCCCGTTTGGATGTGTGCAGAATAAAATATTTACAGATTTAAATACGGACAAAATAAAATACTATAAAGTAAAATATTGTAATATCATAATTGTTGCTGTTTCGCAACCCCTAGAAAATTCAAGAGATTTTTATTTGAGTTGTTTGGCATGTGCTGCATGCTGAGTATAATATATTATGAACTTAAATGTTTACCACATCTTTTGAGTTTGACTTAAACAATATTTAATCAATAATATCGCAATATTTTTAACATGGAAAATAACCCAAAAAGAAACATATGTCAGAAATTTTGGTGTCAGGAATTCATGTGAAGTAAGTTAGCTTTAATTCCTTGAAATTCAATTTCATACAAATAAACAAACGCTGTTATATAAGGTAGGTTCTTTTGAATTGAATTTCTAGGCATTAAATTTCATATAAACAAACAAGCTCTATTAAATTTTCGTAAGAAATTCATGGTAAAATGGTATTTCAATCCTAGGAATCCAATTCCACCCAAACAAATAAACCATGTATTTTTAAGATAAGGGATGTGTTGGTGGGATGCAATAGCATTATAATGAATTCCTAGAATCAATTCCATCCGAACAAATAGAGCCGCCTCTCTTCTCTTCATTATTCCTTCACCATTCATCTCTGCAATAATCATGTGTAAAACCATGTTACTATGAACTCTTTTGAGTTTAATTTCATCGAAAGAAATAAGCCCCTATGAAATGGGTTGCAGCCAAAAGAGGAGAAAATGATAGAGGGTGATGGAGACGTGGAGAGGGAAAGAAAGGGTTTGAGAGAGGGGGGAGAATAGAATAGGAAAGGGCAAGCAAGGCATGGAGAGAGGGAGAAGGCATATATGACAGAGAACATTAACAAAGAGATGAGAATAGATGAGGGTCTTGGAGAGGGAGAGAAGAAGAGAAGAGAGAGAGAAAAGGAAAGGACCGAAAGGTTGGTGAGTGAAGGCAGTTAACCATAGGAGAATAAAAGAGAGAAAAAGATAAAACACCAGAAAGTAGTCAAGGACTTATGTTGCTTGATGAACCCGTAAAATGAGAGATTTTATTCTCCAAGATTCTCTCCTAAAAAAAAAAAAAAAGATTACTTTCTTTTTCTTGCATTATCCAAATACCTATAAGCAAGAGGACAAGAAGATCATCTTAAAAATAGAAAAATCTTGTATTTTGTTGCACTTCCAAACAGGCCCTTAGAAATTTATAACACAAATAGGACTCAAACTTGAAATTTCCAATTGCAAAAGGAAACAAATCTGCGCAGCCTATCCTGGAGTTTTTTAGCTATCCGATCTATTGGGTGTGGAGTCTAATTGGTCGAATACACCCTGCCTCCTGAAATCTTTTAGTTCCAGCGCCTGTTAACTGAGACAGTATTTACTTTTGATCAATCGGGTCTCATGGTGTCTACTGAAATTCTTCTGTTCTTCTTCTCTTCTTCGCTTCAGCTCTTTCGGTGATACAGCCACACTCCTTTCTAAAAAAAATAGAAAATTGCAACTCAATGGACCTAGACTTTTATCCAACCCATGAATTATCCAACATTTGAAAATACTAACATCTTGAACCTAATTAGACACGGAACATAGTTTGGTTTGGGTAAGCCAAATGGGATTATGGAATAACATGGACTATAGCCTGGGTCCGTGTAAGAAGTCTAATTACTTGTGGAATATGGGTTTTGGACTTTATCCCAATGGTCTACCAGAGCATTCTCTGACAATGATACCATTGGGCTTTGGCCTATTAACCTTGAGGATTTGACATAGATTGTTGGGCTTGGACTGAATGAATAATAGAAGGCATGCTTCTGAGCTTGATCGAATTAGCCGTGGTAAACTTTCCTTGTCAGCAAGCTCGTTCTGAATCAGGCCCACAGACCTGAGTATTTGGATTGACCCATAAAATTTTCGTTCCAATGTATATTGTCTACAATTCCCTCGAGCCTCAGTTTATGTAAGTGTGGCCCAGGGTTTTGGACTGTTAATGCCAACCATTACTGTACATGACCAGGTTTTCTGCTATTTGTTTGCGTCGAAGCCCAACTTTAGTTGAAATTAGTGCAGATCCTTGGCCTAGCCCGTGAACATGGGGTCTGGGTTCGATGCCTTGATTCCAAGTCCGAGCTTACCTGTTAAAGGCCTGAGTTCAATCAAAGCTTGACTATCACCCAATAAGGGTGCAGGACCCTGAACTTAGGTTTGAGCATGGCCCATGGTACGGTCTGAACCATAGCAACCATGAGCTATCAGATTTGGGCCAGATCTGAATCCATTGACAGTCTCATAACAACTATGAAACACCATTTGGGTATCTGCCAATCGCACAACAGGCCCTTTATGAAGCATACTAATAGAAGCATTTATGGTGAGGACAATCATAATAGTTTGATCCAAGTAAATGCCACATCCGTTTGATGGGCTTCTGATGGTGTGGTGAGCTGTATAGTCAGAAATAACCCCTTTCTAAAGTTTTTAATTTTCTCCACAAGTACCTGAACCTACTGTATAAATGAAAATTGACTCAAATGCTCGTAATATATGCGATATCGCAGTTTCTTAATGCGATTTTGCACAAATCACACATGGAAATCAATGATCTGATATCACATAGAAAGAAGGTTCAAGATTTCCCATGAGGTACAATTGTACAGAGCATCTGTTGGAAATTTTTTTTTTAATTTTAGGGGAGAGAGAGAGAGAGAGAAAGAGAGAGAGAGAATCCTTATTTAGACATGACCTGGCCAGTTTGGTAACTCTACTAATAGAGTCGAGTGAAGTAAAGTTGATTTTGAAGAAAGAATAAAATATAAGTGGGTTATGATGGTATTTTATTTTTAGTTGTTTGTTATAGATTTTTTTTTTTTTGACTTTTTGTATAGAAAAGTGAAGTTTTTTTCGATTTTAGTTGATAAAGGTAGTTGCTTTTTTACTTTTTTTTTTTTTTTCTGAAAAGATGGGGGAGTTTTGAATAAAATACATTTGATGTGACATCTAATCTAGAAAAATAGAGGCTCTACTTGACTTTGATTGTATTAGTAAAGTGGAAAACTAGCCCTCGTTTGATTCAAGCCAGTATGCACTTGGTCAAATTTTACTTGATTTGAACTGATATATAGAACCTATTGGATTAGTAGAGACTTGGATCAATATTTAATCTCATCTTCATGTATTTATAAATCCAGGGGTGGGTGTTAATTAAATAGAAGTGAAATCTGAGCTGCTACTCATTCATCGGAGATCGTATGGTATGAATGGCTTAGATCAATAAAAAGTGAGGGCTTCAGGAGACGATAGCAAATCATCCACACAATCGGACCTCAACCTAGGATCATTTCTCTTTAAAAAGTAATATACGGGACATCTCAATGTTGGATTAATGGGAGTTTTAGGAAGGAAGCCACTGATTAGAACCTCTAGGAATTCATAACCAAGCAAATCAATGGGCCCCAAAAAAAAAACCTTTAGGACCTACCCAACACTCATCATCATCATCATCATTATCAAAGCCTTGTCCCATGTCTCAGCTATCCTAGGGTCGGTTACATAAATTTTGCTTCTCCATGCCAATCTATATTGAGTCAAATCTTCAGATAAATTATACGTCTTCATATATACTTTTACTACTTTTATCCATGTCTTTTTCGCCCTACCTCTTCCCCTTTGTGGCCTATCAACTTGCATGGACAAACTTTTCTTTATCAATGCCGTTGCCGGTCTTCGTTGGACATACCCAAATCATTTCAAATGGGTTCTCTAATTTTATTATCTATTGATGCTACCCTCAAATGCCGTCAAAATCGCTCATTTCTAATAGGACCCACATAACACTACCAATAAAAAATTATCTCAAATAGTACCCAACTGTAGCTCAATTGGTTTAAACGTGAGCTCAAGTCCTCTCTGTAACGCAAACAAAAATCATATATGATAAACTAAAAAAATTATATATAGAAAAACTAAAATAGACAAATCTTCTTGTGAAAACTCTCACCGTATTACTTTGAGCACTTCTAGTGTGCCGCCAGCTGAATCAGGCTACAGTGAAGAACAAGTACCCTCTTCCACGTATCGACGAGCTCTTTGACCAGCTTCAGGGTGCTCAGCACTTTTCGAAGATAGACTTGAGATCGGGATACCATTAGCTACGAGTCAGAGAGTAGGATGTGCAGAAGACAGTGTTTTGCACACGCTATGGGCACTACGAGTTCTTAGTGATGCCGTTCAGGTTGACGAATGCGCCAGCAGTGTTCATGGCTTTAATGAACAAGATCTTCGCATTGTACCTCGATAGTTCATAGTGGTGTTCATTGATGACGTGCTAGTCTATTCAAAGTCTAGAAAGGAGCATGAGCAGCATTTGAGGACGTCTCTACAGTTGTTACACGACAACCAGCTGTACGCGAAGCTTAGCAAGTGCGAGTTCTGATTAGAACAAGTGGTTTTCCTCAGGCATATCATATCTAAGAAAGGATTAGCAGTGGATCCAGCCAAGATAGTGGCAGTGGTGAACTGGGAGAGACCGAAGAACGTCACAGAGATTCGAAGCTTTCTTGGTTTAGTAGGCTACTACTTCAGATTTGTCAAGAGTTTCTCCACGATCTCAGCGCCATTGACCAAGCTAACGAGGAAGGATGTACCGTTCGTATGTTATGATGCTTGTGAGGACAGCTTTCAGGAGCTGAAAGAGAGACTGACGACGGCACAGATCTTGTCTTTACCTTCCGGGAACGGTGAATTCGTTGTTTTCACAAACGCTTCAGGGATAGGCTTAGGCTATGTTTTGATGTAGAACGGGAAAGTAATCGCCTATGAATCACGACAGCTGAAGGAACACGAGAAGAAGTATGCTACACACGACTTAGAGCTAGCAGCAGTTGTGTTCGCACTGAAGATGTGGCGTCACTATCTCTACAGGGAGCAGTTCGAAGTCCATTCAGACCACCGCAGCTTGTAGTACCTGTTTACCCAGAGTGATCTCAACAATCGTCAGAGGCGATGGATGAAGTATATCAAGGATTACGACTTCCATATCAAATACCATTCGAGTAAGGCGAACGTCGTGACAGACGCTTTGAGTAGGAAGACCGCTCTAGTCAGTTTTCTAGCAGCAGAGGGTATATGGACCGATGTCTTCATAGATTTAGACGTTCAGTTTCAGCCGCTCAGCGACAGAGTTATACTTGCTACCATGTCCGCATGGGAACTAGAGTTGCTTAGAAAGGTCAAGGACAGTCAACGCAACGATCCCATGCTTACTAGAGTGATCGAGTAGATTGACCAGAGACCAGAGTCCAGACTTATTGGTGGAGCGCTCTACTATCAGGACATATTGTGCGTGCTAGATATTCTGGACCTGAAGGACGAGATCCTAACAAATGCGCATCACAACAGCTACTTGATTCACCCGGGCAGCACCAAGATGTACCAGAACTTGAGAAGCTACTACTGGTGGAACAACATGAAGAAAGAGATCGCAGGCTACGTATCTAGATGCTTGACGTGCCAGTAGATCAAGGCCGAACATCAGAAGCCACCAGGGCTACTACACCAGCTCGACATACCCCAGTGGAAGTGGGAGCACATTACCATGGATTTTATCGTAGGACTTCCAGGTACCAGGAGACGTAGTGACAACATATGGGTTATCGTAGATCGACTGACTAAGTCAACTCATTTCTTGCCAGTTTCGATGAGAGCAGGGCTTGATGTCTTAGCTAAGCTGTACGTGGACCAAATCGTCTCTTTGCACTGAGTTCCAGAATTGATTATATCAGATAGAGACCTGCGTTTCACTTTGCACTTTTGGGAGAGCCTACAGTAGGCTTTGGGCACTAAGTAGAGCTTCAACACCGCTTATCACCCACTGACAGATGGACAGATCGAGCGCACCAACTAGACACTGGAGGACATGTTGAGAGCTTGTGTCTTGGACTATAAAGAGAACTGGGAGGATTGTCTACCACTGTTCGAGTTTGCCTACAACAACATCTACCATTTGAGCATTAAGATGGCACCTTTCGAGGCTTTGTACGGCAGGAGATGCAAGACCCCAGTTTGTTGGGAAGAAGTTGGCGTTAGGAGTTTCCACGGACCATCCTTAGTCGGCGGCACCAATGAGAAGATCCGACAGATAGTCGAGAATTCGAAAGTTAGCCGCAACCGCCAGAAGAGTTATGCAGACAACCAGCGCAGACCTCTTTAGTTTCAGAAGGGAGACAAAGTGTTTTTGAAGGTTTCCCCGGCCAGAGGTACCCTTAGGTTCGGCGAGAAGGGTAAACTAGCACGAAGATATGTCGGACCATTCAAAATCAAGTCCAGGATCGGAGACGTTGCTTACAAGTTTCAGTTACCACCGGAGTTGTCAGGAGTTCATGATGTCTTCCATGTCTCCATGTTGAATAAGTATGTAGAGGACCCTACTCACGTTCTGTACTATCAATCGCTCGACATTTAGCCAGACGCTTTGTACGTCGCCAAACCAGTTGCCGTCATCGACACCAAAGAACAGAAGCTCTAGACCCGAACCATTCATTGGGTGAAGGTCCAGTGGGAGCATCACACTCCAGAAGAGGCTACATGGGAGCTACGCGACCAGGTGGAGAAAGACTATCCACATCTCCTACCACAGGTATGTCCTGACTTTGTTTTTACATTTGGGGACCAAATGTTTTAAAAGAGGGAGTGATGTGAGCCCCCACCCCTTGTGGGCCCTCAATTTGATTTGAATAATTATTAATATAATACTATGTCACGACTCAGGCCCGAGATTAAGGTTATCACGGCTAAACCCAGAGTCGCAATCACATACTTACTCCTGTAAATCGCGTTACCGAAGTCAACACGAGATTTACAAGGGATCTTACACACATATCTGTCAAATGTACATTTTTGCGGAAATACATATATATACATTGACAACCAAGTTAAACAGTACAAGTTCTTTACAGAAAAGTAAAGTTTACTTACACATTTTACTTCCTATTTACATTTAAGTCAACCTTGCATATTCAAATACAATGCAGGTGACTATTATTTACATAAAAAATGAATCTCTATTCGACCGATGCCAAAACATTCTAAGGTGACTGCTCCCCGATCTATGACCACTCATTTAATCCTCCTGGAGGAACCGGATTGGCCTCCTCCGCTAGCGGCGTGGCCTCTGCAAAATCGGGACGGGCAACTTGGCCTGTAATATCATTAATAACACTGTGAACACGATGGTTCAATAATGTATACACAATTCTATGATAACAATTTGTTTAGCAATTCTAAACCATGCAAAGCAATAAACAATGACATTCATTTATTACATTCCGTTATTCATTCATTTAATTCTTTCCTGAAGGAAGCATTCAATCTCATTACGTACACTTTATTAAGTGACTTTTCATTGTCTTCAATGGCATAGGCGGAAGGGCACACCATTCATGACCCAGCCTTAAGAATGACTCATTTCATTTCATATTATACACTTTCTTAAGTGACTTTTCAAATGTTTGGGATTTACCAGTGTCTTGATCAGAGATCACCGGTATCACCTCGGAGCTCCAGAACGCTCCATCTACTGCAGTAGACATGTCCTTTTTATTCATTACATTGGTTCATTTATTTCATTTCATTTCACTTCATTAATTTGATACATTATTCAATGGTAGCTCACGAGGAGCACAACAGTATTGGACATGAGAGGACAAGCCAACTCAAGCCATAAACAATTAAATTTTCCTAAAACAACATTCGGGTGAAACGTTCATTATGTAATGTATATGTTATTCTTGACGACATCACTTTTTGTTTTAGTGAAATTTACATTTACATAAACTTAGCTAACACCCATGAAGGTTTAGGAAAATATCAGAAATAAATTCTAAAACCTCTACAATGTCGGTCACCTGTCGGTTGATCGAGCTTTGGACTTCGGCGGATTGAACTCTGTCGGTCAGCTTTCCAGAAGCTCAGTTTTCTTCATACAATATCTGACATTTCTATCACGGGACTCGGTCACCTTGTCAGTCAGGTGTCGGTCGACTGAGCTTACAGTGTCGGTTAACCGAGTTCGGTTCAGTTACCCCTCGGTTCCAATTCCAGAGAGCTGGATGAGAGCCCAGGTAGGCTCGGTTAGCTAGGACCGGGCTTCAATGTCAGCTGACCGAACTCAGTTCGGTCAGTTTTATAGAAATTGAAATCTCCTGCGAGATTCAGCCTAGAAAACGTCGGTCAGGTGTCGGTCAGCCTGTTGGCTGACCTGCTCCAGAATGTTCAAAAAATTCTGAACTGGAATCTTCTGGAATTGAACTCCTTGAGTTTAAACAAGTCTATTAACATACAAAATTAGTAGAATTGAGTACACTTGCCGTATTTTGAGCGTAATTAACAAGAACCTCCTTTGTTAGCTTGAATTTGAGATGAAATCCCCAAGCCAAACCCTCTTTTGAACGTAAAACCATAATCAAGCCATTCAAGGAATTCCTATAAGTTTCTTATGCAAGAAACATTCAACAACCACTGAAGAAGCTTGGAGTTTTGAAATCAAGTCACAACACTTACTTGTAGCATCTTCAAGGAACTTCTTGAGATCCTCTCAAGCTTGAAACTCCAAGAAATTCAAGAAGAAGATGGAGAAGATGAAGAAGATGAACTTCCCTCTTCAATCCACTTGTCAAGCTTCTAATTCACACTTGGAGGAGAGAATTTGGAAGAAAGAAGAAGAAGAGAAAGAGAGAGAGCTGCTCGGTGGTTGAAATGGATGAATGAACTCAAATGAGTTCATCATCATCTTATAAATCCAAATTTTGCATTGAACCCCCCCGAACTCTATTAATCACAATTCAAGTCAAATGAAGGGTCATTTGATCCAATTTATGTCGAATGGAATCGCTACAGTTACGAAAACTAACGTACTCCTCGAGATACACGTGCGGGTATCAAGAGTTTCCGTATTCGACGAAATACACGAAAATTTGTATTTACGAAAAAGTCCTCGTATCCCTGATTCCAAGTTTAAAATCATTTCAATTCATTCATTACCTTATCATTAAGCTCAAATCAATCATTTGAGACATTTTCAATTCAATTTGGCCATTAAGCCACATTAATCCCTTAAAACACATTCAATTAGCATTAATCCCGATTAATTAGAGTTAATCTTGATTAACTCGGGACAGGGTGTTACATACTATCTATCTTAATATGCTCATTAATAGGATTTAGTAGAATAGTTTGTTAATATTCCTAAGTCTTAGGATTTGACTTTTATATATTTCTTTATAGATATAAGGTGTTCATTGTAAATTTAGTAGGGTTTTAATTAGATTAGGACTTAGCTAATAACTAGTCTCAATAGGAGGGGTATTGTGAGTTAAGGAAACTTCTAGAATTCCTACCTAAAGACCCATTTACCAATGGCCTTATCTATTCCCTAATTAAAACTAAACTACCCTTTTGGTAATTGTCTTAAACCCTAACCTATATATTCACAACTATTGCAAATGAAGGCTAAACCCTAATTCACTCTCAATAAACCCTAATTCACTCTCACTCATCTCTCACATTCTCTAACTCACTCTTTAAAACCCTAATTCCCCAAATCCCAGCACAAGGAGAAGAAGGAGTCATCCCCAATTGCTTCATCAGCCATATATTTGCTAATTGGATCTCTTCCTATACTCTAATTTCCATCTCAATTGATAAAAAGCAAGTACCCTATGCTAATATCACAGAATGCATGATTTTCCTTCTCTTGATTATGTAATTCCAATTCAGTTATGTATGTATGTGTTTAGATCTTCCTTTTTGAGCTTTGTTTATGGATTTATGGCCATTGATGGATGGGTTCTCTCATTTGGAAGATCAATGGCCCGGTTTAGTGATGGATGGATGAATTTAGAAGTGTTTTACTATTTTTATATGTTTCTATTATGAATGGAAGAGATTGGTGATGATTTGGATGAAAAATGGATTGAAGAAGAAGAATCCAGAAATTGAGTTTCTGCTGCAGATTAAGTGTACCCGGTCGATCGACCTATGACCCGATCGACCGGCTACACTAAAATGGAAGAAACCCAGTCTCAGTTAAAAAAACTCAGTCTCGTGTGCCCGGTCGACCGGACCATGCCTCGGTCAACCGGCCACACTAAAAACTGAGAAATCTGAGTCTCAGTTGGATTTCTTGAAAATGAAACACAGATAGTGTACCCGGTCGACCGGACCCTGTCTCGTTAGGGTCCGGTCGACCCTAGTGTGCCAAGAGTGATACTTTGAGGTGTTAGGATTAATTAGGCAAGCACACATGATTAATCACAACCACAAGTAATCATACAAGACACACAAATTTACGTGGTTTGACAAACTTGCCTACGTTCACGGGGATATGAGCGTTCCATTCGATTTCACAATGGAGAATTTGGCAACTCGTTACAAGGATTTAAAACCTTCTAACACTTAGCTTACTCTCTCCCCACATATCTCAATATTGATTTTATAGTCTCTCACAACCTCTCCCCTTACAAGTTTTCTTTGTATTCTCCTTTACTTGCTTTCTTGCTTGCTAGGCCCTACGAAAACTACTCATTAGGCCCAGTTGGACCTTTTGAGCCAAATCTAACATGAGGACCTTAGATTGATCCTAGAGATGTCAAATGGGCCGGGCTTGTTTCGGCACTGCTCGGCCTGCCAGTTTACGGCCCATGACACGACATGGCCCGTGCCATGGGCCGTGTTGGGCCGAGGGAACGGGCACAACTGGCCTGTTTCGGCATGGCCCGCTACGGACCAACCCATTCATAATGTCGGCCCTCAGGCATGGCCCGCCTGGCAGGCAGGCACTTCCTTTTTTCTAATCTAAATCTTCACAATTCAGTTGAGTAATGTACCAATAGACATTCTACAATTTTTTTTATCTTTTTATCCCAATCATCCTATATCCCAATTTATACAGAGGAAACTGAATGAGAAACTTAAAACTCAAATTTCTCACCTAACATCTATTTGCTAGAGTCCATCACTGTCACTCGATGAACATTGATGTAGATGATGAGATCGTGAAGTCCGTATAATGCATGGACAATGTATATGATTTTATTTTATAAAGAACAACAAAGAAAAATGAACCGAAAAAAAAAGAAATTAAAGAGGCACGCCAGCACGGCCGGCATGGAGGCACGGCACGGTCCGCCCGCTTAAGGCCCAGCCTGGCCGTGGCCCACTTGGGCCGGCCCGCGCAGCCTGTTTGACATCCCTAATTGGTCCTTAGGTATGTGTATACATTTCGATGAACATAATGCCATGTGGTATATATTTTCTCTTACTGCTTATGGACTAAATTTGCAATCCAACTTTATGGGGCCCATTTGGGCTCACTTTTCATTAGTGCAACTCTTTTCATAATTCTATCCGCTCATGATCTGATACCGGCCATGCTTAGTTTTCTTGCTCATCAAACCTTCACTCACCACTCACTGTTATATTTGATTCTAAAAAAATCTATAATTAAAATACTACTAAATTTTAAGGCCATTAAATCAAGGGCTAGGACAATATGATGAGGAGTTCTGCTAATGCAACATCCCAAAGTTCTCTAAGCACATCCATTTATTTTAAGACCAATATACCCATGTGCGAAATTACCAAAATAGATATAATTTATAGTTTCATACCTCACCCAATTTCTCTCTACACTCACCACCCCCACCCTAACCTCCACCCCACCCAACCACCACCGCCCATCACCGCCCCCTCCGGCAGCACCGCCAGAGCGGGAAGGGGAGGGGAGCGAGAGGGTGGGAGGGGGAGAGAGAAAGAGGGAGAGGGAGAGGGAGAGAGGGCAGAGGGGAGCAGGGAGAGAGGGATAGCAGGAAGTGGGCGATGGGCTGGGAGAGGGAGAGGGGAGAGTGAGGAGGTAGAAGGGGGGTGTAGAGAGAGGGTGATGAAGAGAAGATATGGTCACTTGGAAAAAAAAGGGGTGTGTAGAGAGAAATTTTGAAAATTTGTTGATTTATTTGGAGTGTGTAGAGAGAAGGGATGTTCTCAGAGAAGTTTGGGTTGTGGCATCAGCATCTCGCTATGATGAGTCTGATTTTTGCAGGACCCTTATCTATAAAAGTCCTTTGTATCTATCCTAATTCCAATAATGGAAAAACACCTAAGTGGGTCTCATGAGTTGAATTGCATAATCGCTCACAGGTGAACATCTCCCACCTCTCTTAATTAATGCAGAATTTTCTTCGTCCACTCAAGTGGCTATGTAGAATTTTTAGTCTCCACTCTCCATAAAAGCAGACTTCCTAATTAAAGGTGCTTATCAGAATTTTGGTAAAGGATGGAGAAAATCTCCTCTTATAAATTTATGGCTGAGTTTTATTTACGTTTTTGAGAGTTCTATCCATATCATTTACACATGTTCCACTATTGTTCTGACCAAGTCCTTTGTATCCATCCTAACTCCAATGATAGAAAAACACCTTAGTGGGTCTCATGAATTGAATTGCATAATCGCTCACAGGTGAACATCTCCCACTTCTCTTAATCAATGCAAAATTTTCTTAGTCCACTCAAGTGGCTATGTAGAATTTTAGTCTCCACTCACCATAAAAGCAGACTTCCTAATTAAAGGTGCTCAACAGAATTTTGGTACAGGATGGAGAAAACCTCCTCTTATAAATTTATGGCTGACTTTTATTTGCGTTTTTGAGAGTTCTATCCATATCATTTACACATGTTCCACTATTGTTCTGACCAAGTCATTGCCTGCTGTTTGAAGATTAGCATCTCGGTATGATGAGTCTGATTCTTGCAGGACCCTTATCTATAAAAAGGCTTTTCTATCTATCCTAACTCCAATGATAGAAAAACGCCTAAGTGGGTCTCATGAGTTCAGGTGAGCATCTTCCACCTCTCTTAATCATCAACGCAAAATTTTCTTAGTCCACTCAAGTGGCTATGTAGAATTTTTAGTCTCCAACTCTCCATAAAAGCAGACTTCCTAATTAAAGGTGCTCATCAGAATTTTGGTACGTGATGGAGAAAATCTCCTCTTATAAATTTATGGCTGAGTTTTATTTGCATTTTTGAGAATTTTCGTACAGGATGGCTCATTTGAATACATAGGTTCCAATTCCACACAAATAAATTTGTACATTTGGTAGTGCACATTTGAAGGGAAAGTAAAGAGGGAAAATAAATTTCATTGCGAATCTCACTGCGTGGGAGACGGACATGCTCTAATCGCTTTGGCACCCAATGTATGTAAATCATTAAATTTTTGAAAAAAAAAAGCGTCCTTTACACACGAAGATTTACAAATGTGAATATTTATATATATATATATATATATGTAAATGAGTGCAACAAGCAAGCACCTGCATAAGTATAATACTAAATAGTAAGAAAATAATGAAATAATTTTCTTTTCTTCTTACCTTAGTTTGGCATTGGTGGATCTTTGCTCGGCCAGTCTGCACGTAAGGGACTAGTTAGTGCAAGCCCGATAAGCCGGACAAGCTTTAGCCGGCCTGAGCCTGCCTCGTATATAGGGGCAGACCCAGGTATTGCCCACGCGGCTAAGGTGCGAGTGAACCCAATCCGGGTCGGAGTGGACAGCGCCACCGACAATCATGCTTTTAATTAGAAGTAGGTGGGCAGTTGGTCGACGGTCCCATGTTCATTAATTATGTATTCTAGTACAAAGACGATCAACATCAATGCGCCATCACCAATTCCCCCCAATAGCTTTTCTAAGTTACAACACAGAATTACAGAACCTACAGCTTTACCACCAAATTTTTTTTTCTTTTTACAGAACGGCTGAAGAGTTTGGGGTTCCGGAGTTAAGTACATGGATGGGACCCACCTTTAAAAGTTCCAAACCGTTTATCAACTCTAGGACCTATTATATTCTCAGCCCATAAAAATTCAAATTCAATTTCAGAGAGCAAACCATTAGATTGACTTCAAGACTTTAGACATGTCCTCTGTCTAGAAAAGAGGAGAAAGTAGCTCGGAGGAAGTAGAATTCAGGAATTTCAGTCTAGCGGGGTGTATGTTACTGCCTTGCATAATATTATATATCTCTGATCACAACAGTGGGTGCTAGGTGGCGTTTTCAAAGGTGGGCCCACCTATGTGCTTAACCCAGGTGCTGCATTGTACTGCAATGCAGTGACACTGAATCATAGCTCTGGCCAGAGTTTGGTGCATCATACTTATTCACTCACCGACCACATATTTGGCATGCATGGTAAGTATCAGAGTGAGCTCCAACCACCCATGGCACTATGGTTACTGCATATGAGAAAAGTAATCTTGATTAGGATATCCATACAATAGCACCTGGCCATTGCAGTCCTAGAGAAATGGTCTACTCCATCGGCCGAGTCGACTTGACTAATAAAAACCGACTCAAATGAGTCTGGCGCGCCAATTTCATGGAAAATTTGTCCAAACCCCGACTCAATGTCCTTCCAAATCACTCCAGCGAGTCGTGTTAGAAATATACTCCATAGCTTTATTTTCAACCGGCCTTAACTTGGGTGAGTAAAAAAACTGAGTTTCAAAATTATGCTCAAACTCAGTTGGCCAACAACCTACTTTTCACCTAGTTGTCTAAGGTTTTTATTCCTGAGCTGAGCATGCTGTCCTTCTTCCATGTGTCTGTCCCTCTCTCCCACGTTCGGGGCTCTCTTCCATGTGCGCATGGACTCTCTCGTGGGTCCTAATCCGCTTCGTGGGTACCAAAGAAAGAAGCAAAATCAAAAATTCTTTTTGGTAAGATGAAGAAAAGCATTATATTCCATAGGTGATTTTTCTTTTTGGATGTTCACCGGCATTTACAGAACTGAATGAGAAGGTCAATAATTGAAGGTAAGAGACCATGCATTCAATTCCAACTGCCCACCTCCGTACTGCCCTCGCACAATTCCAAAACCATGGGGCCCACTCTGGATGGTGCGTATCACAAAGTCATAAGAGAACTACCCTGTCAGATTTGAAGTAATCAAATACTTGGCAGTTCAAAGTCCCAACTGAACCTAACCACAACCATAAAAGTATGCTCTATTAAGTTAGATCCAACCTGCAACCTAATTAACTCGGTATATGTCCCAATACCAGACCGACTCAAACACTATAATGATGGACCCCACTCGAACTAAATCAAATGACGTTGATGATGATAGTTATAATAAATATGTAGAGAGAGAGAGAGAGACCTTTAACAGATCGTATATGGAATATTATTACTTGTTCCTACCTATTCAAAAGACCTTTAATAGATCGTATTAAAGATAATGGAATAATAATATACTTATTTCTACCTATTTAAAGCCCTATCAGTTGAGATGAAGACCTAAGACATCCAAATATTACGACGAGGGACCCACCTCATAACTGAAAAATAAAATGAGATAATGACAATGTTGATGATGATAGATTATATTTTTATGTTATGTATATATATTAGGGATTTTTATGAAAAAAGCCTCCTAAATTCAAGAAAAGAGATAGAGGGCCCACACACTTTTATATATTTTTTTCTTGGATTTGTGTTTTGCTTTTGGAACTATCACCCGATGTAATTTGTGTGATTGATTAAGTACTGGTTCCAAGTTTTTACATCACTCACTTATTTGTTGTAGGTTTAGTTTTGATATGCCAAATAGATTTTTTTTAGCCTACGAGGCTATTTGAAAACTCTGGTACAATTAATAAGAGCTAATTAGATTAAGGTCTAAAATAAAATCTTTGATTTTTAAATTTTAATTTATAATTAGCGTGTTTGGTGAAATTATAAAAAAGCTCTGACTTCATGAGGTAATTGGAGCCCACATTTAGGACTTGACACAAAAAATTGCAATGTAGAACCTGCCAATTGCTTTTTAAAAATTTATGTGGTTATTCTCTTCTAAAACACTTGTGAATTTTACATCGGCCACTTCCATCCGCTTTCACTTAAAGATTTCTAAAAAAAGCATCCCCCTCGGCTTAATTTTTTAAAGGCAAAAGCACTAATTTATAAATAAGATAAGAACATGCAATTTGTGGTTTACTAAATGTTCTAATATATAAATAATTTCTAAATCACGAAATAAGATTTTATTTTTTGAGTTCCAAATGCCCCCTAAGCATGACAATGATTATTTTATGAAATTTTGTGCAAGTAAATTACCTTCGGGTCTATTTGGTAATGTTAAATGTAAAATAAAGTGTAGTAAAGCATTAAATTATAAAAGAGAATAAAATATAATGAAGTTACGATCCATGTACTTTCTTCCACTGCTGAAGCTATGGATGGACAAGTTACAAGTGCTCAGAAAAAATGCTGGAAAAGCAGGGGAGATGAATGTTCATTGGCTCGGATTTTCAACGCCATTATTGATCCATCAACAACTACTTTACAATGTCTAAAGGTGGAATGATCAAGAAAAATGAAGAAAAGAAAAGGGATTTTAAGTTATCTTTTTAGAATTCTCTAGGGTGTTCCACGATATCGTAGAATGAGGGTAAAAATGTAAATATAGACAGGAGGCCCTCTGCAGTCCTTATCAAGTGTTTGGCCCTCCATCATTTTTATTGAATTTAAGGATATTTTTTTTTCTAAAAATCCATATGCATTATTTACAACTGCATTAGACTTGGTTAAAAGGCTAATTAGCGCAATGGTGAGACACAAGGACCCAAGGTTCGATCTTCTGGTGGAGTGTTGATGACCAAGGACTTGGGTACAGTGTGGTACGAGTGGGTATAAGTGTTGTACCAGAAAAAAAAAAAAAAACCTAGCTGGTTGAAGACATTTCTTGTGCAATCTCTATCTCGGGTAGGGCTACAATGGTATGATAAAGTCATAATCTTCAATGCATGGTAGGGCCAGCCTTTTAAAATCCAAGCTAATTATCGGCGCTGTCACCCAGAATAGTCCTTGTATCCAAGTTTTTAGGGAAACTTTTAGTGGGCCAACCATTAATTTGATCACACATGAGTGACACTCGAGACTTTTAGCAAAGGCAAGTTCATTAGGAGTCTAATCTAGTGATGGCCATCTTATAGGTCTTAATAATAATTTATAGGTTGCCCATTATAAAAAAATCTCAGGTCAGGATGACTGGATCATGATTTTGAAAAAATGGGCCCCACCTTGCATTGAAGATGGGTTCTGCACCATACGACTACGCAGCGTGAAATTTTGAATAAGTGGCTCCTATGCCGCACCCCTCCACCATACTCTTTCACACACAAATTTTTGGCTGTACTCATCTACCGAGGGTCTCGTCGTTTTACAAAAACGCTAGGTTGATGCCTACACATGCAGGTGTCGATGAGAATCGTCCCTCCACATGGTAAGAGAATAAATGACACAGGACTCTACAATAAGTTACAGCCCATGGCTTTGCAACTTTTTACTCTCCTGGGTTGCTTTTTGCACACAAATAGTCACAAAGGTGGTTCATAAGTGGTTGCCAAATCCATCTCTCATTTAATTCCAACTACTACCTGCACACACACACACGTACACTCACTCTCTCATATTCATTCATTCTATATAAAGGGGGCCATGTGGTTGTGGAGGAGTCATTGAGTTGTGAACTGTGTGAGTGAGTAGTAGCACAAGGAAAGCTGAATCTTACAATGGCTCGCGCAGTGGTTAGCATTCTCGTCTGCATGACATTCGCATCCATGTTGCTTGTAGCACCTCTTGCAGAGGCTGCTATCTCGTGCGGCACGGTGACTAGCTCCTTGGCACCGTGCATCCCTTACCTTCGCTCGGGTGGTGCTCTGCCTCCCGCATGCTGCAAAGGCGTATCCTCGCTCAACAGCTCGGCTAAGACCACCCCTGACCGACAAACCGCTTGTGGCTGCCTGAAGAATGCTTACAATTCAATCAAAGGCATTCAGCCAGCTTTGGCCGCGGGTCTCCCTGGGAAATGTGGTGTTAGCATCCCGTACAAGATCAGCCCCACCACTGACTGCTCAAAGTAAGACTCTTATATATCTTCTTTAATTTTCCTATGGGGACTGTTTGTTAGATGGACTTGAATTCTTAGAAATTTTGAGAGATGTACTCGTAAAAAGGGTTAAAATTCTAAAAAACAAAGACGAATATCTGTAAATGGTCATTGAATTAACTCTTTTTAAATGGAAAATGAAATAAGGGGATGAAAAATGAACACCCGGCCATCATCCTTCTAAATCAAATTAGGGAGAAGCTAATTCTAGTTCATCTACATTTGTATTTTTACCTTATATCCTTTACCATTCTACTTTGCATTCTTATGTATTCAACTTCATGTCAACCGATGTGGTCCAAACCTTGCATAGTTCCAAATGGGCAACAAATGAAAATTTTTGTCTCACCTTGAGGTGAGCAATTTGGACCATCTGCTTAATAATAAAGCTAACAGAGTCAGGCTCAGACGGCCAGATCAAACCCATATATATTATAAATTTAGTAAGAAAGGCAAACACTTGAAAATTTTTGGGCATTGAAATAATTGAAAGAGTACCACTTTAATAGGTGGAGGTCTCTTAGCTAAAAATGGCTGAATAATATTTATGGCTTCTTGTGGAGTTCAATAACTATCAGTCTGTCAGTGTAGTATAATGAATAATGTGAGTGGAAAGATTTTCCTGGGGGCTGGGCCTGACCTTATTTTCTAGCCTGATAGTTAAACAGGCAAGACCTGGGCTATTTATGCTTAAGGATCTGGACTGGTCTGGGATATTTAACACAGGCCCATGCTATAGCCTATAGCTGGATCTATCAATTTTTTTTCCTGCTTTGGTAAATACTCACTCACCCACACACATTTACCCATTCCCTTTTACCATAAGTGCTACAGCTCTTTGTTTTTTTTTTTTTGTGGTAAATACTGAGCTGCCATGGATTGGCGGGGTAAAGTGCATTGAATGGCAATCTAAAAATAAAATCATCAACGAACTAATTTATCTTTTGAATTCTTGAATGGTTGGCAGGGTGAAATGAGATGCGAGAGGAGTTTCTGCAGTTCTACTCTACTAGTTCTAGCACGAGAATAAATTGGGCTTTGATGGGCACTTGACGATGCCCTGTGACTGTCCTACTTTTCCAGTGTTTTTTTATGTCGTTATGTATGAGTACTTGTAGTTGCTCTTATTTACTTCAGTAAAATGGTTGTGATTAGAGATACATCAATACGTCAGGTGTTAAAAAGGGGGGATACATGCCAAATGGAACAAATCTGACCGTAATTAGGAATGCTAGCTCTTCTGCGAGTGGATTGCGTATAAAAATTATATGCATTCCAGCTTGTGGAGACGCCTTTGATGCATGTCTATAAATACGCGAGGGGGGGGGGGGGGGGATCAGCCCCACCAAATTATTCTAACATTTGATTTAACAATCTTAAAATTTCATGGGGTCTTATCCATAGGTCTTTTGAACATTCAATCTAACTTCAAGTGAAGGTTCAATGATTTTGATATTGAGCCTGATCTAAGATCATATGTTGATCAAGGTATCAAAGGGGCTTTACGGATCATAGGTGGCCCAAGCACTTGTGTTGACCATCAATAGTATGTTACTGGTCACTGCAACTTGTGCTATTGGAATATTCCATACAAAACTTACTCAACTAGATTAAATTGAGAGGGAAAGGAGTGTGGTGGGTCAAGCACATGAAGGAGACGTGCAAAATACTAACTATATATAAATGGGTTGTGGTGGGTCAAGAACAACACGATCTGAACTCACTCCATACCGGACTTGGGTCAGAATTTTGAAACCCTTACCTCCTCCTAAACGGACCAACCCATTACCAATTAAGAGACATCCTCCACTCTTGGGTCGGATCCGGGTCACACAGGCCCAAGTCCAACATTGTCCGTGGCAGTCGTCAAAAAACACCTTTAAAGAGGAACTCTTGTATCGTCCTAACATTGGATACGTTCAGAAGTCAAAATAATCTATACGTATCAGATGATTAAGCAAGTCCCAATTAAAGAGATTTTGAAAGTATCCCTGATGGCCCCATTTGGATCATTAGTGCTTGGTTGCCATGAGCTCAATTAATATGTGTACTTAAGCTTGACTCTGTCCAAGTTGCACCCCCTGAAGGGCCCTTATGATACTAGGTACATCCAAAATTGCTGCCATCAATCAATCAAGGCCTTTTTTTTACTACTACTCCGATTAGTGTCTTTCCAAACAAATGTGAGTCTTCGTAAACAAATCAATAATTATCTCACTAGGACTTCATTTAACCCGACGCTAGGACAAAAACCCATGTAAAGGGACAATATGAGCACTGAAGAATTGGTCATCTCTATACATCAAAATCCATGCCTAACACTTAGTAGACTAGTCTTAGACCACCATGTGCATTGCATCCATACCACCATCCGAAAATACTACTACATTTGTGAAACCATACACCTGTAGCAAATGGATATTAAATAGATGTAGAAGAATTAGATAAGGGGATAAGGTTATAAAACAAATGAAAGACATCGGTCTTTATAAAAAAAATACATGAGCAATGACTGATGAGTACCAAGTGTGTTGGTATTATAGCAATTAGCAAGCATATCAAGCAAGCGATAGGCTGCAGTTATCATGGGTAGAACAGTGTTTGCATGCTTTTGTGTTGGTGTTGGTGATGATGATGGGCTTGATAACTGAGGCATTTGGTCAAGTGGTGGTTGTTTTGGCACCATGTGTGAACTATGTGCGTATGATGTGGGAGTATGCCTAGGTCGTGCTACGGCGGAGTCCGGCTGGTGGATGGTGTAGCCAAGGCCAACACTGTCACGCCCTCAATTCCGGATCTGGAAAACCATGCAGGAATTCAAATTTGGCGGAGGACATTCAGAATCTTGGTCTCCAGTGAGACCAATTAAAATATTTTCAAATATATAATCAAACATTTAAGCGGAAGTAATGAATGAATTATAGAATCAGCGGGAGCAATATAAATTCAGATCCATATATCCATCCATCCATCCATCCATCGGTATCAGCATGTCGTATAGGTCAAATGATAAGAGGTGCAGGTCATACTATCAGTTCCACATGTATATAGTAATTTGTTATACGACTAGCAACAAATCCAAATTAACCCTCCAACAAGTAATGCTCTCTAGCTTCCGGCGGAACATCTAAGTTGTTGGTACCCCACTCGTAGTTCTCCATGATTGGCGTTTCATAGAACACCTCACACTCCGGGGCAATGCGGTCGGTAACGTTACCTACAGCACCAAGGTTTTAAAAAAAGATCAGATCCAAAAGGACCTAATCAACATAATATACAAATAGTAAAACATGAATGCATCAAATTAAATAAAGGTAGTAATAATAATCAATAGAGTAAAAATGGAATAGATACTAGGCAGGTCATGCAATAATAATACCATGCTCATCATGAACCAATGAAGAGGAACAAGCTATAACCATCTAGCTAATTATATAGCACATCCACATAGGCTAGTAGGGCGAGAAATTATATTACTGCATCCTGTACTACCCACGAGTTGTGGTGGGGATGCTCGGATGATAGTCCGGCCAAAACAACATTACCGGAGTTTGCCAGCCAAAGCTTGATATCGTGCAAAGTGTCAATGTGTTGACACCACGTGGCATACGTCCACCTCAAAGAAAACCCATCATGACGACGAAGTAAAGTTATCTCCTACTTGGGGGACGTTCATGTCAACTCAAAGAACTACACGAAAAGGTCAGTGTCTAGTTAGGATTCCCCAACGTGTGTAAGGTTTCATTATCCCAACAAAGTCTAGTATCAAAGTCCAGCCCATATCATCAAACCATCTTAAGAGTCCATCCATCGAACCAACCAAACAACCCATCCATTAAACCATCCTAATACCAACCATCAAATCATGCCATCAAAGTCCAAAACATACCATCCATCAATGGGTACCTAGTTCAGGCAAACAAACCATCTACTTCAAGATTCAAAGGTATCCCAAGCAGTGGCGATTCCAAGAATTTGAGTCAGTGGGGTCAATAAAAGACTTATTTTTCGCAAATCGAATAAATTTGTTTTCCCCTTCATCAACATCTGTCATCTACTTTCGATAATCTGACAAATATAATATAAAATTCTCAAATAAACTATTTCCGATAATCCGACAAATATAATATTGAATTCTTAAAAAAAAAAAAACCAAGAAATTTTAATACATTGTTGCCAATAGTTCTAAATCTAAAAAGAAAATCCAAACACATAAACTCGTACAGCTGCCCTCAATAGGTTTTCATGTGTTAAAATTGTTGCATAATAGCTTCATTATCAACACTAGCAACCACATCATTTTCAATATATGTGATCAAACAGTTATTCATCCATTGATTTCCTATTCAACTATGCAACCTATTATTTATGTACTTTATTACTGAAAAACCTTTTCTACTATCGCAGTCGCTACTGGTAAAATCAACGTCAATTTTAGAGCAAATAAATCAATTGGTATAAGATATCCTTCTTTGTCTCCACTAATTTTCTAGCAATGTCACCAATTCCTTTAAGTTTTAAAAATTCGTTGCTAGAGCGCAACTTAGCAATGTGGACCATTACTTTTTTATTTATTTTGGTAGACAGTTGGCCCATTAACTTAGGTGGTGGGTATTTTATGGTGACTTTTGTTCACTACCACATCAATAAAGAAAAGGTGTAAAGTTAGCTAATGTACATGTAGGCACGTCTTGAAACTCGCCTTAATTTGAAGGAGATGGAGAGATCTACCAAAGGAGATGATGATCTAATGCGAGAGAAGGCTAGGGATCTTGGGGATTTTCTAGTTCTTGATGAAGAAGCCCTTAATCTTGCAAGTAGAAGCCCTTTCTTGTGAAGGAATGAAGAGAGAGAGATGGGAGGGAAATGGGGAAATTGAGAGGAAGAGACAGGAGAGAAAAGATAGAGGGAAATGTCGTTTTAGAGAGGGGATGGATGGTTTAATAGTTGAGTGTTGTTACCTACAGACTGCAAACAGCTCTCCATACATTGCATTTAAAAAAAAAACCACCCTAAACTACCCCTATCCCTCTTGATGTGCTCAAAATAATTAAGTGCATTCGCACAAATTTCTATTAAGTAGATAATGGCAAATACGGGTCGATCCACAGAGATTTGTAAAAATAAGATCCAAAAATCCTCAATCAGTTTTCACACTAGAGATTTTAAAACCACAATTAGTCAAGAAAATAATAACTAAACTGATATTAAAAGAAATCTAAATACAAATTTGATCACAGAAAGAGATATTAGGGTATCGGATTTCACCAAAACAGATTTAATCATTCCAAAATTACTTCATAGTCTTATCCTAATAAAACTCAATCCAATGTGCAAGCAATTGCTTTGGATCGGAAGATTTAGCTTTGAAAACCCTTTTTTCTTAAAAAATCTAATTCTCTAAATAGTACCTAAGACTCCCTTCACTTCAATAGGTTGAAACTCTAATCACTATTTATCAAAATCAAGCACAAACCATTAAAGGAATTTAACCTAAACATGATATGTCAAGATCAAGCATAAAAAGTAAAAAGACATTCCAAATAACCTTTACAAAACCAGAAGTCGAATAACATTCATGAAGGAGAACCTATTAAATCATTAAGCATAATAAGGGAAAGACATAGAAGAATAATAAGGAACGATCTCACCGGTTTTGGTTTCCTCCTCCACCCTAATCCACGGATTAGCAAAGCATTGTAGAACAAATAATAACAATGAAGCAAATCATCATTATTGAAAGCCTTCAAAGTTGTTTATTACACCACTCAATCTCCACCTTCACTTTCTAACATTGATTGAAGAAAAATAAAATTCACTATAGAGCAAAAGAGAGCCTCTCCTTAAAAAGAAGAAAAATACAAGAAGAAAAAGAAAGAGAAATCACTCAAACTCGTCATCCCTCATATCCCTCCACTTGACATCCTGTTTTGACCCCCAAAACGTTAGAATTGGGAGATCCTCGTGAGACATGATATTCATTTCCTTTGAGTCCTCTTTCCAACTCATCTGATCTTACCTTAATTGGAGTCTTGAGTCACAAGTTATGGTCAAAATAGTAACGCTTGCGCAGGATGGCTACAATTCTGAAAATCTTCTTTCCTTCATGATTTGATCACTTGCTAAACAATAGCATTCTAATTGATGTCTATGAGATTCCTTCCATTTCTTGCAAAGTTGATTGCTGAGTTTTAGCAACCATTTTCTTCATGATTTGATCACTTGCTAAACAATAACATTCTTATTGATGTCTATGAGATTCCTTCCATTTCTTGCAAAGTTGATTGCTAAGTTTTAGCAACTATTACTAAGCACTAGATATGGTGGGGGCCACCAAATTCGGTCATAAAAATAATAAAAACTGATTGTGCCAAGTCTTGAACTCATGACCTCTAACTTGAAATTCCAGCTCTCCTCCAACAAGCCTATATGCTCTTTGTGTATAACTTTTCTCAAATGGAGTTTTAGCTTTAAATCTCTCTGAATTAAGCTCAAATATGCTCAGCTCCTTCTAATTTCTGCATAATAAGAAAAAGGCTATAAGTAGAACATTTAAGACAAAATAAAAAACTAGTAAATTCAAATGAAATGGTAGTTATTTATATTATGCCATGCATTTCACCTCTCCTTCCGTCTCTCTCCCTGCTCCCTGCTTTGGCCACCTCCGCCCAACCCTGCCGCCGAGCCATCTCCCTCTCCTTCTCCTTCCCTCTCTCTCAGTAGCCCTGCTCCCACTTCCCTGCACCCACCCACATCCCCACCCCCTCCATCCCCTCGGTGCTGCCGAAGGGGAGGGAGCGACAGAAAGAAAGGGACGGAGAGGGAGGGAGACTTGGCGGGCGAGCGGGCGGGTGGGAGAGAGGGAAACTGGGGGCGGAGGGTGGGGAGAGGGAGACGGCTGAGGGCAGGTGGGTGGGCAGAGGGAGGGAGAGGGAGAAAGGGAGGAAGAGGGAGAGGGCGAGTGGGGGCTGCGGCAGCGGGTGAAAGGCAAAGAGTGGGAGAGAATTAGGGAGAGAGGGAGAAGCAGAGGGTTGCGGCGGCGGGTGAGAGGAAGAGGGGGAGAGGAAGAGAGAGGGTGAGAAAGGGGGGAGAAGGACGGGGGCCTCCAGCGGCGGGCGAGAAAGATAAAGAGAGGGAGAGGGATCGATGGCAGCGGCGTTGGGCGGAGGTGGCCTGAGCAGGGAGCAGGGAGAGAGAGGGAAGGAGAGGGATATGAGTAGTTTAGGGATTTATTTTATTTTATTTTATTTTTTTAAATGCAATGTGGAGAGCTGTTTGCATGTGTAGGTAGCCACTCTCTTAATAGTTTTGTAATTGAGTGTGAATTGACTAAAATGCCCCTCCCTTGAGTGTTGGTTAAAGAAGGAATCAAAAGGGCAGTTTTCAAATTTCAAAAAGAATTGCACAATTCTCCAAGGGACCTTATTCTAACTCACAATTACATTTAAAGGCCTTTCTAGCAACTTTCTAAGATTACAACTACCCCCTGAACACTCTCTAAACCACAATTAGATCCCTAAACCTCACCATCAAGCCTAAAACCTAGGGCTTAAGTTGAAATTACCTTTCTACCCTCACTAACCTTCTACTAATTAGCACACAAGCATAATTAAAGTAAGCAAAGGGGTGAGACCTCACAAACCCTTACCTTCATGCCACTTGTGGTTGTGTAAATCAGATGGCCGCATCTGTACTTGATGTGTAGTATGGGCTCGGTAACAGTGTCCCTTGGAAATGTGGGGTCTCTCTACCAGTTAAGCTTAGTCCCTCTCTTGACTGTTATAAGTAAGCTATTTCTTCTTCTCCTTCTATTGAAGTTCTAAAAGTGGTTTAACTTGGAAAAAAAATATGAATATTCATACATGGTAGCATAATGAATCTAAGGGAGATGATAAATGAATACCGATAATTCAAAGTTTAGGAAAGTCAAAGTGACATTTAAATATCCTCCTTATATATATCCTTCATCCTTCACCTTTTTAATGATTCTTTTTTGGAATACATTTTTCTGTAAACTCTATATTTAATTTCATGCTAATAGACATGGAGTAATGTGTTTCTTATCCTAAGCATCATTTCTACGGTATATGTTGAGTTCACGAATTTGCATATTTATGCATCATTTTTGGATGAATTAGGGGTTTTATTTGGTGAATTGCATCATTATTCATTTTATTCCATCATTTCATGCATTTTCACCTAGAAACCTGAACTTTCATATTTTTCATATATTTTCTGCATTAACTTAGAATATTATGTAATTTTTCTCCGAAGAGTCCCAGTTTGAGTAAAACTCTATCCGAATGAGCCCCACTTCAATATGGGCTCTTCAGTGTTTGATGTATTAAATTAGAATGTGCAGAAATGAGAATTGCAGGCCTCTGTCACGGAACCCACTTTCAAGCATACATAGTCATCCTGGGCCCTACATTGCTAAATTGAAGCTTAAAAAGAAGTAAATTGAAGAATTCACCATGTGGACCCCACATACAAGCAATGTGCAAATCAATGAAAGGAGGGGTCTACTCATCATGTCAATTGAAGAGTCCTAACTACAGTAGAAGACTTCTCATAGGGCCCACTGTTCAAGCAGATGAAATGTCCCACATGGCAGGGTCCTCAGTAGTTGCAAATTTGAAACTATTAATAGATAATTCAAAGAGTAAAAGTTTAATTGGAATAAAAGAAGAGTTTGAATCATCCACATTTGATATCCTTTCAAAAATGAAAAGTTGTGCAGAGATAGAGTTCATTGCAAATCAAATTTTAAAAGTTAATCCCGTTTTTCTCAGGATAACTCATCTTCAAATGGCCATAACTTTCAATCCAACTGTTGAATTGATGCAATTTACCTACTGTTGGAAAGCTTATTCAGAGTAGATGCCTGTGGAGCCCAAGATTGTGCAAATCGGAGCTAAATTGACAAAGTTATGGGCCCGTAGAATTTCATGTTTATTTTTAGACGGGATTGCAATAAAATCCACACCGTTGATAATCCATTGTTGCATATCCCTTATGGGACCCCATTTGAAGATTACCTAAGCCATCTAGAGGTTTCCAGAAGCTTCCATCTCATTCAAATTCAAAAAGGATAAAGAGATATACCTTATCAATGAAGATAAGTCAAATTGCAGAGAATGTGTCCAGATTCAATGTATCTGTAAGATAACCAGGAATTATAAAAGGAACCAAAAGGAAGCATACAAGACAACCCCCCCTTGGACGTCCACTACATTCTCTCTCTTTCATCTTTCTCTTTTTTTCTTAATTAATAGAATTAGAGTTATTTTTGGGTATTCTGGAGCCCTGTTCTAGAACAAGGTTAGAAGACTATGAGAGAAAATTGTAATTGCCATGAAGTTCTCCATGAAATTCACATATTTTGCAATGAAGGAGTAGATCCCTGGATCAGAGTATCAGATGAAGTTAAGTGTTTCTTATCATTAATCTATGTGATATTTTTGTCTCTTGCGTATTAATTATAATAATAAATCTGTCTTCTGTCATTGACAGCCTATGCTATTTAATTTTTTTATTTGAACAATGCTTTAATCATATATGTTTTCTTAATAGATTATTCTTAGATTGAAATTCTTTGATAATCTATCTTTGATTAATATGTGATATTTAGTTAAGTTCATAATTTCATTAGGTGAATGAGATTTTTGCCTTAAATAAATTGTGGGAAATTGTGCTCTTTGATAGACAAATTATCTGAATCAGAAACATTGATTTGTTTCTGATTTGAAGAATTTTTGGAACAAATTTATTTTATCAATTGCATAAAATGATGGTGAGAATACTTAATGGATTCATGATATTATGATATGCTTTCTCTCATATCTTATTTTTGCACTTTAGATCTAGAATTTTCTCAATTTTATTATTGTTTCTTATTATCTTTCTTGTCATTATCATTGATAAAAAAAAAAAATTCAAATTTTAAATTTTAACTTAATAGTGCTCCATGTGGGATCGACCTGTAATTGCCACTGTCTCAACAAGACAACTGTGCACTTGCAGTATTAAATGATTGAATTTAAAATCACATCAGTATACATAGGCATGTGATATTTGAGGACTTTATATCAAAGGTATTTTTAGATTGTAGTAATATTTGGCCCATTTATAATTCAAAAGAAAGCCTTTTGATTCCTCTACTACCTATGGGGTTGACAAGCATTCAGGTGGGCCCCACATCAATAGTTGCACCATATATTTGGTGCTACTTTTAGCATAATTTTCCCCTAGGCATAAAGAGATGACTACTACAAATTCAATATTTAGAATAGTCAAACTGTTTCTGGTCAGTACAGTGTTGCCCACTGATACCCACTGATATCATAATCCAAGCCCTCCTAGGCATTTTCACCCATGTGAATTAGCACTCATCCCGATTTGACTTTGACATGCTATATATTAAAGCAAGCAGTTGCTAAGACCCATGAGACCCCGCCATGGGGAGATAATCCCTGCTCGCGAGGGGAGAGAAACCTGCTCACAGCACCGAGTTGTTCTTCTTGTGATTTGAATTCGCGACCGGTTGGTTATGATACCATATTAAGTTTATTTAGCTAATCATTTCTACCAAAGCCTCGAGGCGTTAGTAGATGAGGCAACACAAATACTTTTTGATATTCCCTTCGGGTGGAGCCCACTCCTCAATAGACATCATCGAGGTGGGCCCTATTTGGATATGCTTTGGGCTACAAAGAAAAACTAGATATGTTTTTATTCTCAATATTCCTTTATATATTTGACCTCAATCTTTTGTTTGGCTGTTGTGCAGGGTGCATTGGTAAAGGAGGAGCTACTCAGCATGCTGAATATTCTCTAGCCTAGTAATTAATCAATAAAGGCTGTGAATGGTTCCTAGATAGTTAGGGACATGTGTGAGTGTGCTTTTGTGCCTGAGTTTGAATCCCTCTTGTAGCAACTAAAAATAAAAAAAAAGCTTGGGAGTGAGGCATAAATGCCTATCACGTATATCTGTTATTCTCACCTCAATGTTTATGTTGAAATATAAAAGCTTGGGAGTGAGGCTAAAATGCTTTCAAGTGTACTTGCATTTCTTACCTTAATGTTTAAGTTGCAATATATGGCTGGCTACCCCCTGGTTACAATATGGATGAACTACCTCGTTGGCAGTCCTAGGATAGTAAAAAACTCCAGAACTAGCAAAATCATTGGTAAAATCATGCTCCTATTTTGATGGTCTCTACTTTTGAAGGACGACCACCTACAATCGACGGATATGTGAATGTGCGATCCTCAGTTGCTTAATTTGTAATATTGAGTTCACAGATTGGTGATCAAAATCATTAAAAACCATTGATTTTGTGATTCACAAATTAAATGGACAATAGGTAAACAAATAAATAATTGAATGTGTTCTTACTCATTCAAACACTATAAGCCTTGGACTGACTACTTCCAAATTAACTGGCAAAAAAGAACGCACTATTATCCACATTCGAACTTAGAAAATCTAATGGCTCATGTGATTGTACAACCTGGATTGATCTTCTGGCTTGAGCTTCAATTAGATGATGTGGGTCACCATAACATGGCCCACATGTACAAAAGTGTTGAGTTCACTAGACATGAGGATTATGTGTTGAGTTTTTGGGTTTTGGCTCGTTTTATAGGCCCAATTCATTTGTATTAGGGTTGAGGGGTAATTTGGTCTTTGTTGAAACTACATATTATCTCTTTTGGTTGTAACCCTAATGATGAGAAAAAAACTCTGAATAGTAAAGAAGAAGAAGACGAGCTTTTGGCTGTGGACGTAGGTATGAAATCACCGAACTACATAAAACTTTGTTCTCTTTTGTGTGGCTTGATTCATTTTCTTGTTGATCGCACACTTTCGAACACACGGTCACAACAAATAGGTATCGGAGCATTGCTGTGATAAGCGATCAACCAAGATCGGTGAGATCTTTGGTGGGCCATCACTGTGAACGGAGGATCGATAGACGAGATTGGTTTAGATCTCGTTTTTGGTTTTGCAGAACCTATCGCAGAAGTGTTCTGGCTTGAGCAACACAGAAGTGTGTTAGCGTCTTTGATAATACAGAGAAGAGGATTTGGGTTGTAGCCCTGCACATTGTCGCGCAAACTAGAGAAGACCCTACTCGTTGTTCGCTGCTGGAAACGGAGAAAATCCCTGAGATCAGAGTGTACCAGTAGTCGTCACGCCGCTCTCGTTGGAGAGAAGTAGCGGCGCTGCCAGTTGCTGTTCTGCGTGCAGAACAGAATTGAAGAAGACCTTGCGTTGGGTTGATTTCAGGCATTTTTTTGTGATTTGAAGCCACTGCCGCCCGTCGCCATCTTCACCGGAGCTTGACCGGAGGAGGATCATCGTCATTGCAGAAAGTCTCTGGTTACAGGGAAGGAAGGAGCCGCTGAGCATCTTAATTGGATAGGTTCTGTTACAGAACTGTAACAGACCGAGAGGGAGAAGAAGGAACCCAGTTCTCTGGGTCAGTTTTGTGTTGGTTCCAGGTTAGGTCTGACCCGCCCAGCCTAGAAGCCCAACAGTAGTTCTCTGCAGCACGCTGGCGTCAGTATCTGTACGGTCAAGACAGATTTGACCAATTGGATGGCCAGAATTGATTTGTGATTTCCGGAGCCATCCAGACTCAGAATTGAGCTCCATTTTTTTTTGTTGGATTCGTATCAATGAGGTCTACGATTTGAACGAAGTGGATTGGTAGTTTGGCAGACACAAAAAAATGGCAAGCTCATCATCGGCAAAGACCACCATTTCGAATGCAAAATTTGAATTCGAGAAGTTTGATGGTATTAATAACTTTGGTATGTGACAATGTAAGGTTAGAGATGTTCTAAGCCAACAAGAGTTAGAAATTGCTTTGGAGGATAAACCCTCATATATGGAAAATGAATGGCAGAAGTTCAATCGTTAGGTATGTAGCACCATTAGATTATGTCTAGTGAAGGATCAGAAATACTTAGTGATGAGAGAAACTTTTGCAAAAGAGTTGTGGCAGAAATTGGAGAAAAAGTATATGACCAAGAGCTTGGAGAATCAGATCTATTTAAAGAAGAAAATTTTCCCGTTTTGAGTATCGTCAAGGTATTTCTATGACTGAACATCTCGATGATTTTAATAAGATTATTGTTGATTTGATGAACATTGATGTGAAAATTGATAATGAGGATAATGCATTACTTTTTTTGAATCCGCTTGCTGATAGTTATGATCATTTTGCTCACACTTTGATCAACAGGAAGACTGAGGTTAAATATGATGTTGTGTCTGCTGCTTTGATGAATAATGAATATCAAAAGAACGACAAACAGGCCCACAGGGTTTCATCATCTGATGTATTGACAGTAAGAGGTAGATTAGATGATAGGACATTTCGTAGAAAATCTCTTTCTAAATCAAGAGGAAAATCAAAATCATCTGCAAAAGATGAATGTGCCTTTTGTCACAAAAAGGGGCATTGGACGAAGGATTGTTCAAAGTTGAAAACCAAGGACAAAGATAAATCTGATGCAAACATTGGACACAATGGGGATGCTGATTCTGAATTTACTTTGACTGTTTCTTCATTGGTATGCCATTTTGACGAGTGGATTTTAGACTCGGGTTGTACCTATCATATGTGTCCTAACAGAGAATGGTTTTCCTGCTTTCAAAAGATGGATGGTGGAACAGTTTTGATGGGCAATGATAGTGCCTGCAAAACAAAAGGGATAGGAAAAATCCGTTTGAAAATGCATGATGGAGCAGTTAGAGTTTTGACAGATGTTCGGTATGTATCTGGTTTGAAGAAGAATCTCATCTCATTGGGTGCTTTAGACTCCAAAGATTTCAAGATTACCGTAGAAGGTGGAGTTCTAAAAGTTTTTTCTGGTGCATTTGTGTTGATGAAGGGTGTCCGAAGAGGTACTTTGTATTTCTTGTAAGGGAGTATAGTTGTAGGTGGAGTAACAACAGTATCTAATGGCTCGAATACGGCTATTACAGACGCTACCAGATTGTGGCGCATGCATCTAGGACATGCTGGGGAGAGAGCATTGCAGGGTTTGGTTATGCAAGGCTTGTTGTAAGGTGCAAAGACCTGCAAGTTGGGATTTTGTGAACATTGTGTTTTTGGCAAGCAGACAAAAGTGAAGTTTGGTACCGCGATCCATCGCACTCAAGGCACATTAGAATATGTTCATTCGGATGTATGGGGTCCTACCAAGGTGGCATCTTTGGGAGGTATGCACTACTTTGTTACATTCGTTGATGACTTTTCTAGGAGAGTATGGGTATACATCATGAAGCACAAGGATGAAGTCTTGAATGTGTTCTTGAAGTGGAAGAAAATGACTAAAACACGAACTGGCAGAAAGATCAAAAGGCTCAGGTCAGATAACAGTGGAGAGTACAAGTTTGATCCGTTCTTGCAAGTGTGTTAGGATGAGGGGATCGTGAGGCATTTCACAGTTAGTAGGACACCGCAACAGAATGGGGTGGCAGAAAGCATGAACCGCACTATATTGGAGAAAGTTCGGTGTATGTTATCTAATTCCGGATTGGGCAAAGCGTTTTGGGGTGAGGCAGTTCCTTATGCATGTCATCTCATCAACAGGTTACCTTCTGCTGCGATTGATAGAAAAACACCCATTGATGTATGGCCTAGAAAACCCGCTATTGATTATGATAAATTGCACGTATTTGGTTGTCCTACTTATTACCATGTCACAGAGAGCAAGTTGGATCCAAGGACCAAGAAAGCTATATTCTTGGGTTTCAACAGTGGTGTGAAAGGATACCGGCTATGGTGTTCTGATTCAAAGAAACTTATTTTGAGCAGGAATATGACTTTTGATGAAGTTGCTATGTGTAAACAGAACAAGCAAAATGGCTCTTAGGAGGAGAGCAAGGCCAATGGTACATCGAAGCAGGTGGAGTTTGATGTTATCCCAATTGAGTTAAATGGTGATGATACATATGAGGAGAAGACTCCAGCTCAAGAGCCTCTACCAGAGCAAGAAGAAGAAGATTCTATCGCTGCCAGTAGACAAAAAAGGAATATTCAAAAACCTCAATGGTTCACTGACATAGTGGCATATGCACTTCCAATGGTTGGAGAATGTGTTCCTACTACCTACAAAGAAGCAAAGATGCATTCAGAAAGTGTAGAGTGGTAGAATGCAATGGATGAGGAAATGAAATCTCTTCATAAGAATGACACTTGGGAGCTTGTACAGTTACTTAAGGGGAAGAAAGCAATTGGGTGCAAATGGGTCTACACAATGAAGGAAGGATCTTCAGGAAAGGACAATGTCAGGTACAAGGCTAGATTGGTGGCTAAAGGCTACGCACAGAAGGAAGGCGTTGACTAGAGGTATTCTCTCCCGTTGTGAAGCATTCTTCGATTCGTGTTTTGTTAGCCTTGGTTGCTCAGTTTGATTTTAAGTTAGTGCAACTCAATGTTAAAACTACATTTTTGCATGGTGATTTGAATGAGGAAATTTACATGATCCAACCAGATGGGGATAAGGCTATTAGTAAAGAACATTTGGCTTGTAAACTGAAAAAATCGTTGTATGGTTTGAGACAATCTCCAAGACAGTGGTACAAACGATTTGACAAGTTTATATTTGGGTAGAAGTACACATGGAGTTCTTTTAATCATTGTGCCTTCTATCGCGAACTACGGAATGGAACCTTCATTTATTTGCTCTTATATGTCGATGATATGCTTATAGCTTCTAAGAACAAGGTGGAGGTTGAAAAATTGAAGACTCAAATGAGTATTGAATTTGAAATGAAGGGTCTGGGGAAGCCAAGAAGATACTTGGTATGGAAATTCAAAGAGACATGGTGCAATGCAAGGTTTGTCCGTGGCAGAAACAGTATTTGAAGAAGATACTACAGCATTTTGGTATGGATGCAAAAACAAAACCTATAAGTACACCTCTTGCCTCTCACTTCAAGCTTAGCGCTTCTATGTCTCCTAGCAAAGATGATGAGCATCAGTACATGGCTTAGGTTCCTTATCAGAGTGCTGTTGGTAGTTTGATGTATGCGATAGTGTGTATTAGGCCTGACATTTCACAGGCTGTCAGCATAGTAAGCAGATATATGCATGATCCAAGAAAAGGGCATTGGCAAGCGGTAAAATCAGGGGCGGACCCAAGTTATACTCACCTGGGGTGACCGATCCAAAACGTCCCAAATGCGGCATGTGCCATATCACCCATAACACATTCTAATAAAGTTGTTGGTTTTTGCCCCACCCCAAATCCGGAATAACCTAACAAAAAAACCCAGGTCTCCAAAAACCCTCTCCAATCACCCATGAAGTTTGTAATCTTACCATTGTTTTGTCCAGCTAATACTAAATTTTTTTTCTTCTTTTAATTTTTACGAATATGATGTTTGTGTTAATGGAGTTTGATTTATGATTAATTTTTTTTTCTTGAATTACAACATGATGTTTATGGGTTGTTGGCGTTGATTTTGACTTTTTTAACCGCCCATTGTCCGCCCCACTCAAATAAAATTTCTGGGTCCGCCACTGGGTGAAATGGATCCTACGATATATTTTGAGTACAGTGGATATTGGTTTGTTGTTTCAACGGGATGATAGTATTGGTCAGCATTGGTGTATTTAATTTAACTTAGGTAATTTGACTTCCGACCCATACTTGGAGGTTAAAATAAAGGCCACAGAGAGAGAGAGAGAGAGAGAGAGAGAGAGAGATTAGGCTTTGAAAATACTATGAAACTCTCACAAGTCAGAGAGAGAGAGAGAGAGAGAGAGAGAGAGAGATCAGGCTTTGAAAATACTATGAAACTCTCACAAGTCACAATGACGATGCTCTCTTTACAAGTACAGTAAAAGACACCATTGCATTTTCACAAAACGAAAGGGATAGTTATTCGTCCTGCTTCCATACATTGAAAAATTCGTGTTGGCTTAAACGATCAAGGACTCTTCCTGGCTGGTGGGCACGTCCAACCGTCCATGTGAACATATGCCAATGATCTCATCAATCTCAAAATGATCATGTCGCGGTCGCTGGTTGATTGAATGAGTAGGGATCTATTCCTAGAATCATTCGGTGCGCGGTTTAGAAAGGCATTGGTTGGCATGTTAAAAACAGGGGCCTCTTGTGAACTAGGGAAGGTCCCTGGCAGGGCCCACTTAATTGAAAGATTTTGAAAAAATGCTCTGATATTTCATAAGTTTCACTTTCATTATTTGGGCAACCCTTTTGTTATTTTGAAAGGTATTTACTTTCCAACCGTTTAGATTTTTAATACATGGGCTCCAATGAGCGGCAAGATCCATGCATTCATGGGCTCTAGTGAAACGTTTAATAAGGATTTCGTGTGAGTACGAGCGCAGGATCCATGCCGTGGAGTGCTTAAATACCCCACGCACATGTAAACTGAAACAATAAAAATCTTGCAGCAGCGAAGATTCTTAAACTTTGATTAGACAATTTTATTTTTTTTTGGTAATTCTTGTTGACTAGGAAAATTAAAAAAGATACCGGAATTTGTAACACTAAAATTGTCAAAGTCTTACAGGTTAAAACTTTCTTTCTAATTTCTTTTTGGAGATTTAGAATTTCAAACAAATTTCGGATATTGACATTTGAGAAATTCTACTTACAGAGCTTCTCACATGGATTCAACTAAGTATGATCGTATGAACTCCAAGATTCCTGTTATCTAACAAATCTTCCTACAATGCTTAGTGAAATAATGGCCATATATATAATGGATAATGGCATAAAACATGGGGTCATGATTCAAGTTTCTTACTCAGAGAGTGGGAGGAGGGGAATTCCAAAGCGAGGCCCATCTTTTGAAAATATAAGCAGTTCGAAATAAACACCCTCCTTATATACAGGACATCTCGAAATCTAACATTAATAGAAGTTGATTCCAGCGTAAGAGTGGGGCATATAATTAGTTATGTGATTAATGAATATAATTAATAGTGTATAAGATTGTATTAATTACAATACTCTGATCATATGGTTCATTTAGTCATGAAACAAGCCTTATTGCATGCAATTTGGGGACTTCCCTGCATGTGAGGGCCTTTATTTTCAGCGGATAGGAGTTGGAGAGAAATTAAGAAGGAGAAAGTTATGAGGGTTTGAATGCTCACTTGCCAAACTCTTTCAAATGATCTTGACAGACCTTACCGTTAACCAAAAAGGAGAATCTCAAAATAATATTAAAGTTTTAGCTCATTTTCAAAAAAGTACATGAAGATTTGAATATTTCATAAAAGAATAGAAGTTTTCCATTTTTCTTTCAATCAAGTCCTCGTAATAAAAAATATTTTTGAAGTGACAAATTTATTCTTATGTCAATTTTCAAAATCGTCCTTCTAATAAAACATTAAGAGGAAACGATCAAATCTAACCCAAATGACCTAGTGAGTCCTACTTCAACTACATTTATGCATAGATAGTTAAAAAAAGGGTTTATATGGATTCCAAATGATTAAAAAACTAGGGTTTATATGGATTCCAAATGATTGAAAAACTTACTTCATTAAATGGTTATAATCATCAAAATAAACTTGAAACTTGGCCCATATTCTCCTGGTTGACTAAACCATCAAAAGAAGACAATGCACCATCAACATTTGATCAATGTGGGTCGTAAAGTGATTTTTGGGTTGGTTTGGGGGACCAAAGAAGGTTACCAAAGACAAAACCTTGTCCTAAGGGTATTTTTTTTTCATTTTTTAATTTTTTTTTATGGTGAGGACTTTTTTGTTTGGTAAAATTATGGTGAAGACTTGATTGAAAGAAATACGAAAAGCTTTTACGTTTTCTTGAAATATTCCAATCATAATGTACTTTTTGAAAATGAGAGAAAAAGTTTTATATTTTTTGATATTTTCCGGAAAAAGAAGAGCAAAATCAAAGGGATCATGACCTTGTTAGTAAGGAAAGCCCGTTCCGGGCATTGAAGCGGGTGACATCTTGACCTAGGAGAAGGAGCTCTTCTTTAATAGAAATCCCTACTGCTTCTCTTTATTGTAAAATTAAACCTGCTTAGCTCTCACTAGCAGTTAATAGGAGTTATTATCTTTTTATTTTTTGCTTGCTTGGACTAATGGCAAGGGGAACATCTAAACTTTCCGGCCGGCGATCAATCCCTAGTGGAATACCGGAAGCCCGGAATGGTGAGAGCAAGAGTCCTATCTACAATTAGTGTTGTTATTTATTTATTAAATAGAGTCCTATCTACAGTTTATTATTATTTTTTTTTATAGAGTACCATCTTCAGTTAATAACCCTTTTATTTTCAAACAATCGTATAAAGATTCCTCTCGGGTAGGGGTGTTCATGGGTTTGCGGCTGGGTGGGGGGGGGGGGGGGGGGGGGCGCGCATCAGGCTTGGGCTGGCCCGGCTTAAGGTTACCAAACATTGCCCACAGTTATTATTGTATAATATTCTATGCCTCTTGTGTGATAGGGTTTTTTATTCGCTTTTTGAGAATCCGACCATTAAAATTCGCAAAAAATAGCTAAACCTTTCGCAAAATTATATCTTTAAGAAAACTAACCTTCTAAAAAACTAAAATCATCCAAAAAATAGTTAAACCATCTAAGAAGTCGAAACTTCCAAAAGTTAAGCATAGCATCCTTAGATGGTGGTTATTATTATCACTATACCAAAAACGGAAAATTGGAACGGATTTCCGTTCCTGATTCGCCCGTTCCTAATCTGTTAAACCGTTCCAAAAGCGTTCCAATTTCCTATTTTTGGAACGGATTAACGGATTAGGAACGGAAAACAGGAAATTGGAACGCATTACCGTTCCTAATCCGTCCGTTCCTAATCCGTTAAACCGTTCCGAAAGCGTTCCAAATTCCCGTTTTTGGTGTAGTGTATTATTATTATTATTAATTTCAACGTTATATTTCTAAAAGTCATTGTGGAAGGTAATCCTTATAAGAATATTTGAAAGGTATGGATTTTTCAAAAAGATAATTCTTAGAAGGTTGAATTTTTGGAGAAAATGTTATTTTCACATTTTAAAGTCTCACTTTCTAAATGCATAAGGGTAATTTCATAATTTTATAATATTTAGGGCGGGCCCAATCTTTATTGGAGAGAAATTTTGCCATGTGGGAAGGCAACAACTCCCAATTAAAACATCCCATATGAGATGGTTTGAGTATGTCCAACATAGGTCGGCAATGGTGTAGGTAAAGAAAAGTTCGGCTATGAATGTTGATGGGGTCCTAAAGTGAACAGGTAGGCCAAATACGTTGATGGAGGTAGTAAAAATAGATATGAAAAATTGTAATTTGTCTGAGACTTTGAATCAAGATAGATTGGAATGGAGATACAAATTTCATATAACCGACCCCAATATAGGTTTTTTTTTATTAATGGTAAATTGAATTAAAGGAAGAAGGAAGAAACATAGGCACCAAGCCCCCAGGCCAAAAGGCTACAGCCACGAAAAAAAAAATTACAGCAAACAAAACTAGAAACTATATAAAAGCACAGAAGACCTCAGTATAGTTGAGACAAGGTTTTGATGATGATGATGTTGATAAATTTTTCCATGGAGCAGGCTAGAGAAGAATATTTATTTTGCATGGATTTAAGATTTTTAATAAATAAACCCATTCAGGAACCTTTTGAATTTCTCATGAATGAGAGCCTTCAAAGGATCTGAATGCTCTTAAATTAACAACAAAATCTCTGAAGCTAAACATGAAGACCTTTGAAGACGTGCTATTCATGAAACAACAAAATGACAGAAGAATAGAAGTAAAAATCGCAGTTATTGATCTAGTTCGTAGTTAGATATTCGAGTTTGCAATTAGTAATTTAGAAGTAAACTGAATAAAAAAGTTTGATAGTAGGTTTATTTCATTTGCTTCTTGCATCTAAAGTACTTACTACTCAAAATAATTGTCCTTACAATTGCTTCAGGTGGAATTTTACTGAGTTGGGCCTACAATTAGATTCCTTATGCGCAAAACACATGGCATGATTAAAATAAAAATCAAAACAAGATTCTTCATATTTTATTGACGATCAATCTTATTGTAGGTCCAACTCTGATTGGAGTTAGATTTGTCATCAGCGTTGATACATAGAGATGAAGTGCTTTTGAGCGGCTTGGTTTAGGTAGGCATCACTAGTGAGATGAGTTGGCTTATAGCTCACGAATTCAACTGGAATTATTTGATACGAACTACTAGCAGTTAGAAGGCATTCCAAGCGACCTAGGCAAATACCGTAAAAACAAGTAAACCAAACATTACAAATGAAAGAAACAAAGTAAGAAAGACAACCCCCTCAAAAACAACAACCCCTCCCCTCCCAGAGTCCCTATAAATACCTGCCCATACCCAACAAATGAGATCAAAAGGTGCTAAGTTCAAGCCTTTTCATAGATATATACCAATTAGCAAGCTTTGCAAGTGAGCTATTATTTGCCTGCTGCTGCTATCATGGCGAGAAGAGATCTACTGTCTGCAAGCTTTGCAGTGGTGATGGTTATGATGATTGGGGGATGGACAAGTGAAGCGGCCATCTCGTGCGGCCAAGTCATACCTGCTCTCACACCATGTATAAGCTACGTACGTGCGGGAGGGAATATGCCGGTTGCCTGTTGCGCTGGGGCTCGCTCGGTGTTATCCATGTCCAAAGCTAACGCTGACCTTAAAATTGCTTGTGGGTGCATAAAGCAGATGACCATGTCGGTGCCTGGTGTCAAGTATGACCTTGTCAATAGCATCCCCGGAAAATGTGGGGTCGCCATACCATGGAAGCTCTCACTTTCTCTTGATTGCTCTAAGTAAGCTGTCTCCTCTCCTTTTTGTTTGCTACTGTTGTTGTTGTTCTTGCGCTCGAATTCTTTAATTGCTGTAAAATAGTAATCATGTGAATAAAGCTTGGAATTGTTGTTTTTGCAGGGTGCATTGGTAAAGGAGGAGCTTTTCAGTATGCTAGGATTCTATAGCCAAATAAATAAAGGTCAGAGATGAGCCTAATATGCCATCTCACTTTGTCCAATGTATTGTAATGTTCTATGATACCAAACATAAGAAATAATACCTCTTGAGCTAGTAAGAGTAACATTTTATTTCCATGCCTTGAATGTAATGATTTAAGAACTAGTTATGTTATGTTATGATTTATGAACTAGTAAGTATAACCATTCCTCTCTCTCTCTCTCTCTCTCTCTCTCTCTCTCTAATGTTATACATATCATTAATGTGATGGGTCCCTTCTTGGGAGGATGAAGGCCCACAATCTGATATAATATATATGGTTGTCAATTCTTTAGCTTGTGAATATGGGGCACACATTTTGGAGGTGGAATTTTTGGTAGGCCAGTTTGCCGGGCCAAAAGAATCATCCGGTAATTAGTCTAGAATCTCTAGAACATTGGCCATCTGGCCCAACTTTCTAAGTGTCTTTGATGAAACATGCAACTGATGATATAGATGTGAGTTTCTAAAATAGGTTGTTTTATTTCATGGAATTGGACTTTTAGAGATTTACGGTAAATGAGTTACAAACAAAGGATTATTGAAGAGGTGAGAGATGAATGATATATAGAAATTGGGATGTAGTTGAGACCCTGACTTTACTAGAATTTGATTTATAAGAGTAATGGGTTGGTACTTGTTCACAATCTTCCCTCGATTCCTTTTCCATTAAGGAGAGATTATTTGTTAGCCATTTATGAATCTTCACCCCATTTCTTCAATTTTAGCCACTTTTAGAAACAAATTATATCTTAGAATTCATAAAAACTCAATTGCATGATTGCGATTATGGCCCTTAGTATTTTTCTTTGCCACACCAAAGATTTGTTGATGGTCCACTCACCAAAATGCTCCTGAGGTTCCATCGATTGTTGGACAAATATCTTAAGAAGAATGAGCAATCGAAAAAATAAATTGACAATTAAAATAAATAATTAGTAAATAAAAGTGAGGCAATGCACACCAATTAAGATATTTGTGGTTTTCGTTGAAAGTCTGTTATCGGGAAACAATGCATCTCTCTGCCTCAAAACTACACTTAAGAGGTAGAATATGAAATTGCCCAAAAATCACAAATATAAGGAAAATAAGGCTATATTTTGTAGAAGATGAAACCTTTGTAATCTCTGTATTTTTTAGGTTGTACACTCTTGTTAAGATATTTTTCCAACAATTGAAAGACAACAAAATTTCTTTTTTTCCAGTAATTTGAAGACAACAAAAATACTTTTATTAAGAAAAATGTATTGTTATGAATAACAAATCTAATCCTCACATAACATTGAGGGCAAAGAAAAGAAAAAAAACATTATACAAACCAAAGAAGCATAAGTTCTAATCAAATATGGTCTGCCAGTAGGTAATCCAGTTCCGTTCTTAAAACGTGTCAGAAGAAATATAAATTTCATACAAAGATACACACACAAATATTCCTTGGAGAATCATCTCACCTTGATGACAAGGGATCGATCCTTGGTCTCCATTGTGGACAAATGTGTGGCCTAATTGTTAGTTGGCCCATACCAGATCGAGCTTGGCGGTATGCCGGGATGATCAAATCTCGTAAGTCTTGATTTGGCAGAGTCCTCATTGGGATCTATGACCCTAGGAGAGTCTGGATTGATATCAAACTCTTGTTTAGTAGAACTCCCATGCTGGTCAAGAAATGTTGATTCCAAGAAAGGTAGAGTCCACGATGATCGTGACTCCCTGAGATTGTTATATATAAGGGAGATGGAAACCCTTGGTTGATCATCGGATTGATCTAAGAGTATTCGAAGTGAGTTCGCATGATCTATCTCACAGCGAAATCGAACTGACTCCCATCTGGAATTGGCATCTCCTCCTCGCATGTGCACGTTCTCACTCCCCGCTTATGTAGGTTCTCTCTCCTTGCATGTGGGAGTACTCGCTACCACTTGTGTGGGTTCTCTTTTGACATGTGAGAGAACTCATTCCCTACATATGCAGGTTCTCTTCTCGCATGTGCAAGTCCCTCTCCCTACCTTTACATGGGTACTCTCATGGGTTTGAGTTCCCTTAGTTGGGCTACCCAAAAAAAAGAAAAAAAAAAAAAAAAAACGTTGTTCTCATGTGTGATTAGGCTATTTTCAAGCCCACCTTTGGTCCAAATGTCCTACCTTGAATCTCCATGAGCTCAAATTAGACACTAATCTACCCTTTGCACACAATTGGGCCAGAATTAAAAAAGAAAGATATAATTATTAAACTTGAATCCCACAAATCATGGGGTAAAGATGATCAACTAAGTTCTATATTTTATACACCTATTTGACATCTTTTCATCTCTCACTTCTGAAGATCAGCAAGGTGGGCTCCACATCTGATATGCAGCCTATACATATTAGAATTATGAGATAAATGTTCTCCACCGAGCAATAAAATATGCAGTCCAGCTCTATGGGCCTCACTTGGGCTCACCTTTAATCAGTATAGACCCTTTCCACTCTCATCCAACTGAAATTTATTGTTGGATTGAATATTAAAAATCTATGTTTAAAAGCCCACTAAACTTTATGTCTACTAAATCAAGTGCTAGGATGATCTGATCGAGTAGATTTTTTTCGTTGTTTCCTTAATTATCTTTAGGAAGACCTTTCCATGTATTGAGGTAGGCATCTAAGTGGACCCCACAAGTTGGACTGCAGGGAAAATGATGGATACAAGAGAAGGATGTTTATTTTGTATGATTTTGAATTAATCATGAATTCAAGGATCTTATCTTGTAGACTCTCGGGAAAAATTAATTAAAATTTCATCCTAGTAAGTCATTGACTTTGATAGGCTAGAAAAAAGAAAGAAAAAAAAAGAAAGGTGCAATAGTGATAACTTTACAAATAGTTATGATAGATCACTAGCAAAGCGTGATGAATGTTTTGACAAGGTGTCAACTAAAATCAATGAAATATATTCTTTAACCAACTGCACAACCCTTTTTTTTAGGGGTTTTGACATTTCAATGCACCTTAGATTTTAAATCCCCAATTTCATGACCCAAAGTAACTGAATGTCACCAGAGTCCTTTGACTCTGGTACACCCTTTTTTTTTCTCTCTTTTTTTTTTTTTTTTTGATCCCATGATATCATGGTTTTTTAAAAGCCCATGATATCATGGGATCCAAATATGTTTCAAACTTTTAATATTTAGATCCCATGATATCATGGGTTTTTAAAAACCCATGATATCATGGGATCCAAGGCAAAAAAGTTTAAAAAAAAAGTTGATCAGAATCAAACGACTCTGGTGACATTTGTTGAAGTTTAGTAATGAAATTGAGAATTTCTATGTCTAAGAGGTATTGAAATGTCAAATCTCCTTTTTTTCAAAGGACCTGCAATTGCAAGTGAATAATTGAGATTGTTGTACCTTAATAAGGTTGCTATGATTTTGAATTACAACTGGATTAGATGAGAGTGAATACCTACGAAGGCTTCCATTATTATGATGAGGATGAATCCATATTACATGTGGATTGGATCAGATTCACTATGTACTGAAATATCACATTTGCTAAAAATCTGATGTATTATGTTATAAAGATTAGAATAGATGAGATTGGAGCTACGGTGTGACTAGGTTGTCTTAGTTGTACTTTATAAAGAACAGAAGAAAGCGGAAGAAAAAAAAGGAGAAAACAGAATTGAAAATCTTTCTTTCTCGGATACAAGATCATATGGGGGAGACTAATTTTTCAGGCAGCTTGTACTACTGAAATGTTAATGATTGCTACTGCTAACTGCAGCTTCTCAAATTGGTACAACTGAGAACTGATACAGGACGTTACTACTAAACGCAACTTGTCAACTTCTTACAACTGACTACCTCTCTGAAAGTTATTTAGACTGACTTCCAAAACTGTTACAACGGGTTAGAACTTAGAACATCAACGAGCCATGTGACGATTTCCATCAGCAGTGATGACAATGATCTCATTAAAGATGGATACTCAGTTTGTTAATTATCTTTAATTCGTTGTCGAAGCTTATAAATATAGTTTAATCCTCAATTAAGAAGATAACGATGCTGTAACATATAAAAGAAAACATCTAAACTTCCCAAGATATATAGAAAACAAAGAGAAAGAAGAAGATAAAAGTTAAAAGGGATAAGTTTAAGACAACAAAAAGAAAATAGTCAGGAAACCCACCGCAAATCAACTTATCACATCAAGGACTTTCTTTAAATACATGACCATGCCCAAGACCTGAGGGCAAAGTCCTAAGGTGCAATTCTTTCAATAGATATGAATTACACTGCTGCGGGTGCTGCTATCATGGCAAGAAATGCGTTTGCAGTGGTGCTGGTTATGATGATAATGATGGAGGGATGGCGAAGTGTGGCGGCCATCTCGTGTAGCCAAGTAGGCGTTGCTCTCGCACCATGCAGGAAGTACGTACGTGAGGGGGGAAATACAGTGCCCACTTTGTGTTGTGCAGGACTTCGACTGGTGGTTGCTTTGTCGAAAGAAAATAAAGACCTTCAAGTTGCTTGCCAGTGCATGAAGAATATGGTGACGTCGCTGCCTGGTGCGAAGGATGAGTTTGTAAACAACATCCCTGTGAAATGTGGGGTTCCCATACCATGGAAGTTCTCTCCCTCTCTTGTCTGTTCTAAGTAAGCTGCCTCCTCTTCTTCTTGTCGTTGATCTTTGAATTGTTTAACTACCATGAAACGGTAATGTGAATAAAGCTTGGAGTTGTTATTTTTGCAGGGTGCATTGGTAAAGGAGGACTGCTCAGTGTGTTAGAATTCTATATGTAGTCAAGTAAATTAATAGAGGTTGGAGATGAGACAAATATGCCATCGATCAGACTCTGTCCATCTATTTCTTCTAATATCTCTTACGGTACTATATATATAGACGTATGCGAGTCTAGATAGAGCGAAATAAACGCTTGGGCTAGAATGCTCATTGCGCGCCTTTCCGTACGTGTGCTAGATGTTATGATTTATGAACTAGTTATGACTGTAAGAGTAACCATTTCAAGCTCTCTCTCTCTCTCTCTCTCTCTCTCTCTCTCTCTCTCAATGTGATACATACCATTAATGTGATGGGTCCCTTCTTGGGAGGATGAAGGCCCACAATCTGATGATATCTGTGAATATGGGGCACATATTTTGGTGATGGAATTTCTGGAAAGCCATTGATATAGTTTACTGCGCCTAAACTTCTTCTAAATTCACTAGAACATTTGCCCTTCAACTTTGTCTATGATGAAACATGCAACCGACGAAATAGATGTAAATTTCTAAACAGGGTTGTTTAATTTCATGGAATTGATTTTTTAGAGATTATGTTAAATGGGTTCCACAAAAGGTTTATTGAAGAGGTGGAGGATAAAGAACAGGGATTGGAGATGTAGCCGGCCGGAAATAACCTGACTTTACCAAGATTTGGTTTACAAGAGTAATGGGTTGGTTTTTGTTTACAATCTCCCCTTAATTCCTTTTCTGTTAAGGAGAGATTATTAATTTGTTAGCTAGTTATGCATCTTCGCACTTGTATCTTTAATTTTAGCTGGTTAGTAATACATTTCTTGGAATTCAATTCAATTGCCTGCATGCAATCAATTGGGCCCTCTGTAATTTTCTTTTGGCCCACCAAAGATTTGTTGATGGTCCACCCGACCAATAGGGACCGCAAATCTACTCCTTTCATCACCGTTTGGGGCAAAGATAAAGATAATTCTACAAACCGTTCATATTTATGTCATTAAAACTTTGTATTTAGCTAAAAGTTAGTCTTTTGGATGATGAGATGTAATTTGTTGGATTTACGAATTATGAGAGAACGTGGACCCTTATCCATAGAAAGACCTTTCCATGTGCCCCACCCATACTTAAAAGTAGGCATTTAAGTGGGCCCCATGAGATGGACTACATATGAAATGATGCACAGAAGGAAAGGGTATTGATTCTGTATGATTTTAAACTAATCATGAATTGAGCGTATTATGTGGTATACTTTTGGGAAAAATTGATGAAAAATTTAAACCTATAGTGAGTCACTGGCATAGGCTCAAAAAGAGCGAGATGCATGTAATAATGATGACTTTGTAAATAGACAGTTATCACCAGAAAAGAATAATGAATGTATAGACAAGATGTCAACCGAATAATGAATGCATGCATAACCTTTTATTTTTCTTTTAAAGGACCGTGCAATTGCAAGTGGATAATATATGGAGAATGTTCAACCTTTTAAGGTTGTTATGATTATGAGAATGTTGAGTTTGCTTTAGATTACAATTGGATTAGATGAGAATGTTTTATCTTAATAAGTTTGCTACAATTATGATGAGGATTATTACATGTGGATTGGATCAGATTTACTATGCTGTGATCAGGTTGTCTGAGTTGTAGCCAATGCAATAATGCTGAAAATTTGTCAAAATACAGGTCATAACCAGGTCAACCATTTATTTTATAAGATTGGGGACTGTGATAGGAGGAGGATATAAAATAATATGAGGATTACCATGAGATATATAATACTGGATAGGAAATTAAGGATACATGTCTAGATTTGAAATGCTATTCATGTAAAAGATTGGGATTATGATGAGAATAAGAACAGCAATATAAAGGGGAAGAAAAATGGGAAAATATAATTGATTGATTTTTCTCCAATACAAGTTCATATGGAGGTGACTAATTTTTTATGCAGCTTTACAACTGAATCTGTACAGAGCTGTTACAGGACTGCTACTGCTAACTGCACCTTGTCAAATTGGTACTACCTCTCTGCAAGTTTGTTCAAACCTATTTCCAAAATTGTTACAGGTGGTTAGACCGTCTGTAGGCGATGTGATGATTTCTATCAACAGAGATGACAAAGATCTCATTATAAGGTATAATTAAGATAAAGAAGGTGACAAACAGAGTTAAGATAGACGACAAAGTGAAAGAAGAAAAAAAAAAAGTTAGAAAAGGGATACATTTAAGTTAACAAGAAGAAACTGGAGCCAGAAAACTCACCCCTGATCAATTTCATCTCCTAATCAATTTCATTTCCTATCTCCTCACAGACTCTCTATAAATACATGACCATGCTCAAGACCTGAAGACAAAAGTGCTTAGTTGTAATTCATTCAACAGATAGCCATTAGAACACTGCTGTTGGTGCTGCTATCATGGCAAGAAATGTGTTGGCATGCTTTGCAGTGGTGCTAGTTACGATGATGATGATGGAGGGATTGCAAAGTGTGGCCGCCATCTCGTGTGAGCAAATAGCAGCTGGTCTCACACCATGCATTAAATACGTACATGTGGGAGGTAGAATTGTGCCCACTTTGTGTTGTACCGGATTCCATGCTCTGGTTGCTTTGGCGACAGGAGAAGGAAAACTTCAAGCTGCTTGCCAGTGCATGAAGCAGTTGCTGGAGACGTTGCCTGGTGTGAACTGGACAAATGTGAACAGCATCCCTTTGAAATGTAGGGTCTCCATACCATGGACGTTCTCTCCTTCTCTTGACTGCTCTAAGTAAGCTGCCTCTCTTCTTCTTCTTGTTGTTGGTGTTGATCTTCGAATTGTTTAATTACCATGAAACAGTAATGCAAATAAAGCTAATTGGATTTGTTATTTTTGCAGCGTGCACTAGTAAAGGAGGAGCTGTTCAGTGTGTTAGAATTCTACAGTCAAATAAATAAATAAAGATTGGAGACGAGCAGAATATGCCTTCAGACTCTGTCCGTCTATTTCTTGTAATGTCTCTTATGGACGTACCAAATATATGTGAGTCTACATAGATCGAAATAAACATTTGACCTCAAATGCGCATCGTATTTTATAATTTATGAACTAATAAGAGCAACCATTTCAATCTCTCTCTCTCTCTCTCTCTCTCTCTCTCTCTCTCTCTCTCTCTATAATGTGGAATTATGGCCCTGCTTGGGTTGATGAGGGATAGTTGGTGATGGAATTTGTGGAAAGCCTTTGATACAGTTTATTGCACCTAAACGATCATCCGGTTCCTCTAAAATCTATAGAACATTCGATTCTCAACTTAGTAAGTGTCTATGATGAAACATGCAGCCGATGAAATAAATGTGAATTTCTAATCAGCGCTGTTCGTTTGCATGGAATTGAGTTGTTAGGAATTTATGACAAATGGATTCCAACAGAAATCGGAGATGTAGCCGAGACCCTGACTTTTACCATGATTTGGTTCGCAAGAGTAATGGGTTGGTATTTATTTACCATCACCCCTTTATTCTTTATCATTAGTTAAGGAGATATTATTTGTCAGCTATTCATGGATCTTAGCACTTGTTTCCTTAACTTTAGCCGCTTATAGGAATGCATTTCTTAGAATTCATTTCAATTGTATGCAATCAAGTGGGCCCTCAGTAATTTTCTTTTGGCCCACCGAATAGCTGTCGATGGCCCGCCGCACCAGACTGCAAATCTATTCCTTTCATAACCTTTGAGGGCAATGATGAAAAATTATACATTGAAATATGGACTGCCCGGGTAAATCCAGTCCTGTTCTTAAAACGTCAGTTCAATAAGGGTAAAATTAAAGAAATAGATGGAGATTTCATGTAAAATATACACATATTCAGATGAGAATCATCGACACTGTTCTTATGTATGATCAGGCCTATTTTTCTGGCCACTAGGCCCACCTTTGATTAATTCCCCTATCTTGAATGTCCATAAGTGCAAATCAGACACTCACCCATCCGATGCATGCCATTGGGTTGAAATTAAAAAACAGAGACATGTTTTGAATAAATAGTATTAAACTTGATGGCTTGGTTTTGCCAGTGTCTATGTCCAAACTTTCTATTGTCGTGTCTTCATTGATTGTCACGCATTCTACGTGAAATAAAATGAAGGAAAATTTTCAAATAAGTTTTTTGGAAAGTTTTTTTTTTTAAATGTTATTTCTTTGAGAACATTTTTGAAAAGAATGATTTTTTCAAAAAGATAATTGAGTGTAAAATTTTTGGAAAAAGTGAATTTTCCATATCTTCAATTCTGATGTTCCAAACTGTATAAGGGTGGCTTTAGAATCTTGAAAAGTAACAACCATTGAGGAGTATAAGGGTGGCTTTAGAATCTTGAAAAGTAACAACCATTGAGGAGAATTAGATAGACGTTACGGGAACTTTTTGGCAAACCAGTGTTTTGGAAATCAATCCCACTGTATGAGAGGGTTTCACAAAATACTAAAGTCCTGAGATGTAACGAAAAGCCCGGTCAGACCTCTCTTCTTTCGAATTCCACGAATCTGCACCTACACAAAAAGGTAGATGAACAGTATTCCGGATGGAAATTTCTTCTTCCTTTCGGATGGTAACTCAGGATTACCCCCTTTATATTTGGAAATCCCCTTTTTGGGTCCCATAATCACAATCCAAATCGTTAATCAGGTTAATAAGATCCAAAACGGTTATTTAATCAAATCTCAATCATTGATTCTTCATAGATTTTTAGATATTTGTAAAGGAAAGTCTAGACAATTCAGATCATCAGACCTTGATTTATGTGGGCCCTATTTGTGTATTTAGTCTCTTAAGAAGGCCTAAAATGGTTATGGGGTCAAACTTGGCATCCAGATTCATCATGGATTGTGAGAAAATTTTCAAAAACCTAATTATTGTTGATCGCATCCACAATGAAAACGGTTCTTAACTTGTGCATAAATAGTGCACAAGGCGGTAATATACTGGCTACAGTTTTGGCTTTTGAAACCCACCTTATGGGCCGTACAATCACAAACTAGACAATCCATCATGTTTAGAAAGTCCAAAATGGCCAGTAGCTCAGTTTTTAGCTGTTGATTCTTTATATGTTTTGTGATATTTAAAAAAACATCCACGGCTTTAAAAATTATTTTTTAATTTCTGTGGGACCCACAATGAAAATCCGAGTCATCCATCATTTCTCGGATGCATAAAATGGATGGGGGGTTCAAATTCTAGGGCTTGATTCATGGCAGATCACGAGAAAATGTCAAAAGACTTGTGATTGTTGGATGTAATATATGCAAATCCATAATTCTCCATTATTTGCCAAACATGGATTGAAGTGACTCTTCTTCATAAGAAATCCCCAACGAGCATATCATCTTATAAGAAGAATAAAGGGATCCTCTGAATAGAGGAGGATTCCAATCCCGTTGCCGAACGTACCCTAGGAGTTAGGGTCAAACACAAAAAATGTGTGAATGAGTATCTAGGCAGCAAGAATACAGGGATGTTTTCATGGATAGATTTCCGCCTTGGGATAGATTGTGGACAAAGTACGTTCAGGAAGTTCTCCTTGGCTACTGGGGCAATAAAAAAAAAGGCCAAAAAAGTGCATGAACAAAATACTATAAGGGCCTGTTTGGATAAATACAGAGTGAAATAAAATGAAGTGGATTTCACATGTGGAGTGGAGTGAAGAGAAGTAGGTTGAAGCTAAAGTAGAATACTTCACTTCACTCCATTTGGATGCTCATTTTGAACTTAAGGTTTGGAGTAGAGTCCACTTTTACTCAAGAAAATGGAAGTATTTAGAGTTGAAGTGAAGTGGAGTACATATGTCTCACAGCATTACTTCATCTATCGGGTCAGACTCATCCAAACGGGGTAGAGTTGAAATTTTAGGCTGTTAGGGCCCATTCAACTTCACTCTACTCTCTAGTTTTTGCCTATCCAAACAGGCCCTAAAGGATTTGAGGGTTTCGTATTCGAGCAACTCATTTTGTAGACTTTTGGGAGAAATTATGAAAAACCCAAATCAAGTTAGTCGTCAACTTTTGATGGACTGATGACTAGACGCTTCCGATGATTACTAGCACTAGTAGAGCATGATGAACATTTTGACAAGATGCCTACTTAAATCAAGAAAATGTATATTCCTTGACCAACCTCACAAACCTTTTTTTTTTTGACAAGACTGTACAATTGCAAGTGGATGTCGATAGAGAATTTTGTACCTCAATTAGGCTGCTATAATTACAAAGAGGATGAATTTGTATTAGATTTGTGTTGAATTAGATTTCCTGTGTGATTAAATATCACATTTGGTCTGAGTTGGTTTTATTATATGTTATGGATTAGATTAGATTAGAGCTGTAGCGTGACTAAGTTGCCTTAATTGTACTCTATAAATAGCCGATGCATTTACTCTATAAATTGTACTCTACAAGTGTGATTAAATTTCACATTCGGTTTGAGTTGATTCTATTATATGATATGGATTAGATTAGATTAGAGCTGTGGCGTGACTAATTTGTCTTAATTGTACTCTATAAATAGCCAATGCATTACTGCAGAAAATTTGTCAAACGGCTCGTAACCCTGTCAACCATTTATATTTTAAGAGATTAAGAGGTTTCTGCGAGAGGTTGTCAGGATATAGGATAAGAATATTAGGATTACCATGAGATAATATTGGACAATAAGGAATATGCATGGATTAGAAAAGTTATTTATGATAAAAGACTGACTTTGATGAAATATAGAACGACAAAAGATAGGGGGAAGAACAAAAAAAATCCGGGCCTGTTTGGCATCATTTTGTGAATGTTTCGTTCCAAAAATGAATAAAGGAAATTTCTTTGGTAGGCATTTTCTCATCCTTTCTTCACATCTATAAAATCTCCTCTCTCCGGAAATTTTCTTCCTAAGCAAATGCCCATGAAACAATTTTTTTTTTCTTGTTCATTGTCAAAATCAATCATTCCCAAAATGAAGCCAAATAAACCTGTAGGCGGTAAAAACACGATACCCACTTAGATTGAGATAAACTTTGTAGATCAGGGAATACTGAACACTAAGAACCTGAAAAGGAAAGAAAAATGGCTTGGGTGAGAGCCCCTGGCTGCCGTGAGCCGCAGGCACTCCGATGCGTCAGTTAGTTCTGAAAAAACTAAGCAGGAGAGGAGGATGAGGAGGAGAATGAGAGAGAGTCTGTTGTGTATTGTGTGTTGCGTACCTCGATTGGGTTGATCCCACATGTATATATGTAAACATTCCTTGTACATTCTCTCTATGAGTGGGGTTAGGTGGGGTGAGGTCCCATCGATCCTTACCCTGACATTCGGCGGTAGGTAAAAAGGGAACATCCCATCAGAACCTTCCATGCTTTCAGTCAGTTGATGTTAAGGGACGATAAAACTAACTTCTTATCGCCATAAACGAGCAATTCTATCGTCATAAATGAATGCTTCTATCTGTCAGGGGGCGCCTGTACTTCTCAGAGCCCGTACTTCTCAGAGGAAGGTGACGGCCCACACTGCCCGCAGTGCCTTTATCGGGGCTAGGAGCGGTCTGGCCGCGCTGGAGCAGTGATGAGTTGGCACTCGTGCCGAGCTGCTCGTTGGGCTGGCACTTCTAGCCGAGCTGTCGTGATGGAAGACGAGTCTCTTGGGCCTGGCGCTCCTTACCGAGCCTCCAAACTGCTGGCTGTACTTATCTAGATCGAGGTGAGGGCCGGTGTATTACCGTGGTTCTTAATCTCGTCACTACAGTGTTTTGCACACACAATTGCCCCCTAGCTTTCGGCCTCTGAAGGTCTGCGAACCTGCGGAGGTCGGAAGCTAAGTGACCTTAGCCGGTGTCCCTTCCGGGCTGGAGAGATGGCTGCCGAAGTGTGGGAAGGGGTTACCGAGATGAAGGAATTTCGGATCAGAGGGGGTCCCTCTTGAGCCTGATGATCGTTGCTGACGTGCGGTCTTTATTAAGATGTCCTTTCGTTTATCCGAGGCAATTAATAGTCCTCAGAAATTGAGCTGGCGGTGACACGTGTCGTCGCTTCGATAGTTACACAATCGTTTCGAAAAGACAGCAAGGCTGCGCGACGGGACGTTAGGGCTGCTTGAGGCGTCGTCTCATTAAAGACGCTTCTCGAAAGCCGAAACGGCGTCTCTAACCCTTATAAATTAGGGCTTCTTCTTCATTTTTACGTTCTTCTTTTTCTATGCTGTCGAAATCCCTGTTGCTTGTTGCTGAAGGACTTCTGTCGCCTGCTAGTTGCTAGCATTTTCATCTGCGCAATCCCTCTTGTAGGGTTTCTTTCTGCCTTTCTCCTTTCCTTTCTTCTAGGTAGCTTTCAGTTTGGGTAGGGAATGGGGGTTTACAGGCATTTGGTAGAAAACCCAGCATCCTTGAGCCTTTTCAGGGGCATGTACAACATCCCTGCAACTGTAGAGGTGAGACCCGACACCCTTGACGATGGCTTCGTCATGGACGATGGATGGATGCCATTCTGGCTTGTCACCATCGTGGAAGCAGGGGTCCGGTTTCCCTTGCATCCACTCCTCAGAGACTGTTTAGAGCAGTGGAACCTCAGCCCCTGCCAGCTGCTCCTTAATGGCTATAAGATTATTATGGGGGCAGTGCGGCTGAACGAAATTTTGGGGATAAACCTTAGTGTCCTGGACACAGAGGAGACATACGACCTCTGAAAATCTGCAGAGGGGAACACCCACTATCTCTGGCTGAGGGCTCGCCGGGCTGGCTTTGTCACCGCGCTGGAGAACGCCAACAAGTATGCGGGTGATGACCGAGTGTTTGTCAAGGGAGCATGGGAATTCGGCGAAGCAGAGCCCAGCACCGCGGTCCGCGTTCCTCGAAACATGGGAATTCCTCCAAGTAAAGGCCGAGGTCCTTTCGGTTTACAGTCTTTACTTTCTTTTGTGCCTGACTAACACAACTTCTGTTTATGCAGATTTTCGCCAAAGGAGGGAGTTTGCTAAGAAAAACCGCTGGAGGGTGAACACTGATTGGGACGAGAAGGTGAGGACCTATTTCGGTCACAACTGCTGTGCTGCTTGGTCACTCCTGGGATATATGCCCCACTACAGATCCTTCAACACTTCAAGGAGGCTGTCCGGGATAGACTTTGTGCTGCGTGGGGAAGGCGCTAGCTCAGAGCCAGCGACGACCGCGGTCCCCAGTTCGGAAGAAGTCACAGTCGCGATCCACACTGGGCGTCTGGTAGAGTCCGGAGACCGGGCTTCAGCTCCACTCCCAGACCCAGAACCTGCCGGGACCTCGGCAGCTGAGGCCGGGCCTTCACGGCGGAGGAACTTCGTAGCATCTTCCAGCGCACCTTCGAGTTCGGCTTCTTCGAGCTCGGCATCTTCCAGCTCGGAAGAGGAGGAGGAAGAGGAGGAAGAGATGCTGCGTCATCGTCGCCCACGCTATGCAGCAGAGGACTTATCAGCCGCGGCTTTTGGGGGACTGGATGCCCCCCAAGCTGCCAGCGTCGCCTCGGCCTCGACGCCTGCTGTTGCAGGGGTTGAGGCCCCTTCCGCTCCTCCCGTGGTCGAGGTCGCTTCCTTTGCCGCTGCCAAGGTTGGATCAGCTCCGCCCCCAGAGGCGATTGTCATTGAGGACTCGCCTCCTGGCTCTACCCCAAGGGTAGAAAGTCGAGCTCGCCCTGCCGAAGACGTTGAGGAGTACCAGGTCGATAAGAGGGTGGGGATTGAGGAGAGGGCGAGGGCCGAGGTCCCACCTGGCCCTTCATCGCCACTGTCCATCGAAGAGACAGTCCCGCCCTCCCCGTCAGTCCCATGGGCATCGGACATCAAGGACATGTTGGGGAGGCCGTTGGCAACGACAGACTGTGTGGGGGGCAACCCCATGTGGTCATTGCCTTGGGGCGATCCTGCGCCCTTCCTCTGGATGTGTCGAACTGGGAGAGGATGGATGATCCTTCGATGATGGTCTCGGCGATGCGGTCGGCGGTCGCGGTAAGTAGCTCGCCCAGAATTTTATTAGCATTCCAATACTTCTTTCTTCTGACTTTTGTTTTTATTTTGCAGGTGATGCAGAAATGCCACGTCGGCCTAGGAAGGATGGAAAGGGCGGAGGCCCGGGCAGTCGAGTGGGCGGCTGAGAAAGAGAGGCTGCAATCTGAAAAGGAGGACTTAAGGAGGGCCCTAGAGGCCAAGAGTGGCCTGCTGAGCGAGGAGGTGGGCAGAAACGCTTGTCTTGCTGCCAATCTCGCTCAAGCTCAGGTCGTGGCGGCGCGGCTGAGGGAGGAAGTGGAGACAGCGGTGGCTCAGAACACTCTCCTCTTCGCTGACCTTGGTGCTGCCCGGGCCTCGCTGGTGCGGCTGGAGAAGGACCTGCTATCCAGTCATGGGTTGAGCACAAGGCTGGCAGCTAAGCGGAATGAGGCCAGGGACTAGTTAAAGGCTGCCCAGAGGGAAAAGGCGGCCGAACTTGAGTTCGCTCTGGCTCGGCGGGAAGCTGAGCTCAAGGAGGAATACTTGGCCGAGCATAACGCCGCCATGGGGGAGGAGGTTGGCTGATTGACAGCGGAGTACAAGGCCCAGCTGTTAGGGATCCGGGACCGAGCCTAGGAGCTCAAATGGAAGGCAGCTTTAAAGAAGGACGGGGTTCCTGGGGATAGCCCTATTTTCAAGAATCCCCCCAGGTTCCCTCGCTCAGACTTGGAGCTCCTGGCCATATCTTCGCCTCTCCTCCCCGGCCCATCTTCTCAAGCGTGCCCGGAGGTGAACGCCGACTCCGAGGTGCCTTCGGAGGCTCCTCAAACGGCTAGTGTTGCGCATGAGGCACCATCTGCGCTCGAAGTCGTCCAGGCCCCTTTTGAAGCCGCCCCCGAAGCCACCATTCCTGAAGACAGCGCGGTCATCTCTGAGGCTATCTCGGCCGCTCCCAAAGCCTGCGCGGTAGTTCCCGAGGCTCCTCCAGAGATTGACTACAACATCGAAGTTGCAGTCCTTTGAGCCCCTTCTGTATATATATATATATATTTGTTTTTTGGTATCCTTTTGTAATCTGGATTTTCATCAATGAAACAACAACTTCCTTTGCATTCTTTGGCTTTCTTTTTCCCTGTTTCTGATGGAATGGGTGTGTGGATGACGTCTATTTTACCATGCTTTATTCGCTAAATAGTTGGTTTGGATAACCGAACTCTTCGTAACCCTTAAAATTGGACGTCTGCCCTTGACCGAGCCTCGGTCCATGAACCGTGGTCCCAATCAGCACCCATAACCCTTGAGAGCGGAGACTGCCGGTATTGACTGACGGAGTCCTTGGCTTAAGAACTTGAGGTGTCCCTAAGCACCGAAGTCAGTGTCTTGGACATTTTTGGCTTTACCGCCGTAGCTGGTGCTGGCACCGAGCTAGGACGGCTGGCACTCTGACTGAGCTGCCAAGCCGAGAGTGGTGCTGTCACCGAGCTCTGATGAAACTGGCTTTATCGCCGTAGCCGGTGCTGACACCGAGCTAGGGGCGGTTGGCACTCTGACTGAGCTGTCGAGCCGGGGGCGGTGCCATCACCGAACCCTGAAGAAGCTGGCTTTGCTGCCGAGCTTGGGGGTGGTGCCGTCACCGAACCCTGAAGAAGCTGGCATTGCTGCCGAGCTTGGGGGTGGTGCCGTCACCGAACCCTGAAGAAGCTGGCTTTGCTGCCGAGCTGCGTAACTTGAAAGCAATTTGAAAGAGAGATCCGTTCCAGAATTTCTTTTTTATTGCTGTCTGAATCCTTGAATACATGTTTTCAGTAGTAGAACTTTTTGAGATGCATTGTGTTCCATGGTCGTGGCAGCTCCTTGCCTTCCATATCCTCGAGCCTGTACGCGGCTCTTCCCGCTGCTGATAGAATTTTAAATGGCCCTTGCTAGTTGGGTGCCAGTTTTCCTTCGTTAGGATTTCGGTCGCCAGGAAGTGTTTTCTTTAGGACTAGTTCTCCCACCGCGAATCTTCTTACTTTGACCTTCTGGTTGTATCCACTGGCCAATTGCTATTGATAGGCGGTTAGGCGGATAGCTGCTGCCTCTCCTCGTTCTTCAGCGAAATCCAGTTCTCGAGCTATATTCAAGTCATTCAGCCCCTAGTCACAGAGTTCCGACCTCAAGGTCGGGAGGCCGACCTCAAGAGGAATGATTGCTTCCATGCCGTAGGCAAGGTAGAATGTTGTAACCGAGGTGGAATGCCTTGGAGTCGTTCTGTAAGCCCACAGAACACTTGGAAGCTCTTCTGCCCACCTCTCTTTGGCTCTGTCGAGTCTCTTTTTCAGTCCGTCAAGGATCACTTTGTTTGAGATCTCAGCCTGGCCATTACTTTGTGGGTATGCCGGGGTGGAGTACACATTTCGGATGTCGTACTCTTGGCAGAAGCTCTTGAAGAAGTTTGAATCGAACTGCGTCCTATTGTCGGAGATGAGAGTTCGAGGAATTCCAAATCTCGTGATGATGTTCTTCCATACAAAGTTCTTCGTGTCTTGCTCGGTGATGGAGGACAGAGGCTCTGCTTCAACCCACTTTGTGAAGTAGTCTGTGGCTACTATCAGCCACCTTATGTTCTCTGGAGTTCGGTGTAGCGGACCTACGATGTCCAGACCCCACTGAGCGAAAGGCCACGGGCTGGATAGAGGGCTTAGGTCCTGCGCTGGCTGGTGGAGAGAGTGTGAGAACTTCTGGCACCTTTCGCATTTTCTGGCATAGACTTGGGCGTCCTTCTGCATATATGGCCACCAGTATCATTGGCTGATTGCTCGGTAGGCAAGCGACCGACCTCCGATGTGGCTGTCGCAGATCCCTTCCTGAATTTCGTATAGGAAATCGTCGACCTTGCTTGGGTGGACGCAATGGAGGTAGGGTCCGGTGAACGACTTCCTGTAGAGCCTGCCATTTGAGGAGAGCCAAAACCGGGCTACTTTCAGCCTTATCTTCTGCGCTTCCTTCCTGTCTTCGGGCAACAGGTCATCCTTTAGGTAGGCGATGACCGGATCCATCTAGCTCGGACCGAGGTCGACACACATGAGTTGCCGAGGTTGCTGCAGTTCGATGCTGGGCTCTCGTAGTGTCTCCACTTCGACAGTTCTTTTATTACTGGCCTCGACAGCTGAGGCGAGGCTGGCAAGGGTGTCGGCATGGGAATTGGACTCTCTGTCGACTTGTCGGATCTCGGCCTTTTCGAACTGGGAGAGAAGTTCCTTCATGTGAGCTAAGTAGGCCGCCATTCTGTCATCCCGAGCCTGGTAGTCTCCGCTGAGCTGGTTCATCACCAACTGAGAATCACTGAAAACCACAATGTGTCGAGCTTCCAGGATTTTGGCACTGTTTAGCCCGGCGATGAGTGCTTCATACTCGGCCTCATTATTGGATGCCTTGAAGCCGAATGTTAGAGCTTGCTCGATGACAAGGCCCTCCGGAGACTGGAGGACTATGCCAGTGCCAACCCTATTGGACGTTGAGGATCCGTCGACGAAAACTTTCTAGGACTGTTTTTGCTCTATCTCGGTTGCTGCCTCTATATCCTTATTGCCCCCAGTTCGGCGTCGAGCAGGGTCGGCGCCGAACTTTGAGAAGTGAACTCGACAATGAAATCTGCTAAAACTTGGGCTTTGATGGCTTGATACTTGATATCGTATTGCCCCAGTTCGATAGCCCATTTGGGGATTCGACGGGAAAAGTCTGCCTTCCGGAATAGAGCCTTCAGTGGGTGCTTGGTCACGACCACTATAGTGAAGGTTTGGAAGTAATGGGAGAGTTTTCGCGAGGCGCTGACGAGCACCAGGGCAAGCTTCTCGAGCTGTAAATACCGGGTCTCGGCGTCGAGCAGGATCTTGCTGGTGTAATAGATAGGCCTTTGCTGGCTGTCTTCTTCTCTGATGAGCACCAAGCTCACTGTGTGGTTTGAGACTGCGAGGTACAAATACAGTGCTTCGCCATGAGTTGGGGTTGACAGTAGCAGAGGTGAAGAGAGGTAGTGCTTGAGCTATTGCAGGGCCTGATTGCAGTCCGGCGTCCATTGGAACTTGGAGCCTTTGTGTAGGAGCTGGAAGAAAGGCCTGCACTTGTTGGAAGCTCGACTGATGAAGTGATTGAGCGCGGCAGCCATGCCCATCAGCCTCTGAATTTGTTTAGCCGAGGTCAGGCTCTGAAGCTCCCGGATCGCCGTGATCTGGTCAGGGTTTGCTTCAATCCCCCTTCTTATGACCAGGCTCCTCAAGAACTTTCCGGAACCGACACCGAAGGCGCATTTAGGCGCATTTAGTTTCAACTGGAACTGGCGGAGGATGCCGAAAATCTGGGGGAGGTCGGCCAAGTGGTCCTGCGACTCTTTGGATTTGACGACCATATCGTCGATGTAGACCTCCACTGTCTTCCCGAGCTGCGCCTGAAATATCTTGGTCACTAACCGCTGGTATGTTGCCCCATCGTTCTTCAGCCCGAAGGGCATCACCTTATAACAGTAGGTGCCCCGAGGTGTGATGAAGGCTGTCTTTTCTTAGTCAGGTACGAACAGAGGTATCTGGTGGTATCCTCGGTAAGCGTCAGGGAAACTCATACGATCGTGTCCGGCAGTGGCGTCAATGAGCTGGTCGATCTTTGGAAGGGAGAAACTGTCCTTGGGACAGGCTGTATTGAGGTCGGTGAAGTCCACGCAGACCCTCTACTTCCCCGTCTTCTTCTTGACCACCACTGTGTTGGCTAGCCACTGTGGATAGTGGACCTCTTTTATTGCTTGCGTCTCGAGCAGCTTCTGAACCTCTTCATTCACGGCCTCAGTTTGTGGGACCCCGGTTCAGCGTGCTTTTTGGATCATGGGCTTATGGTTGGGGTCCACATTCAGCTTGTGGCACATGATTGCTGTGTCCATGCCGGGCATCTCGTAAGGTGTCCACGCAAAGACCTCTTTATTTTCGAGGAGGAGGTCCAATAGCTGTGTTTTCTCAGGCTCGGGGAGTTGGCTTCCAATTAGGAAAAATCTGTCCGGGTCGGCGGGGTCGATCTTGACCTCGATGAGGTCCTCGATGCTCTTATGCGTCGGGGCCCTGCTAACATCCCCAAGCTCGGCTTCTTTGTCCAGCTCGGCTACATGGACCTGGGATGATTCGGCTTCTCCAGGCAGCACGGCCATCAAGCATTATCTGGCCATGTGCTGGTTGCCTTTTATAGTGATCACATCGGTCCAGCTAGACGGGTTCTTTAGGGGGAACTTGAGCTTCTGATGACGGGTGGAGGGCACAGCCTCCATGCCATGCAGCCACGTCCTTCCCATTATGACATTGTATGGGGAGGGAACGTCGACGACTAGGAAGTCAACCTGCTTGGAGGCGCCTCCTACTTGGACTCTGAGGGAGATCTTCCCCTTCGGGTACACTGGTTTTGAGCTGAAGTCGACGAGAGGGGTTCGGGCATTCTGGAGGTCATCGTCCTTGAGTTTCAACTTCTGAAAGCAATCGTAGTACATGATCTCGGACAAGCTACTTGGGTCGACAAGGACTCTCTGAACCAAGAAGTTCTGTAGCTTCAAGGTGAGTACTAGAGGGTCGTTATGTGGGAGTTCGACGTCCTCTAGATCCCTGTCGGAGAACCATATTCTGGGCCCCTCTGTCTTGGCTTTCTTCGCAGCTGGTTTCGGCGCCGCAGTCAACACCTGCTTCTGATGGGAGGCTCTTCTGGCCTCGGCACGGGCCTAGGAGCTCCCCTTAGGCGGAGGAGCAAGGTGGATGACGTTGATGATGCCCTCTGATTCGCTATCCCCGCTGCCATCATCTCAGTGCGGAGGTCGGCTGCCGTCCCAGCCCGCCTCCTTGATGTAGTCCCTCAGGTGCCCCTCCCTCACAAGGCTTTCTAGGTGGGACTTGAAGTTTTTGAACTCATCAGTTCTGTGCCCGCTCTGCTTGTGATAAGCATAAAACTTGCCCTGGTCCAGAGAGGAGGGGTCACTCTTCATCGGCTGCGGCCACTTGAAGAAGGGCTGTGCTTTTATTTTGTGGATGAGCTTATAGATGGGCTCCTTGAAGATCGTGTTTACCGCCTTGAAGGTGGTGGCATCGTGTCCGGTCCTCCTGCTGCTCCCCGAGGCTGCGGCCGAGGTGGTGGGGTTCCGTCAACAATCTGAGGACCGGGCCCTGTACCGATCCGGGGATGGGTCTCTGCGGCAGTCCTCCCTTTTGGAGGACCTGTTGTCTCCTTTGGACGATCAGTCCTTCTGGGAGAGGCTGAAGTTCCCCCGTCCTCGGACCTCATCCTCTTCTGCCCGGATGAATCGGTTCGCCCGGGTCATCAACTCCTTCATGGTGGCTACGGGGTACATGACCAACTGCGCCCGAAGCTGGATGCCCGGGCGCAGGGCTAGCTGAAAGGATTTTACCGCCATCTTCTCAAAAGCGCACTCGATCTGGTTGTAAACAGTCCAAAAGCGACGGGCGAACTGGGTGACGTTCTGGTCTTGTCGCATCCGGAGGGCCATTAGATTAGCATCGATCTTCGGGATGACGCGAAGGGCCTGGAACTTCCCCAGGAAGGATGTCCGGAGCTGTCGCCAACTAGAGATGGAGCCTCCAGGGAGTGAATAGAACCATCGCAGGGGGAGATCTCCCAAACTGGAGGAAAAGACTCGACAGTTTAGGAAGTCGTCATCCCCCCAGACCGACATCCTCTGGATGTAATGTCAGAGGTGAGCCGCAGGGTTCGAGGTTCCATCATACAGGGTGAACCTCGGGACGTTGAACTTCTCGGGGAGGGAGTACTTTCTGATTTCCCTAGAGAAAGGAGATGCGCCTGTGTCCTCAGCTTCAAAGGCGCTGTACTGATCTCGGGCGATACCAGCAGTCTCCATATTCTGGAGAACAGTCTGCTTAACTTGCCGGTCGATCCATTGCTTGAGCTCTTCTTCGTCTTCTGGTACCCTCCGCTGCTTCTTCGGCCCTTCATGCTCGTGGCTGCTACTGGAGTCTTCTCTTTGTGGACCCGATCACGCTTTTTATTATCGAGGACGTGCCTCAGGTCTCGCCCGTGGCCCGGAGGAGCCTGGCTATGCCTGGGTGGAGGACCCGAGGCATGGCTACGCCCGTGAGGTGGACTCCGAGCCCCTCTCTTCTCCTGGAGCTGTTGTTTGAGCCGCAGGATAAGCTCGTCCTGCTCCTGAATGAGGCGGTTATGAGCTCTTCGTCAGGGTTGACTTGATAGTGGGACTGAGATCCAGCCCGTGCTGACTTTTCACGCAGCTTGGTAATTGACTTATCACCTCGCCTGGCGTGCTCATTGCTACGACGGGGCTGCTCTGGAAGCGTAACATTGTGAAAGGAAGGCATTGTCAGCCCCCTAGACTGCGATACCGACTGGACTGTAGGGGACCTTCCTCCTGACCTTCTTTGTCGAGGGGGTGCACCTTGTACCAGCACAGGCTGCGTGGTTGGTCTCTTGCCCTTGGAGGGTCCTTCACCATTTTTGGTTTTTGGAGGCATGGTGTTCAAAAAGCTTTTTGTTCAGTAATCCCCACAGACGGCGCCAAACTGTAGGAGGTAAAAACACGACATCTACTTAGATTGAGATAAACTTTATAGATCAGGGAATACCGAATGCCAAGAACCTGAAAAGGGAAGAAAAATGGCTTGGGTGAGAGCCCCTGGCTGTCGTGAGCCGCAGGCGCTTCGATGCCTGAATTAGTTCTGAAAAAACTAAGCAGGAGGAGGAGGAGGAGAATGAGAGAGAGTCTGTTGTGTATTGTGTGTTGCGTACCTCGATTGGGCTGATCCCACATGTATATATGTAAACATTCCTCGTACATTCTCTCTATGAGTGGGGGTAGGTGGGGTGAGGTCCCATCGATCCTTACCTTGATATTCGGCGGTAGGTCAGAACCTTCCATGCTTTCGGTCAGTTGATGTTAAGGGACGATAAAACTAATTTCTTATCGCTATAAACGAGCAATCCTATCGTCATAAATGAATGCTCCTATCTGTCAGGGCGCGCCCGTACTTCTCAGAGGAAGGTGACGGCCCACACTGCTCTCAGTGCTTTTACCGGGGCCGGGAGCGGTCTGGCCGCGCTGGCGCAGTGATGAGCTGGCACTCGTGCCGAGCTGGCGAGCTGCTCGCTGGGTTGATACTTCTAGCCGAGCTGCCGTGATGTAGGACGAGCCTCTCGGGCCTGGCGCTGCTTACCGAGCCGCTGAACTGCTGGTTGTACTTATCGAGATCAAGGTGAGGATCGCTGTATTATCATGGTTCTTAATCTCGTCACTACAGTGTTTTACCCACACAAAACCAAATTAATAATTTCTCTCTAATGCAAGATCACATGGAGAAGAATGATTATAGTGGCTGAATCTGTTGCGGAATTGTTACTTTACTTCTACAGCTAATTGCAACTTGTCCAATTGGTACAGCTGAGAACAAAACAGGACTTCCTATAGTAACTGCAACTTGGACCACCCATGTGCATGCAGTTTAAACTGACAATTTAAAACCGCTACAAGTGTTCGTACCAACAGTGGGCTATCTGATGATCTCCGTCAGCAGAGATGTAACAGTCACAAAACCCACCCCAAATCTGGCTTCCACCTCTTTTATCCTCTCAGAGTCCCTATAAATACCTGCCATTGCCCAAGACCAGAGAGCAGAGTGCTAAATTGCAAGTCTTCCAATAGATAGCAATTAGGCTGCTGCTGGTGCTGCTATCATGGCAAGAAGCGCGTTTGCATGCTTTGCAGTGTTGTTGTTTATGGTGATGATGATGGAGGGGTGGCGAAGTGAGGCGACCATGTCTTGTGGCCAAATAGTAACGGCTCTCACACCATGCATCCCCTACTCACGTGATGGAGGAACTGTGCCCCATGCCTGTTGTGCTGGATTCCAGGGGGTGATTGCCGAGTCGAAAGCAAACCCAGACCTGCAAGCTGCTTGCAGGTGCATGAAGAACTTCATAGAGTCGACGGTGCCTAGGATGAAGGTGGCCCTTGTGAATAGCATCCCTGGAAAATGTGGAGTCAACTTGCCTTGGAAGTTCGGTCCTTCTCTCGACTGTTCTGGGTATTCTTCTTCTTCTTCTTCTTCTTAAATCTGACTTGAGTTATTTCAATTCCAGTTGCTTTAATAAAAAACTTGGAATTGCTGTCTTTGCAGGGTGCATTGGTAGAGGAGGAGCTCCTCAGAATGTTAGAAATCTATAGTGGAATAAATAAAGGTTGGAGATGAGATACATGTTATCTGACCGTTTGTTCATGTATTTCCACTAATGTTTTATATTACCGAATGAATGAAAGTTTAGAATGAAATGTGCATCGCTTGCCTTTTATGTCTCATCCTTCCGGACTCAATTTTCAAGTCCTGACCAATCTTTTTAGGGCTTGGGTGGTTTGGGCTTCATGCTTCATTACCATTTAATCCAAGTCCTACTAAAATATAAGTGGGGCGCAAACTTTAGATTAGTCCAGACCCGAGTTTTAAAACCAAAGGCCCAGACCAAGCACAGAGCACCCCTATCTACATAATTGTTCAGGGCATTGTTCCAAAATTGCACAAACCAACCAAGCACTAGTTCCTATCAATTTTGGTCAAACTGGATATAATCAGTCTGATTATCGCAACATCAGCTAACGAAAAATGGTTAAAAGAAATTTCACATTAATGAGACACACAGATAATGAGACGAGAATTGGCAATAAGCGTACTGCTCTTACGTGTGATCTGGTCACCTGGCCACCAACTCCCACACCTTGAATCTCAGTAAGCCCAAATCTTGCTATCATTTACCCGTTATTTAACATTGGATTGCAATTATAAAAAAACAATGTCATTTTTAAACTTGGGGCCATAAATCAAGGAGTAAAGGTGATCAAATATGGTTGATATTTTGTATACTGCTAGGGTCTCCTTAAGATCTTTCCATCTCCCACTCCTGATGATCAGCAGGGTGGGCTCCCATAGCTAGATCGCACATCTTGTGGAGAGAGAGAGAGAGAGAGAGAGAGAGAGAGAGAGATTTTGATTATTATAATAGTCAAGTCTATAGGTCTAAAAATATGGGTCAATCCACAAGACAGATAATGAGATAATTAAAGCAAAATTCAAGCAAGTAATTAAATGTGAGGGCCCTCACCTCATCTCTCGTAGAAAAGTGAGAGATACTTTCATAGGAGCATTTCCATATATATATATATATATATATATAATAAGAAAAGAGGTTGAGCCAAATTGAGCCAAATATTTGAAGAAGAAAATCAGCTCCGTTTTAGGTATAAGAAAGTCGGAACGAAAAAACTTTATTTTTTTTAAAGAAACAACCCGCTGATAGAGTTGTCTCATACTTATCTCGTGCATTTAAAAGAATATCATTTAAAGATTTCAAATTCTCTCACTTATCCTAAAGGTAGGCCCCATGTTCACAATCTCAAATAAAGTGGCCCTACTTGGTAAAATCTGAAGGTGGGTCACATGGTCACTATTATAAAAGGTGGGGCCTATATCATAATTCCTATAATGGTAGCCAAATTCCATGGATGTGGGCCCCATATTTTAATTTCTAAGTAGGCATCACATTGTAATTTCTAAAGGTGGGCCCATATTATAATTCATATACTAATGGAACTACATTATAAATCCTATAAATGTGGGCCCCATGTACTAATTTCTAAAGGTGGACATCATGGTGTAATTTTTAAAGGTGAGTCTTGTGTTCACAATAACAGAAAAGGTGGCCCCACTTTATAATTCTTAAAGGTGGGTCATATGGTTACAATTAATTACAAAAGGTAGAGCCAAATTGTGAATCCTATGAATGTGGCCCCATGTCCTAATTTCTAAAGATGGGCACCACATTGTAATTTTTAAAGGTAGGTCATATGTCCACAATCACAAAAATATAGTTCGACTTTGTAATTCCTAAGTATGGGTCACAAGGTCTCGATCACAAAATGTGGACCCACATTGTAAATCTTATAAATGTAGGTGTGTAACTTATTGTAATTTCTAAAGGTGGGTCTCATATTTACATTTATAAAAAGGTGGCCCCTTATTATAATTTCTATAAAAGTGGACCCGCATTACAAATCCTATGAATATGAGCCCCATGTTCTAAATTTTAAATGTGGGTATCATGCTGTAATTTTTACAGGTATGTCCCATGTAGGATAATAATAAAGTGCTGATAAAAGGTGGGTCCCACATTGTAAATCTTATGAGTTTCTTGCTTTCATTTTTTAGAACAAAACTTTTATAATGTTACCAAACAAGTTCTGAATTTCCCATATCTTAAACTCTCACGTTCTAAATGGCATAAGGGTAATTTAAGAGTTTTGAAAAGTAACAGCTACAGCCCAGTGGACAAAATAAAAGTTATTCTTATTAGATATTATTATAATATGTTAATAAGTTTGTTAGGATGTTAGTGATGTTAGGATGTTAATTGATTATCGTTATCCTCATGATAACGTTAGTTCGTATTTGCTTATAAATGTAAGTCTTTTAATTAATGGAACTTATGGTGAAATTATGGAAGAGAGTGATTTTTGAATTATTATATAGTATTAGAGCCAGTTCCTATCATTGCTGTATACCCCACGTGACATGCCCATCTATGAAATCAGTTGAGCCTGCATTGGGCCTTACACCTATCATCTTAAGCTTTTGGGTTGGTACATGGCTTCTTACATGGTATTAGAGACTTGGGCCCGACTTCCGATCAACCAGGGTATGATCATGCTTCCGCGATTATCACCATCAATTTGTATATTTCAATAAAAAAAAAGTAAGCATCCTCTCCTATCCATTCACCAAGAAGAAATGAGATTGTTTTTATTAAAATATTTTACCATTTATTTTTAAGAGATCGAAGGATTCTTATTTTTAATATTAACAATCACAAATACTTTCTCTGAAAGTATCATGTGATTGAGGGGGATGTTAGATATTATTATAATCTGTTAATAAGATTGTTAGGATGTTAGTGATGTTAGAATGTTAGTAGATTATCCTTATCCTCATGATAAGGTTAGTTCGTATTTGATCATAAATGTAAGTCTTTTCATTTAATGGAACTTATGGTGAAATTATGGAAAAGAGTGATTCTTGGATTTCTATAATTCCATGGGGTTAGGCTCACACAAAAATCAAATCAACAAGTGAAAGAAGAGAACTATTATAAGCCGGGTCGACTTGGTCAACTGTGGAAACCCTTTTTCAGGGGTTCTTTTCCCTATGTTTTGGAGGACTTTAGGTGGGACTTTGGCTACCCTTTTTAGGACTCATTTGATTATATGTGAGGACATTTTTAGCCAATGTTCTTCACGTTATTCCGGTTGTATCGAGAATCAATTTCACTCAATCTTGAACGGTACGGGATATTGGGATACCTTTTCTATATCTATGCACGAAGATCATATATTCAGGTATCGCGAATCCTAAACCGTTTCGTTGACTGAGTAGGATTGTACGATGCTTCGGGTTTAACAATTGACTTAGGATTGGATTGTTTATTGCCTTGGATTCTGGATTGTACCGTCTGGTACTGTTTACATGAAATATTCATGTTCATTAGCTTCATTTATTTGCTTTGTTTTGGGATCACTTTTGAGGACTTAGATGATGGATTTAGGATCCCCTTTGATGTTCCGTTTGTTTCGAAGTTTGAGGATGCGTTGAGGCTAGGCGGCTTTAATTGTAGAAGCTTGTTGAGAACTACCTATGATGAGGTTTTTATAGAATTTTGATGTTTGGTACTTTGATTTGTTGATAGAAAGGTAGTTTCTCTTTGATTGATGAATCTTGTTCTCGCAAGAAAGTCTAGCCCTTCACTATCGTTTGTTTAGGACACTTTGTGTCAGGCACCACTCGACTGTTAACGCCCAACACAGATGGGGCACCATTCTGTGTGAGGACTTTGGATTGAACGTCTGCGCAGTACGACTTTTTATATTTTGATGGATGTACACCATCGGATACATATTGAACGATTGACTTTGAGACTCATGGCCTTTTGGTATCCATTTTGATTGCTTGCTTGCCAGGTTTCATCCCGTACCACTCTACCACAGCTCTTATGTTGAGCCAGGAGGGTCATGTGAAGCTATCCCATGGTGTATTAGTTTATGTGGGTTGCCTATTCGTTAGATGTTTATGTTAGATTGTTTTGACTCATATGCTAGGCATTTCTTACAATCAAGATGTTATGCATGTATGATAATTTTGTCTATCACCTATTCTGATTCGTTCTACATATCTGGATGATTTATATATATATTGCTTGCCGACCTTCGTGTTTGATGATGCTACTCTTGGTGCATAGGTACCGAGCTCTTCTTTACCGAGGAAAAGACGACGGAAGAGGTTCAGGTGGATTAGCCTGATGACTTCCTAGAGTACAATACGAACGGCATTATATAGCCATAACGACTCCGTACATGAGAGCCTCAACGTTATTTTGTGTAGCTTCATCTTTTGGTTTCTTCATCTTTTGCTTAGGCCCGAGTTTTGGATGTGGCCTATTGCTATAAATAATACTTTTGTTCAACTATTTCAAACTTGAACTCTAGTTAATATATATGATCAGTCTTTGCTCTTAACTATACTTCAAGATACCATTTGTACGATGAAGCTTCCGCTATACGTATTATGTATTCGAGGAAATGTTTATACCTCACAACGATCTTCGATCCATATTGGGACATGATTGGGGCCCAGTGTTGTTATTAATGTTGAAAAAACTTTAATTGGCCCTAATCTCACACATAAACCCCGGTTTCACGATCGCAGGCATGACAGATTCAGCTGTAAAGCTACCACTATAATCATTCTTCTCCATGCGATCTTGCATTGGAGAGAAATTATTAATTCGGTTTATTTGGCTTCATTTTGGGAATGTGTCATTTTGACAAGAAACAAAAAATAAAATAAAATAAAAATTGTTTCATGGGCATTTTCTAGGAAGAAAAACTCCAGAGAGAGGAGATTTTATAGATGTGAAGAAAGGATGAGAAAATGCCTACCAAAGAAATTTCCTTTTTTTCATTTTTGGAACGAAACATTCACAAAATGATGCCAAACAGGCCTGTATTTTTTTGTTCTTCCCCCTATCTTTTGTCATTCTATATTTCATCAAAGTCAGTCTTTTATCATAAATAACTTTTCTAATCCATGCATATTCCTTATTGTCCAATATTATCTCATGGTAATCCTAATATTCTTATCCTATATCCTGACAGCCTCTTACAGAAACCTCTTAATCTCTTAAAATATATATGGTTGACAGGGTTACGAGCCGTTTGACAAATTTTCTGCAGTAATGCATCGGCTATTTATAGAGTACAATTAAGACTACTTAGTCACGCCACAACTCTAATCTAATCTAATCCATATCATATAATAGAATCAACTCAGACCAAATGTGATATTTAATCACACTTATAGAGTACGATTTATAGAGTAATGCATCGGCTATTTATAGAGTACAATTAAGGCAACTTAGTCACGCCACAGCTCTAATCTAATCTAATCCATATCATATAATAAAATCAACTCAGACCAAATGTGATATTTAATCACACAGGAAATCTAATTCAACACAAATCTAATACAAATTCATCCTCTTTGTAATTATAGCAGCCTAATTGAGGTACAAAATTCTCTATCGATATCCACTTGCAATTGTACAGTCTTGTCGGAAAAAAAAGGTTTGTGAGGTTGGTCAAGGAATATACATTTTCTTGATTTAAGTAGGCATCTTGTCAAAATGTTCATCATGCTCTGCTAGTTCTAGTGATCATCGGAAGCGTATAGTCATCAGTCCATCAAAAGTTGACGACTAACTTGATTTGGGTTTTTCATAATTTCTCCCAAAAGTCTACAAAATGAGATGCTCGAATTCATTAGAAATTAAAAACAACAAAGACTAAATATCCTTCTCTTGTATACGTCTTTTTGATGATCTCTCATCAACTTAGATGGGTGCATGAGTTATTCCTGATGGCCTCCATGTAATGGGTATTAGTGATAAGTTTCACCGACAGAAAAATGGTTGATCTTTGATCAAATGGGCCCCATGCAGATATTTTAATTAAATAGTCCAAGTAAATCAAGATTGGTATTATCCCTTATCTATTCTTGCACAGAGGTGTAAAATCTTTATATAGCAGTGGGGGTCATATCTATTATTATCATGTAATGGTAGTGAATGATAAGTTCCACCTGATAGATAACTGTTGATCTTTCATCAAATGGTCCGATGTAGATTGATTAACTAAATGGTTTCCATGTAATAAAATTATAGGATATAAATTAGGGATATCCAGCTCTTATAGATAAACATCTCAACTCTAAGGATTTGAGTTTGTTAAGAAAGCTCTGCTATAGATGCCTCTTAATTATAAAATAGAGGTTTTTCCCTATGGCTAACCTCTAGAGATGACTTTTCTCTCTTTATTCCCAAAGTTTGAATATATCCCCATAGCTACAATTACATCATTTTGGGCCTAAAATACCCATAGTGTAGGCTATAACACAAGAAAAATGCATTCTTGTAAATGGGCTTCGAACTTTGGTTAATGAAAACATTGAAACTTGTATTATGACATTTGTGTGCTGAAAATGCAATGGTGTAAATGGGTTTGGAAGCAAAAATATAGCACTATTATGTAATTAAGATTTTGTGATCTAATATGCATTTTCTCATATACTTTTAGATCTTAGGGAATGTTTGGATATGTACAAAATAAAATATTTCTAGATTTAAATACTAGCAAAATAAAATGTTATATAATAAATTATTTTAATATTTCAAATATAGCAATATTATTGTCATTTGGCAGTTTCTAAAACATTCAATAGATCCTTAAATATGCATATTGGTAATTATCCCATATTATAATATACACTAAATTCAATATGTTAGGTAGATTTTTAAATCAAAGAAACGATTAATAATTTTATGTTTGACTCAATATATAATTTTTAAATCACAAGATGATGACACAATTTCCTAGGAATTCAATTCAATGAAAAAAAATCCAATTATATTTTCAAGATAAGAATTCATGGTAAAGTGGGTTTTTTTTTATTTTTAGGCATTCCATTCATGAAAACAAACATTTTATAAAATTCCAAGATAAGGAATTTAATGGTAAAATGAGTTCCTTTGAATTTGTAGGAATTCAAATTCATGTAAACATATAGGTCTTATCTTTCAGGCATCATGAGTTCCTTTGGATTTTTAGAGATTCAGATCTATACTATTAGATTGGCCCAATCATATTTTAACAATAATAAATTTATTTCTTTAAATCCTTGAGAACTCAATTCCTTGTAAATAAACAAGCTTTGTTATATGTTTAGGATAAGAAGTTAGTGGTAAAGTGATTTTTATAAGTCCTAAGAATTATTTTATCCAATAAAATCAGTCCTAAGCAAGACGGGCAACTAGAATTTCATGACTATTTCATCTTTATTGTCTATCAATCAATGTGATTTTTAGTGTTAGGGCCCTGTACATTTTTCGGATCATGGAAAAATAATTAGTTTTTTAAAAAAGGAAATGGAGAGATAATTAATTTATCATACGTTTCAATGTTTAAGGCTTATCATATGAACAACTACTCCCATTATTTTTATTGTATCAAATTTCACTTTAATATGTAAATGTGGATTATACATAGAGAGATGGGCAACATATGGTGCAATGACCTAAGGTTTGGTAATGGAAGAGGAAAAGAAAAAACATACCAAGAGTGAAAAAAAGTAAAAATCAAGGAATGAAGATGCCTTAAGAAAAGAAGATTTGAGCAGTTTTGTTATCTCCCCCATCAGGGAGAAAGGTCTAGGGAAAATTAGAGTTTTTTTGGAAGGAGGAGGGGAAAGGCATTTCTAAAAGCAAGCTCCAGGGAAAAACCTCAAATAGATATTATAGAACTATCATCATATAGTAGTGAATAGCCTTGGATAATAAGAGTAACCATTGTACTCTCTCTCTCTCTCTCTCTCTCTCTCTTGTTATATAACATTAATGTGACGGGTCCCTGCTTGGGAGGATGAGGCCCCACACAATCTGATAATATATGGTTGTTAATTGCTTACCTCGTGAACATGTGCACACATTTTGGTGATGGAATTTGTAGGAAGCCGCTGATTTAGTTTACTAGGCCTAAGCGATCATCCGGATCCTCTTAAACCTCTAGAACATTTGCCCCCAACTTTTATAAGCGTCTATGATGGAAACATGCAACCGAGCTGTGAATTTCTACTTGGGGTTGTTTGATCGCATGGAATTGGGTTTTTTTGGAGATTTATGGTAAACGGGTTCCAACAAAGGATTATGGAAGAGGGGAGGAGAGGGAGGTATGGAGAAATTAAATTGGAGCTGCTGCTGAGATCAACACCATTAATATTAAGTTTGATAAGGCCTATTTTCCAGTACACTTGGCACACCTCTGATGAACTCTCCTACTTGAATCTCCATACGCCCAAATTAGACACTCATCTGCCCGTTCCATGCCATTGGGTTGAAATTACAACAGAAAGATAATCAATCATGCCTTCATATAGTATTAAACTTGAGGCCCATAAATCAGGGGGCAAAGAAGATCAAATGAGGTTGACATTTTATACACTCCTTTGAGATCTTTTCATATCCCACTCATGGTCGGCATGGTGGGCTCCAAAGCAAGACCGCACATTTTATATGCAGACCCTGATATGTATTAGAATTCACCATATAATCCACTTTCCCAACGTCCCTTTTTGAGTTTTCAATCTTGACGCCAACCTTTAATAAATGGAATATGTTCAAATGTATGGACCCCACTTGAATTGGCAATAATCCTTATCTCACACTCTTCTGAACATTCTTCACCATCAGATTTTATCCCAACAAATTGCACGATGCATTTAAGGACTTAAAACTAAAAGCCTTTGATTATTTGATAGATCTTACATCCTATACTCCCATCATCGATGTCCAAACCTTTTTATTTGCCATGTCTCCCATGATTGTTATGCAGCCCAAGCACAAGAAAAGTGTGGACAATCTAAAGCACGACCGGTACATATACATTCGCACGCATGCACCACCTTTTTGAAATAGTCATCTGGCTGTAGCTCATCTGACTTGGGTGTGTGAATTTGAATCCCCATTGCAAGGAAAAAAAAAAAAAAACGTTCTCTGAATTATGAATAACGTTGTTAATTTGACTATTTCTATATATTAGGGGATTAGCATCATTTGATTGGATTGGCATTTTGCACACTGCTATTTCTCATTGAGTGTTGCTTGACAAGGGTATCATCTCATTTTGGGTCCCACCATATGATAACATTGCATAGAAAATGAGAAGAAGCTTCTTTTATCTAGCTCAGTGTTTGAGTAGGATTACTGAATCTCTTATCTTCTCTTAATTGAAATTACGAATTGATTACCGATATACATTATAGATAATGTTTTTTGGAGATTTTTTAAAAATGGTATTTCTCTGAATGTAATTCTTCAGAGCATTTTTGAAAGGTATGATTTGTCCAAAAAGATAATTGAAGGTTACATGTTTAGAGAAAGTGAATTTCCCTTTCTTAAACTCTCACGTTATAAATGGCATAAGGGTAATTTAAGAATTTTAAGAAGTAACCACCACAGTCCACAAGGGACTAGATAGAAGTTATTCTAAGGGGTTAGGCTCACACAAAAACGCGCGAACCAGTGAAATAGTGAATGACAATGTCTTTTGACTCTGTCTTACCATACTACCTAGGAATAGAGCCCTGTGGCAGGCAGGTATAAAAAATTCTCCTTGTCCACTGAGCCAATGAAAAAACAAGTATGAACAAAATATAAAAACGAATTTGCGTGTTTTATATTTGAGGGAGGGCCCAACCTCTACCGGACTAAGATTTTGCCAAGACATATGCAAGAGAAGGATATTTATTCTGTGTGATTTTGAATATTTCAAGTGAATTTGAGGATCTTATTCGTAGACCTTTCAGGAGGAATTATGAAAAATCTAAATCTAGTGAGTTGCATGCTCTGATGGTCTCAAAAAAAATTTTGAGATGCAAAGTGAGGACTCTACAAATAAGATCACCAATAAAGCATGGTAAACGTTTTTACAAGATGTCACCTGAAATCAATAGAATGTGTGTAGCTTGACCAAAGGCACAATCCTCCATACAATTGCAACTGGATCATAGGGATTTATACCTTAACAAGGTTGCTATAATTATGACGAGGATTGAATTGTATTAGATTTGGACCGGATTAGATTTACTATATGAATAAATATCATATTTGGTCCCATTTGGTTTATTATGTGATAAGGATTAGATTATATTAGAGTTGTGGTGTGAGTAGGTTGTCTTAATTGTAGCCAATGCAATATTGCATAAAATTAGTCAAAATGCGGATCGTCACTATATATGGCCAACCATATATTTTAAGAGATTTAAGGGCTTTGTGTGATAGATGGTTAGGATATATATATATATATATATATAGGATAATAATGGTAGGATCACCATGAGATAATATTGGATAATAAGGAATACATTTAGACTAGAAAAGTTAATTATGATAACAGATTGGGGGTTTGATGAGATTAAGATCACAACAAAAGAAATGGGAACAAATTAAAATGAGAAAATAGATTTGAAGGATTTCTCTCCAATACAAAAGATCATATAAAGGAGACTGATTATATATAGTGGCAGCTTTACAACTGAATCTGTTGCAGAATTATTATGTGAGTGCTACAGTTAACTGGAACTTGTACAATTGTTACAACCGAGAACGGTTACAGGACTCTTCCTACTAACTGCAACTTGTCAAATTGTTTCCACCCATGTGCAAGCAGTTTAAACTGACTTCCAAGACTGTTACAATTGGTTGCACCATCAGTGGGCCATCTGATGAACTCTGTCAACAGAGATAATAAGAGAGTCAGAAAAGCCACCCCACATCAGCTTCACCTCCTATCTCCTCGCAGACTATAAATACATGCCCATGCCCCCAAGAGTTGGAGAGCAAAGTGCTAAGTTGCAAGTCTTTCTATAGAAAACAATTAAGACTGCTGCTGGTCCTGCTATCATGGCAAGAAGCGCGTTTGCATGCTTTGCAGTAGTGCTGGTTATGCTGATGATTATGGAGGGATGGCGAAGTGAGGCGGCCATCTCGTGCGACCAAGCAGTAGCGGCTCTCACACCATGCATCAATAACGCACGTATAGGGGGAACTGTCACCCCGGAGTGCTGTAATGGAATTCGGCAGGTGGCTGCTGAGTTGAAAGCAAGCCCAGACCTTCAGGGCATGTTTGGCAAAGGTCTGTAGGGTGGAATCCTAGCCCATTTTCCGTGCTTGCTTGGAAAACTCACGTTTGGATGTAATTGGAATTGAGGAAAGAGGACGTCTCTTTTTCATGCATGCGCGGTTTTCACAGGTCAGACCACCCCCTGTCAGATCCTTTAAATCATCGATTTTAAAGAGGAGGTATATAAACTGATTTTCTGCGCAGAAACTCAGCCCCGACTCCTCTCACGATTTCGAGTCCCTCTTCCTCAACGTTGAACCCTCTTCACTGTTGCTGGTGCAATGGGAGGCGACGGACCGGACTTTGTTGCTGCCATCAGTTAGAAGAGAGAAGAGAGAAAAACGAAAGAGACCAGAGAAAGAGGAGAGAAATAAAAAATGTAATCGATGGGAGCGAGAACGAGCCAATGAGATTCCTCCTTCCCTACCTTCAGAGAGCCGACAAACTCCAGAAACATGAACACCTCGTTGCCTATTATTGTATTAACCATAATCTCATCCTCTTCTCTCTCTCTCTCCTTAAAACCCTAACCCTAACCCTAATTATTTCTTCTTTGTAGGTCGATTGTATGCGATGAAGTGCAGACTCAAGATACCTGCAAAAGACCAAATCAAGATGACCAGAGAACTCATTGTCTCTCTCATGAATCAACTCGAGAAGGTCTCTCTTGCACTTCCCCTATTATTATTCTTTATTCAAATGGTTGTCTTGTTGTTAATAATAACAACAACTATGAAACAGTGCAGTACACTATTGAACAACAGAGGAAAAGTAAACAACCCCACAATCTTTATGAAAATAATAATCACATAATATGAAGTTTTAAGTATAATGATAGGGCATAGTCCTCGATTGGCTTCGACGAGATGGGTTGATGTCCATGAGAAGAGGCATCTTTATGAGCAATGAGAAGATTGTCACGCACAATTCCCTTCTTATTTAAATAATCAGCAATTGGATTCACACTATGCTTAATATGATGAGATAAAAGTATTGAGAAAGGTGGATTCGCCTATTGCTCCTCTCCTATACAAATCAATTCACACACATATTTGATATCATTAAGAGATAGGACTTGCAATTTTAAGAATATGGGATGCTCTACTGCATAGAGAATGAATGTGCATCTTTGGGATTTCTTTTGTGTAGTAACCCAGTACATCATTTCAATGTTGCTTTCGATGCCTTCTTTGGTTCTAGTTGTTGTGCCTTATATGAAAGACCGGATGCAAATGACGATTTTCAGTTAAAAAGGCCTTCTTTTTTTATTTTTATTTTTATTTTTGTTAGGAAGGAAGAAAGGGCATGGAGGCCTTTCTTTTATCTGGAATATTTTAGCTTTTACTTGGGAGGCAATGTTAGATATATTCTAACCATTAATCACATTATAAACTTGATCATTGCACTATGTGTGCGCAAAAGTCTTGTTGTTCAACCAATCTTCAATAATGAATAATATGTGATCATAACTCTCTATGGTCTTCCTTGCAACTAACTTACGGCTGTGAACTTCTTCTTGGGTCTGCATATATCCTCTAATTAATCTAAAGCGAGTGACTCATGTTCTTACTTGAATGAACATATAGCAGCTGTGGTGGTGAAGAAAATTTAGTAAAATTGACCTCTCATTTGAGTGGAATTCTTTCATGTGAGGATGGAGGATTCGGAATAAGATGAAAAGCCTGGGTTGAAAAAGCCGGCAAGATAAGGTACTATCACAAAGACACGCCAAAAGGAATCCCATCTTGGATTAAAAAAGCACTTAAATTTTCACAGATGAAATTGTTATATAAGTACAACGTCTTCCACTTTTTGGCCTAGATCAAACTGAGATAGTGAAATAGAATTCATATATCTTAATCAAGCTTAGTTGTGGCAAGGCTTTAATGATAATGATGATGATGACGGCGATGTATATATCATATGTATGTGGGTTAGTTCTCAACCTACCCTTTATGAAAAGTAGAAGTTTAGATTGATTCTCCTCTTATCAGTTGCCTTCGTAATTCTTTTTAAAAGACTTAGAGAACCCAAATTCTAAAATCTCTGATCTACATTAATTTAAAAGTGTTTTGTGGTTGTAAAGAAACTTAAAACATGACTTCTTGTGCTGAAGTTCCACATATCTTAGGTTTCAAGCAAAACATTTACCACTAGCAGTGACTACTAGACTACCTACCACAAACAGTTACTATGGCAGTATTGTGTCCTATAAAACCGATGATCCACTAGCAGAACATTCATAACTTCGTTCTTAGCAACGAGTTTTTTTAACATATCCTATAATCTGTCACAACTGTTCACTTGATGTGAATAAAGTTGCCATGCATGTGGCGACATAATATACCTTCTTCACTAAGTCCCTCTCAATAATATCCATGGGCTTGCATGTGGAGACATAATATACCTTTCTTCTCTACTAAGACTCCCTTGATATTCTCCATGGGCATACATGATGACAAAACCAAAGGCAGAGAATTCGTTCCAGAATGGATGAACTGATGTGAATGACAACTCAAACCTTTTGATTTCTAAATCGAAATAGACAAGGAGAAGCAGAGGGGATCTGAGAGATAAGAGCCACGGGCCAAATGAAACTGAATGGGGACTGCAAACAGTAACTATAATATCACTATCTGGGAGGACGCAGGTTAGGGGCCCATTTTGGTGTTTGTGGAGGTACTGTTTAGGCTTAATTAGGTGGCTGATGTGGTTTGCTGAGGCCCGCGGTTTAGTAAAATGATTGTAACAGCAAGTTAGCGTTGCTGCCTGAAAAGGTTTAGGCCGCGTTTGTTTTTTATTATTTGTTTTGTTTGAGATATAGGACCGTCACTGCAGGGTGTACCTGATGAATAGCCAAGATCTACTGCACAATTGCCACATACAAATTTTTATCAAGCAATGTCAGATTTACTTCAACGGGGATCTTGATTCTCATTTTTTCTTTTATTTATTATTGCTATTGTTTCATTTGTGTGTTACGTGTCCCCTAAAGTGCGCGTGTTGTCTATGCATTTACATGTATAAAATGAGCCTGAAAATGTCTGAAAACTCTGCAATTTGTATGTATAGGCTTGGTATTATATGCTCTGTTAAATGGTTGTAAAAGAGTGAAAGTCCTTAATATTCCGGTTGCATAGGTATATGCATCGAGTACCACAAAGGTGGTCGGACAATGACAAACTAGTATTCTTTCTTTTATTATTTATTTATTTGTATGTGTATGGCTTGTTTAGCAAAATGCAGGTTGATAGAAGTATTGTAAAACCTGATGAAGTTACATTTGTTGGGTGCTTTGGGTATGCAGATATGGAGGATTCTTAGAGTAAGGAAAGAAGCATTTTTATTATGCTTTGAGCGAGTATGGAGTTAACCCAATTGGTGGAGCACTATGCTTGTATGATTGATCTTCTTGGGAGGTATGGGCTTTTAAAGGAAGCTGAAAATGTTATAAGAAATATGGCAGTGGTGCCTAATGTCACCGTTTGGAGGGCTTTAGTTGGATGATGCAGGCTTCACAAAGACGTTGAATTGGCAGAGAGGGTTGTTTCTACGAAAGCTCGTGATAGTGGGGACAAAGTGCTTTTGTCTAACTTACATGCTTCTATTGGAAGATGGGGTAATGTTGAGAAACTGGGGAAGATAATAAAGGGCCAGGGAATTCAGAATATACTCGGTTGCAGTTTGATTGTCATTGAGAACGACATCCATGAGTTCATCTCAGGTGACAAGTCTCATCCAAGATATGCAGAGAATAATGACAAATTGGAGGAACTAGGGGAAGATGGTTGTTGTTGGATATTTGGAAAGATGGATAAATAACAAGTGCTTGGGCATCATAGTGAGAAGTTGGCAATTGGGATTGGCCTCATCAACACAGCTGCTGGGACAACTATTAAGATTATAAAGAATCTATGTGTTTGTAATGACTGTCATATTGTTACTAAGTTGATATCAAAGATCTGCGTCATCCGGTTGGATTCCACCATTTTAAAGATGGGGAGTGTTCTTGTTTGGATTACTGGTAGTGGAAGATAACTGAAATAATTCTGACAGATTATACATGGTGAAACATGTACATGGGAAGCTTATTTTACTGAAGAAATAAACAAAAGCTTGCCACCAACAGAATACATAGCTAGCAAAATCGTTTGAACCTCTGAAATATAGGGGTCATCTGTGCGCTCACCGGAATGAAAATGATAAATATTGGACCAGCATTGTGTAATCCTTGTTTAAAATATTTTCTCTTTTAAGATTCATCTGAAATGTAATACTTTCTCTTTATTTTACTTTGATGACAATAATATGGTCCGAGCATTATGTAATCCTTTTTGAAATATGATCTCTTTCAAGATTCAATTCAAATGTGATATATTCGTCTCTCTCTCTATGAGTAGTCGTTATAGAATAAATAAATAGAGTCTTACTCCTTGCTGTTTGGGTCATGGGAGAGATGATGTAGAAAATTTTGTAGAGGCAGGAGCATTTATCCAGTGAGAAAGAATCCTCCATTTAGTAAGATAAATACTAGTTGGTTCTGGCCAGGAGCATTTATATGAATATTGATTTAAAAAGTACCTAATAAGTTGGAAAAAATAGAAAAATATTTTTCGAACTTCTGAAAGTTTATGTTTTTCATCGCTTAGGATAAGGTTGGGTTAAATTGAAGATGGTGATTTAGGTTATAAGTTATGATGGGTGGTGTCAATGAATTTGAGATAGAGATAATCGGTACTTGTTTATCATTGGTTTTTTTTTTTTAGTCTACAGATTTCTCTCGCTTACCAAACGTGGGTTTGAAGAAATCGTCTGTGATTCCTCTATGCTAGCCACAAGTGGAATGCGATGAATCCTCTCCCTCATAAATCCTTTCTAAAGAAAGTTATAATCCATAGCACCACGGATTCATCCAAAGAGAGGAATCATCGGTCATTACCAAACGCACCTTCAAGCTACTTGCCAAAGCGTGAGGCAGATGACAACGTCGGTGACTGGTGTGAAGGAGAGCCTTACGGACAGCATCTTTAAAAGATGCGGAGTCTAATTACCTTAGAATCTCTCTCCTTTCTACTTCCCTAGGTAATCTTCTCTTTCTTCTTCTTAAATCTTACTTGACTTATTTTAATTTCAGTCACTTTACTAACGCTTGGAATTGTTGTCTATGCAGGGGTGCATTGGTAGAGGAGGAACTATCTCAGTATGTTAGGATTCTATAGTAGAATAACAAGGATGGAGAATAGATAGAACAATAAGGATGGACTATGGAGAGATGATACAAATATGCCATCTGGCTGTTGTAGTGTTGTCTATGTATTTCTTCAAATGTTGTATGGTATCGAATGGAAGAGGATCACCTGTTTGGACCAAACAAGGAAACCCCGTTTAGTCCAATGAAGGGGTGCCACATGGGGAGGAAAAAAAAAATTTTCATTGGGGAGATGGGATGTGTTGATGGGATGTGTTTCTCCCATGTGGCACCCCCTGATTGGACCAAAAAGGGGTTTCCCTGTTTGGACCAAACAGGGGATCCTCTTCCGTATCGAATATATATGAATGAAAGTGCACCGCGTGACTTTACAAGTCCTAGATATTAGAGGTTTTTTTCATGGAGCTTACCTTTAGAAATGCCTTTCCCCTCCTCCTTCTAAAAAAGTCTAATTTTCCCTAGACCTTCTCCCTGATGGGGGAGATGACAAAACTACCCAAATCTTCTTTTCTTAAGGCATCTTCATTCTTTGATTTTTACTTTTTTTCACTCTTGGTATGATTTTTCTTTTCCTCTTCCTTTACCAAACCTTTGGTCATTGCACCATATGTTGCCTACCTCTCTATGTATAATCCATATTTATATATTAAAGTGGAATTTGATACAATAAACATAATGGGAGTAGTTGTTCATATGATAAACCTTAAACAATGAAAGGTGGGCCTTGAATATGATAAATTAATTATCTATCCATTTCCTTTTTTAAAAAACTAATTATTTTTCCATGATCCAAAAAATGTATAGGCCCTAACACCAAAAATCACATTGATTAATAAACAATAAAGATGAAAGAGTCATGAAATTATATTTACCTGTCTTGCTTAGGATTGATTTTTTTGCATAAAATTAGAGGTGTACAAAAAATCCGTCAATCCGTCAATCCGATCCGATCCGATCCAGTCCGCGGATTTTGATCCGATCCGAAGGCCAACGGATTGGTGACGGATTGGAAATTGTGTAATCCATTAGCAAATGGATCGGTGGCGGATTTCACCCTTAATCGGCGGATTCAATCCGATCCGATCTATTGTCATTAAATATAAATTAAAAAATAAATATATGTATTAAGAAAAAAAATGTAAGGAGTCACTAACCTTATAAATAGAATAGGCATATAGCTCTCAACTCATGCCCCTTTGATTCAGTGACTTCAAAATTTATGAATTTTTTCTTCTTTTTTTTCCATGTAATGTACAGTAACGGATTGAACGGATTAATCCGATCCGCTCCTCCACGGATCGGATCGGATCGGATTTCAACAATAACAGATTGGTGACGGATTACAAATCCGTCAATCCGTAGGCATCAGATTGGTGGCGGATTTGGCCCAACCCGCACCAATCCGATCCGTGTACACCCCTAAATAATTCTTAGGACTTATAAAAACCACTTTACCACTAACTTCTTATCCTGAACATTTAACAAAGCTTGTTTATTTACAAGGAATTGAGTTCTCAAGGATTTAAAAAAATAAATTTATTATTGTTAAAATACAATTGGGCCAATCTATTAGTATGGTTCTGAATCTCTAAAAATCCAAAGGAACTCATGATGCCATGAAAGATAAAACCTATATGTTTACATGAATTTGAATTCCTACAAATTCAAAACTCATTTTACCATGAAATTCCTTATCTTGAAATTTCATAAAATGTTTGTTTTCATGTATGGAATTCCTAAAAGATTAAAAAAAAAAAAAAAAAAACCAACCCCACTTTACCATGAATTCTTATCTTGAAAATATAATTGGCTTTTTTTCATTGAATTGAATTCCTAGGAAATTGTGTAATCATCTTGTGATTTAAAAAATATATATTGAGTCAAACATAAAATTATTGATCATTTCTTTGATTTGAAAATCTACATAACATATTGAATTTAGTGTATATTATAATATGGGATAATTACCAATATGCATATTTCAAGATCTATTGAATGTTTTAGATACTGCCAAATGACAACAATATTGCTATATTGAAATATTAAGATAATTTATTATATAATATTTTATTTTGCTAGTATTTAAATTTAGAAATATTTTATTTTGTATATATCCAAACATTCCCTAAGATCTAAAATTATATGAGAAAATGCATATTAGATCACCAATTCTTAATTACATAATAGTGCTATATTTTTTCTTCCAAACCCATTTACACCATTGCATTTTCAGCACACAAATGTCATAATACAAGTTTTAATGTTTTCATTAACCATAGTTCGAAGCCCATTTACAAGAATGCATTTTTCTTGTAGCCTACACTATGGGTATTTTAGTCCTAAAATGACGTAATTGTAGCTATAGGGAAATATTCAAACTTAGGGAATAAAGAGAGAAAAGTCATCTCTAGAGGTTAGTCATAGGGAAAAACCTCAATTGATTTTTATATATCTTGATCTTTTATCTAATTGTTTGGTTCACAACTCCCACAATTTATTGTACTTGCGAGGAGGCCGAATCCTGTGGAATGACGGCCAACATAAGCTTTCATCACAATTATAACATGAATATGTATACATATAAAGGAACTTTTATGTAAGCTTGGCCACAAATAGCTTAGAAGCGAATGGCCAGCCTAAAAAGACATCCTGTGATCGATCCAAGTAGGACCCTTAAATCTCAGCAGTCCCGTGATTTCTTACACCAATCAGAATGGAATTCAACAACTGGGTTGAAATATTAAAAAAATGTGATGTATTTGTAAAACCGTTAAAAACTCGAGGACCACAGATCAAAGGGTGGGATGATCTAATGGATCAGATAAAAGCTTGCATACAAGTGGGTCACATCCAGGGCTTCCGATCTCAACTTTCCCATGAACTAACGTGACCCTAGGTAGACTCCACAGGACTCTGCAAATAGCTAAGATGAGCGTCTGCACGCCTGAAAGGAGCTAATATTAAGCAACCAACTCCTCCTACGTTCCTTTCTAGTTTTCATACTTAAGGTGGTGCACCTTTAACAAACCGAGTTTGTTCACACACATTGATCACCCCTTTGAGTTGTGGCATTAAAATCCTTATTTCTCTCTTCAGAACATTATTCCCCATTGGGTTTTTTGTTTTTGTTTTTTTCTTCTGGTAACAGTGACAGAAGGTTTCATTAAGAGAAAAGGAGATTGCAAAAGAAGAGCTACCAAGGGAGGTCAGGACTGTCTAACATCTTATGTCAAGTACTCCTAGAAACCATTGGATCAATGAAAAGTAGAGGGCTTGATGGCCATTTCAAGTTCGGGTTCTCAGAGTCCTCATCATAAACGACATGGACCGTCCTTAGAGGACGGTTCATCCTTTAATTATATAACCCCCTCATCCAAACCCAAGAAAATATGATACAAACAGGGCCTGGGATCTTCCAACCTTGGAAACTAGTAGGTCATTTTCCCCTTTCCACAATGTTGCCACCATAGAATGGTTTAGATTAGCCACATCGGCCCCACAAGTACAGAATTGCACAACTAAACCAAAATTAAAAATTGCTGATGATAATTAGGACCATTAACTCCGCATTACACTTGGCATCATCAAGAAGCCTGTACTAATGATTGCATTGTTTCAAGAGAGAAGCTTTCATAACCTTGAGGTTTTGGCACAAGGGAAAAAAAACTCAGACTCGGACCTGTGGCCAAGTCCGAGTCGACTTAGCCGAGTCCCATGGGACTCGGCTGCAATTTAAAATAAAAGTAATTGGCCGAGTAGCATGGCCAACAAGCCAAGTCCCATAATTCGAGCCCAAGTCCCATAGGACGCGACTCATTCAGGGCCGAGACTGACTTGGGTTCAGCCGATTTTTTAATCTATGTTTTGACAAGATGAAATCAGGAAAATACAAGGTTAAAACAATTGACATTAAAAGATTGCTGAATATATGTTAAGTTATAAATACAGAAAAATCATGTAAGTCTGGCATAAATATTGCACGAATGAGATGATTCTCAAGTGTGGTGAATTGATGAAAATGTAGAACGATATTGCAATAATATCAGACTTACATGGTAATCTTTTCTCCTAAAATATAGTCATAGTTCAAAATAGGTAAGAAAAAAAATTAAGACAATGCCACCCTGAGAAAACTAAAAAACTCACTTTTCTTCCGTTTTTTTTTTCCGTCCCCAGCTGTTGCTCAGGCTTGTTTGGGAACTTCACTAGTAGAGTGGAGTGAACTAAAGCCTATATTTTCCAGACAAAGGGTCACATCAAAAGTACATATTTTCAAAATTCCCTCATTTTTCAAAAAATAAAATAAAAAAGCAGCATCCTTTTTCCACTAAAAGACAAAAAAACACTCATTTTTTACACAAAAAGTCAAAATGATTCTTTACCAAACAACTAAAGAAAAAATATCATCATAACCTGTTTATATTTTATTCTTACTTGATTTGAGCCTTTCCTTCACTTCATTCTACATGTAAAGTTCCCAAACAGGCATGGGAGCACGATTAGGAGTCCCTTGTAAAGCAAATCACAGTTTGAAGCAAAAAGATTTTATTAAAAAGCATTACAGAATGAGATCCAGAAGCCAATCAAAGATTGGAGCAATTCTTACCAACAATTTTTGCTTTCAAAAGTACAACACTACTGAAATGGATAGTCACGATTTAGTCACAATTTATAAATAAAATCAATACACAAGATAAAACAGAAAGGAACTGTTACAGGTCATCAACAAGCTTACACAGTTGATTCAGAAACATCAACATTTAAATAGGTAGGGAGATGCAACTAGTAATGAACCCCCACACCATTTCAACAACATGGCAGTGCTCACAAAATTAATTCAGTTGAACAAAACAGGTGAAAATAACAGAGACAAAGAAAGAAATCAATTTGCAACAAAACCTAGGCTTGAACCCAAAAGAAGAGGAAAGAAGCTTTAAAAAATTCCATGAAAGAACCAATAGAATAAATAATGAAGTTCCTGAAAATATTCATGGAGGTCAGGGCCGTCAGGCTATGGACAATCTAACTGATAGATGGTAGTTGGTTAGAAGGTGCTGCTGCTCTCACTGGCTGATATTGAAGGGCCTTCCGATTTCACAAGATGTGAACCGCGACTGATATCAAGCCCCTGCAGTCGGCCAAGAGGGTCCTGCTGCATCATCTCTGAGAATGCATGAGTATTCATGAGTTGCTGCTGCTGGGAGGTGTTTGATTGGGACGGGCGAAACTGCGACGATTGGATGTTGAGGCCTGGTTGTGGGGTTAGAGAGAAGAAAGATGGATTATAGGGCATTTGATGCATGCCCAAATTGAATGAATCCCCAGGACTCAACATTTCCCCAGTCGCTATTTTTAGTCGTTCCACTTCTTGCTTCAGTGCCTCATTCAAAGCTGTAGGTGTAAATGGATGACATGATTTTTAGTCTCTTGAGAAAAATTAGGCAGTATTCAAAGATGTGTTTGGAAGTACAGTAATCTGCAACTGATTAAAAAAAATTTATCCCCTGAATGGTGCCATGACTTGAACCTGCAACCACGTAGTTGCGACAATGAACACCTTCCAACTGTGCTCGGGGCTCTCATCTAAATAGAATGGATGGTTATCTAGTCCTCTACGTGTTTGCAGCAGGAAATTGGGAATCCATTGAGTGAAATGCATTTTCCCCCTTTCCAACTTATTGCTCCATGATTGATAACTGAAAGCGTTCTGGGGCAAAAAGTTCAGAATGCCCAAATTCTGTACTTCCATCCCCACCAAATATTCCAACATTTCAAGTGCCCAGAATCTTGAGTAATAATGAAGGCAAAAGCAAGAAGAAAATTAAGACCAGAAACATCTATGAACCAAGAGACAGAAACCAAATTAAACAAACACCTGCCTAGTTATAATATATTGATAAAGCAATGCATGAACAAATATTACTCCAGTCAAAATTTGAAAGTGAAATGAATACATGTGAGCAAGGACATAAGAAGAAAAAACAATATGCAGTTTTGGGATGGTGAATGACTGAAAACCATACCCATTATGATGTTCCTCTTCACAAGGAGAAAATCATTTTAATTTCATATCTTCCAACGTGATTCTGTCTTTACTACCACACGTTCTCTATACTAAAATTCAGTAGTCCTCTTAGCCACATAATCAACCAGTACTCACTTCTTTATAATAACATCAATCAGTTCTTGTAGCCAACTTTAGGAGCCATGGAAACAATGAGTCATTACAGGCAGATCGGGCACTGTTGCATTTTGAAAAGACTGCTTTGTTCTTCTTCTTTTCAATCACAAGGATTTAAAAAATAATTATCAAAATACCCATGTGAGAGAGATTCTTTTTTCTTTTTTTTTTTCTTTTTTTTAATGGAATGGAAAAGATTCTTCTAGTGCCATTTTGTTGACCTCTATTGCTATGGGAACAATGGAAGCTTCTCAATGTCCTGGTTTTATTCTTGCTGTAACAGGGATATAATCTGATCCCAACCTTATATCTCTATATCTTTGGAAAATAAGCCCTTCCTAAGTTTCTTATGCTTTGGTGGTGGGGACTTTCAGACCATGTTCTCACTATTGATAACCTTCGCAAATGCAGTTGATCATAATATGATCCTATGTGCCTTGCTGAAAATGACTCAGTCGATAATTTATTGGTACCCTACCACATAGCTCAAATTCTATGGAATTCTACTTTATGGTGGTTCAAGTGTTGTTGAGAAGGTTTAAAAACTCGGACTTGAGTCTGAGCAAGTTTTAAAACCATGGTCGTTTGACATGTCTTGCTAATTTCCGTCGGCTTGGAGGATGGTAGCGGGTTCGACTAGAGGAAGAATCATGTGGAGGGTCTCCATGGCTGTGATTGAGGAATTGAGGTAATATAGAAAGAATGAAACTTGTGGTGCCTTAAGGGGTCATCCTCTTCCGAGGTTCCCTGGTGGACAACGTGAGGTTCTATGTGGAATGCTAGGTCTCTGCTATTCCTCATTTTAAGGAAATATCAATAGCTACTACTATAAGGTTCCGGTAAGAGGTGGCTTATCTCCCTTCATGGCATCAATTTCATCCTATGTGGTCTTCTCAGCCGCCAGGCTTATTCAACCTTAATTTTAACAGTAGTGTTCTTGGTAATCCAGGCTTAGCAGAAGCAGGGGTATTATAAAGGAAGAGTGCAGTCTCTCCCAGTTTATCCTGCTCTAGTCCATTCAATACATGTTTCGTTAATGAACAGAAACAATAACACTAAGAACTGGCCTATGGAAAGCCTATTGCCTAGATCTTCATTGAATATTAGTCGAAGGTGATTCCTTTGGTGCTATTCGATGAGCTGGTGGTTCTAGGAAGCCTCCTTGGAGTTTAGTTGATGTGCAGAAGAAGTGATTGACTTAGAAAGGCAGCTTGATGGTTGTTTCATGCATGTCAATTCCACACAGAATAATCTCGCAAGGAGGATGTAAGACATCTAGTTTGGTGACAGCTCAATTTGGGTGCTTCTTTGTCTTGAGTTTGTGGTGTGTTTTGGCACTTCTTTTTTTCTCTTGTAGTTTCTTTATAGGCTTCTACTAGCTTGTCACTATGTCAGTATGTCTCCTATACTGTTTGGTATTTTATTAGTAAAATCATAGTTACCATTTAAAAAATGCTATTTCGTAGTTTTCTTCTTCTAGCACGGGCCCAAAGCCCATGCAAGTTTCATTTTCATCTCTCAAATCAAAGCCTTGTAAATCTTCTATTCAGGTGGTGTTATAACATGTGGGGAGGTAAGCTAATGGAATGATGGAATTTTTGGGCAAGCAAAGGGTGGACAAGAAAGTTTCTTTGGTTGCTCACACTATGCTCTTATACCTACAAATCATAATCTTCCAAATTATGTCGTGTCTTTTGAGTACATTTCTTCACATTAATATAATTATTAGTTGTTGATTAAAAAAAAAAAAAAAAAAAAGAAACAAGAACATCTCTGTTTGCAAGCGGCACACACAAATAGGGTATTCTCTCTAACTAATATATGATTAGTGCTTGGCATGTCAAAGATCCGTCATTATCAGCAATACCGTTGCCTAACCCCCTCTATTATCTAGGTTGCCTTTTTGAGTTCTCCTCTTCCACTTGACCCTATTCCAAGCCATGCACTCTTGTCTACACATAATTGTCATTCCTCACTAATACACCCAAGGTCACTTTCACTCTACCTCTTCTCCCAGTTCTCTCAACTAATAACTCTAAGTTCATCTTGTAAGGATGTATCTCTATCAACATGACCAAACCATTCCAACCAAGATTTAGCTGATTTTTCTTCTATTGCAGCTACCTGTAGATTTCTTCTTATATGCATGTTCTTGATTCATTAATTTCTAGTGGCTCCAAACACCTTCTTAGCATGCACATTTGGCCACATGAACTTTAGCTTCTTCATGTTTCTTCACTGTCCAATCCATACAATATAATTGGCCTAATTGTTGTCTTATAAAATACCCATTCACAACTTAAGCAGCACTTGACAGTTGCAAAATGATCCACAACATTGCCTCCACTTTACACACCTTGAGTTGGCTCCACTCACTATAACTCAAACTCTCCATTTTATCTAAGATAGCTCCTAGGTATCAAGATCTATCACTGTGGTACTAGGTTGTTTCAGATTTTGACCATCTTAACTTCTCAACTCTTTTATCTAAATTGCACTTCATATATTGCCTTTGATCTTCTAAGTTTTAACTCATTCAACTCTTGTCGGACCCAATCCGCACTTGACATGCGAAAATAGGGTTTGGGTCCTCATTTTGGATCTGTTAATTTTGGGTTTGAGCCTTGGTCCATGTAATTCTAGACCCACAGACCTGGTGATGCGGATGGCGAATCAAGAAGTGAGGCAGGCAGGATGGAGATGGAAGATGAAGAGGGGTAGGTCAGGGAAACCCTGAAAATTCTTAGCATCATGCCAAACTTCCTATCACAAGCAAAGAAAAGAGAACTTCGGGATACCGAAAAGCACTCAGAAAATTTTCATTCATCATAATATTGAACTGAACAACCAAGGAGGCTTCACATCACATAAATAGGAGAAAACATAAACCTAGAACTGACCTGGACCATCTAAACATATTGATGGCTAGGATTAAAACATCTAGTTAAAATAATATAAAATATAGATAAAAACCCTAAATATGATAGAATATGTGGGCTAGGCCCAAGATGATAGGTCGAGATGGATGGGCTAGGCCCATTGGCTGGTCGACCCTCGGGGACCATGGGTCGGTCCTGCATCATCTGGACTTGAAATAGACATCAGCATACATATATATTATATAGAGTACTACCATATAATATACAAATACATATATATACATAAATAATATGTAGGTTATGCACAAAATATCTAGAGGATTTTATGGGGAAAAACCCGGAAGATGGCTGTTGCTCGGGAAAGGACCCCGTAGCTTGGGCAAGACAGTTTCGGTCCTCCTGCCATTTTATTTTATTTTATTTTTTACTTTTGGCTGAGCTAAGATAGTGTTGCCCCAAAAAATCTAGGCGAGGCTATCGTCACACTGCTCTCGCTGCAAGATCGTGAAAGCCCCCAAAATCCAATTGCAAGAGGAGCTGAATTTTCCTTTTCCTCGTTCCACAACACCCCTCCCTCCTTCTGAGGTTCCAAATTTTCAATTGCAAAATGCAAAATCCCAAATGCCAAGAAAGGGGCTTCCAGATTCATCTTTTCCTCTCTCTTGCTTTCTTTACTACCTCTCCATGTTCACCATTTCCCAAGATTCTTTTGATTGTTTGGTTTTGAATGAACGTTAGAATGTGGGCAGTGGTTCTTTGGGTCATAGATTAATATGGGTTGTGGACATTGAGTGTGGGTTGTGAGTAGCATGGTAATGTGCTGATTTTTTTTTATTGATGATTAAGGGCAGGGTAGTGTTTATGTGGTGATGGGTTTGTCCGTAAACTGGTAATGGGTTGAATGATAACTAAAGAGGGGTTGGGATTGGAGTTGACGATTGATCTATGAATACGGTTGGGCTTTCAAGCAACAATTAAGGAATGGAGGTAGCCCGGATAAGAGCTCTTTCCTTGTGTGCGCCTGTTTGGGCTTTAATTTTGGGAGGAAGAAGATAAGATTTAGATTGGTAGACTTGAAGAGAAATGTTGGAGGGTCATCAATCCTCTCTGCTTTCGAGGCCTTTACCGGGCACTTTTGGAGCAGAACAGAAATGGGTCTCCAGGAGTTTCTATCTAGCCAAGGACTCGAAGAGCCGAGATTGCAGAGGAGCCACCCATAAAAATAAAAAAAAAAAGGCGTTTGAGTTTCCACAATACAGTTGGGCTTTCAAGCAACAATTAAGGGATGGAGGATCTGGATGTTGGAGGAAGCTGGACGAGGAAGATACGAGGAGTGACACTGGCGTCGCCCCTCTCGAAACTCTAAAAGAAAAAACGAAAATAGGGTGATGGACCCCATTTGTGTGGCACCAACTACGGGGTCCTTTTTCGTGCAATGGCCAACTGCCGGGTTTTTTTCCACATATCCTCAAATATATATTATATGGACCATGCTCTCCTACATATGGTTCCCATGGACATCCATGCAGACAGCCTTGTAGGGCCCACCTCGGGCCCCATCAATCACAGAAAAGTGGGGGATTGGAAGATATGGATGTGACCCGCCTATGTGTAAAATTTTATGTCCAAAAGATCATCCTAACCGCTTTATCCACGGCCCTCGAGTTTAATGGTTTATAAGGCATTGATTTTCTACAGTTTTAATCCAACAACTCAGTCTCATTCAGATCGGTGTAAAACACACAGATCCAGTGACATTCAGCGGGGTTAGTAGTTTTTGAGGGGTTGGATGGATCATAGAGCGCACCAAGTTGAGGCTGTCCGCATGGATGTACCCACACGCACTATCCTTAGGAGAGTATTCTCCATATTATCCCGAATTAGAACCGGACTTAGACCCAAACCTGATGATTTGGCCTAATTATGGGTCCTAAGATTGAGTTCAGACCCTGGATCCAGCATGTTCCCATACATATCTGCTATAAAATTGTCCATCTATTAAGATAGATAAATCGATGCTCGATGTGCCCCTTTAGGTGAAAAACATATCCAACAGGAAACTCAGCCATGTTCCCACACAATTCGAACACTCATAACTGCCCACCATTTATGTCCACAAAGGGTTCCTTTTCAATGCATGCTCGATCAATTGCCTTGACACCCTATCATGCACCTTCTCTAAATTAAGAAAAAAAATGCATACATTTTGGACGTAGTTTTCTTAGGGAAATAGGTTCTGCAGCAGACTTACCTGGCATTTGATTCTGTATGAAACCTGATTTCTATCTTAGAGTGTTTTTTTTTTTTTTTTTTTTTTTGATAACTGTAAATTTTATTAAAGAAAAGAAGCATGCAAAACAGGAACCAAACTAAATAAAAGAAACAAGAAAAAAAAAATTAACTACACATCAAAAGAAAAATTTAATCAAAGAACTCCATTTGATTTCTATCTTAGATATTGCTTACTATTCTCTCCCAAAGCTCCATCGCATGTCATAAGTCTAATGGTTCTATAGTTAGCACAGTTCCAAGTATCTCCTTCATTCATATATAGAAAGAGACCCTGCTCTTTCTCCATTTATTGAGCATTCTTCTTGTATGCAAAATCTTGTTGAACAATTTGGTTCACCAATCAATTCCAATTTCTCCTGTCACAATCCACGAATCTATAGGTATACCATCTGAACCTATTGCATTGATTTTATTCATCCTAGTCAAAGGAAGTTGCTTTTACCATAAAAGTCTCATTGATCACTCCTTGATTTGATTCAAATTAACATTTACTTCACATGCATACTCCATTTTTTAAAGGCTTTTGAAATGGCTCGATCCAGACATATGTAAATTAGGAGCTGTAGGAAAAAGAGAACCAGCCATCACCTATCCATTTTGTCCCTTGAAAACATTTCTGATCACTCAAGAAAATGGTCCAACCCACAAATAACATGATAAATCAGCTAAAATAACAGACCGCTGAAGTAGGCCTCAATAAAAAAAGATAAAATGTAAAAATCATCCAGCTTCTGTTCTATAATTATTGAGCAACAATTGTGTTCAAGTACCATCGTGTTTTTGCATGTTTCAACTTTCAGGTACGGAAACTGACTATTGGACTCCATACACAGCGTGACACCTGAAATTGATATATAGCTATTGCAAGCCGTACGAAAAAAGGAAATGTGATTGAATCTTCTAACATTTTATCTAATTGGAGTGATAGAATCCTTCTCCAAGCACGCAATTGGCAACAATGACAATTTTGCAAGAAAAGAATAATTTCCTTTTCCAGATGACACTATGAAAAGGGAACAAAAATCATGGAGGCTGCTAGCAAGGGCCCTACATAATCCAATGGACTTCACATGCATGAATCTAAACAGAATCATAGCAAACCAAAATTCTCATCAATACAGCTAAACAAACTGATAGACAAAAGTCAACACAACTTAACACATGATAAAGAACTGGATAGCAACAAAAGCAAATATTAACAGTGGCAACAGTTGAGATTAAAGTTTCCAGTTCTGCAACATAAAGATACTTCCAGACAAGGGCAATGTTAAAAATTTTAAGCAGCAAATGAAAAATTTTACAGACATCCAAAAATTAATAACAATAATTGTCAAGCAATATTGATGCAATTTAAACTATAATCCCTACATTAATTGAATGAGAGTGAGAAAAGCAAATATAAACATAAATTTTCTGGAACAAGTAAAGATGGAACCTACCATCGCGCAACTGAGCTTGTTGCTCCATAGCTTGTAACCGTAGCTTAAGCTCTGTATTCTCAGTAGTCAGCCCGGTCGTATCTCTCTGGATAGGGAGCAGATAGAAAACAAGTATGATTTTATTTTATCTTCACATTGGCATAGAAAGCAAGTCAAAGGAGTGAAAAAACATCACAGTCTTCGATCTAATAGCCAATGCTGCATAATGGGAAAAGGTTAACGTGGTGATGATGACATCATTCAAATTTTGTATAATGGCGCCACAGTGGGCAACTATGCTGCAGAAACCTTCCTAACAAACCATACATGTTTTACCCACAAGTAGTTGTTTCTACTTCTTGACCAGTGCATACATGCATATATAGTTGAGAAAATTCAATGACAGACAAATCGGGCAGCAATTGAAAGCTGGGCTATCCTAACCTGGAAGGTCCTTCGGCCACTCCCCATCTACTAAGACAGCAATCAAATAGACAGTTTGGTTGAAATGGCACCTCTTATTCAGAGACCTGTAATATTGCAAGAACAAGCTTGGAGAAGCAGGAGGTCATTAAAGACTAGCAATGAGGTGGAGAATGAAAACTAGCTCTAAACACCCTCATTCAAGGTATCTTCAATAAACTAGCTCTCCCTCTCCTTAGGGGCGCGTTTGGTAAACAAGGATAGAGGATTACCTCCCATGTTTTCCAAAAAAACAAATAGAGGATTCCCTCCATCTCCTAGAACCAAGATTTCCTCAGAGAGGATTTTTGAGGAGAGTTCCAAGTATGGTAAATAGAGAGGATTTTTTAGGAGAGTTCCAAGTATGGTAAATAGAGAGGATTCCTACCATCTATAAGAAGTGTGATCCAACATTAATAATTTTTTTGCAAATTTCTCAAAATCCATGAAAAATCAAACTTGTGCTTGCGCCCCATAATTGTTTTTGGCTCTCTATAGAATTTGAACGGTTTGGATCATGCAAATGGGGCCCACACAAATAAAAAAATTAATTTTAGGATCTAGAATTTTTTGCAAATATCTCAAGATCTATCAGGGATCAACGGCTGACATTACCCCAGCCGTTTTAGACCTTTTATTTGATGATTATCAATTCGGCCTATAGTGTTTTCTTTTTTTTTTTTCTTTTTTTTTTTGTCATTTTCTCCTAATCCATGATGAATCAGGCTGTGAAATTTGGCCCCATAGCCATTTTTAAGACTTTTGAAAAGACTGGACGGCTCGGATTTTGAAAACGGGGCCCACAAAATTTCAAAAAAGTGATCCAATGGTCTGGACTTTTTTGCAAATATCACAAGATCTATGAGGAATCAACGGTTGAGATTTTATCACATAGCTGTTTTGGGCCTTTTATTGATGATTATTGGTTCAGTTCGAGATTGAGGAACCCAAAAAATAGGGTTCCAAACAAAAAAAAAGGGTAACTTCTAAGTTACCAACCAAACCCACTATAGCAACGCCTTCTTCATTTTCGTTAATTTTCAAAATCCAATGGGGGGAAGTCAGACCAGCAAAATATTCGCAGACAAGGATCCAGGGAACCCTTGATGTGATTTTCAACACTCCCCCAAACGTGGATTTTCATGAGGATTCCTTGTCGTGGACAGTTGCCAAACGTGCCCTAAAAGACTAGGGTTTCTCTACAGAGTCGATGAAGAGATGAATAAGCTCTCCCCAGAATTCAGGCTCTTCTCAGCAACGCAGAAGATCGCCAAATTCAAGAAGCTGTCAAGCTCCTGCTCAAAGAGCTCAAAGACCTTGCCATAGGCGCCAAAGACATCATCGACGAATTCGCCACCGAAGCTCTTCGATCCTCAACACAGTTCCCAATTCAAACCAGAAAGAGAAAATGGGTACATGATTTATTCTCATACTTAGGTTCCACATCTCGGTATAGCATCGAATGCAGGATGAAGGAAATCAGAGAGAGATTGGATGCGACCGTGAGCGAAAGAGATCAGCTTCATCTCAATGTGAGAGATCAAGGACAGAGGCTGCAATCCATAGATCAATCACAAACCAGTTCCTTCATTGATGAGTCGATTGTATTCGGAAGAGTAGATGACAGAGAGAAGATCGTCGATTTGTTGAGGTCGGACCAGTATAGGGCTGGAAATGATGTTTTGGTAGTTCCTAGTGTTGGAATGAGAGGTCTTGGTAGACGACCCTTGCTCAATTGATCTACAGTTATGAAAGGATCGAGAGGCATTTCGAACTGCAAGTGTGGGCTTGTGCATCGGAAGATTTCGATTTAATTAGGCTCACAAAAGAAAGGGCATATTAGACGTTGGAATGATGGGGAGCCCTAGAGAGGGGTGAGGTTGAGAAAGAAAACTCACAAAGGCAACTCCAAATAGACAGGACAAGTTGTTGTAGGTGATGACGATGACCTAGTTAGATATGGTAACAATATTAGTAGCGAATAGACTGATGAAGCAGATGGATATCTTTTCCACAAGTTGATGGCTCTCAAAGTTGCCACCATTCAATCAAACATGCATAGTTTTGAATCAATCAAGCTTTTCAAGCATTAGCTTTTCACAAATAGTACCAGTATAAGTCCATGCAAAGAAAGATCTGATTATAGAGTAGGGATGAAAAAGGATATTTGAAAATCTGATTATTTGAAGGTTCTGGCCTGTGAAAACTGGGTTTGGAACTTGTTTTATGTTTCTGATTTATTCATGGGTCCAGACCCAGAACCCAATTTAGGATCCAATTGCTAAACAGGTATGTGCCAGGTCCATAAAAGTTCCGACCCATACACCCGATTGCGATTGCGTTTTTAAGACATGGTTCTTGACTTTGTATAGAATCATGTGAAAAACTTCATGTAACAACCTATATATTGGTTCTTAAGATGTTAGGATTTATTACTTGTGGAAGTTAGGCTTGATGCACTGTTATTGAGTTGAATGATATCCCTTTTTGGATTTTTTGTTTGAATGATATCCCTATCGTAAGCAAACAAAACAAAACAAAAAAAATAAAATAAAAGAGTCAGAACCGGACCCAGTCCTTTTATCGGAACTGGATCTAGAACCAGGAGACAGGTTCCGAGTCGGAACTAGATCCAGAACCGCCTTTACAAAACGGTTCCAGGTCCAGCATGGTTCCAGCCCAAAACCGACCTGTTTGCATCCCTATTTCAGAGGCACCACCCCCCCCACCCCCCCATGCTCCAAGACCAACAACCCGAAAGACAGATAGAAATTGCATCTTCAAGTACATATCACATGAGAATCCAAACAATCCAAACCTGGAATAGTGTGAGCTGTGCAGAAAGAGTAGTTGCTTCAGTTTGAAGAGTCTGAACTTTTCGCTCGAGCTCAGAAATATAACGGGCCTTCCGCTCTTTTGAGCGAGCTGCAGATTGACGATTTGCAATAATCCTACAATAACAATTTGTAAAATAACTCAATCAGGATAAAGAAACATGTTTCACATGCACAATTTACATATTCCCTAGCAAAAGTATAAATGGTGCAACTTGAAACAGTTAGGATCCTCTGAAAATCCAAAAGTAAAGAATATCACAGAAAAGGAAAATCAATTATGTGATAAATCACAAACTAGAAACGCGAATTGATAATTACATTAGTTATTGATCATACTCATAAATACCAATCTGACATATAATGAGCAAAGATTTAATGAAGATGCAGACTTTCTGTACTTCTAAGCACTAATTAGATCACCTTGTTCATTACCATTATTTGAAGTCATCTATGTCATGTTATAGTACATGTCTGAGTGATGGAAAGGATTGGGTCCAAACAAGACCTGCAATAGCCGTATCAGTGGGTGCATCATACAGTATGCAAAAGTTTTTAGTCATATCAGTCCTGATCAGCATGATCCTTTAAGCCATAAAGATTCTGAAAATTTTTATTGAAAAAGTCTTGAATATTACAAAGATGTTGAAAAAAATTATACACCACCTTTGATTTATCGAGAGGAAAGAGAAGTATACCACATTTTATACACAACTAGTATTTAATCATCACAGAGAAGTAAAATGTTGCAGATTATCACCACCGTTGTTGCAATGTCATCGTCATTGTCATCAAATCCTCCTCCGATTTATCCAGGTTTGGCTTTGTGAATTCTAATTTTCCACACAACCTTATTTAAACCATGTTCTCTGTCACCCGACAATCCAACGAGTATTTTCTTACTAATGTCTTCACCAAATTCCCCTTTCTCCTAGTTCCTTTAACTCTTTAACATACAAATTCCTCATATTAGTATCAGTTTTGGATCGCCTTGGTACATGCCCAAACCATTTGAAACTCCATTTTTTAGTTTTATCTTCTCATGGAGCCCACCTTTGGACAAGTGAAAATGTGAAATACTACAAAAAATTTGAAACGAAAAACTTTCTTTACTTGTCCTAGATAAATGTGCTATCTGATGCTCTTACCAAATTCTAAATCCCAAGCAAAAAACCCTCCGGATACAATTGACTTTGGATGGATATCTTAGGTCTTTAACAATATGATGCTACACTTCTTCTTCTTGCTCTTCAAGACTTGAACATAGGGCCAACTTGTTGGGTCAACTTTTTTTTTGTAAATTTCTCTACAATAATTCAAGCTAATAGATCCACCACTTCTTTTTTTTTGTTCTTTTATTTTTTTTTTTTTTTTGTACTCTGTTTTATCCAGTTTTGCTTACTCTAATTCACTATTTCTTAGAGTTTGACACCTTGTGGACTCTAATTGTGGATTGTTGGGGTTACTAAGCATATTACTTCTTTCTTCTGCCTCAACAATGTTAGTTCCAAAATGGGACAGAACGAGAACCAAATTAGGAGTTGTAGGATGGCTCTTAAAATGGTTATATCTTCTTAGATGAAAATGTTTGTACCTATGAATACCAAGAAAAAGAGCATCTTGAGTAGAGGGATCCTATTAGTAGAATGAAGACAATCACTAGGCCCAAAGATGACAAATTGAAAACTCCTCGACATAAATTCCAAGAATCACATTTTTACAATTTTTCTCCAAGATATTGGATTCCCTCTTGTTGTAAAGAGTGCCAAAACCACTTACAGTCGAGGAAAAGAACACGTTTGGTTTTTACTTTTTAAGGGTTCTCTTGAATAAGGGAATGTCATAAAGGGCATTTTCTGGGCTGCATCGGACCGTGTATCTTTATTCCATGCTTCTTTTCTTCGAATTATTCCACTATCAACAAACCTGCACAGATCTATGCTTTCCACTAGCACACTCTTATTGCCCACCACCAAAAAATAAGAAAAAAGAACAACATGAATAATTAGTTGCAATCACAAATCCAATATGAGATCACCAAAGAGAATAGCATTTTGCTACCACATAACAGATCAACCTAACCCTTTAGAGCTCACAAGGAGGCAGAAGAAAAATGTTTTCAGCAAACAGAAAGAAGCAACAGATAGAGAAGAACCCAAAAGGCTAAAAAAAATAAATCAAAACACAGTGATAAAAACATCAAATCAGTTCCAGCATAATCCCAAGTCAAACACCCCAGAAGAAAAGAAAAAATTTTAAATGAGCAAAAGCATTCAAATTCAACAGAAGAATGACAAATAATGAAACCCAACTTCTAAACAAAATGAAATAAATCCAACATCTCCAAAACCAACCAATCAAGTCCACCATCTCAAATTAAAACATCGAGGTTTCCAAAACACTCCAAATCCACCATTTCAAAAACCCCAAAATACCCCAATTCAGATTACTTTAAGGGAAAGAAAAAGTCCCCACCTTTTAGCCCGCTTGGGATCAATCGCTGCGAGCTCCGCGAGCTTATCGGCTGCCATCGCCTTCTTCGCCTCCACCACCTCTCCAAAAACACCCTCTCCCCCTTTCAACGCCATCATAGATCCGTCGACAGAGTTGCTGTGCCGATGCCGCGGCCTAGCGCTCTTACTAACATCGCATTCGATCTTCTCTCCGCTCTGGCAATCCTCCATTCCAGAGCCAATCTTGTCCATGTCCATGTAAGTGGAGAAGAGGTCGTCCTCAGATCCGATCTCTTCGAAGCTCGTGGCCGGGGCCGTCGAGAAGGGGTCGACGGAGAGATCGAAGTCGTCGGGGATTGAGCGGAAGGCGAACTCCGATTGGGAGCGGCGGTGGTGGGGGTGGCGGAAAGGGGCGGCGGAGGTGGGGTTGCCGAACATTGCAGGAGGAAGCGTTGGTGTGGTGGTGGTGGTGGAGGTGTTGGTCGTCGTTGGAAGAGGAGGAGTACTAGTCGGATCTGCCATTTGCATAGCTATCTTCTGCTTCTTCTTCTTCTTCTTCTTCTTCTCTCTCTTCGTGTTGTTGATGTTATGGGGAGAGAAGATGCAGAAATTTTATAAGCATTGTTTTACGAGAGAGAGAGAGAAAGAGAGAGAGAGAGAGAGGAGTGGAAAGTTTTCTTTTGGGAGGTTTTGAGATGAAGATCAGATGCGGCATGTCTTCTGATGCAAGAAAAGGGACTCTCTCTCTCTCTCTCTCTCTCTTCCTTTTTCTGGGGAAGAAGAACTGGGTGGGTTCACAGCACGGCTGGGTTCGGTTTTGGATGAACTCAACTGAGTTGATCCACTTGAGCCAACTTGCACTCTTGGATGGGTTAAATGGAAAATATTCACATGTACATGGTGCACCGTCCATTCAGACCATACGTTACAGATGGCATGTAGAATTCGAAGGTGGATCTAGCCTCTAGGACTGTCCACTAAGGGCTTATTTGTTTGGACGAGTTTTGAGAATTCTTGTCTGGGAGAGTTTTGAGAATCTCAAATGTTGTCCCGCAAAATAGGAGTGTCAACATTTGGCATCGTGAAATTTAGATGTTATATGTTCCCACGAGACAAGGATGTGTAAATCACTATTTCGAATTTTTTCCTCAAGAGAAGGAATCTCAAAATCTTAAGTCCTAACCCACTAGGATAAGAAAGTTGGAATAAGCAAAAAAAAAAAACCGTTTAAAAAGCAAATTGTATAGTTGTTTCTTACTTATTCTTGCCCTTTAAACAATGTCATTTAAAGACTCTAAATCCTCTCGCTTATCCTAATGGTAGGCTCCATATTTGCAATCTCAAAGAAAGTCGCCCCACTTTATAATTCATATAGGTAGGTTACATGGTCATAATCACAAAAGGTGGGCCCATTTTATAATTTCTATAACTGTAGAACCATATTACAAAACCTTTGAATGTAGGCCCTATCTTCTAATATCTAAAGGTGGGCATCACGTTGTAATTTCTAAATGCGGGGCACTTGTCCACAATCATAGAAAAGGTGGCCCCATTTTGTATTTCTTAAAGGTGGGTTATATGCTCAATATCACAAAAGCTGGAGCCACATTTGAATCCTATGAATATGGCTCCATGTTCGAGTTTCTAAAGGCGGGTACCACATTTTATTTTTAAAAGTAGGTCACGTGTTCACAATTGACAAAAAAGGATGGTCCCATATTATAATTCCCATAAAGGTGGTCCCATATTGTAAATCTTACAAATATATTGTCCTCATGTTATCATTTTTAAAGGTGTGCACTACATTGTAATTTCTAAAGATGGGTCATGTGTCCACAATAATAATAAAAAATGTGGCTCCACTTTATAATTAATAAATATGAGTCACATGGTTACGATCACAAAAGGTAGACGCATATTGTAAATCCTATGAAAGTGGGGCCCATATTCTAATTTATAAAGGTGGTACCATGTTGTAATTTCTGAAGGTGGGTCCTATATTTACATTCACAAAAGGTGACTCCACATTAAAATTCCAATAAAGGTGGGTCCACATTGTAAATTCCATGAATATGGTTCCATGTTCTAGTTTTTAGAAGTGAGTATCACGTTGTAATTTCTACAGGTGGGTCTCATGTACGATAATAATAAAGTGTCGCAAACAATAAAAGTTGGATCTTACATTGTAAATTCTATGTCCATTCCTTGCAGCAAAACTTTTAATGTTACCAATTAAGATAATTACAGCATATTCTCAATAGAGTAATTTAATATAATGTTGCCAAACAAGTTCTGTAGAGTATAGTTTCGGCACAACCCGATCTCAGCACAACTTAAAAGAATTGTGGAAAGTTTTTATGCTTTTTTAAAATATTCAAATCTTTGTGTGCTTTTTTTAAAATGAGCCAAAAGTTTTATAATTTTTTGGGATTTTCCCATTAATATAATTAATAATGTATAAGTGTGTATTAATTGTAAATTGTGGTATTACCATATCCTCAATCTTATGGTGTGACCTACTCCTGTTCAAGTAAAACTTGAGGATATCCCATAAACATAAGCATTCATTTTTAGCAGCTCTAATTTTAAATATCCTTACTATAGAGTTTCACTAATGGAGGCTCTAAACTCATACATTATCAGATTGATTTTGGAAGCTGTCATTACTGCTATGTTTTCAAGGAACCTTCCCACTCTTTTTGACAAGAGATTGAGAGGATTGGGCTATATAGTATATTTCACAAAATCAATCAATTTGTTCAGTGTGCGTTTGTGTGAGGTTAGCAGTCACCAACCAAGGTAGTATTCCTGTTGGATCAAAGACCTCAAGGACAACTAAATCATCCAAAAAAAAAAAATCAACCATTTCATGATGGTAGTGTCCGATTTTTACATTTTTATTAGAATATATTTGTTTTTTATTCTATAATCTATATATTAATACATAGTTATCGAAGATGATAATGGTAACATGAATCTCTACTGCCAAGGGAGGAGAGATGGGGCCTTAACTTTGAGTCTGGATGCAGGGCCGGCTCAAGACAATTCGAGGCCTAAAGTGATAATCCTAAATGAGGCATTTTCTATGTTTTTAATATTATTATAAATATTTTATTTAAAAATTTATTTTCTTGCTTTTTTGTGATGCAAAATTACTAATTAAGTTTTTATATTCAAGTTTTGCTAATCTATCTTAAGTCGACCTCCAAAACCCACATCAAAATTTTGGACCCATCCCCAAAACTCATATGAAAATCTTGGTCACAAAATCCAACTACCTATTTGGCTCTAACCAAACCGCGCCCCCCCACCCCACAAACCTAAAAAAAAAATTGAATCTGCCACTGGTGGGGCTCGAAGCATTTTCACCTGCGCACGGTGCACATATGCACCATGAGTCAGGACCATTCAAGATGGACTTCAGAGTGGTACCCCCACGTATAGGATGTTCCAGATGCACTGTGCTCATATGCACTGTGGGCAAGTGAATAAATTCCAGCGGGGGCTATTGTTTATTTTAAACTTTAAGATCTATTATTAGGGTTGAACTCCCAAGCTATGGATCTATTACAACCATATCATGGATCAAATTTGCATGGGCCCCTGTTAAAATAGGATACACAAAAATAATGAGAATGGCTTGTAAAGCAAATTCATGACTGAATGTATGGTTGAGATTTAATACACATGGAATGCTAGAAATATAATCGTGTGCTAAAATCAATTGGACTTCTAGCAATAGTAATATCATGGTAAATTTGGAAATATAATAGGCCATAAATGACACTTTATGGCCCCATAAAAAATCTTGGTTGTATCTTCTTAAGAAAGAGTTATTATAGGGCCTTATATTTTGGGGAGAAAAAAAAGGGATGGCAGTTGACAAGTTTGATATTTTGGAATTTAAGAAGATGCCACCTGCTATTGGCATCTTCTGAAATTCCATAAAACAAGGCCGGCTCTAGCATAAGGCCAATAAAAAATTTTGCCTTATTTTCTGGGGCCTAAAGTAAAGGCTTTATTGGCCTTATGCTAGAGCTGGCCCTGTCTGGATGTCACATACAAGACACTGTAAAAGTAGACCCTGAAAGAGTCCACCCAAAAGTTATGCATATGGACCCTTTTGGGCCCAACTGATAAACCAATCCAAGTCCATCATATTCATAAATTGAAAAGTTTGGACTATCAGATTCTGTGGACCCAATGCAAAACTGGAACTTTCAATCTATGGGGATACATTTTACCATATGTATTTTCATGAAAAATTGAAAATCTAGTGCATTATCAAAAAACTCAAAAGCAATTGCTTTTTCTATGTTCATATAATATATTCATATTCTCAGCCTGTTTGGATAGGAAAAAAATAGAATAGAATAAAGTTAAATGGGCCTAATAGTTTAGAATTTCAACTCTATCATGTTTGTATGAGACTGGCATAACAGATGAAGTATTGTTTTCAACCACATGTATTTCATTTTACTTCAACCCTAAATATTTCAATTTCCTTGAGTAAAAGTGAATTCTAATCCAAAACCTTAGCATCACACCAAGCATCCAAATTGAATGAAGCGAAGTACTTTACTTTAACTTCAACATACTTCTCCTCCACTTCACTCTTTACGTAAAATCTTGTTCATTTACTCCACTCCTCATTTATCCAATCAGGCCCGTAGGGATCAAAATAGATAGGGTAGGATATGGATCCTTATGGACCCACATACTGATGGATTAAATGTATACAAATGGACCTTTAAGTATGATGAATCCATGTACCAAGGCTAGACTCAGGTCTGACTCGAATCTCTACCACTTAAGCTCCAATCACTTTTTAATAAAATATTAACTAAAATAATGTTAATTTATAGTTTATTACTGGAAGCTTTATATATGTAATTTTATCCATATCAGTCATCAAGTTATTGGAATTTTAGTTCTCGTCCATGGAAGGAATGTTCATATCCTAATTCTTTGAGGCAGAAACATCTTCTTCTTTTTTGGTAAAGGATAAAAAAAATTAAAGAATAAAAAAAATAAAAATAGGAAACCATCCACATGGGAAATAAAAGAAAAACTACATAATGGAATTGAGTTCCCTACAGATTAGGAGTGATTCCAACCACTCCAAATCACAATTAAAGGAATAAGAAAATTGGGAATAAGAAAATTGAGCAAGCTACTGGCTCATGTTGGAAAAGCTACAGAACAGGGGCTGCTGCCAAACATGTCAAACAAATTTTAAATAAAACAGTAGTACCCGATTGTTGAAAGCTGCAACTGTGATTTGTTGGCAGAAGGCGAAGAGCAGCAACGGCAGCAAATATGTGGCCAAAGCACGTCTGATGACGCTCTCTTTAGGGTGAGTTCCGCCCCTTGGGATTAAATCCAGGTGCGAAGGCTCTCAGCAAAACACACACCCCCCCGGGTACAACAACCTTCTTGTTCAGGTCCGGTCGCATGGTTGACCTAAACCTTAGACTCCTTTTCGGAATGCTCAGAGAAAAAAATAGAGGAACATAGAAGAATAGCAAGAAAGAAATTCGTTTTTTGTGTTTTTGAACGAAGACAGAGATGGCCCTAATATATGGAGATTGGTATCCGTTGGGCCAATATCAGAATATGGGTCCCTCTAGGCCACCTCCTGGCCTAGATTTGCACCCCCTCGGTGGACGATATACACGCAGGATGGGCATCAAGGACGCACGCCCAGTTAAATGTTTTCCGGACCTGCCACCCCTGGTCAAGCCTGACTCACGTGTGCGCATAGGGCTCATGGCGAAATGCTCCAAAATCTTTAAAGTATATACGAGTGAAACAGCGTATAAAGCCTTCTTAAGAGCTAAGTTTTAGCAATGTGGGATGCTATGCTTTCTAATAGTCTACACTACCCACATAAGGCAAAAGCACAAAAGGACAAAACATCTTTTCAAAAATACCTTTTGAGTTTTTTGAAACACCAAAAAAACCCAACAATCTCCCTTTTGTTTCAAAATATCCAATAAGCATCTCACTGGTAAGGTGACAAAGCTTGAACCTCATCGTCATGACATAATTTCAAACTTTTAGGAGTTGGAGTGAACAAATTCTTGAACTTCAACTTTTTATATCAATTCAGAATTATGTCAATATTTGATCTTTCAGTCATTAAGTCGGCACTTTACGACCATGTGCTCAATCCCGGATTTCATGAGTGCTCTAGAGAATTTGCCCAAATTCTCATAGGAAGCGGCCTCACTTCCATACTCATATAGGTGAGTCTATCAAGAGTGCGCCTGTAGCTGTGCACCCCACCATATAGCCTATAAATCTCATTAAGGATTAAATCCAACCTCATTCGCTCTAGGTTACCAACCATCAAGTAATCTCACACAACAGGGATGAGTACAAAGTAAACATATTCTACATGTCAGTACTTCACATCATCGGGATCGCTTGTTTTTCTCATTGAACCTATTTCTCGGGATCTTTGGTCATTAGGTTGGATTCCCGCTATTAATGATTTATGGGCTTAAGACCCATCCTTGTAGTTGGTTCTTTTATTTTCTCCCTTGTAAGGCCTTTTGTCAAAGGATCTGCTAAATTATCTTTTGATCTCACATAATCAATAGAAATTACTCATCCACCAAGTAATTGTCTCACATAGCTATGTTGTAGTCACACTTGTCTAGACTTTCCATTGTACGTGGCATTGTTTGTAGTAATAATTCTTGCAGTGTTATCACAATGAATAATAATAGGAGGAATTGGTTTAGTCCACAAAGGAATATTAAATAATAAATTTCTAATCCCTTCAGATTCCATCGCAGCAGCTCTTAGAGCCATGAATTTTGAATCCTTAGTAGAATGAGAAATTGCAGTTTGTTTCTTTAATTTCTAAGATACTGCAGCACCTCCCAAAGTGAAAATATATCCACTTGTAGACTTAGAATCATCTAAGTTTGAATTCCAATCAGCATTGTTGTAACACTCAACTACAGCTGGATAACTTGAATAAAACAATGCATAGTCTATAGTATACTTTAAATACTTAAGTACTCTAGATGCAGCATTCCAATGTTTAACACCAGGATTACTAGTATATCTACTCAATTTACTCTTTGCATAAGCTATATCAGGGCAAGTACAATTCATAGCATACATTAAGCTACCAATTACATTAGCATAATTAAGTTGAAATACACATACACCATCATTTTTCACTAATTTAATACTTGGATTAAAAGGAGTAGACACAGGTTTACAATTAAAATGATCATATTTTCTCAATATTTTTTTAATGTAATGTGATTAGGATAATTTAATTCCAGAATCATCTCTTATGATTTTAATTCTCAATATAACATTTTCTTCTCCCAAGTCTTTCATATCAAAGTTGTGGGAGAGAAGACTTTTTGTTTCTTCTATGCAATCCAGGCTAGATCCAAATATTAGTAAATCATCAACATATAAGCATATTATTATTGTTGAACAACCATTAGATTTATAATAAATACATTTTTCAGCCTCATTAATTCTGAAGCCATTGGAAAGAACAACCCTATCAAATTTCATATGCCACTGTTTAGGTGCTTGTTTTAGCCCATATAAAGACTTTATTAATTTACACACCTTTTGTTCTTGTCCTTTTATGACATAGCCTTCTGGTTGTTCTATATAAATTTTCTCTTCCAAATTTCCATTTAGAAAAGCAGTTTTTACATCCATCTGATATATTATTAGATTATGAACAATAGCAATAGCAATAAGATTCTAATAGAACTGATTTTAGACACAGGTGAATAAGTATCAAAGAAGTGTATTCCCTCTTTTTGTCTAAAGCCTTTTGGCTACTAGCCTGGCTTTATATTTATCTATTGACCCATCAAACTTAAGTTTTTTTCTTAAGAACCCACTTGCACCCTAAAGGTTTAGTACCTAAAGGTAAGTCAGTTAATTCCCAGGTATTATTGGCTAAAATGAATTCAATCTCATCATCTAATGCTTCCTTCCAAAAGGCAGCATCATGTGCAGTAATAGCCTCCTAAAAAGTAGATGGATCTTCCTCTATTAGATAGGTTTCAAAGTTAGGACCAAAACTAGTAGTAGTCCTAAGTCACTTACTCCTTCTAGGTTGAGATTCCTTTTCCTCAGGAGTTCCTAGAACTCTTTTGGATGAAGAAGGTTTTGATGTAAACTTAGTCTTAAAAGGAAAAATGTCTTTAAAGAACTGCATTTCTAGACTCAACTAGGCTTAGGTCTTCTAATTTAATGAATATGTAGGCAGCATTATCTTAAGCATAGCCTATGAAAACACACTCCCATGAGTGAGGTCCTAATTTAGGCCTTTTTAGATCTATTATCCTGACATGTGCTAAAGACTCCCAAACTTTAAAATATTTAAGGCTAGGCTTTCTCCCTTCCCAAATCTCAAAGGGTGTTAGTCTTCGAATGTAAAACTCTATTTAAAATATAACATGCAATTAACAAAGCTTCACCCCACAAGATTTTAGGACTACGAGATGCTATTAACATAGAGTTAACCATTTCAATCAAAGTCTTATTTTTTCTTTCTGCTGTTCCATTTTGTTGGGGAGTATAAGGGGCAGTACAAGTTCTCTTAATTCCTTTAGATTCACAATAGTTTAAAAAAATCTTTTGAGGTGTATTCACTACCTTTGTCACTTCTAAATATCTCAACCTTTCTATTCAATTTATTTTCAACTTTAGTCACATAAATCTTAAATTTAGATAGTGCTTCATCTTCGGTTTTTAGTAAGTATACATAACTATATCCAAAACAATCATCAATAAAAGTAATAAAATAGTATTTACCATGTTTAGTTATAGTATTACTTAGATCACATATATCAGAATGAACCAACTGAAGTAACATAGATTCCCTTTCTACATGCTTAAATGGCTTACGAGTAATCTTTGATTGAGAACATATTACACATTTCTTATATTCATCATCATATTTATCAATCAATCCATCATTACTCATATTTTTCATAGTTCTGAAATTAATATGACCTAATCTACCATGCCATTCATCAACTGAAGCAATAATATAAGCAGAAGAGGATGCAATATTATTATTGACAACATTTAATTTAAACATATCCTCACATGTATAACCCTCACCGACTAATATACCTTTATTGGTGATTACAAACCGGTCGGATTCTATTACCTGTTTAAATCCGGCCTTATTAAGAAGATAACCAGACACAAGGTTCTTTCTCAATTTTAGTGCATGGAATACGTTCAGCAAGGTCACTGTCTTCCCGGAAGTGAACTAAAGTTCAACATTTCCTTTACCGATTACTTAGTAGTAACGGTAGTTCTCAAAGCGAGAGCGATCTTACAATCATTCGTGACCTCTCATAATCTTGAACACACCTCTGTCAAAGGTGATATGGGTGATTGCACCAGTGTTAATCCACCATCATTTGCTCTTTCCTTTGCTGACGGCATTTACCTCATTAATAACAGCAACAAACTGTTCCTCTTCAATAACATTAGCTTGAGGCTTGGTTGTCTGAGATTGTTGTGAACATTTCTTTCAATGAGGACATTCTCTTGCAAAGTGTCCAGGCTTGCCACAAACAAAGCAACTGCCTTTAGCTTGTGGCTTGACAGTTCCTTAATTTTTACAAATGTTCTAGTTTTTCTTCGGATTCTTCCTCTTAAATGATGGGTTATACTTCTTATTCTTGCATAAATGTTGATCAAAGTTCCCTTTCTTTTCACCATCAACTTGGGATTTAGATTCAGCTAAATTTATTTTACCACCATTTTCAGCCAAATCCTTTTTATCACTAATCCGGGCTTCTTCTTCAAATTCTCAAGTAGCGTTGAAGGCGCTCCAAAGAATAATCTTTTCTCTTGTGTCGAAGGGTTTTTTGTATATCCTTCCAAGTGAGTGATAATTTTTCAATAATAGTATCTACTTGGAGCTGTTCATCAATTCGAATCCCTTCTTTAACAATTTCATTCACAATAGTTTATAAGTCATGTACTTGAGGAAGAATGGGTTTATCATCTACCATCTTGAAATTCAAATAGCGACCAACTGCATACTTCTTAGCCCTAGACTCCTCTGTTTTATAATTTTTTTAATCAAGAGCTCTCCAGAGATCTTTAGCAGATCGGGCTCCTTCTCCTGATGCTTGAGTTGCGTGTGACATACACGCAAGATGCACGTCGCAGACACACGCCTATTTAAACATTTTCTGGACTGGCCACCCAAGGTCAAGCCCAACTCACGTGCGCACATAAGTCTCATGGCAAAATGCTCCAAAGTCTTAAAAGTATATAGGAGTGAAACAACATATAAAGCCTTCTCAAAAGTTGAGTTTTAGAAATGTGGAATGCTATGTTTTCTAATAGTCTACCTACCCACATAAAGCAAAAGCACAAAAGGAAGAAACATCTTTTAAAAAATACCTTTTGAAAATTTTGAAACACCCAAAAAAACCCAACAGCTCCTACCTATAGTAAATATCCCGTTGAGTCATTACCTCTAGATAACTATAATAAAGGTCTACTGACATCGATCTCTACGTTCTCCATGAGAAAACATACTTTGATTTCCTTCCAAGTAGGATTTTTTTTTTACAAAACACTGTATTTCATTCAAGGTAGTTTGGAGGTTTCCACAAAAATACAAGCAGCAAATGAAATATGTCTTCTTAAACTCAAAGACAATGATTCAATGCGAAGCCTTCTATCTATGTTGTGGCGTGAAAACCTCAATGCAAAGACTTCTAATTATGTTGGGGTGTGAACTGTGAAGGCATCTTTCTTTTTCCCCCTTTTTTCTTTTTCTTGTTCTGCTACATGAAGGAGTAGAACCGGTACACTCTTTCACACATCCATATCCCTGGCAAGCGGAGCTACGGCAGGGGATGTGATGTGATGGTATTAGTTTTATAAATTTGAAACCACAGTTTCTGCCCCTTCATTTTTTATTTTTTTTTTACACAAATTGGCTTGTCCCTTCGCATGCACCTGCTTCCTTGAATTTGCATCTTGTTTGACTATCATCGTATTTTGACTGGATTAAAAAAGGAAAAACATGCACATTTTAAAGTTATTACACTTTCAGCCTTGAAATTAAAGGGTTAAAATCTGGTGTGATATGGTACTTCCATCTAAACTTGATTTAAGCATATAAAAAAGACCATTATTACAAGGTCCTTGTAGAAAATTTTGATTATCAATATTCAAAGTATATGTTAGAATAAGGGCATTTCAATACAATGATCCGAGAACGGAATTCTCACCTGACTGCCCAAAGTTGGAACCCTAGGTACGCCACATCTTTGCACTTGTGTGGGACTTCTTCCTAGTTGTGTGGCCTATCTTCCTCTGCGTGTGTGTGCAGGCTCATTTTAAGGTCCCAGCCCCCTTGGCTGGGTTAAGAAAAAATCCAATGACCCTAGTACATAAATAGTAGGGCGCACTATAATTCTTTAAACTGGTTCATTTGCCATGTTTAGAATAATGATTTTGCATAAAACTCCCTTTGAGTGTCACATTACTAAAAATAAAAAAGAATGCCTTAAACTGACTCTTTAACAAGTGTGATTTTATTACAAGTCATAGAAGTGACAATAGAGCTTACTCTTTTAACACTTACTAATAAGACATGACAATAACAAGAAAAAAAAAAAAAAACGGAGTGGAATCTTCCATCTAATTGTTCCACAGTTATTAATGGCCAGGAATTTTTTTAGATGGGGGTAAAGGATGGTCAATGGCTAAATCTTATATTTATTACTAATTGTTTAAAAACTAATTTTTCCTCGATTTTTTTAGAAGACACCCTAAATTTGAAAATGCCCTAGCATTTCCTGAGAAGTAATTTTCCAAATTTGTAATAGCAGTTAAAATAAAAATATATATATTCAGGCTCCCTATAATAAATCTAAACCACTCAAAATAGGGAGGTGCTCCTATGAGAGGAATTTTCACCAACTTGGTGAGAGATGAGTGGGAGGCCCCCACCCATCTCTCACCAAGTTGGTCTCACCAAGTTGGTGAGAGTACCTCTTATAGGAGCACCTCCCCTCAAAATAAACCTTATGTCCTTTTAGCATTGAAAGCTATATTTTCATTCCAATCAAAGACAACCTATGTCATATTGATCACATGTAAACCAATCCACCTATATTTACTTAGTGAAGATCTATTGATTAGTTAGTTTTGATCGTTGGATGGGCCACAACGCCTATGGATGGTTGAGAAGGCGGCACTAGAAGGCTCGCCAATGCATGATAGGGTGGGCTGTAAAGATTTAAATAATATGATAATACAAAATTAGGGAGCCTAGATCCTTTCCGTGTCTCACTCGTGCTTCCTATTAATAAAGGGAGTAAAACTCCACAATGGAGCCTGCTTAAGAAATTAAAACTACTAAAAATGAATGCAAACTGCTAAGAATTTGAGGACCTATGTAAGATTGATTACATGTAAACCAATCCACCTATATTTACTTGGTCTATTGATTAGTTAGTTATGATCGCTGAATGGGCCACGATACCTATGGTATGCATGAATGGTTGAGAAGGCGGCATTAAAAGACTCACCAAGGCATGATAAGGTGAACTGTAAAGATTTAAATAACATGATAATGCAAAATTAAGGAGCCTAGATCCTTTCAGTTTCTTACTCATACTTCCCATTAATAACGGGAGTAAACCTCCACAATGGAGCCCTGACTGAGAAATCAATACTACTAAAACTGAATGCCCTCCACTTTAGTGGCCTACCCCCAAATCTTACATCAATAGGAGCCAGTCTTATCACAAGATTGAGCACATGATTAATGATGTAATTAATGCAATATTTGCCTACCTAATAAAAATCTAAACTACTCAAAATAACCTCCCTCCCCTTGTTAGGTTATCCTCAGATTTAACTCTAAATAGAACTTGGTCCCACCATATTATTGATTATACATTATTAATCATATGCTTAGTTTTACTATGGGAGCAACTCCTACTAGAGTAATGTTTAGGAACAACTCATCTAAAGAGAGGGCATTCATTCCTAGCGATTTGAATTTTCTTATAGGTAGGCACCATTGTGGAGTTCCTCTCTCCCCACAATAAGTGTGAGTGAGATGCTCATCTAGACCAATCAAAAAAGAAAAAAAAGAACACATTGAGCGAGGCATCTGGTTTATTGAAGCCCATGCATAAGAAAGGGCTGCAATGAATTAGTTTTTCCTCTTTGCTGGAGGGAGTACAATCCTCTTGTACCTTGTTGTTCTTTCCTGTGTTTCCTCTTTATATTGTTTTCTCATTTTAATGAATTAGTTTGTTACCGATAAAAAAAAAATTAGAAGAAGAAGAAGAAAGGGCTGCAAATTGCAATGGTGGGAGTGGATAGCTAAGTGAACATATGAGGTCCACCTCTACAAGGGCCCACCTTTGATCACCCTACCTCGTTCACACTCACTAGCTCACTAGAAAACCACCACTAGATTGGCATCAGCCCTTGCTCATTAGGTGTCATCAAACTTTAAGGTTATTAAATCAAGAGTTAAGATAATCTAGTAGAGTTTATCATCTTTTGAACCCCCCTTGCTCATTAGGTGACCTTTCAATATGCCCTCCCCCCAATTGGTATACTTGCATCTAAGTGGTCACCGCGGCTATACTCCACATAAACTATATAGAGTCTGCTCACAGGTGAACATTTCCCCTAATTTGCATGCATTTTGGTTGGCCTTTCAAACTCCAGTGAAGTGTGAACAGCATGAGGTCCGCTTGCAGTGGAAAGTTTCCCTGGGCCTTTTGAAACGGTACTTGACTGGCCATTGGAACCTGTTTGCTTGCAATAATGGTTCAATGGTCAGATCAGGTTGAGTTCATGTTGGGATAACTTTTTCAGGCAATAAGTATTTGCCTTCTACAAATTTGACCGATATCAACCCAACCTTGACTTTTGCAGCTTAACGAGGCGACCCAGAAGAAGTCAACCCGAGAATCCATAAAAATGCCTAATTGGTTGGGTTCGGGTTTGGTTCTAATTAGGCTGACAGTCGACTACTTTGGTTCTAGTTCGAGCACAAATCACTAGCTCGGGTGGAGCTGGGACCTGCCGCCTTTGTCTGCGAGTACAGAAAAGGTCTTGCTTGTGCAGTAAAAGAATTCTGTGTTGGGGATTTTTATTTCCAAAGAAGAGAAGAATCCTGCTTTTGTTTATCACCAAACGACAAAATAGTGGGTTGCATTGGAAACCAAATCAAATTTCCTTTCTATTAGAAATTCTCTCGTGATACAAACGCATCCTACAGATCTTCAGCAATTTCAGCAATGGGGATTTGATATATGTGTAGAATTTTTGTGGAGTGCCTCGAATTTCAACCCAGACTTAACCGATGCACATGCCTGTGGGTTTCGCCTATTGGGAAAATTACTTACGAAGAATGTGCAATCATAAAATCAAATAAACAATTAGTATAAATAATTAGTGTATAATAGTAAATAATTGTGAATGTGAGAAATTAATCTAAGAAAGTAATAAAAATGGGCAAGGCACACCAATTAAGATGCTTTTTTAAAGACATCAATTTCCCACATGCAGGTGATTTAGATGAAATTATGTCCCCAGGATACAATGCCCAACTATGATTCGAAATCTGCACACTAGAATCAAAAATATGAAATTGCCCTTAAAATCAAAGTAAAAATAAAAGAGAATAAAATACTCTTAGACAACATGCTTCTGAAAATACTGCATTATGCTCATTTGGATCTTCTTGAAAACCCTTTTGAATTCTATGAAAAATTCCAAATCACCTTAATTTATAATGTTTGAAAGCAACTTTTGAAATTGGGTCACATCCACTCAAATGGGCCCAAAAGACACATCTCATCCAAAGGGAACAAAACACTTGATTTTGAAAAAACACATTCAAATGTCTCTTGGAATTTATTTTTTAAATAATTGGGCTTTTGAAAATATCCGACAATCCCTCACTATTTTCTAAAAACTCTTTTTAAAGAATAATTAATAACAATAGAAAATAACTAAAACCTATATAATGCATCCCTTACATGTGGATTTCCCTTGAACCTGAAGGTAGAAATATGTATCATAAAACCTTAGTGTGTAAGTGACCTAGGTGAAATTCATGATACATATTCACATTATACAATATGGTGAGGCATCTATATTCTCCAAGCCGCGCTATTTAATAGGCTATGCGCTAGTCCTGGTCTTAGCGAATGCTCTAGAGTTTTACCGACAATACCCATAGGAGGCGGCCAATGACATCCACATTCGCAAAGGCAAACTCATCAGGAGTGATTTCGCTCACTCCGCACTAAGCCATGAGTCTATTGAGGACTGAAAAGTCCAGCCTAACATGTGCGAAAGCTAAACAGTGCACGAACCTCGGAGATGGGCAAATTTGGTACATACATCAATTTCCCCCACTAGTTCCAAATAAATGTGCACTGCGAGGAATACTCAATGTACCCTCTAGTGAGTACATCTAACCAAATTTCCTTTGAACTCTAACTTAGAATTTAAGAATAGGCTACGGTCAGGACCATCCCTCTATTTCGGTAAACCCATCTCCCTCGAGGTTTAGATTCTTACTCTCAGTGATATAAAATCACTTGAGAAGTAATGGGGGTATTCACCATAATTTATACTTTATTTACCTCAATTTTACCCGTTTCCATTGTCATTTGTTGATGAAGTACCTCAATTGGTTGTCATGTACTTTCTTTTTATTCATATCCACAATCTGTACTCTGATCCGATGGATGATGATGCAATATCCATGATTATGTGATATGATCGACGATGTAACATCCACATGTGTGACTTGATTTGATTGATGATATTGATGATGCACTATCCACAATGCAAAAATGCCATCCAATCATAGTCACCTACTATGCATCATTAAAAGAAATACTAACACAAGAAAACATTAGTATTTCATTCTCCAGTTGATAATTCAACATATATGTAGGTTAGCCTCAAGTCGTACGTAAGTACATAAGATTGATAATCCAACATTTTATTCATAAATCACAAATTATTTTAAAATCTGTCAATTGGCTAATCTCAAAGAGATATACGAACCAACATATCATATGAATCAAAAATCACATATGCAAAAGGCGCAGAAAATGTTTTATATATACATGAGTAGAAAAGTTGGCAAGCCTCACTATTAGACCATTAAATATGGTATTGGAAAACAAACTAAACACAATTTGTTTGCTCATATGGTTTAGAAAAAATGTAGTCCCAAAGGCAATATTAGATAACAATCATACACATACTTTATGGGAGTGAGAATGCAGCCTTTCTCAAAATATCCCCTCAAAAGAGAAGAAAAGAAAACGAACAGATTTGAATGGATAGTTATTAGGACAAAGGGTCGTTAGAAGAAGTAACTTAGGGAAGAGTGTTATAGTAATTTATGAATAGATGCATCTCTCCAATGCAGTGAACCAAATAGCAGAAATAATTGTGGGTCGCTGGAATCCACGGTACATGTTTTTCACCTTACCGCTTTGAATCCTCCGCCACTCCTAGGAGGAATAAACGACCTAAGAGGAATAGACGATGCAGTAAAATGGTTCCTCGGAGATTGAGAGGTTGTAAGCACACATAACCACCATGTTTAATTATACTAGGGGAGCCCTGCACGTGCAATGCATGTGCACGAAACATACTCTTTCAGTATGATAATCTGTAAAAATAAAGTAATTGAAAAACTCAATATTAACAATCCCAATGGAGAATGATCAGTTTACATATAGCTCATTTTTTTGGCAAATTAAGCAACTTACAATCACTCATTGTTCTCATGAAATTCAGTAAAAGCTTCAATAGAAAAAAGTAAGAAGAAGATGGAATAACAAGAGATATAGAAGGAAATTAATTAAAAAAAGTTGAAAACCAACCTTTTCTAGCTATATATGATTAGGCAAAACACTCACCAATTTCATTATAGATCGATAGTCTGGCCTATTTTCCATTAAAATTTGTCTAAAACCTAGCGCCAAATACATACCAAATTCATGTTAAGAAGCACCGAATGGCAGTAATACCAATATAAAGAAATTTGAATGTCATGAAAAGAAACAAGATCGATATGTCAAGATGAGGGCCAGAGCAACAACTTTAAAAGCTTTCTTAAATTAAGATGACACCGCTACCAAATTTTGAACCATGTACATTTGTGGTACTTCTGTTAGCTTTTTATGTATCATAAATCAGTTCTGTTACATTCTAATTTTGTAGTAAGTGAATCTTTGAAGCAAATATCATAATTTGAAGCAAGAGAACCAACTACAAAGAGATCCTTAGCCATGCACTCTCAGGGTGGGCACAACTACTTCCTTCAAACTTCCTAAAAAAATGTAATGGAAAATTCATTATCCTAGCTTTATAGTAATGTGGTTTCAATGTTGGACAGGAATCAAGTCCAAGAGTAATATTGGTTCGACCTGAGATGATGTGTTGGATGAAGAATGAAAAATTATAAAGAAAGACAATTAGCACCCTTAAACACAGTTTAGCATGTAGAATGATAATGAAGAATACATGTTGCCAAAATTGCCTAAAACAAAAAAAAAAAAGGAGGGGGGGGGGGTGGGGGGGCGGCGGCCTAAAGCAATCACTTCAAGTCAACATAAAAGGGTGAATCTGAAAACATGAGTTAGCATATCAAAATGATGGGTTCCATTACATCATACTCATAAAAACCTTAAAGGAAAAATAAAATACCTTATCATAATCCAAGAAGTAATAAGACAAGTCATTAGTCACTTGCATTGGATGTTTGTTTGATATATAGCAATAAGATTCAAAAGAAAACCAACTTGCATGGAATCTGCAAAAATCTGGATATGCTTGCATATTCACAAAAAACTTTCATGACACTGAGATTATCTAGGTACTAAGAAAATGAAGCATCTAAATAGACTTTAAGCCTCCCTACAGCATCTCCGTATGTTTGGCCAGTACACCCTCATATCAATGAAATCTCTTCCTCATTTGAGCCCACCAATGTCACCCAAGTCCTCATCACTATGCATGAAAACACTATTCTTTCTTAGTAAAGGGGATATATATATGTCCTAGTATTTCTTTTTCTGATCTGACACAAGCAGACTATCAAACAACATAAAATGTTTTTCTATATTTTTTAGAGTGACCATTTGGTTAGATCTACTTGTGCATAGTATTTTGTATCGATTACGGATTTCTACTGTACCATAACATATTTGCTAGCATACATAGGAATACATAGTGAAATAAGCTTTGCTGAAAGATTATTAAAGAAGTGAGGGGTGAGAATTATGAGGTTATGGATGCAAAAGGGACTTTAACCATCGTGGGATTTGATTTCCAGGGTGATGGATGAGCATTCATCTCTTATTTTTCCTCAAATCAATTTCCATTAAAAGAGAGGTTATTTGATTGTCATTTTTTAATATTCACGTATGATTTTACATTTTAACCATTAATGAAAATCTGAAGCCCTATAACTCTTATGAACTACATGAACGATTTTTTGTCATTCCTTGTAAAGTTTGATGCACTAAAATGTGTAACATGTTACAATTATTTTTTCCTTTTTCTTTTTTTTTTCCATAAAGAGGGGAACGCATTAAACAATTAAAAAACAATCATAAATGGGCCAAATCTTCTACCAAAACCACTAATGTCAAATATGACATACAAGATAACCAATCCACAAAACTGGCTACAATACAACACAAAAACAACCAAAACAAGAACACAAAAAAAAAAAAAGGCCCAACTGGTCACTATCTCCACTAAATGTTAAAATTCTATTTCATTTCTAACATTGCTGATCATTTTTTAATATTCAACTTTTCTTCATTTTTAACTGCTTATAAAAATTTAAAGTAGATTTCACTATTTCAGTAACATAAAAAAAAGACCCAATATTAAAAAGAGATTTTCTATTGTCACAAAGTTCACTTTGTCGAATGTTGTTGGAGCACTAATGTTTAAAATTTCACAATTCTATTTCGCATATTTTATTTCTAGCATTGCAAATTCAATAAAACAAAATACCAATCAACCAAAATAGTACCAACTCATAGGTTTAAATGAATCAACAACAAATCACAAGGATTCCAAGCAATCTTTGGCATTCTCATCTCTTCCTCTGATAAGCAAATCGTGTCCTTACAGGCATTGGGATCGAAGTTGAAATTTTCTACACATGAAAATCTCAATTGAAATTTCTCATTTGAGTTCTTGCAGTGAATGTATAAATTCTTCAACCACAACCCATTTCGTGAACATTTGAGCGAAGCATTTCATCGAAATATAATAATATTAAGTAGGGTCCACAGATGTGTAATTCTCTTTGATTTTATATATAATATAATATAATAATACTAAGTGGGGCCCACAGATGTGTAGAGAAAAAGCATGACAAGTTCTTCTACTAAGTGGAGCCCACAAATGTGAAGTTCTCTTTTATTTATATATATAATATAATAATACTAAGTGGGGCCTACAGATGTGTAGATGTAGAGAAAAAGCATTACAAGTTCTTCTACTAAGTAGGGCCCATAGATGTGTAGTTCTCGTTTTATTTTATATATATAATATAATAATACTAAGTAGGGTCTACAGATGTTATAATAATACTAAGTGGGGCTCACAAATGTGTAGAGAAAAAGCATATCAAGTTCTTCTACTAAGTGGGGCCCACAAATGTGTAGTTCTCTTTTGTTTTATACATATATAATATAATAATACTAAGTAGGGCCCACAGATGTCTAAATGTAGAGAAAAAGCATAACAAGTTTTTCTACTAAATGGGGCCCACATATGTGTAGTTCTCTTTTATTTTTATATATAATATAATAATACTAAGTGAGGCCTACAAATGTGTAGAGAAAAAGCATGACAAGTTCTTCTCTATTATTAGGGCCCACATATGTGTAGCTCTCTTGTCTTTTATATATATAATATCATAATACTAAGCGGGGCCCACTGATGTGTAGAGGAAAATCATGACACTTTCTTCTCTTTTATAATAAGGGTATAGATATTATTATTATTATTATTATTATATAAGAATATATTATTATATTATATTTTTTTTTTTGGGGGCGCGGGGGGGGGCACCAAGGTGTAGTGAAAAAGTATACAACTTCTCTTTTCTTTTATAATAAGGGTATAGATTTTATATTATTATTATTATTATTATTATTATTATATTATAATATTTGGGAGTGAGCCTCATAAAGGTGTAGTGAAAAAGTTTACAATTTCTCATAATAATATATTATTATATTATATTATACTGCTTGGGGGTGGGCCCCACAATGGTGTGGGGAAAAAGTTTGTAATTTTTTATAATAATATATTATTGTATTATATTATACTATTTGGGGTTGGCCCCACGAAGGTGTAGTAAAAAAGTTTACAATTTCTTATAATAATATATTATTATATTATATTGTAATATTTGGGGGTGGGCCCTACAATGGTGTAGTGAAAATGTTTGCATTATAATATTTGGGGGTGGGCCCCACAATGGTGTAGTGAAAAAAGGATGCAACTTTTCCTCTTTTTAATAGTAGTTGATAGACAGTAGATATCTCCTTTTTTATAATAGTAGAAGTAGATAAATAAGTAGTATTATATCAAAATATTTGGAGGTGGGCCCCACGATAGTGTAGTTAAAGAAGTTTGCAACTTTCCATTCGTTTATAATAGCAGCAGATATGTTTTATCAATAGAATATTCAACAATAAGCAAACAAATGAAAAAGGGTAGCCATTTTACGATACAGGAAAAGGCGCAGAGAACTGCGCCGTGACAAAACATGGTCTAGAATTCCAACCCAACAATCAAATGAGATCAGTACTCCACATCATGTTTGGTATGTTTTCAAACAAACCTTAGGCAGAAGGAAATGCATGAATAACAATATACAATTCAAGTGTGAAAAATGATGAAAGTCAAATGTAAATGGAAAGCACTTGAAACAATATACAAGTAAAAAACGTACCTTGATCACATCACGGCATTCTAATTTTCTCTTTCAATAAAAAGCATGTAGTAAATTGAACATATACCCAAGGAATAGTCTTGTCAGGTCATATACCACAAGGATTCCCTCTTCATAAAATACAGTAATTAATAGGATGGACCCATTCCCTAATTTTGACTTGATCTGTATTCTAACTACTATGTTATTAAAATGCAGTCATTGTTGGAGGGGATCACGGTTTCTATCCATCTATCCACAAATTGAATACTAAATCAAAACAATGCAGATCATTTCTTTGATTTCTAATCTAACTACTATGTTATTAAAATGCAGTCATTGTTGGAGGGGATCACGGTTTCTATCCATCTATCCACAAATTGAATACTAAATCAAAACAATGCAGATCATTTCACGGGCAGATCCAGGTACAAGGGTGAGAGGGGTGAAGCCAGGCCATACCTGAATAAAAAAGTTAAATTTTTTTAAAACTCCCTGCAAAATTCTGAGAACTAATATGTTTTTTTTTCTTTAACATTTGCCCCTTCCTCCAATATCCTTTTTACATAGAGCCCTCCAAATTGAATTTTCTGAGTCCGCCCTTGGATAATTTGATACAGTGGACCAAAGAAAACCAAGTTTTGATCTTGGTCATTGTATATTAAAATTACAGATTAGGAGGTGGTACAACGATCTAGATATACATATTTTTTTATCTAAAGAGAGAACCTAGTTGAAATCGGTCAACAAGCTTTGTACAAAGTCCTTATGACTCATAGGTGAAAGTCTTAAGTTCGATTACACAGTGACCAGGGAGCCACAAAAGTAAACTAGTGACTGTATGAATGGATCGCACTATATGTCAATTGATTGAAATCTGCAACTATTTTCTCTTCACCTGTACTGAATTTTTGAGTGTTTGGCTCTTGGGCAACCCAACTAACATAATGGAGATTGCAATTTGCAGGATGAGTTAGTTCTTGGATTGCCTCAGAGTTCTTCTCCTTCATCCATCCGCTAATTTCGTAAGTGTCTGGCCATGTACTCCATAGGTCGTTGGCCTGTTGTTAGGCCAATCACATTTATAGTGAAGACTAATTCATGTGTTTTCTTCTCTTGTCGATCGATTCCAGCAAGTGTTTGGCAACATTGTCACTTGCTGGCCAATTTTTCATGTTGGGCACATTCATGGTTAGGCTAATGTGGACAGGTGTTTGATGTATTGTGAGATTTTCTTATTTACAGTTATGATTTGGACAAAATCAATGTATTCTGAGCATCACAAAATCAATTTTAATACTAAATTATATAAAATAGATCAACTATATGTCATTTGTGCCACCCTCACTGGAACTACTGTACTATTTTTTCTTGTAATGCCCATCTTTTACTATATGCCAAAAAGTACAAAACAAACCTCCTTCGAGGCACACCCACAAGACTCCATCAACGGTCCGAATAATGACATGATGTTGACATAGCAAGAAAAAAATATGCAGCCAAACAACTTAACATATCTTTACGAGAATAAATGCGGACAACGGACAAGCGAATCTTCCCTCTCTCCATCATTGGATTGGGTTTGGGAAGAGAGGAAAAAGGAAGAAGATGAGTTATACCTGCACAGGGTCGACTGCGACCTTCACTGGTTATAACAAGGGTCGCTGTCGACTCTCAACACATCAAATGAAAGTCGATAGCATCCACCCGAAAAAATGATAAAAAAAATTGATTTTTCAGTATGGATTTTCAGTTAGGTGCACTGGCCACATAAAGTATATTTTTCGATCAAAACCCCATATTAAAATTACAGATTGGGAGGTAGTACAATGATCTATATATATATATATATATATATATAGGGAATGTTCATATACATATTTTCCTCACCATACTTCCATTTTGGAGTCTTTTTAAGTACAAAAGTGGCTTTTCAAGTACATGGGGTGAGGTTTTTTGTACTTAAAAAGACTCCAAGATGGAAGTATCTCTCACCCTATGGTGAGGGAAAGATGCTACAAAGTCCTTGTGACTCATAGGAGAAAGTCTTAAGTTCGATTACACAGTGAGCAGGGAGCCACAAAAGTAAACTAGTGACTGTATAAATGGATCGCACTATATGTCAATTGATTGATAGCTGCGACTATTTTCTCTTCATCTGTACTGAATTCTTGAGTGCTTGGCTCTATATGGAATATTTGCCTGATTTTTAACATGATGGAGATTGCAATTTGCAGGATGAGTTCTTGGATTGCCTCAGAGTTCTCCTTCATCCATCCGCTAATTTCGCAAGTGTTTGGCCAAGTACTCCATAGGTTGGCCTGTTATTAGGCCAAACGCATTTATAGTGCAGACCAATTCATGTGTTTTCTTCTCTTGTCGATTGATTCCATCAAGTGTTTGGCAACATTGTCACTTGCTGGCCAATTTTCATGTTGGGCACATTCATGGTCAGGCTAATGTGGACAGGTGTTTGGGTTATTAGACTAATATTCATGTATTTTATTCTTTTGTAATTATGTTAATTGTATATGTTTCTTTATTGAAGATGTTGTTTGAGAACTTATGAGTTATGGAAAGTGATTTATTGGTTTTTTTTATTATTTCATCTTTTTATCATGATATTGTATTTTGAAGAGTGGTTACATAATGTTAACCACATGATATGATCAATCAAAGTAAAATAAAATTCGTATATGAGAACATGGGGCAGCCTAGTGTTGCTGGTACTCGTTTCTCACCCTTCTTTGCACAGGGATCGACCGTGACTTCCTTCTTGCGGTGAGCAAGCTATCTTCTAAAGGCGTCCCAACCCCTTTAGCTGGGTACTTAGAAAGAAAAAAAAATCAAATTTATATATGTGGGGTCCTGTCATTTTGATTTCTTAAGACTCTAGTTAATTTTATTTTTCAGTTAAATTAATGATTCAAAGCACTATAAGTAGAACACTTTTCTGTGAAGGTTAATCATGTCCAATCATCATTAGTTAAAATTACTCATCAATCTATTGATAACTCGGTGGTAAAGCATCTCTACTCAACAAAAACAATTAGAGATCCCTGTTAATTAGTAAGAAGCTTGGTTAGCGTTCATGCGGGTGGATGAATATTTACTAGAGGGAAAATTTTAATCTAAAGATACTTGCTAGGGTCAACATCTATATGTTAATTGACTTTATTCTTGATTTTGAATGGATTGAATAATATATTAACTAATCTACATTGAGTTAATTTATGGTGAAATTATTGTGTTTAACAACACTTTGGACTCTTAAAAAAAAAAAAAAAAAAAAAACAAAAGGACTTATCCTTTCTTTATGTATTATGTGGACTTCATTCATTGTAGTTCATTCGTGATTAGACAAATTATTATTGAAAATTGTCATACCTCTGGTGCTTGTGGAATCTTGTGGGTCATAATACACCGACTCCATCTATTTTCCGGCTTGCGGGTAGTGTAGGAATGGCTGGAGGGGCCCTTATATTTGAGTTACTGTGCTTTGTGAGACCACCCAAATGTGTAGTCATGACTTTGACCTTGTGAGGGGTGGGATTCTTTCTGATTGGAACCGGTCATTTGGTCAACCCCGCTTTAAACTACTCGCCCACAGTATGATTGTCGTATCCAATCCAATACTGATTATCCAGTTGATTGAACTTTGTTAGCCTTGTGTGAACTGATTGACAATGTACAAATCATGGGGGTCCGTCCATTGTAAATGCGTTGATCCTAACATTTCAAATTCGCACATTGAATTTAGAGCTTTGAGCATTTTCTTTTTAGCGTTCTTTTGATGGCCACCAAATGAGTGATCATAATCGGCAAGTGTCAGAATCTGCAGGGTTTGCCATAAGCTCAAGCTCAAGGTCAAGTTTCTTAAAATCTATCATCTTTTGTGGAGATAAATAGCATGCTCACTGTGGCCATTTTCAGTATCCGTGTCAAATTCAATTCATCCCCCATCTCTTTACTTTATATATATATATATATATTTACGAGGGAAGCAAAATCTCCACTTGCGATGGATAAAATTTTAGTCTTCACAAATGCTGTTTTTCTTTCTTCCCCAGTAAAGCGGGTTTTGTTTTCTCTTCCTTCTTTTATAGATCCTTTGCTTTTGCAGGGCTTGCCAAAAGCTCAAGAGCAAGTTGCTCAAAAGAGGCTGAAGCGAAATCGATCATCTTTGCTCTAAGAACCTTGAATGGAAGGACTTTTGAAAAAATTTAGGTCTTTTCGGATGCTCTATGAGGTCATCGATACCATCAACGACAAGCGAGATTGGTCTATACTCCCGATCATGGGTGATATTCTAGATATTTCTAAGTCCTTTTATTTTATTAAGTTTGCTCATATTTCTGAGACCTCTAATGTGGTTGCCCACCGTTCGGTTAAATCTGAGTTTGTGTGGGTACTTTGTAGGGTGTGTGTTGTGTTTCTTCTTCTCTTCTTTTTTTTTTTTTTTTAATGATTAATGAATTCTTTTTCTACCAAAAAATAAGTGATGATAATCATCTAATTAGCGGACGGAATGACAAATGAATTGGCCTATATTTATGCCACGCATATGGTTGATTCATTGCTAGTCTATCCCTTCTAAGAGGGATGCTGGAAAGTTCCCTATCATTATCTTTTAAAAACGTTCATTTTCAATGGGACCCACATGCATGGCACAGCAATAGAGAGGTTTGGTTGTTGATTAAATGCGAGTGTCAAGCCAATCAAATGAGATTAGCAGTGCTCTTAAATAAAATGGAATTAGGAGAACAAGGGGTTCCCCAATTGATTAGGTTCTCGGCTTCTCATTACATAATCCTTGAGTTCTTTTTTCCGCAGAAGCAGGCTTCCTTTTTATTGTTGGGTTTTCATGTATTTCAGCCCCCTTTGCTAAGTGAAAAGAAATATTAAAATTAGAAGCAGGATGAATTCATTAGGGAGAGTGTACTTAGTATTTGAATTGATCGAAGGTGGGCCCATAAATGGAAATCCCAAAACTGCAGATTTGGGTTATGTGGGTAATTTTCCCCTGTTTAACGGCCATTTGATGTTTTTTCCAATCTCTCGTCCGTGTAAGAGAAGTAGGTTTCCCAATCTCCTCCTTGTAAAAGAAGTAGCGTACTTAGCTTTGCTTTGCCATCTGCGGAATAACAAATGAGGACTTCTTTTGACTTCTTGTTGACATTTTCATGATAAATTCATATCAATGAGGCCCACAACTCATGTTTTGTCAAGCTCATCTCTCAACCGGGCCCCTCCAAATTTACACTTTCACAGGACCTTTTGTAGATACTCTGGCATAGCATCGGGGTTCAAAGTAATTTAGGCATTGACCTTAGATGTGGCAGACATTAGGCTGTCTATAAATCATGTGTCTCACTTTGTGATTCTGCTTTCTTTGAATTTATATAATGAGTTTCTTATATTTTTTGAGATGTACACTTTCTAATTCTAAATAAACTTTTAATTGAGAAACACAGGATAGCCCCTGCTCACCTTAAATGCGAGGGATCGACCTTAAAACCCGCAAAGCACTCTGGTGAAGCAGAGAATAATTAAGGAATAGAGCACTTCAAGAATGGCCCATGGAAAGATAGATTAGGCTAGTTTAGGATCATATTCTTAATTGATTGTAAGTAGATGAGGCTCTACAAGAAAATTCGAGTTGACCCAGCCCTCAGAAGACCCATAAAATGAGGGCTTTTGTTTTTCTTAAAACCTGAGAGTAGGACTTCTGCTCAAAAACAATACATCATTCAGAAAGCTTGAGAATTCAAAAGGCTAAAAGTTACTTTTTAGCTACTTTGAACTTCCAAATGCTCAGGGGACATAACCTACTACCAACGTTAAAAATTTTCAACACTCATAATTTTCATCAGAAATACCTCAAAACAAACAAACCCTAAAGAGTCATGGTGTTGCCAGTCATTCCTAGTTTAGAAATAGTCTACCATGTGGGATCCACTTCAAAACATAAAAATCAAGGAGTGCCAGAGGATCTGGGATTTTCTGCATTCTCAGATCATTGGTGTTGAAACTTTCATTTCTCTAGGATGCCCACAGATAGAATCCTAAATTATTAGGTAGTAGCCTCACAACCTATACCACAAGTCCAATGTAAAAAAAAAAAAAGATACGTACAATTTGCATATTTTTATTTTTCAACATGTATGGCATCTAGAGCACAAGTGTGTGGGTAATGGTGGAGTTGGGATTTTTTTTTCCAGCGAGGGCAAACAATTGTTGATTAACAGCTAAAGAGCCAAATCCATTTTAGAGAGGATCAATAATATTTTTATATTTATAATTTTTCTACTAATCATTTTAAAATTTATTTATTTTATTTTCATAGTTTTTTAATAATATCCAAAGAAATAAGATCATGTTCTAGAATACATAAATGCTTTTAAAGTCATAATTTCTCAAAACGTTAAATATGGTTGAAACACAAAAGTAATATGGCTCACCATAATGAATCCAAAGTGCTCAAAATAATCATTTACTCATTTAGGACTAAGAATTGTATCTCACACGAATTAAAGTAAGGGCCATGCCAGGTTGATAACTTGTAAATAGGTCCATCCATAATTAATTAATAAATTGATTGGTTAGTTATGATCGTTTATTGTGCCTTAATGCCTGTTATAGATGTGGATGAATGAAAATCCATTGATTGATTACTTGTAGTCTTTTGATGGGCCACGATGCTTGCAATAGTATAGATGATTGAGAGAATACCCTTGATAGCCATTTTCTAATGTTATAAAAAGATTTATAAATAAGGTGTAATATTCATGCTACTCAAAATAAATAATGTCCCCTCAAGTGGTTTCCCCGAATTTTCCTCCAATAAGAGTTAGCTCTACCATAAGATTGAGCACATAAGATTTTTAATCATATGCTCAATAAGGTGAGACCAAATCTTGTTTGAGTAAAATTTGGGGATAACCAAACTAATGAGAGCGACTGAAATTTTTAACGGCTTGGAACCTTTCCTTGAATTTTGGAGAATGATTTACTTAGTCTTTTGCAACCAAGTGAAAGACAAAAGTATCCTCAAGCCTTTTTTAAATTCTCTCATTGTGTAGAAGAAAAAGTAGATGAGTGGGGCCAAATTGTAAGGGACTGTAAAGTTCTTGAAACGACTCCCATGATTTCCGACGATCATCCAAAATTGAGTGGGGGCAATTGTCCCAACTCGAAACCCCCATGCAAGAACTAAAGTGTCATGAACAGACCAATATCAGAAAGATGAATCTTGTTCCTTTGGTGGTCAGGACTTTTAATACGATAGGTAAAGGTATGAATCCAGCACGTCAATGCACCAACCTTAGATCATCTCAAGGCAGATCTCAACAACAATTACCATGTAGATTACTTGGACGAAAATGGGCATTTATCCAAAGGATCTAACCCAGTGAAATTTGCTATGCACCACTGTCAGGACTTTTTTTGCTATGCACCACTGTAAACTTGAATTGAACTCAATCAATTTACATCCGCACGTTTGGCAACCCACTCTATTTACTTTATCACCCAAAATATATAACAAAAAAATCCGAATCATCCAATACCTAAAGAACTCAGCATGAATTGAAAGAAGAAGAAGAAGAAGAAGAGAGAAATCTTGAGTAGGATCAACCACAAAGTGAAATCTTGAAAACATCCTACTAGATTGACCTGTTTGCATGTGTGGAATTGATTCGCACGTAGAGCAGTCTACAGTTCAAAAGTATTGCCCTCCAGCAATCAGGGTCTATTTAGCATGATTATGTAAACGTATTAGTTTTGAGAATGAACGAAGGGAAACTTATTTGGCAGAGGCTTTGTAAAAGAGAAAATCTAGGAAGATTGAGAGGGAGACATTTTATTGATATGGAGAAAGGGAGATAAAATGCTTGTTATACACGTTTTTCTTCATTTTTTCTCAAATGAAACATTTTCATAATGATGCCGAGCGGGCTAACCTTTTTATAGTAAGGCTAGAACTTTCTATTTTTAAAGGAGTTTACGTTCGAATTTGGATCACCTATCATTGTTGTTATATTTTCAATTAATTATTATATCTTTACGTTCAATTAGTTCCATTTTCCCCATGAAGAAAATTCCTAACAGGGGATATATATTTAGATGGTTTCATATCTTATGCTATTGTCATTGGGGAGCTTAAGGAGGAATAGAAAATCTCACCCACTTGAAAAAGTTGCCTAGGGAGGCATAAAGAAGCGCCACACCACAGGGGCGGTTAGGCTCAAATGCGTGACATGAAGCATGGGTCCCCCATAACCGCTTACATAGACCACGCAAAATGCTATAGCAATCGCTCGGATTTGTAAATGGTAAGGACATGTTTCTCTACATATAATACATATGTATTCATAGTCAAAGGAGTGCCACCCGGCTATCATTAAAGAGGTGAGGGATAAATGATATAAGTTAGTGATGTAGATGGGACCTTGACTTTTTATAGTGATAGCTAGATGCTCATTTCTCATATTCCTTCGATTCAATTTCAATTAAAGGGGATGTTATTTGATTGACAGACTCTTCATTTTTAGCCACGTACATAAATACAAAACTTTTGAATTCCTAAAAATCAAATTACATAAAAAGTGTCTAATATTTTGGTTGGATCCTTTAAAACTCCGGTATCATCTACTCTGCTGATGTGGAACTTAAAATAACTTTTGGCTGCTGCCAATCCACTGGTAGCTTAGTGGTACCATGCTCCTCCCAACCGTAGAAACAACCTAGTATAAATCTTTGACCGTGACGCTAATGGTGAGGGACTTTGGATGGAACGGTGTATGGGTCTGTGGGTATTTATTGGGGCAAATAAAAGAAAAGAGAAGGCTAAAACTAAACTTTGGCCATGCATAATTGTTTCTTGCAATTAGTGACGAGTGTTGTGAACTTGTAACTCAGACAATCTGAGTAACCTGTTAGTATCACTTAATATGTTTTCCACCATAAATTACTCTCAAAGTGACCTGAGTGAGGAGGACCTGAGTTCCAAATGTCGTGTGGTTCTATTCACTTGGATTCAATTTATAATAACAAAACGGGCCTTGCACATTCCATAGCCGGTCAAGCTGGTGCAAGACTCAGATAGGAACTGAGTGAATTGCCTCTACCGAGACCATTGATATTTAAGAGAGTAGTTATTTATGGGAGTAGTTAGGTGGGTGAGCATATTGCCTGGAATGGCTGTGATTCCAGTCGTCAGATTGGGACAGAGACCATGAATGCAGGTTCCACTAGGGGTGTAAATTTTTTTTTGAAAAACCGTATAACCAAACCAAACTGCGGTTAATAACTGTATTTTATAGTTTGGTTACGGTTACGGTTAATGAAAATTAAAACCGCACGGTTTGGTTCGGTTACGGTTTTCCATAATAATTCATGGTTATTAACCGAATTAAACCGTAAAATACGGTTCGGTTAACCGTATCGTTTACAAATAAAAGAAAAATAAGGGGACTAAATGAAATTTTACTTACCTTATGTATAAGTAGGAAAACCAGACCCTATCCCTTTCTCCCCTCTTTCTCTCAACTCACAGCCGGTCGCCCCTTTCTCGCTCTCTCTCTTGACGCACAAAGAGGAAGAAGACGCCACGAATGAAGAAGAAGAATACGCCTCTCTCTCTCTCTCTCTCGCCTCATTGGCGAGAGAGAGAGAGAGAGAGAGAGAGAGAGAGAGAGAGAGAGAGAGACTTTCCCTTTGTCGGTAAGCAATTCCTAAGTTCTGTGCGGGGTTTTCGTTGGATTTGTGGATTTTGAATCGGAGGACTTGGGATTCCATAATTTTTATTATTTTACAGTATAATTTTTGTAGGTTTTGGTGAAATTGGTTTATCTTGGGTCAAGTTGTCTGTTTGCCGGTTGGGGTCAGAGTTGGAATGGTGACACAAACGACGGATTTCTGGGCTACGAAAATCTGAGCCGTTAAAAGTGCAAGCCTGCAGGCCCTTGTTGGAATGTTCTCAAATCATACTCTCCAATAAGAGTTGTTGGGTTGGTCCACTGCATGATTTATTAGTTGGAGATTGAGGTTAGATTTGGGTTTCTGAAAATGAAACTTGAGCCCAAACTGAATACCATTAGTGTTTCAAAATGATGGTATGAAACTTGCTCGTCAACCTATATACAGTCTATATTAATTGTGATTTTTTTTAATCTTAAGTGTGAGCTCAGTGGTGTTGTTGGTATGAACTATAAATGTTGATTTTTTTTTCCTTTTTTCACTACATTTGATATTTGAACAAGCGCACTCACACACATTCTTGTGCTTAACCAGTAGAGTTATACTATGTTAAAATCACCAGCAACAAATTGCTTTTGTTAGCATCAATTTAGATTCAATAATTGTGTTAAAAAATTTATTTGGTCATGGGGCATTTGACCTACCTTAACCTGTTTGTTAAACCGTTATTGAATTTCCAGGATTTTCAGCCAATGCTTTCATTTCAATGGGGCTGTAAATGAGGGCTAAAAGAACACAAACTATTGAGATTCTTCCCTGGTTATTAATGGTAACCGAACCGTCTAATACGGTTAACCGCGGTTACGGTTTCTCATGGTTTTTGTGGATACGATTACTTTTACGATTTTAAAAGACAAAAGACTGCAGTTATGACTCGATTAACGGTTTTTCCAAATTAACCGGTTAATCAAACCGTTACATGATAAGTCCACAAAATTGTAGTTTTCATTCTTCATTTCATATGCATTTGTGGACTTAATTAGGTTAATTTCATAGAATTACACTTAATTTCATGATTTCATGCATTTGAGCATCAAAGTTGGAATCTTAGTCAAATTTGGTCAAAATTCTTTACATTGCATGACTTTTGTGAAATTAGGGATTTTCATCTCATTCATCACCCAAAAATTAGTTCTTCTGGCTTCACTAATGTATACCTGCTAATTTTGAAGCCATGTGCGATTTTTGGAAAGTTGAGTATTTTTTGTGCATTAATTAGGCATGTAGGGTCCCATGCATAGTTCATCTAGATTCCTCACACTTAATTATTATTGACATCATTTAATTTTATTTTTGTAGTATAAATCAAGAGTGGGACCTGCATTGGTGAAATTTGAGAGAGATCTAAGGCGGGACACGCTTCATGGTGGGCCCATATATTTTGACATCTAGGTGGAGTTGAAAAGATTGGAAAATCTCAAAGATGGAAAAGTAATCAAATAAGCAAGCAAAGAAAGAGTCCAAGCATGCCACGGATGTCCAACATAGGTCCCACACATCCCATAGCATGCCAAACATAGAAGTTTCCTTAATTGCAAATTATTCTTGGATTTTTCAGGGGCAGCAAATTGAAATGACCATAACTCTTAAACCGTGTGTCGGATTGGTGCAATCTATATACCGTTGGAAAGCTCTTTTCGAGTAGATATCCCTGGAGCCCAAGATCGCATAAATCGGAGCTATATTGAGGGAGACATGACATCGGGAAGTTATCTGATATAATTCTATATGGGAATTGCACAAAGTTTTCAAAATTAGCAACATTAGAATTCTTTTGAGGAGTTCAATTTTCTAAGACTTGGAGCGCAAGAGACCACATTTAGTAGCAAATTCTCTCTAAATAAGGAAACAAGTCCTAAAAGAGAGGAGATTCTTTTTTAAAAATGAGGTATCAACATCTATAAAACCAACCCAAAAGGGGATGCAAGAACACACATCCTGCCCTCTCTCCAATTCCCTTCTTTCTTTTCCTGTTTTCCATTAGTATTTTCTTTTTTTTATTTTGGTAGCCTTGAGCCATGTCCAATGATTTATTTTGAAGGAGAACTTTTGTGAAGGAGAAGTTGTAAAGATGCAATTTTTAATAACAAATCAAGAAGCATTCTTTGCAATGGCGAGCTAATTTGCTTGATTGGAGCTATGGATGAAGGTAAGTAACTTCTTTTTATTTATTTAATAATTCTAATTTGTGTTCCATTATTATGTGCTTAATGATTAATAGACTTGTCTTCATGCCCTAGGTAAATCTCCATTCTTGAATTCTAAAAATAAAATTTGGTTTTTGACTATTTATGCTTAGGTTTGATAGGTCATGCTTAGGATTTAAATCTTTTGATGGTTTATGCTTACTTTTGATGGATAGTTCTTAAATTTTTTTTTTATTCTTTTATGAGATGAAGGAAGTCTTGAGTTTTGAATATTTATGATTGAAAAGGGATTTTAAAAGTTAGATTTTCCAAATTAAAAACATTGATTTGTCTTTGATTTGAAGTAAAAATTGGAACAAATTAGGATCGTTTGATAAATAATTTGTAGATGCTTATTGGATTCCTATGCTCTAATACTTTTATTAATTTATAGTTTTTCATCTTTCTAAATTAGTTGCTTGATTTTATATCTAAATTCTCAAAACTTTCCTTGATTGTAGTTAATTAGTTTTCTTAATTTAAAAGTTTCTTTAATTAGCTTCTTGTGGGTTCGAGCCGTTCTTGCCATTGTCTAATCTAGACACCCATGCATTTACGGTATTTTATGATTTGTATTGATCACATCATTACACCTCTAGGTTCACATCTTGGGCAGTTAGGCCATTTCATATCTTGGGCAGTTCGGCCCGTTTTGTTTTGAAGAGATTGAGGGTGGCGGTGGCGGTAGTGGTGGTGGACGATATATACCAAACATGACAGAAGTCACCAAAACCCTGGCCCGCCTCTCACTTAGATGTGACCCTCATATCTTGTGGGGGGATCATGGTGCAATCGCTAAGCCACAGATGTTTGCGTGAGTCTGACCTTGTCACATGTCTCCAGATGAGTGGGCCACGTTAACAAGTGGTCACCAGACAATATCTCAATGAGATGAAAACATCCAAGGCCCAAAAAAAAAATAAAAAAATCTAGCGTCCCTTATATCACACTCTGAAATAAAAATAAAAAGGGGTGACGTAGGAAAACACAGTTAAAGCACTAAAGGGAGGATTTTTTCTTTTAACAAATTGATTATCACAAGATATTTTAGTTAGGCAAATCAGACACACTAAGATTCAATCCTAGCCTTTCGTATGATCGAGATCCAACGGTTCTGTCCATCCAATCATGGCCGCGCCAAGCTGTTAGAGACCAAATGTGGAAGCCAGGGTGGAAAAGGATTTGGTGCTTAGGAATAATCTTTATTAAGAGATTAATCATGATTAGTAGGTGGGATCAGGTACCATGATCAGGATTCTTTTCCAGTATTTTCTATCCTTCCTTGATTTAAAGCAACTATTGCTTCCCTCATGTCATGTCTTAAGGAAAGTGAAACACACTGTAAACCCAAATATCATCTGCATAACATTCCCCTCTCTCTCTCTCTCTCTCTCTCTCTCTCTCTCTCTCAAAAAGTTCACTTCTCTGTTTTTAAAACCCATCCAAAACTCCATCCTTGAAAGCGTTCTACAACTCCCTTACAAATTAGATGTTGATGAAGATGCTCTGATGCTGATACTGGTTTACTGTATAGACAATAATCAATAAGAAGATACTCAATCACCACTGTGGCGAAGGCAAACTTCGGGGACAAAAAGGGTCAGGTGAGGCCAAATTGTAGTGCTTCTTGAGTTACCATCATTTTCATCAACCCTCAGTTCTTCTTTGATTTGGCCTTGGAGAGACTTTAATTGGGTCTAGAGGTCGAATAACAACGATCAGATAAGTAGAATCCATCGGTGCCGCCGGCGGTCCCAATTCTGACCAGCCCCTTCTCTTCCTTATCCTAAAGACCCAGAAGATGCCCTTTGGAGGTCTTTGTCTAACAAGAATCATTGTAACATTTCTAGCTCAAAATACCCATCTCTCTCATTTTAGGTAGAAAGATCAAGAAGAACCCAAAAGGAGAGACACAACTAATCTGCTACTGGTTCACTGCAATATATTGCTCCTTCAAAATCAAACCTTGAGGACCAAAACTAGCAAAGAGCTGAGAAGAAAGCAGACTTCTTGTTGATCCGACCTCCTTGTTCATGGTTGAAATCAAATTAGACTAGAAAGATTTGAATTTCAACAATTGGTTGATTAAGAGTGGCGTGGCAATATTTGGTGGGGGTAATCTCAATTTTGCTTAAGAGAATACAGCATGGATGGCCAGGATTCGCCTATGGGTTGCACATGAGTGTAACAAGATTTAGGTGACACAGCATAACTCGCTTAGTAGAATTTGGATCAAGGTTCTAGTTTGGAAATTCTTGTGGCACACTGCCAATGGAGTCCCCCCATCGCCTGCTGCTCGGCGATGTGGCGCCGCCGGCCAATGGAAGCAAGTCACACCTACATGGAGCCTACGGGAACGAGGCGAATTTCGATACCAACATGGTGATCATCCTCGCCGCGCTCTTGTGTGCACTAATCTGTGCACTTGGTCTCAATTCAATTGTGCGGTGCGCCCTGCGGTGCGGGAGGAGGATGGTCTTTGAGACACCGGAGCAAGCCGCGGCACGCCTAGCAACAACAGGCCTGAAGAAACGCGCTCTTCGCCAGATTCCGGTGACGGTGTACAAGTCAGAGACAAGTACTCGGGCGACGGAGTGCCCCATCTGCCTAGGGGAATTCATGGAAGGTGAGAAGGTGAGAGTCCTTCCCAAGTGCAACCATGGGTTCCATATGAAGTGCATTGACACATGGCTCATGTCCCATTCCTCCTGCCCAACCTGCCGGCACTCCTTGTTGGAGCGGCCGGTGCCGGATTCTGCTGATTTGGAGGCCGGAATTCAGTCCCATGGAACTGGGTCCGACCATCGGGCCACGGTGGTTGGAATTCCAGATGAGGACAACTGAGAAAGGATTGCGGATTGGAAATATGGGACATGCCTTTTTGAAATTAGAGAAAGAAGCTTGATTTGTGTATACTATTAATTAAAATATCTGTTTCTTTTTTGTTTCATTTTCTTTTCTTTGATTGCATTCAAATATTTTGTAGGCTGAGCGTGGTGAAAGTAGAAAACAATCAATGAACAAAGAAAATATAGCAATGGCTATTTTATTTGGTTCAATATTTTATTTGGTTCAAACTGATCTTGTTTCTGGTTTTAGGACTCCCGGATGCTTTGACTGAGACTGAAAATGTTTACCTTTTCAGTTTTTTTTTTTTTCCTGAAAAAAGCAATGAGTTTTTATTGAGGAGAACCCTTTTTTCTTAAACTTTTATGATGGAAGCTAACTTTTCCTACATTTCATTTTTTTTTTTTTTTGTGTGTCTTACTTACATGGAAGAGAATGGTTAACTATCCAATTCCTAAACTAGTGTAATAATCTATACGGCACCCCAAGTCATCCCTGGGTCCTCCATGCACTGCCTTCTTTGCTTGAGTATACTCCTCCTGAGTATGCCTTTTTCATCTTCCTTTGCGCCACCAAATACGCCTCCACCTTGTCCTCACCCCTGTGCACACTCAGGGTGGTACTCGTAGCACTGGGGTGAGAAGTGAGGCCTCTTACCACTGAGCCATCCAAGCTTCTCACTTTTCCTATATTTCAACCTTTAGCTAGTATTAGAAATAAAATAAGACTAAAATTTGTGTATGTACTGTAAATTATGAGATCACAATGTGTAGGTGCTGTCCAACTTAGATGTGTATGTTGTATTATCATTTTCCAATACAATAAGCAGATCAAATGTTCAATATAATCATGGTTTAATTTAGCATGTGGTGTTTTTTTTTTTTTTTATATATATATATATATATTATTTCCTGTAGGTCTAATGGACTGATCAATGAGTATGATCCATAAATAGTTTAGATTGGATTATAAACGCAATGAGTTTTGTCAGTCTACCATATACTTGATAGAATCAGTGTTGTCGTCGTCATCATCACCATCATCAATAATATTCTGAGTTTGGCACCGGAGTCTGTAACGTCTGTCTTTGGACTAAAAGCCTAACCCATAATTTTTCAGATCCATTGCTACTTTTTCCATTAGTATAATTATACTGTATGTGTAGGCTGATTGATATGATTAGATAAAAGAGAAAGAAAATGATAATCTAGAAATTTGGTTTCTGCTATAGTAGTAATGGAAGGTCCAAAACGGTAGCTAAGGTTGGTTTGGTTTGAAACGGTTGTCCATCGTTTTCTCCCATTAAATATGGTCACATGAGTTGGTCCTGTTTTGGAAATGTAAGAGAGGAAGCATGACTCACTTCACTTTTGCTACTTTGCATGCTCCCTTTTCTTAACCTCTTCTTTAAGCTTTTAAGTACTGTTTGATGATTTGAAGAGCATTTGGTATGATATGGGGCACTAGGAATCATTTGAGTTATGTTGGACAGAGAATCGAATCCCAACTCTCCTTTTGCTTCAAGTCTCTTTTACCCCTTCCTTTCCTCTTGTGGGTGGGGGAAGGGAGCCAGTAGCCCCACATAAATAAAGAAATCAGAAATCTCACTCGTTGGGAGAGAAAGCAAGTCAACACTACCTCAAATTGTAGTACCCACTGATAGTCGAGCTCTATGAAATGAACTGGTTGATTGAGTTATGGGCTGATCGTGTTCCACCAATATGATGTAATTGGTCAGTCAGGTCTGAGGTAGGACCACTGCATATTCAAATTTGGATACACTTTTTAGCAGGCCATCAGAAAAATGGCAATATGATCCAAGTTCTAGGGTCGGCTGGATCGGATCACACGTAGCTCTATACATGGATCGAAAATCTCATGGGTCTAGATTCAATTATCTAACAAGTTCTATAACAATAATTCTTTGTTTTTGGATAATCGATACCCATTTATCATCACCATTATCCTCATCAAAGACTTTTTCCAAGAATGTTCGACTATATGGTTGTCTATATGAATAATATTACATTATTTTGATTTATTCCATTCCAAATTCTCAGATAGATTGCACTTCCTTAATATTACATCACTAGTATCATCCATATCCTGTTCAACTCATACCTTTTCCCTGAGAGACCATCAACCAATATAAAATAGACTTCCCTCAACCAATGCCATTGCTACCCTTTGTTGGAAATGTTTTAACTATCACAAATGAATCTCTCTAAATCCATCACAAATATAACATAGGCTTTCCCAAATACAATCATTTATGTCTTTTCTAGCTTTAAACACATCCATATCGACATTATTTTCTCTACTTCACTCATTTTTTTTCCACGTTTTGTTTCCTGATTGAATAGCCTACGCTGTAGGTCATAGCCAATCTAATTGTTGTCCTATAAAATCTTTTCTTCAATCTTGTTAATATTTGCCTATCAAAAAGCACCCACAAGGAAGTCACCACTCCAACTATCCATCTCTTATTTTTTGTATTTGACGTTCCCATCCTTATTAATCATATGGTCAAGATATCGAGAGACTATTTTTGTGGTATCTCTTGAACTTTAATTCTTAAATGAGTAAACTTCTCTCTACCGCTTCAACTAAAGCTGTAACTTATATATTCCGTATTTATATGGCTTATTTAAAGCCTAAATTCTTAAGCACCTTACTATCTCTCAAATTTCATTTTCATGGAAAATTTCAAATAAGCCTACAATTAGGCTCATGTAAAAGTTAACAAGCCTTACTCTACACTGACCCATTTACTACAATGAGTCCAACCCCTGGCTACTCATCCCAGAAAACTTGATCCTATCATCCCCTGTCACATTATCATCATTAACTGAAATCATTCTCCATCTTGGCCCACTGGCCACAAATCCATCGAGTCCTGCTCGGCTTGATGCTAGAATCGTGGATCAGGGCTGTCAATCGGTGTGATTATTGCAGTGGCCCACCAAAGTTGTGGTTATGATCACCTATGGACAGAATTGAAATATGCAAGGTGGTGCAAAGGAGTACCCAAGTGTGTGGTTTTACGTCATGCCTACTCATGCCTGTCATCAGGAGAATCATATAGTGGTGCAGAGTTTTGTGTTTTTGTACCTTTACCAGGCCTTAATGGACCACCCTTATGCCCGCCTAGTGATGGAATGCCTGTCTTCATTGTTTCTCTTTCTCTATTGGAGAGATGAAGAGGAATCAAGGGCCTTTCATGGATGATAATTTTCCACTAGGTTACTTCTTTTCCAGGACAAGTGTACGTACTTATCCTTGTCAACGGGACCATTCATAGTTGTGAGGAATATATATACAAATGTCACATGTATATCTCTGCGTATTAGATATGTACAAGGAAGATCACGTGAATATCCAGAATTGAACATCAAATAATCTCTCTTTTGAGGGAAATAGAATCAAGAAAAGATAATAAATGAACGCACAGTCATCACCAACACCATGGAAGTCAAGTTCTCATCTACATCTCCACATTAAAAAATGATATTTGCCGAAGAATTTGAAAGTATATAGGAAGGGTTTCAAGAGGGCATGTGGGCATCCCTCTAATTGAGAACTTTTTAGACAAGGCATATCTATAAGCATTCCAAACCCTTCATTTTCACCCTTGGCCATGAAATTAAAAGATGCACGTTGAGGAGAAATTTGTCATTTTTCAATCATTTCTTTAAGAAAATATAGATAAAAGGTAGAAGGTTGAAGATGAAGTGCAAAGGCGAGGGGAAAAGTGTGATTGCCATTGCACTTGTGATTGGATTTTACATTGATATGGAAAAGAATGGGAAATTATTTATCATAAAAGGAAAAAAATCGATGGTGGCTTTACCTTCTTCTTTTTGCTAGGTTTGGCTATTGGCCGAGGAGTGATAATTTAACTCGAGTGCCAGAGGAATCCCTCGGCATGTATGTGATGCTAAAGTGCCAACATCACTCAATCATGAGTGCATTGGCGCATGGCGGTGGCCTTAATGTTTTTCACTTACCTGTTTCTTTTTACTATAGATCAATGCCACTTCTCTATGTAAACCATGCGAAAGTATAAAATGGAATGGGCTGGGTTGGGTTGGGTCACTCTCAAGCATATGCATATACGAGCATAGTTATTGGATATAGCAAATGAAGGTTAGAGCTTTGTCCTTTCCATTTGCAATGTCTGACCTGAGCCTATTGTCTAAGCATATACAGACCCAAGCGTAGCCCATTTATCCATTGGGCATAAAAGTGAGAATGAGCCCAGCGGACAATACTAAAAACACACGCATCATCCAGCCTAATGCAAGTCAGGGTTGGACTCAGCCAGGCTAGTCAGGCCCATATCAAGCCCAATATAACTCCCAACTTAATCCAATTTGACTGACTCATTGTTGAATTTAGTCAAAATATTTCAAGTGCAGCAAGCTGCTTTTTCAAGTATAACAATTTGCATCCCCCTTTATTCAAGGAAAGGATCTGAATAAAGACTAGAAAAAAGCAGGACAGAAACCTATTGCACAGTTCAGATTTGGGAAGCCTGGGAAATTATCTCCCCATGTAGTGGCATTGGGTCACATCTCCCTCACTCAGTGGATGCACAAACACATTGATCACGTCCAAGACACAGGATTTTGGTCCTTTGATTGTCACATGTAACAGAATCAATTTGACAGTGAGCTCAAGTCAAGTTAGAGAAAATCTGCTCTACCACCAACGTATTTCAGTGAGACAGAGAAATATTCAGTGGTGTTGGGTTTGGTCTGAAGGGATTGATGGATTTTATAAGGCTGACTTCAGAGAACCCAGATTCCTTCTCTCTTAATCCAATTGAGATAGCAAGTATCGCATGCATAATGAATACAGTTTATATTTAGTGTAGTGTTCATTTTTTGTACTATTAAGCGACATACTTAGGTCCCCAATTGGCTTGGATTGCAAATTGAGTCCGCCAGATAAGAGTTTTGGACCTTAAACTTGGGCCAGGTTCAGCCTGGCAGGCTCATTTTATGGGTCAGCCCTGTAACCAACATTTCCCAATCATGATGTAAAATCTCACCAACCGTGACCATTTCAAACAAGTCCAGAAAAGGCAAAATCCCAACCTAATTAGCACATTCCCCAGCTCCATGTCAAACTTTGAAAAGAGTCTTCACAAACAAGCTTATTTAGGTAAAAACTACAGGAAAGAAAAGGCTTGTTGGGATAGAAAGCCAAGATCCCCAACAACAAAGACAGCCAACTAACTAGAAGGAAAGCATAAATGTGGTGACATTTCATTTAGATAGAAGAGCTCCCAAACCACTGGCCAGGGATGCCACAGTTGTAGGAGACACTGCCCTGCTCCCACCCAAGTACCATTTCTGGATCATTTCTGCAACATTCCCATTTTCCACTTTCACTTTCACCTCCTCTTTTCCTTCTGTGGTAAACCCAATCTGCACCGTCCATTCAATAAACCAATGAAAATTAGTTGAGTCATGCGGGACTATTAAGCTTGCCAACGACCCGGTTACCCGTTTGAATCGACCCAAGAAATATGGGTGTGGACCAGTTTAAGGTCCACATACAAGAATATATTTGGGGGGGGTGGGGGGGTTGTCCCGGGAAGGAAGGCCCACAGAAGTGGGAAGGAAGCCCGCATATACACATATAGGAATATATAAGGGGGGAGGTGGGGGTTGAACCCCAGACCTCCCTAATAAGAACCCAACTCCTTACCAGTGGGGTAAGCAGCGGTTCTTTAATAATCGGTTCTTGGTCTGCATCTAGTAATGAGTATGATCATATCAAAATACCCATTTGCCCATGTAGAATTTATAAATTGATATGGAAAAAATTACAAAGCTTCATTCTAAGTAACAGTTCCTATAGAAAAGTAGGGGTGCAACTTGTGTTAGGCCAAGCCCTAACATGCATAGCCTGGCCCAACCTTGTATAAGCTTGGGTTGGGCTCGGGCTTGGATTTTGAAATTTGCATGGAATTCTAGTCGAGTTTAGATTTGTGCTTCAGGAATCCCAAATTTGACGAGGCTAAGAACAACTATTCTTTTAATTTTACTGCATATAGAATATAATACATGGTATATACACTTGCTACCTACATATCTGCATTTTCAAAATTTATACCCTTCAAAAAACAATGAAACCCAGAGAATCAGGTCACCCAACCGACCTGAGTCAACCTACTCAATTTTTGCATTGGGTATATTCTTGTTCCATTTGGGTTTGAGTTTGCCAGCATGCAAATTGGTTCGGGCTTGGGTTGGGCCAACGCCCAACCAGCCCAAGTTGCACCCCTATATAAAAGTAATGTGTTATATTTTCATACATTATATATACACGTTGTATTTAAATAATAATTTGGGTAAATGATCTGGGTCTGAGACCAATCAACTTTGTTGGCTCAGCATGCTGGTACCAAGGCCTGACCTGGGCATAGCCCGTTTGCAAAATAACTCACTTTTTGACACCCTGGTCCGGTCTGGGTCAAATAGACCCAGACTGTTTAGCCATCAGGCCTGGTCCTGTGTTATGGGTCTGAAATACAGCCCAAGTCCAGCAAATGAGAAGCTTGATTGAATAACAGCATCTATTGGTTAAGAGTTAACCATAGTAAGTTGCAAAACTTCAGATAAAATCTTATTCTTGCCTCTACAGTGGGAGAGGTTGCTGGGAAGTGAAAGGTGATAATTGAATTCTTCTTGAAGTATTTGGACTGGAAAAATTCAATGAGTTTCTCCAGCGCTTCTTCTTCTTCTTCTTCATATTTATCTACTTCCGCCAAGCGATCCCTCACTGCACTCTCCAGCTGAACGCCATATTGAGAACCTTTTATCTCCTTTATCACCACAACTCTCAGAAATTTCTCCACAGGAGCTACAGATTACATAAGCATGCAAAGAACAACAATCAGTCAACACTTTGGATTTTGACTTGGCAGAGATAGAGGCAAAGAACTATAAAAAAAGGCCCAAAATTGGATATAAATTGAATTATTTGTCATATTCATGTCACATAACAAATCACAAAGGTATCCTAAAATCTATGAAATACTAGTCCAAGGAGCTTTGTACAGGCTCTGACAAAAATTCCGCCAGCTTTAATCCTCAACTTCAGGCCCATATATGAAAATGTTGGTTACACTAATAATGGTCCTGCCTTCATACCCCTTTTATTGTTGCCATGGTGGTGTTGGCATGGGCCATGTTCAAGATAAAGACTAAGAAAATTCTTAAGACTAGGCCCATTGATAAAGCAATTGTAAAGTTCTTATCACTTGAGAGTTGACCCCAAATGACCATTTCTTATGGTCTGTGCCTTGGCTTTTGAGTGAATTGTAAGCTTTGGTAATTAGATAAACTGGATCTGAAATTACATGTTGATAAATCCCCAATAAGCTAACTCATTCAATTACCATGGGTTTTGTCACATAGACAGGGAACCCAACTAGAGCCAGGCGTCAATTCAGTTTTTTGGAGATGGGTTAGGCATTTGTCTTTAGTGTTTGTTCACAAGCGACCATTGGAAAAGGCCTATCTAGATCTCTAAGGGCTGTCAACTCGCCAGTTGGGCCTGTTGGGCCTTTTGGCAATAACCATTTGTCAACTAACCAGCCCTTTCTTTTTAGATTCTTATTGCCTTCTTTTTCTATAATTTTCTTGATCTTGGACTATCTACCTACCATAAATATATTATCAAAGTCATGAAGCTCACATCAACCAAAGATCCAAGCTACCAAATTAGTAATTAATGGCATGATTCAAATTTATTTGAATAGAATAAAATTGATTAGCTTAAAACCTTCTGCATGGGTTAGGGTTGGGCCGAACACCCTGACATCCAGCCATGTAGGCTAGCTAGCAATTAAGTCAGGCCAAAATCAGTTGGCTGGAAGTAAGCTCTACATGCAAAAGCAAGTGACTTTTAAATCAGTTTTGCAAGACTGGCAGGGGATTGTTGAGTCTACCAAAACTCAGACAGGACTCATCCGAGGCACTCGACTGGGTGCCCTCTGAGTCAGTCAGTTGGGTAAGTCTGATGAATAAAAAAATCATAAGATTTGAAACATATTTCAAAATGACCTTTTTGTTAGTTATTTACCTGAAATAAGCGAGTCGTAGAAGAGATCATCTTTGCCAAGCACATCTCCTGCTTTCCCCTTAAACTGCTGTAAGTGCCCCACAATTTCAGGTTCCACATAGACTCCAATTGCAGTGAACTTTATCTGTAGAAAATGTATTTCGATGTCCGTAATACCTGTTTCCACAGTCCACACAAACTAGCATCATTCACATGCTTCGGTTAGCCTTTTCTTCATCTCTTAAACAATTATCAAGGTTCTGGGTTTCTTTTACTGAAAAAAAATTAAAAATAAGAAGACTTCTCTAGAACAATTATGAAGCTCTGATTATAGATCTTGCCCACTGTTCAAGAACCGTAAGAGACTCAACATCTCACTTGGTTGAGTTGACCCTGGTTGATCTGACCAGTTACTCAGCCTAAAATTCAATTGTAGGACAAACATTATATGGATGGGGACTTGATTTTGGGGCATGCCCTAACCGAGAGGAGCCCATCATATCAATGGAGGGAATTAATGAACCTCAGGTCCAAATGCACAATTTTTTTTTAAGGGACCATTTGCCTAATTAGTAGTTCTTACTGGAATTTCTATGAGGAGGCTCCTATCACAAGGGTAAAGTGAAGAGATCTACAAGGGCCATCTAATAGCAAGGATGATGATCAAATCACTCAGGCCAGACATACAGCTCAGTAACTCAGTCACTTGCTGATGAGTTGCACTGAGCTCTTCTAACAAGAAGAGAATGTTGGTTGTAACGGAAATAGATTCCTTCTAACTGAATTCAGTTTTCTAGTGTTATATATATAAATATATATATATATATATATATATATGAATGAGTTGGGACAACTGATGTATTATTGAACATTGAAATGAATTGAGAGCTCTGGGCCTCTTTATCTGCTTTCATCTTCTTCCCTAGCATTGCCCTGTTCTCACCATCAAGATACCTACTACATTTTGATGGGTAATAATGGCCCACCCCACCATTAGATCTCCATCCATCATTGATCATTAGCTCTTCGCCCTTTTCATGTTCCCTTGAGTACAAGGTCCCTTCCTTGTGAACTTCTATAAACTCATTACAAATCAAAGAACTGGTCCACCCTAGTCACTTGCAACTAAATTTCTCATTAAAACAATGACAAAGTCATGGTCAAATTCATTTTCTCAGAAATTAATTGATTAAGATCCATGTGATTCACATTCTTCAACAAGAAAAAGTAAGTGGTTGGAGCTGAAGAAAATTCCTAAGATGTTATATAGTTCAAATTTCATTTACAATGGATGGTGAAATTGTTTTCTTCAATAAAATGTATGATTACAGGCCACATCTAATGCATACCAGGCCACATCTAATGCATACATAATAATATAGAAACAGAGAGAAATGGTGAGAACTCTACCACCACAAGATTAGTTTATCTCATTATGGTTTAAATACATATGATAAGAATATTTACCATGACCAAGCAGCGCCAATGGTTTAGTAGTTGTGATTTGTGGAGGAAAAGGAATTTCATCAACCATAACCATCTCAGTGCCCACTGCACCAATATGCACCACCACCCATAAGTTAGAAAAACAACAAATACAGGAGCAGCAATAACAATAATGATAATACTAGCATAAAGTCCATGTTCTACATGAGTTAAGTCAAATTGAATAATAAATTAAATTGATATTAATTAATAAAAAGCATGTAAATTGATTGAATTATCAACCCATTTGTATAATCATCATAATGTAAATTCATGTTATGGAAATTCATATATAGCACTTCAACAATATATATGAGTAATATTTGTAAATTAACTTGAGAATCTCCCAGCTTAAACAACCCCTTTAGTTTGAGTTGCTTGATTGAAGAGGTGGGGGTGGATAATTTTATAGGATCCCAGAGGTCCAGGTCAGAGGATCCGGATTGGATGAGGATGAATGAAAGGTAAACCTGTTCCACCGATTGTCCATAGGATTATTTAATAAGAAAAAGAAGGTACCAGCTGGGATCTAATCTGAACCAAACCTACTTTTTTTTTTTGGTAAATCTGAACCAAACCTACTTACATGGGAGTGATGGCATGCAATGGGCTCCTTTTACTCCTATTATGCAGATGATAAAGATGACTACAATTTTTACACTAACATGAGAAAGAAATTTCTTTCTTTACCAAGAAAAAAAACAAAAAGAAAGAAACTAGTGTCCTTTATTTTGTCACTGTATATAATCACTAGTGGGTCAATTTAGGCATCTTTTTATCAATTGTTCTAATTCTTGGGGGATTTAATCTACCAAAGGAAAAAAAAAAAAAAAAAAAAATCTTTGGGGGTGGGGGGATGTGGGAGGAGATCCCAGTTCTCATACAAAAAGAAAAAATGCATCATCTCATACATGAAATGTGTAGTTAAGTGTCTAATCGTTTCTTCGCAGACAACAGGCACTGAGAAAAGAAAAATGATAATGAAAACATATGGTCTTGATTATGAGAACTTTGAAGAACAAAAAATTGGAGAGAAAGAGAGAGAACTCACTGATCAATGGAGAAGATCTTTGTGGTCTGTTGAGGAGGAGACGAATGCTAGAATTGAGAACTGAGAGTATGAGAGCAGTATGATGGATGCTTGTGAGTTTAAAGATCTGTGTATTTATACATTTAATGGAAGAGAAGGATGGGTGGTTTCTCTTTGGTGCATCTACCGGTTTTGCTCGTGGCAGCCGGGTAGGTAGCTAGGGAGCTTGTGAGTCATCCCATTTTCCTTCAATTGACTGGAAGATTACTTAGTACCTAATGCAACCCAGGCATATTTACCAAGAGACATGGCCCACAGGGTAATCATCCGATTGGATTCGGGTTAAACCACATGAGACACCGCGGGGGCACTAAACAATTTAAGGGTTCCATTAAGGATTGAAAGGGTTCCATTAAGGATTGAAAACGTTCGGAGTTAGACTCTTGATTCTCTTGAATTATCTCTTTTTAACAAAGGGCCGAGTCAAATGTATGGAAGAGTCGGCCAAATTACTTTATTTTAATAAATTATTTGCATTCATAACCGTTTGGTGGGTATATTTAGTTTTAAACAATTAATATTTATTTTTAAGTAATAATGCATGAAGTTTGGACCCAACAATTTAAGAATGATAACTGCAATGTAATTTAAAACTTATATTTGATGTTTTACATTCGATATTTGAATTAACGGATTTTTGTAATATGCGAATTTTTTTTCTTTCAGCTTCTTTTTATAGTATTTTTTCTTGCATTTATAAATTTGTTAATTTGCATTGATTGTAAATGAATGCATGTAAATAAATATACTTATATTTAATAAGTGCTTGATTTATTTTTAAATATTTTTAGATTATTTTTTATTTAAAAAAAAGAAAATGGTTATCTCGAGTCTTCGCGTTGACTCTTTTCAAATCTTTTTTTTTTATTGGATAATGAAGTCCGAGTCACGAGTTTTCCAACCTTGAATCCCATAGTACCCACAGTAAGGGCTAGGCTGAGTTTGAAAAAGGATAGTACAAAGAATCATTTTAAATCATAAACATGGGTCTAGGTCCGGCCTGTTGGTTCTACCAAACAGTCCCAAGTCCAGTGTTATTGAATTTGGGCTCAATGACATCTGCACCAGACCAAATTCATTGGACAGCCCTGGGAATCAATAGCAACATGGCCCATTGCTATCTTGTTTGGTTTGGGACAGTGAAAAATGTTTCCTACCATCATTTCTCCTGTATTCACCCAAGGTTGTTCTACTTCCCCTGTTACTTTGTGAGGACAACATTAGTGTTATAGTTGTCAATGTCTCAATTTTTCTCTAATGGAGACTACAGGGTTCATCATTGTGAGGACAAGATTAGTGTTATAGTTGTCAATGTCTCAATTTTTCTCTAACGGAGACTACAGGGTTCATCATTTATTTATTACAGAGGGGCATGTTTGCTATTTGCTAAATGAAGGTGGGCATTTCTAAAGTTAGGTTTAGGTTGACTAGTGTTCCACTGTGTCCCCACATTCATACTTGTGGTTTGTCAATAAACAACGTGTTCGACTGGAGGCCGTTAGTTTTAGGCCCAACGAGTACTGGTTGAATTGGGTCGGGTTTAAACCAGCCTGCCATTTTTTGGGTCAGATTTGGCAACCGATTTGATAGGTTGGGTCGACTCTTTTGACTTTCCTGCCCCGCTTTCAAGTGTGACCTATTTACATATTTTTACTAAAAAAAATAGAAGCATGAGATATAACTAATATCAAGTCAACAGAGTCAGGACTCAGGATCCCCTCAGTACCACTATGAGGCCCAATTAGTGATAATATGAAGCATTTTGTGAATTCCATCCCCTCTGCTAACATATTCATCAGATTCTATTGCAATAAGAGTTGTCCCACTACAAAATTAAACACATGATTCATCACGTAATTAGCTCAACCGTACGCATTATTCATCGTATGTATCAATCATAAAGAAAAGAGAGCTTTTCTTTATGAGGAAGAGCCCTAGGACCGGGTCTGGACAATTTTTTGTAAGCCTTGAAATTCAAAGGCCGAGCTTGGACAATACTGGTGAGGGCTAAGGCCGGGCTCTAACCTTTATTTATTTTATATAATACATGTATATTTATATACGTAAATATATATATATATATATTAAAATACCCTCATAACAACCACCTAGTAGTAATAAAATGGGAAATTGAGGGCAATTTCATACCCACGTGCCTATTATAAAATGTCTTAAAAATCCATACGCACTTACTTGGTTCGTTTCATATATATTTAATTATTTATGTTATTTATTGTACATACTACATAAGCAATTAAATGTTGCAGGTTGCTTCTAATCCCTTTCTTCTGGTTTTATCACTTCTCATTTAGGCTTTTTATATTACTTTTATATACTTGTTAATGTAAAAGGGGTGTACTCCTTCCTATTAATAAGGATGCATTTTTTCCTCTACAGAGTTACTTGAGATACCAACCAATTCATAGAAGTAGTTTGCATATGCATAGAACTTCAATGATATGGGATGATCCAAATATCTTTTTAATTAAATAATTATAACTCTCAATTTTTAAAAGACTAAACTAATAATATTTTTTTAAGTGCATTTTTTTTGTAACTGAGATCCAACAATGCTTAATAGTAAAATCACTGTCAAATTGAAAATAATGCCAATTGATAAAAGGAATTGGAATGTAAATAGTTTAAAATTTTCTAAGATAAGACTTTGCTAGAATGATTTCATGATACGTGGAAACTCCTGTGAAATGTGTGAAATAGATTAGACTCTTTAGCGATTTTCCTTATTTGACAAAATAAATAAAACCTTATGTCTAAGACCTAAGTCACTAGAGCACGTATAACTTTATCAGATAAAATAAAGTTTTTATAGATAACTTATATTCTTCAAATGTTTTCTTAATGGTGCATTTGCAATTGAGGTTAGACAAGATAACGCTCGGTCGACATTCGATTTTTCATAACTAAGTTAAAAAATAAAAAATAATGATTTTCTTATTTTGAGGCCATCAGCCTTGCCCTGACCCTTAAAAGTAGGATAAGGGCCTAGGTAGTGCAGGCCCTATAAGGGCTTTAGCCTGCTTGGCCCGGCCCGCATATATTGAATTGAAGGTAGAATTAGGAGAATCCGGGGCCTCACAGATCTAAGGTAGAATTAGGAGAATCCGGGGCCTCACAGATCTAGTATTAAGTTTCTCCATATATTTTTCTAGAACATAGGCTGCCAGTAAAAGGGATGCATTTCAATAGACACTAGCCGTTGCCCGTGAAATTCAAATTTCAAATTTTGAGAGGCCACTTCTCCAACGGCTGGAGTCACTACACACATTTAGCTGTCCACAAAACCAACAGTACCGTTCCATATACCTTTTTTCATCTTTCTTCCCTTCTCCACTTCTTCTTTCACTCGCCAATTTATGATTTAAATGCAAGCAGCAGCCAAACATCAATCCTGGAGAATTTCTGTTCATGCCAAGGCAAAAAACTTCAATTTCAAGCTCAAGGCATGGAAAACCAACGGAACTGGGTTCTCTATTCTTGTTAAAATTCACCATTTCTTCCTGAAAATGGTGTCGAAAACTGGATTTTTGGTGGACAGTACTCACCAGAAGGAGAGCTCAAAATGGAAACTTTTACGGCTTTTCAGCAAATTCCATCGGCGGAAAATTGCACATAAAGCTGGTGATGGCAAGGCGAAACAAAATACCCCGTTCCCGGGAACTTCAAAGAGAAGTGATAGTCTTCCTTACGAGGTGAGTAGTATTAGAACATATTTCTCCCTTTTAGTGAAAAAGGTTCTTTGGAATGACAAATTACTTGAACTTGATGAAATTGTATGGTTTTTTTACAGGAGCCAATCGCGGCGATCACAGGAAACCTCGGTCTTCTTACTAAATCTGTAGCTCTGAGGGATTATGGAGGCATTGCCATCCATGCATTCACCATATTTTTCTACCTCATCTCATTATTCAGGAATTTCCTAACTAGAAGTTATTTTCTGGTTGCATCCCTGGTTTCTTCAATTGGGTTTTCTTTAAGTTACTTGAATTATAAAGGGCTTATTTCAGATACTAGTTGGAAGGCATGGAATCATGCAGTTTCCTTTGGGTGTTTGTATCTTCTTACCCAGGTTAGTGATCCATCAACCTGATACATTATTTTTTTAAAAATTATCATTCTTATTAGGGGATTTGACATTTTAATGCCCCTAAAACACTCAATTCCCAATTTTATGACTAAAACTTTGTAAATGTCACCTGACTCTGGTACACTTCTTTTTTTAACTTTTTTGTCCTCAATCCAATGACATTTAGAGAGTCAAACGACTTTAGTGATATTTAGAGACTTTTAATCATGAAATTGGAGATTTAATATTTAAGGGGCATTGAAATGTCAACTCCCCTTCCTATTATTGTGATCCATTTATTCTCCTACATCTAGAACCATGTTATGGATATAACATATTGGCCAGTGTCCTTTATGAATTTTTTTGTCAAAAAGAAAAATGAAAAAGATATAACTTATTTCTTGAAAATCTCTCTCCCTCTCCCTCTCCCTCTCCCTCTCCCTCTCCCAGTCTCTCTCTCTCTCTATATATATATATATGTATGTATGTATGTATTTTTGAAGATTTATGCACCCCATATTGCAAAAGCTTTATTTAGATCGGTGTCATATTGCAAATTGAAAAACTTTATTCAAAACCCTAAGGGCACTTTTGGTAATAGATGAGGAATTCGTAAATTTGAAAATTCCTCACTTCCATTGAACTGAAACATGTTGTCACTGAGGATTCACATCAATATTGGTGTATATAGCTGAGAAAGAATTAGAATCAATGCATAAATCTGCAAAAAAAGAGGATCCCCACATCCTGTGGGGAGGGTTGGACCTGAAAATTTCAGTCTCCAGGGACTTACAATTATCAAATAGAGATTTTTCATGACTCCTAAGCATGGAATGGCTTGATGTGAGTGTCTCACTTGTCTTATCTAGTGATCAATCTAAACCCCGCACACTTACCACGCTACCATGTGAATTGGCCTTTGTTGTCAATTTCTAATCAGTCTAGAACTTAATTTAGAAAACATAATTCAACCATCATTCAATTAATAGTTGTTGAATGAGTCTGACAAATAACGTACCTTTCCTTTATTCAACTTCAAAGGGGTGACAATGGTTTGTTCTTTCCAGGTAATATTTTCAAGGTTTTCTCTGTTTATGGGGAGGAATAAGTTAGTTGGATTTCTAATCTCAGCTACTCTTCCGCTTTCCCAACTCACTGTAAGACTCTTATCAACTTGATCTTTTATTCGTTTATGTATGGTTTTTTATTTATATGATTCTCTCGCTCCCTTTCTGATCTCATCAGTATCATCTCATATGATAGATTGTATAAACCCTCACTCTATCTGGTTGACTTTGTAAAATTAGACATGTCCATATAGACTATAGAGGGTCCACCGTTTCAAAGATCAAAATCCATCAGATAGTGCACCCCACCATTTTGCCTAGGGTAATCCTACGCTCCACTCTCATGAGAGTGAATTCAACAATTGAATAAACAAAAAATGCTTAAAATCCCTAAAAGCAATGCCCTTTTCTTTTTTATTTTGGAACATTTAAGGGGAAAAACTAAAAAATTTAGATATGCCTTTTGTCACCCTAAACTTAAGATATATTAGCAGAAACCCTTGTGACCTTTTTCGGATGAGAATTTTTTTCTCTTGCTATTTTCGGACGGTGGTTCAGGTGTGATACTTCAACTTGGCGACTGAGGAGATCGGTCCTTGGGCACATGTGTAAAACTATGATACCAACACCACTCAAGCTAACTTTTTTTTTTTTTTTTATGAGATTGACAATTATCGCTTGAATAGTGATGGCACGAGTTATAAATGATAACGCAATTGCATCTTAAGAAAAGAAAACATGTTACTTCCATGTGACATATTGAGAGGTTTCTTCTCGTGCCTTTACTACAAGATAAATTTGTACTTTTTCTTTCAATTTTGATTTTGACTCTTTTTGGTACTGTGAAGATTGAGTTTTATAAATTGCCTCGCATTGTATTGCATTTATACACTCTCTCATTTACTTTATTAGAGTCATACAAATGCAACCTCTACAGATTTTTCTGTTGGGCCCCATTGTACAAAAGCTGATCTTGTTGGCCTTGTGGGTTTTATAATTTGGCAGAGTCAGAGTCCGTCAACTCAGAGTCGATACCTGTCGAGTCAAATTCACCCCCGTCTCCTTTCTACTGATATTGATTAAAAAAAAAAGCCTTTAAAATATTTGAACTGTAATATATATTTTTTTAATTCGACTTACCTATTGAGTCAATCCCTCTTCCATTCTACCAAATTCTGGAAGAAAAAAAAATACTTTTAACATATTTCTCTCCTTTTTTTTGTTGGAAGGAGCTTTTGGAGGCTCTAGAAGATCTTTTACACTGAGTTTAGAAGAGTAAAATTGGATTTTGTGGAAAATCTATGTGTTTAGCAATCAGATGCACTATTTGTTAGAATGATTAAAAAGCAAATGACAACATCTATTTATTTATACTAAAACCCACTTGTACTAACTAAAATACGATGAGTCTTAAAGCAATATTTAAAGGACATTTTAAAAAATTTGTCATATATTTAAAATTTTTTTTTTTTTGGAAGGATTTTAAGTATAAGGTGCAATACGGCCGAGTCACCAGAGTGTGATTTGTAGGACCTTGTTGTTGGTGGTCAAGTGTCAAATGATGGTTGGTTGCCCCACATGTCTAGATCCTTTCATTGAAACTCTTTCAAACAAGCAGAGTTCTTCACAATTAGCTTTGGGACCGAGATGATTTGGGCGTCAACAAGAAGTTCAAAAAACTGAAAAGGTGAAAAACTAGGTTGAACACGCGGTAGTTGCGCAGCTATGAAGAACATGGCACTCTTCAAACTTACCTGGTCCCAAAAAAAAAGGGGGTTTTCTGGTTTAATTCTGAGTAAACTTGGATTCTATTATATAATGATAAAAGACCCCAAAATGACAAGAGAGCTCTCCTTGACATTGTTCTTTTTTTTTTTTTTTTTTTTTATAACTATTTTGCCCAAAATCCATGATATCGTGAATCATGGAATCATGGGATTTAAAAAACTAATAAATCTTACCATATCAATTTTTTTTTTGTGTAGAATTTAAAAAAGAATTCAAATGCTTGTAGCTCCCAACATTCAATGATAAAAATGCATTTTCCTTGCTGTTCTTAATCATTGTAGTGTCCATAGACTAATAGATACCATGATATTATGGGCATATTCTACCCATAATATTGCATTTTTTTTTTTTTTGTAGAATTCGTAAAAAAAAGAGTAAATTTATAGCTCCCAATGTATAACTTCTTGTTTTTCAAAACTCAATATATATTGAAAGATAAATTTTTTTTAAAAATCTTTAAGAACAAAATCCTACGATATCATGAATTTTGGGAGAGTCAACTCACTCTGCTATCATTGGGTCTTTTGTCATAACCCTCAGAAGTTATGCCGCATTGAATGATGATTGCTAGTGGTATGTCATCATATCCTTGAGAGAGAGTTCCCAATTCAACTATAGAAGTTTTGTTGATTGGCAGCGATTGGTAGCTATGACAATGTCGAATGAGAACTTCAAATTCGTTTGTGGTTCCTTTCAGCATGTGTTTTTTTGAAGCACATTGAAAGGGCTTCCCTTGGTAGTTTTATTTGAACGCGGACCTGTTCCTCTTCCACATATTTACTTGTGGCTGTGAGCCGGTCACAACCAAGTTTGGTGGAAACGACCTTTACTACCACCTTAAGTTGTATCGAGTAAAATAATTATATACTCAATCTTAGTTTCAAATTGAGTATACATTGGAAAAACCGGAAACTTCACTTAAATGGAGCGCGTTGCATTTATTTTGTTTGGTTTGGATATTCAGTAAGTGAGCCATACTAGAAAGTCTCACACCCCCGTGGGTGAAAACACCTTGCTGATCTCCTTTTTAAAAATTAGTGAATTGCTTTTAATCTTGACCCCATCAAATTATCATACCTAACCAATTAACGGATTCTCTTTAATTAATTGTGGGTGGATCCATTTACATATGATCAATCTGACATAAATCCTACTTTAAAAAGGCCAACAACGCCTTGAAAATGTTGGGGATTTTCAAATTAGAATTTTTCTTCAAATATTATTGAAAAAAAAAAGTGAGAAATTTAATTTTTAAATCAAAAGTAATAATAATAATCAATATTATCGGTTAACCATGCTTGCCTCTCACTCCTTCCTCCAAAAAAAATCCTAGCTCTCAACTGTCCATAATAACCCTGCACCAACCAAGCAGAGGCACTTCCTCTCACCTTTGGAATTCTGAAATTACACAATCAATTAAGCCAATCAAGATCCGATCAATCAAGCTTTTTCAAGAGCAACTTGTTCTTTCTGTTTGATTTTTTTTCTTATACAAAGATAATCTTTTGAGCCTTCTTATTAACACATAATTGGGTTTGTACTTTGCAGTCAGATGGGAGTAAGCAGACCATGGATGGCGCCCCGGCTTGGACGGCAAACCTACTTCTTGCATCCCAAACTTTCTTTCATGTGGTAGGTATTGTGTATGGAGCACAGTTGCTAAAAGAATAAACTACTTTTGAAGCCCACTTGAAACGACAACCACCATGGTCCAGTGTGTGTATATATATATATATATATATATATATATGAGCAAGGCTCTCCTAAACTCAAGTTTAGGATAAAATCTCGTAAGCTTATGCTTGTGGGGCCCACCTTTGGTCCATCCAAATGTACCAAACACATGACCCTTTTAAATTGCACATATCCACCAACTTTCGGTGAGATCCAAATTTACTGGACTGTTGGATTGACTATGTATCGATCCGAATGGACTATTGACCATTAAACTTTTGGGCCCATATGGAGATGATAAAAATCATGATTGGAGCTGATTTTTTGCAGAGAGGAAGATCCTAGGGAGTCCTTGAAATCCCCCCCAACCCCATCCCCATGTGGGTCCCCAAGTGGACTCCACCACACACTTGAGCTTACCTTATCCTAAGCTTGAGCTTAGGAGAGCTGACCCCTATATATATATATATATATTTATATGGGTTTGAAAGGTCTTCCCTATGTGATTGTGACTCAAATGGGTGTGAAATCCGTGTCGAATTAATTTAAGGGATGTGGACCATTAGGTGCGGTATGTGTGTTCTTGAAATTTGCTCTCATAGGATCTCTCTCTCTCTCTATCTCTCTCTCTCTGTTCTTGAAATTTGCTCTCATAGGATCTCTCTCTCTATCTCTTGAAATTTGCTCTCATAGGATCTCTCTCTCTCTCTCTCTCTCTCTCTCTCTCTCTCTCTCTCTCTCTCTCTCTCTCATATTGTTAAGATTTTCAGGAAAATTAATTTTCTCCCCAAGATCATATTGTCAATAGGCTCTGTACAGTCAAGCTCATTAAAAAAAAATGAGAAAATGAAATTCTGCATAAAGCCTTTTGTTTACTTGATTATTCTTAGACTTATTGTGTTTTTATCATATATTTTATTGCAGCTTGGAAATCCTAAAGATCCCAAGAACCTTGCATTTTTCATATCTTCAACACACTGCTTGCTGAAGGACCTGGCCAACATTTTGGCTCCTTATATAAGAAATTGAATTGCCTATGGTATCTTTTTTTTTTTTTGTATTTTTTGTATTCTTTGGCTGGGATTTTCAATAAAACCCTAGATACAAGGGGCACATGTAGGGTAACTTTGACCATTGAATTATTCATTTATGCATCATTATAAAAGAATTGGGACAATTACTGTACGGAATGTGTTAAAGCTGACAATAGCCTCAAAACAGCCGTAAAATGTATATTTACTGCAGAAATGTTCGTTTGTAGGATATCGCAAGCTGCGATATTTTAGGGATATGTGATATCCTACAATCAGAAGCAGAAAAACTTGAACATTCCGGTTTTTTTTTCCCTTGACTGTGGGATCACTAAACTACCATCTAAAAGGATAGTTGTACGAGTATAAGAACTAATATCATACCAAATTTGAAGCGTTGATCTATCACGGTTATAGAGAAATTTGTAAAAAAAAAAGTGGCTTATAATTTGTTCTTATAATTTGCAAAACGTGACTTTTTTGTAAATTTCTCAATAACCATGATAACGTGACTTTCGTAAATATGCATTTTTCGACTGTTTTGGGGCTATTCTCAGCGTTAACACCTTCCATTGTCCCTAGAGATTTGAAAGTACCGTACAATTCTTTTATTCAATTTAATATGGTGTACAATTAATGGAAGGAGACTTTCATTCCATCTAATGCAGCTCTTTTGTGCGACATGGTTCAATTGACTAGTATTAATGGTTCAACAACAGCCATGGGCCCATGGTTTAATGCATTGAATGTAGCAGTTCAAAACTAAAATGCATTCAAACCATGTGGTTTTTCACTCGCACATATGTTTGAATTGTTTACTCAATTGTGGTGCAGCTATAAATGTCAACTGATGAGTGTGTCCCACTGCCTTATCCTCCAATTCTACACAACTTTAAGACTACGTACAAAAATGCCAAAAGGCAATAGAAAGGCTGAATTTGTTTGATCAAAGTGATTACTTAAACAATCGGAACGCTCTCTTTTTGACTTGGGTGGTAATTCGAAGTGGGCCATATGAATTGGAAATGGTCCATGTTGTTTATGTTTGTATCTACGATATTGGACTATTCAAGCATTTTACCAATTCTAGGGAAGATGGAGATTGGATTGGAGAAGTCCTAAACATGCATTAGATCCAGTCATTTTTTTACTTGGACTAGATGCATTTGTCAATTATTATATTATTTTTATAATAGGTACTTACAAAGACACCCCTATTTTTCCTAAAACCACACCCCCACCCCCCACAAAAAAAAAAAAAAAGAAAAAAAAAAAAAAAACCCGCACATGCACGCGATGTAGATTCAACAAATAGTACAATGCTAATGTGAATGATGTAATGATGGTGGACCCATGCCAGTGCAAGATGTTAGATGGACTCGATCCAACTATCCATCTATGCGGGATCCACAAGATAAATGCTTTTGACTGGCCTATGCACCCTGGGCTTTCAAGGAGCCGAATGAGACCCAAATCTCATGGTTGGTTTTGAATTAAAGATGTTAAAAATGATGAATGGACGTATATTATAACCTTCCAAGCTAATGACGCGGGTTTGATTCCCGCTACCCAAATCTCATATTAATTATTATAATACACGCATCATTGATTTTGATGTCTCTAAAATCTTTCTTTCACACACAATTCTATTCTTTCTTTTTTTTATAGGAGATAGGAAAGTGGGAATGTGATCTATTCTTTCTTTTTTTATAGGAGATAGGAAAGTGGGAATGTGAAAGAAATAGCAATAAAAAGCGCTCATCACTTCAATGTCTAATGGAGATGGATAGGACAGGCCGTTTGAACCATTGGTATATGTTTAAATTCTATTGGACGCAATTAATTTCCATAGAACATACTAATTTGTAGATTTGTAGGGGGATTTTCAAAAATCTTAAGCTTTTTTTCACCCAGCCCGTCCCCGCCTTCAAAAGGGCTTCCGCTTGCTTGGTAAATGTCTTAGTACAAGATATGATTTATTGGAATTTGAGGGGTTCAATGTAGTGGGTCCCTCTTAGAGATAGGCATATTGGGTGAGAAGGTTGAATGAATTGGATATAGAGGATATCAAAAGAGGTAAAGATAAGATTGCTAGAATAATGATGATACGGATGTAAAGGGGTCGGTTTCGATTTGGATCCATGGTGGACTTGGACCCGGACTCTGTACCACTTAAGAGAAGATGGACTCGAACCTGGATCCGTTAAGGAGAAGGTGGAATCGGATCTGGAACCATAACCATATATGGGGTGGGTCCGGGTCCAGGTCTAAGTAGAGAATGTTATGGGGAAAGAAATCTAATTTAAAAAAAAAGATTCTCGAAAGAGTTAATGTGTAGGGTCCAAATCAATGTGGAACCGGAATCAAACCCATTTGCTTAGCGGGGCCTAAATAAGAACCTAAATTCAGTTTTTAACAGGTCGGAACCTCCGAGTAATCGGAGACCCATTTACATCCCTGGATAATGATCTAGGGGGAATTTTCTCCTCTAGAAAGGGACTTCAAGTACAATTCAGCTCTAAGGCTCACTTGGGTCCATTGTGGCTCCCTTCGCTCTCTTATCCATCATGGCACTCATGTAATGTATCTGAGATATATTTCACCCATAGGTGGGTGGCTCACTTACTAAACTAATATGCTGTGGTATGTGGTCACCATAGTACTTGTAAATGCATGAAATCTCAAATTCTCATTTGTTTACAAAATATTAGTAAATGCTAAAATCTAATACTTTTCATTGTTTTATATAAAAAAACTCAATTTAATTGAACTAAATGACTAAATAAGATATATTTACTAAATGAAGGGAATACTTTTAGTCATTACAAAAGAAGTTTAAATATTGAGATTTCTTGGTAAGCTCAATATTGAGAAGTCAAGTAATTGTATTGCATGGCATCATGGTTGACTAAACAAGATCATTTGCAATTTACTTAATTATTTCATTAAAGCATCAAGAAAGCATTTGAATTAATACTAAAAGTATAAACAAAATGGTAGACCACTTAGGAGAGCTTGATAGACAACCCTAAATGAGTGGCAATTGATGTACTAGTGATATTAGAGTTTGGATCCTCTTATACTTAGATAATTCGAGCTAAAGTAGTGAAAGTTAAAATGGGGCATGCCTATTAAAAATCTCAATGTAAAACTGACTCATTTGTATGGGATGTTTCAAGATTTACTTCAATAAGAGTTGACTCCATTGTAAGATTGACTATATGAGAAATAATGTGATTAATTAAAAAAAAGGATGATTTTTGCTTCTGTAGGTGTATCAAGAACCTCCTAGACGTGGGGGACACCTCTAAATTTCATGTCTTGAGCGTGACTGTGGTTCCTAATGCACAATGTGTATGCATACCTTACGCATGAGAGTATTTTCCTCATAATAATTAATATGATTAATTATTAATCATGTTCTTCATCATATGATCTATTTTATGGTGTAATCAACTCCTATTGTAATATTAAAAAAAAAAAAAAACTCTTATTCCAATAAGATTTGGGGTTCATTCATAAGACATTTATTTTGATCGGTTTAAATTTTGAATAGATAGGATTCATTTGATTATGCTCTTCCAATTCAAGAACTCTTTGAGGTGTTTTCTGTGGAAAGCGGAAGTCTTATTTCCATGAGAGTCTTGATTTTTCGGTGCAACAAGACTATCTATGAAAAGTCTCCAATTTTATTTATTTATTTATGCATGAAATAGGAAACCCCCTAATCTCCCTCATGGAATTCCCTTCTTTGCGGTACACAAACAAGCCCTATTTGGAATCTTTGTTTTATACATGTTTTTTGGCTTAAATACATATGTGGACGTGAAAGCTACAAGCTAACAAGACAATATTTTGTTCATGGCCATGTCACAACGCATTGTTTCGGAAAATTATCATCCGCTAGGATATTTTCATTATGGAGGTTTTATTAGAATATTATAGAAAGATTGTTGCAAAAGGGGAAAAAATTTGAAATAGTAAACATAATATATGTAATATCATAGAAAATGTCTTTTTATATGAGTTATGTTCTCCTTATTTAACTTCATTCTTACCATAATATTTTATTGATATTTTCAAGAGGATTTTACCCAAAAAGACAAGTAATATGGCCATAGGACCAAATATGACAAATTAGACAAAGTCGCACCAATTAGGGCAATTCGCCCGAAAAACCATTTCTTTTTGCCATTTTCTTCAATCGTCGATATCGACCCTCCCCTACATAGGTTAGGGTCGAAATCGACCCTTAGTAGATAAAAAAAACACCAGATCTGCTCGTCTTCTTCCTCTTCTCTTTCCCAAATCCAATTCAAAGGGAAGAGCTAAATGCATTTCCATATTACAAATGCTAAAATCAATGAACTAATCTCCATATGAAAACCAAAATCTTGAGGGTCTCTTAATTTTGGGATGTGATTTTCAAGAACTTGTGAAAATAGTTTTTTCCCACTATTTGCCAATGCGCCCCCCCGCCCCCCCAACACACACACAAAAAAAAAAAGAAAAGAAAAAAAAAAACCACCCACTATTTTTGCCCTTTCATTTCAGATCAAGATTAGTTATTCGTTTATCAGGGGCATAATCAGAGTTCCCGAATGATCAGACCCCTTGACAATGAGATGATCAAGTTAGCATCTTCTATTATTATTGCTCATAAAACTCTTTTATCTATTTTTGTTTGGAAATACTGAATTCTAGCCAACCCTTAACATGGTCAACAACCTATTCTCATCTTTTCTGTAGGTTCCCAGAGGTGGCAGAGCTCTTGAATGTCTGTTGGTTAGAGATCTATGGGAAGCTTGATGCTCGCATTTTGTCTCCCAAAACTACTTTCAAGGTTTACATTGTCTTCAAATGTGTTGAGAATTCATATGGAGTGAGCCACCAATATGCACAAACGACGTTAGTTAAATTAGGGGGCTGGGTATCCAACAACAAAGCTTATTTGCGTGATGGGCTGATGGCCCTTTTCACCCTTTTTGTAAGCGTCTTCCAGTGAACTGGAATGATCGCCAAGACCCACTATCAAGGAGTGATGGGTGGATGGAGATGGTGATGGGTGAGTTCTTTAATGATGAGGGAGAGGAAGGAGACGTAGAGATAACTTTTATGGAGAGTAAAGGTGGTCGATGGAAGAGTGGGCTTATCATCGAAGGCATTGAGATAAGACACTTAATGTTGTCGTAGGACCAAATAGGACAAAACACTTTGTTTTCCTCATCTTCTTTCCATCATTGGATTGTATTTGGGGAAGAGAGGAAGAAAGAAGAAGATAAGGAAAACTGCGTCTTTTTGCTTGCCCGAGGTCGATATCGACCCTCAATAGTTAAAATGAGGGTTGATATTGACCATCAAAAAAGGCGATTAAAAAATAAAGGGTTTTGGAGCGAATTGCACTATTCGGTGCATGTTTGTCTAATTTGTCCAATTTAATCCTATGGCCACATAATATTGATAGCGAATCATCGTTGCATCCTAGCAAATCTCACAAAAATGAGTAGTCATCACAGGTACACACAAGTGCACATCTCATTGTAGGGCTCACTTGATGGTACATCCAATTGGAACCTAGCACAAAATCCCCCATAGTCACTTATCTCCCAGGTTTGCACCCAATTGAATGAATTGGACCATTGTATTGGCTGTACGCCCATTTTAGATGATGGAAACTTATGGGCCATGGATGAAAGGGTTAGGATGGTTATATGCGGTTGATTCTTCCCGTATATGGAAGGGCTCCAACCAGATCTTTTAATCCCCATGGGCCACATCCTCTGGGCCCCCCCACGGCAAGGTCACGCACCTGATACCTACTCTTTGAAAAACACGGGTGGTTGGCAGATTGGACTGGGTCTCAAGGCCACCAACCACAGGCTCTCCACTGAGGCCCTGACCCTTCAACCCAACATGACCCAGCTAGTGGTGGCCCATAAACGATCCGACAGTGGGACCCACAAGGTGATTTCATCCCCATGATACCACACGTGTCGTCTGAGAAAATTTTGTAAGTAGAGTAAAGTAAAGTAAAAGTAAAACAGTAAAATGCAATGATTACTCCCAAAAATAAAAAAATCCCATCCCATGAGATGAGTGGGCCTAATTATAACCCATTCCACGCTCCTTTAAAGGTAGGTGTCAGCAATGGCCCATGGGCAGTTGAATGTCAATCTTGACCGCCGATTTCTTCGCCCACACGCCGATCCAACGGACCACAATCAGTCAGACCCAACGTCATCTTTTCCTTTGACTGCCCTTAAAACTACTTTTAAAAATACATTTTCCGCCTTTGACTGGATTGACACTTCAAACAAGGCACCCACAACGAAAACACAGTCACCCCTCGACTTGAGGGTAAATTACAGGAATACCATCACAAGACTTCCGTCATTGATTTGAAATCCGAGGGCAGTCTCGACATGATTGGAATAGGAAACCGTTTCAGCGTTAGATGGGGCCTTGTTGGCAAGATCTTCTCCTTTAATTAGGTTTGACTGCTGCTTGCTGTTGCTTCGTCTCTCTCTTCTCTCTCTTTTTCTTTCTCTTTCTAGGGTTTTCTTTCTTTCTTTTGTATAGACATTTGCATGCTTGGATCGATCGTTTGTGGATTGGAAGAGGGTTTTTGCTTTGGATTTGGTTCGTTTGGAGAGAATCGGATATTGGTTTTGCGCTCTAGCGGTTTGGTTTGTTAGGTTCGATTCCTTTTGTCTCTTTCACTATTTAATGTTTTGGGTTTTTTTTTTTTTTTTTTTCTGCTTGAGATTCTGGGGATGTTGATGGAATTTGGAGTGTTTGGTTTGGAATTTGAGTGATAACGCTGAAAATTCTGATCTTTCTCTCTGTTAAGTCTTACTGAATCCGATCTTTTTTGTGACCTTTTGTGTACCTCGAATTCTTTCTCATGAAGGAGAAAGCTCGAGTTTTTTTTTTTTGTGGATTTTGGGGTTTTTTTTGATAGGGAGTATTGGTTGAATTTGGAGTTTCATTGGTCTTACAAGTTTTTTTTTTTTTTTTTTTCTAGCAGTAATCGAGGCAAAAGTACCCTTTTTTTTATATAGATTTTTTTGTTTGTTTGTGGAGACTCAGGGAGTTATTGGGAAGATTTGAAATGGGTCATCTTGATTTTTTGAGTCTTATTAATGAGAATCGGGGAATTTGATGAATTTATGTTTTTTTGTTCGTTTTTCTAACCGGAATGAATTTGATGCGGATCTCGAATGTTTCCGGGAGTTCGCATTTGCTTTTTATTTATTTATTATAAATTAATCAATTGAGTGGACAAGTTAATCAATGTTTTTGATAAATTAATCCAAAACATTGATTCCGTTGAGGCATGATTTGCTCTTGCTTTTTTTTTTTGCCTGCAATCCAAGAATGTTTAACTTTGATGTACATGGGGGCACCAATGTTATTATCATTTCACATGGAATTTGGAAATTGTGTGAAGTTATTTTATGTGATCAAGTTTTGGCTCTTATTGAGTATAGTTTTTTCTTCATCTTTTAAGATGAAAACTTTATATGTCTGTTATGTTTTTGTGATTTTGTTGATATTGTTAGTCCCATGATGTACTTGAGCTGTAATTTTACTGCATGTTTGGTTGAACCCTTTAATCTTATTTATTGTTTTTTGGGTGCATATCAATTGTAGTATTTTTTTTTTTTTTGAAACTAAGGAATTTTATTTATTTATTCATTTATTAATTAAGAATGTGTCAAAAGGCTTATTTAGAAATACAGTGTCAAAGGTCCAGTAAATTTTTTGTGATAATGGGGACTAGTTCAGGAGGAAAATCAACTTTCAGTAGTTAAAAGATGGGTTTCAATGATTTTTGGTGATGTGGTTCTAAGTCTTTGAAGAATGTGAACTCTTTTGGGAAGTTTCAGAAACTAAAGCGTGGGAGGGTTTTTGATTTACACCTTAGCAATTGACAATTCAGTTACTTGTATTGACTAGTGCTGAAGTACAGTCATAAATCAAGTCAGGCTACCTATCTCCAAAAATTAAAAAAAATCCTGCTACTAATATATTGTTTTCTTTCTACAGGAGTAAATAGAATTTCGCGACGGGGAACAAAAAAAAAGATTGAACCAGAACCCAAATCCAATTGTGATAATGGGTTGCTTCAGAGTCTTAAAAAGCAAGAAGAAGAAATCTGAGCAGCCCATCTGTACCAAAGCCATTGAGCCTCGGGAGAATGCAGCTGCCATTCTCCCTGAACCACAAACCCAAAGCCGATCTCTTCAATCTGCCCCGCCAAGCTTCAGAACTAGAACTAAACCTGTTCGGCTTGTTAACCAGGCTACCAGCGGTCGAACCCGAGCACTATCTGCTCCTTCAAGCCTACATGTAGCAGAGCGTGATGCCCTTGCTTCAATGGAATATGATGAACAAGAAGAGTCTAAGAGTCGAGGTGGATTGGCAAAAGACCACCGATCTCCAAGCCCACAGCCTCTCCCTCTTCCGTCACCTCAGAGCACCAATATTTTAAGGAGTATGGGAAGCTTCAAGTCAGCCAACTATAGTGGCCTGATTACTGCTTCTGGGCCTCTGCCCTTGCCTCCTTTAGGTGGTATTAGAAAATTCTCCTATGAAGAGGTTGCGTCAGCTTGCCAAAATTTTTCACCAGATCGATGTATGTCAGGAGGTCTTTCTTCCATGGTTTACAGAGCATCCTTTGCAGATGATACAGCAGGTTTCAAAAGGCTTGAAGCCACAGTTACACGCCTTCTTCCATCCTCTCAGGTAACTTTTTCCCCCCAACCTTATTGCTGGTAATCATGCAACTTTGCATAGTTCATTTGCATCTTTAGGCTTTATTCAACCATGCTAATGATGCAATATTGTCAATTTTGCAATATTTTAACGCCATCCATATCCAAAAGTAGCGAAGTTTTCTGTATATGGTAGTCACCCTGAAATGAGTTTGAGATTCACAAGAAATCAGCTCACGAAAACTGCAGACCCTCGTTTATCCAAATGTTTTTTCCCTCGTTTATCCAAATGTTTTTTTTTACTAAAGGTGTTTCAGACTCTTACTACTTTTCATGGTGGTCCTTTGTTTTCTGTTTTTCATATTGCATCATGTTGCAGTGCCGCTATTTATGATTTCTCCAATTGGCTGCCAAAAATGTTGAATACCACTGATTAAAAAAAACATAAAAAAATGAAAAAAAAAAGATGAGTACCTTTGCTTAAAAAAAATACAGGTTGCCCTTTTGTTGTTGATGCCCCCTAGACCTTCCAGATTTGGAAAATCCTATGCATCTGCTATTTTGACCCTCTAAGGACCTGGGTGACTTATATAATTTGATTGCCAATGATGATCCCATGAGTATCTTTCTTATAGGGCATGGATGAACCTTTACTCCTGCGCTCGATGATCTGTTTTTATTTCCCTATTTGTATGCGGCATAGATAGATGTCCTGTGTGGCTGAAATAGAGATGAATGGAAAAGTAGATTCACAAAGCCAATCTCATTTATGTGCTGTAAATGGTGACGATGATTGTTATACAGATATGTGCTCTTATTGTGGATATCAATGTTTAGAGCTTCTAAAAAACTATGCTGCATATATATAAGAATATGAAATGCACCAATTAAAAAGAAAATGTGATAATAATAGAAGATAGAATATGAAATGCTTCCAATTACATGTTTTGCTGGACTAGGGAGGAAAAATAAATATATCTAGCCTGATGCGCTCCCATTTTCCTGCATCGATTCAAACCACTTGGGGGTAATATTCATTACCATGTGATGCAGTATCTGATGGAATATCTGATCCACCTGTGTCTTGGGTTATATCCAAACTTTAAATCCTGCCACCATTGCCATGTCATGAAAATTCTGTACCCATTTGATGTAGTTTCTAACTCAGTAGCATTGATTTGGTTTCCTCAAAAGGTGTTTTGATGTCAGTTGAGTTCATTGATAAATTGGTATGTTTGCATTAGTGATTTGAATTTTGATAGAGCTGCTTATGTTTTGCAGGGGTTTAAGGAGTTCATGAACGAGATTAACATACTTGCAACGTTGCAGCACCCTCAGCTATGTAAATTGCTTGGTTTTTATGCACGTGAGGGCTCTGAACAACGACTGTTAGTCTATGAGAGGCTTTCCCATGGAAGCTTAGACCATCTGTTGTACAGTAGATCTGATGGCCCTCCCATAGACTGGGGTACCAGAATGAAAGTGGCTCTCTGTGCAGCTCAAGGACTTGCATTTTTGCATGAGGAAGGTCCTTTCCAGGTAATTGAGGAATACTAATAATGTACAATCATAGTATGGTTTGGCCCCTGAAAACTGTATCTGGTGTCCTCCTTTGGTAACATGAAGCATTCATATAATGGGCCTGTAGTGTAGATGGCAGGTCCCAAATACCAATACCTTTCTCGGCCTTTTGGCTAAGATGGCAGGTACCATCCCCTTTTATTTTTCTCTTATTTTATGTGATCCACTGGCCATAGTTACCCCTTATCATGACCCGCCAATTGCTTTATGAGGTTCATGCAATGTGGATGGCCTTATCCTATCATTGACCCACTAGATCAAATGATTTGGTTGCCAATAGGTAGGCATACCTGCACCATTGTTGATTCACTTATATAATAGGGCGCCAAGTAATAGTTTCTTGAACTTAGTTGTATGTTAGAAGTCTTGCAATACAAAAACTTGGTACTTCTCAGTAACTCTTGAATTCACTTTGATACTCCTGTTGCCCATACAGGCTATGTACAATGAGTTTTCGACTTCAAATATACAGATTGACAAGGATTTCAGTGCAAAGCTTTCGGGTTATGGATGTGTTAGCTACAATCCTGATGCAGAGATAACTAACTCTCCCACAGTAAGTGCTTTATATTGATAATGCAATTATGTTATTATTGATTTTTTATATTTAGGTTGTATTTTGAACTTCCATGTGTATGGGCATGGGTGAATTTTACGTGTTGGAAATTATAAATTTGGGAATGATTAATTTGGCACCTCCATATCTTGTGGCGTGCCAATTTTTAAAGCTGTTCCTTTTTCTCATCACATACAAACGAATTTGATTCAATGTCACTCCACAAGCTGAGACTTTCAAATTGTTCTTTATCTTGACAAGTGAGTCTTTAGGGCATGTTCAATTGCTTTGGTGTTTATTGTTGTGTCATGCTGGATATGCTCTTTAGAAAATGTCTAGCACCTTCCATATCTCTTCCTATGTTGTAGCTAATATTTTGGCTTACAACTAGTCCTTTCTGTAAGTCATCTTGTCTAAACAATTGCATGTAACACATTTGATTTCCTTCAAAATGGGAACTTATGTTGGTGGATTGTCAACTTAACCCAAAGCCATATCCTGTGAATAACATAAATCATACATGCTCTTCTAGTTGGTTTGAGAATTGAAGAATCCTTATTTGCCTGTTCATGATTATGCTTCTGTTCTGTTGATCTTTCCTCAAAATAATTGATTAGAAATGTCTTTTAAATGTTCTATGCAAATGATGGGACAAGGTTAAGAAGATGATGACAATGCATTTAAAAAATGCAAAATATGACTGATGTATGAGATCCAAGCCACTTCTTTAGGGCCCCACATGCATTAGTAATAAACTGGTTCATTCTGCTTATCTTATGGCACGATGTCAATTGAAAGTGGAACATTGGTGAGCTCTTTCTTACCCACTGTCACCCATGTAAACATTACTATGCAAGACTGGCTTTATTGTTGAGCCCAGGCATATACAAAGTGAAGCCTGCCTGGTAAGTGGCTTTGAGTTTGAGCTCACGGACAATGACAAGTTTAAGCTGTGTGGCCCATTATCAATTCTGTCTGCAAATTTTTTTCTGTTCTTCTATGCTCGACTTGTTAATTGATGCACTGTTCCTCTTTCAGGTGGTTGCAAACCTTTCAGTGGAGACTTTGGAACGAGGATTATTGACACCCAAGAGCAATGTGTGGAGTTTTGGAATTGTTCTTCTTGAACTCCTCACAGGCCGCAAGAATCTTGACAGCCAACTCCCCAAAGAAGAGAGGAATCTGGTCAAATGGAGCCGACCCTTTCTAGTTGATGATTGCAGGCTGACTCTGATCATGGACCCCCGGCTTAAAGGCAGGTTTCCTGCCAAAGCTGCTCGCATGGTTGCTGATATTGCACTGAAATGTCTTCAGAAGGATCCCTCAGAAAGACCCACAATGAGGACCATCGCTGAATCTCTCAAGAACATTCAAGACATGAAGTACTCTCGCCGGTTTCCCCTGCAAGAGCCCTCGACAGTTGCTGGTAAGCAGATGTTGAGATCCCCAAGTCTCAACGGAATTGCTGTGCCAGCACCCAGAATAAGTTTTTCTCCTTCTCCCCCATCCAGAATCCGGCCATCAGTTTCTCCAACGAGGCCTTCAAGACCTGCTTCACTTCCTCCTAGATCATGTTCCTCCATGATTTCATTAGAAGAGAATCAGACACAAGACAGCCAAAAAATGACAATGCCAACATTACGAAGGGCTGGAGTCGAAGGCTTTTGATTGTTTGTAATATTTTTTGTTATTTTTCTTTTTTGATTTTTTTGGATTTATGATTTAACATAAGAAATATAGAAGATAAAGATTTATTGCACCTTTAAATTCTCCCTAAAGATGTAAAAGAGTTGGCCATTTGTAGATAAGAAGAGTATAAGCCTGCTTTGAGAATGGATACCTCAGTTTTTTGTGTAGAATTCTTCTGAGCCTGTGTCAATTTTCTTATTTTGCCACGTCTTAAGTATTTTCAGATTGCTCCATTCCATTAGTCAAGAGAAGTTCATGCCTTTATTGGGTTAGCTATTATTGTTCTGAGCTGATTACTGAGGACCTTGCTCTGAACTTTATAGGTGATTGGACCTACATTTGTTGCCTGTCATCTTTCGGTTGATCTGATTCCCTGGTCCTGGGATCTGATCAGTAATTTGGTTGTTCCAGGTTGTTGATGTTGTTCCGAAGCAGAGGTGGACCATTTTACCTCCCTATTGTGGGAGTATTTTGATTGATCTGATAACCTTGTCCAACTTGGATGAGAATATTGACCCACAGCCACAGTTATAGAACACCTGGTTTGAACCAAGTTTAAGATCATGTCTCCAAAGTGACTTGGTCACATATGACATGCTAAAAGCTCTCTTTTTGGCAAAACTGAGCTGAATTGGTTACTGAAAGAATCTATCTAATTCTCCATAATTTTTTCAAACTTTTTTTTTTTTTTTTTTTTTGGTTTTGAAGAGAACCTTTGGAGAAGAAGACAGGACGATCTTTGATCTTTCTAAATGGACATGTCAGTTGTAAAATTCGTCCGCAAATTTGTGGATCAACCTGTAAACCTGATGTAAAGAACAAATTCTAAGATGAATCGCCCTTCGTATGCTTGAAGGCCCAGCCAGGTTTAGCCCCAGGATTTTCAGCAAAAAGGGGCTGCTAATATTTTGCAAGTGGACTAGTCCCTGGCCTAACTGTTAGGGCCGATAATGGGGCTGGGACTCATGAGATAGCCCTTACACGTGGGAGGAAGGCAGCATACCTTGGATGGTTAGGTGAGAGACGCAGTTACTAATCAACTAAGCAACCGCTGGTCGACTTGATATCTCTCGCGCGGATGGGTAAGATCTTGGCCCAGTCTTGGGTTGTAGCCCTATAAAGGAAACCTGGACTTAAATATTAGGCTTGACCATTGACTAAAGGGGCTGTTGTTGGACAAAATTCAGACCAACATTACTTTCCAAGTTGTCATCAAAGGTCTCTTTCATGCCATCTTCTATTTAATGGTCCACAAAGTGGGCGGGTCGTTGAAAGAAAAAGTTTTCATCAATTTTATCGGATTGTCTTGTCCCAAGAGTCATTTTCATTTTCTTGGTTTGTCGTGTCCCAAGAATCCTTTTATTCATCAATCTTCTTTCTTTTTCTTTTTCTTTTTCTTGCTGATAAATTACAAGTAGAACTCATCATAATCAGAGTGAAATCTTTTGTGATTGATGTGAAAAATCAAAGTTATGAAGAGATGAATCACCATCAAACGAGGGAACCATAAGATTTGGTAGAACCTAATTCAGCATAATATAAATATTATTAAGTTAGGTATGTCTTTGGTCTTGACCCTCTCAAGACCCTGCTTCGGCATACCCGCTTTGGCTATTATAAATATTATAATAAAGAAGTTCTGAAAATATATACTTGAGATGTACAGAAACCGTAAATATGTGAATTCTTATAGATAATACTTTAAAATAAAAAATGACTTAATTACATGATTGCATTTTTGTAAGTTTACAGTGAAACTAACAGCAAATTGAAGTTATGATTTAGTTTTTCATTCCTATTCTCCCAGCTTTATTTATTGGCTACTTTGAATGATTTGGAGTGTTTGAATGATTCGATAGTTGAATTTCATGGTCCACTCGGTTTTGAATGGTTGGAAGGGTCGTGGTTCGAGCTATGTTACCAATAGAAAGGCATGAAAAGATAAAAAAAGGATAAGGTTTCAAATCTTAGAAATTCCGGGAATCTACCATTGAGAGGGAAATGCATGGATTTTCTGTGCCTCTCAATTACCCACCTTTGGTTCCACCCTTTCCCTTGTGGAAAAGAGAATATGTCCTTACTTAGGTTTCGATAAGTAAATGAGTCTCGGTCTTGTTCCACCTTGGTTCATACCCGTGGACCCGAAACCTGACATATTACCTCAATCTTCGAGTATCTCTCTTAAAAACTAGGTTTTAATTCTCCATATTATTCCCTATCTACCCCCGGACCCAGACTCGTCCCATTTATGGTTATGGAGCAAAGAAATCGGTTCCGACATGGTTTCGGTTCTGATTCTACGTCTTCATTACCGTTTCCGGTTCCACCATGGACAGGGACCGGAACTGACCCATTTCCATCCCTGTTTTTCCATAGTGTTACACAAACTTGCGTTGCTCTAATGTCATGACTAAGGCTAAGTCCAAGCCCTGATCTTTTGGGCAACATGAAATTGCAATATGGAATTTGGCTCGTGCTGGGATTTTGAAACCTCAGCAAAATTCAAGCTGGGCTCAGAATTGGACCTCAAGTACCCAATTCGTGTCCAAGAACTTGAATTACTTTCTACTTAACAATATCACCAGGGTGGCTTGGGCTGGGACTTGAACTTGGCAATTCAGGTTTCATCAGAACTTGGGCTTGGGCTTACCCACATGAAATTGGGGCGGGTCTTGGGTGTGTCATTACCCGGCTCACCCTGGCCCAGCTGAGTTGAACCACCTACCTCATCCACCTCTTCCAATAAAATAAATACAAAACCATATTATTAGTAGTCACTGAATCCCTTCCTCCCCTTTTAATCAGCTGCTTCTACAGTGTTTACTCCATATTTAGAGAGCAAAATAAAGACAGTTACACATGATAAAAGAAATCAAAACAGTGACTTATTTGTTGAAGAGGATATAATAAATTTAAATAGAGATGGAGATCAAAAGCTGCAGTGTATTGTTGTGTAGGGTGGACCACCCAAGATCATGAGCCTAGAATGGCAATGCATGGCTGGGTGAATAGGGTGAACCCATGACAAAAGATGTTGGGCTGCTGGGGCTGTGAGCCCTAGTGGGTGTTCTTGGCATCACTGGGCTCCTGGACCGCGACGCCACTCCGCTCCTCCCAATGTACTGCCTCTCTCCGCTCTTCCTTGGCCCCTTCTCCGCCCACCTGAGCTCTTGTTGCTTCACTATGCTAGGATACCTCGCGCAACATCCGAAGCGGCCCGCCCTCTGTATGTACCTGTGAGCCACAACCATTAATGTCCACGGACCTTGTTGCCTGTGGGCTTGGCCCAGGCTTCAGATTTTGGCCTGATAGCTAAATGACCTCGTCTGGGCTTATGTCTGCCTAAGTGCCGGACTATATGGCCAAGCCCTACACGATAAAGCCATAGGGAATGGACCCAACTTTCTTTGATTGGCTGGGTTTTAGGCCTGTGGACTGGGCCCAGACTAGATTCAGCATGGCCAATGTGCAGCACTAGTTTCAAAGGTCCATCATCAGCCATGCAGTGCCATTTAATAACAGATGTTTCTTATTTTCAACCAATGTCAATGGGGCCTGCTTGCTTAGTGCTGGACGATTTTGAATTTTGATTGGTGCAGTTGTATAACTAAATGTGCAATATTTGGATTGAAGCTCAAGGAGCATGTTGGTGAAGCCTGTACCAGACTAGAAATTCATGCATTTAATTGAAAGAGAAAGGTGTACATTTTATTTCATTTTTGAGTTAAATATGGTCAGGTGGGCTGCGCCTGCAGTCGGACCTTTTTACTATTGGGCCATGATAGGGAGATGTGATCTGACCAAGTTTCTAAGTTAATACTAGCCCATAATTCAGCCTAATGCATCAAGTACCAGCCCACTCAATGATCGTAAGGGTCCAACAAATTACATAGACTTGAGCATGACAGCCGTTGGTTCTGTCTGGGCCCTGGAAATTAGGCCTGGTAATTAAATTGGGTGGGACTTGATTCACAACTCACGACCAGTTGGAAGCATGGGTATATATAACTATTTCATTACCAAATCGCCATCACATTTAATTCAACTAAAGTCCTATGAAAAAAAGATCACCTGTTTGACTGAGTCTCTCAAGTCCATGATAACCAAAGATCCAATATAAAAATCCAGAGACACCGCAACAAGAACAAGAGTCCAAGTACTAAATTAACAACAAAGGACAGACAATGAGTTAATAAAATAAGGGTTCAAAGAAAAACTTTTGAAACGGCTAGGCATTTTACAGCTTAGAAACTATCAAAGTCTTCGTAAAAGCCCTTTACACGGGTAGGTCAAAAGGAGACCTTCAAACCCGACCATTCCAAAGTGGGAAAGGCCCTGTCTAACATTCGCAAACATTCGTAAGCAGGAAAGGCTCTGTCCGACATTCCTAAAATTGAAACGGATTTAAAATGATTTTATTTTACACTCAAAAAACGTAATTTCAAATGCAAAAGCAAGCCAAAGGACTAGATTTCATGTGAATTCAGTTTTATGAAAAAAAATGCATGGGACTTTTTATGTCACCTGTTTAGCAGTGAATAGTAATAGTAACAATAGCAAATCACAACTTCTTTAACACTGTGTATATGGAAGAAAAAGGAGAAATTCTGTTACCTTTGGCTAAATCTTCTTCCTAAGCACTCAATGCACTTCCTTCCTTCAGTCATTTCTCCCATACCAATACTAACACACTGCCTACAATACACTCTTCCACAGACCTGCAAACATAATTTCATAAAAAGAACATATCAACAATTATAGTTCCTACAAATGCAAATCCTGAGTCATCACCTAGTTGGAGCCAATCACATTGTAATACAATATGAGACAAGTATAAGGAAAACCAAAATTTCCTTGCAGCTGTCAAGAATGAATGGATGCAGGGGCTTACCAAGCATCGATGTCGAAAAATGTAGATGTAAGTGCTACAGATGGTGCAAATGTTTGTGTGAGGAATCCCTGGTCGCCGTCTTCCTCCTCTTTCTTCATATGGACTCCTGGAAGCAGTGCTCCTAACACTAACATCATCGTATGCGTAGCTACTCTCTACTGTGTTCCTCATCCCCACATTCCTTCTGGAGCTATTAGGACTTCCATGGTTGCCTTCGATATGGAGATGTTCTCTAGATGCTTTCAATCCCCTCGAAAAATCAATGCTTGGTGATTTTGCTAGAGGCAATGCTACCTTCATGTGAAGGCTAGAGTTCTCATGAATGGTGTCCATGGTTTGTATGTCTCTTTCTACTACTCCATTTTGTTGTAGACTAGCGAGATCCTTAAAGGTGAGGTTCACAGATTCGTCTGGAACTCCCAAATAGAGATCTTCCAGCTCCTTTCTTGCTTTTGCCAATGTTGCCATTTCTCCCATCAGAGAGAGAGAGAGAGAGAGAGAGAGAGAGAGAGAGAGAGAGAGAGAGAGAGAGGTGTTAGATGGTGTTCTAAAGCAAGAGTTGAGGGTGAGTTGACATTGGAGAGAAGGGAGAGATTAATGTATTAAAAAGCCAAGATGGTAAGCCGGTCTAAAGGAAAGGGAACAATTAGATTATGGGGAAATATTGGGGGAAGAGACATTTGGAAAAGTACAAACAGGGGATTAGTAATTGCCCCTTGAGTTTTCATTTAACTACCATTGAAATGGAAGGAAGAGGAAGTGGAATGCTGTAAATTTCAGAAACTCCTATTGTTAATGACACGGTAAACTTTCTGTTAAGGCCCAACTGCAGCCTATAGTTTGGTTGGGTGGACTAGTTAGGCCAGCCTATTGGCCAACATGCTAGGCAACTTAGAATTCGCAAATTATGGCCACTTAAAGTTCAATCCTAACAATGTTTCATGCCCAATTACAGCATATAGATCAGCTTCTTGTGATCCTAATGACGAGGTATCAAATCAACTACTAGTTCTATGGTAACCCAGATAGCAGTCCAATTATCTATGGCCATTTGGATTCAAATGGTTTTCACATTGAGTTCACAGAGGGGAGAAAAATGCAGCTTCCAAATCCCAAATCTCCTTCTTTGGATATTTGAATTCTGGTAAAACTTGGCTGAATCACATGCAGAAAACTGTAATTAGCATAGTTAAGAATTGTACTATGGGCATTTTCTCTACTTTTTTTTTCCCTCTTCCTCATCTGAATGTCCTCAATGCTTAATAATCTATCAAATTTCTTCATGCAGTTATTCTTTGAATTGGCCCATCAAGATTTTGTGAGTCAATTTGACCCAGTTGGATGTACTTCACTGCAAGTCTAACTATGGATAAAAAACACTAACAAGATACATGGAGTTTCGATGAATAATTTCTTCCATCATTCGTCATTACTAGAATTTTTTTTTTTTTTTTTTTTTTTTTGAAAGGTAAGAAATCTCTGAAAGGTAAAAAAGGGTATATTTGCAACTTCTCTAACGACAGGCCATAAAGCTCTGGGTTTATAATATATCTGCAGATAATGTCAATGTGGTGGTCTTGGATGAGCTTGATGTTTTGTTGTGCTCAGATGGCACTTGTGGGCCGGACAAATTTCTATTATTCCACCGGCCCATGCTTGAGACAGATATTTGGCCGGACAAGTTCTATATTGATATTGTCAATACCAATCTTCTCTCTCTTTGTTGCCACCGACGCCCACATTCCACGCAATGTGGGACCCACTTTGGGGAACTAAGAACTGTTCATTGAATGGGCTCCACGCCCTACGGCCCACAACAAAAGAACCCCACCTACCCGACCACCCATTGGGCCCATCCATGGCCCACAGGGAAAATTTGTCTAATCGACTGTTTGTGTGCGTAGGATTTTGTGGGTCTCTCTATGGTTGTCCCGATGGGCCCACTTGGATTGGCCCTTGCACCTACCTGCATGGACCCCTCAACTTCATTGAAAAAAATAATCAAAGTTACAATAGAAACTTCCACTGAATTGAGAAATCAAAGTTTGTTTTAATGACGGGGATGACTCCAGAGCCCAAAAAATAAATGTAGGACTGCATACAGCTCAAAAACAGCTCCTTAATCAGTAAGGAACCTTATTATTCTATTCTTCTTTCATTATTCTATTCTTCTGCTTATCGTTTGTAATTTTAAATGGTGTCTTATTCATGGATCACACATTTGGACCATCCCCTTGGGAATGTGGCACTGGTCAAACTGGGAGGTATATCCAGTTAGTTAATTGGGCATTATCTTAGCATTAGTTCTTTTGGCATAAACATTATCTTAGCATTAGTGGAACGGTTGAATGTGGAAATGCATTTCTTTCTCCATCTCATCAGGAATGGCATTTTGTGGAATTGAGAAAGTTCCATTTTTTCCCCATTTTTCCTAATTGTGGAAAAGGTTCATGGAAAAGTGCGGCACCAACCAACAAAAAATGGCAAGTATAAAAATTCGAGGACATCTATGCTTACGAGGAATCCTCGGTATTAAACAAACGTATCCTAAAACATGTAAGCTTCTTCATGATCTTGCCTAGTTTTGGTCAAATTATAGTGGGCTTGAACCAAAGTTTGTGGCTGCTGGGCATGAGTTGGAATTGTACATAGGGTCCATTTGCTAAATAACCCAAAATTGGCTTTGGGCTTCAATGTCCACCTGATTCTATAGTAATGCTTATGGCTATTTTAGCATTTTATAAGTATATTAACTGCCATAGATGTCCAGGACAGGGCCTGTTTCGGTCCGAAAGAAGGTCACTCTATTTGCATTCCAGGCTCCACACCACTACAGGAACAGATTCGTCCCCAACATATTCCAGAACCACTGAACCAGGCCTAGAAATGCGTTGAACTGGGCTCATATATATTCATTTAAAGAAGTCCAAACCGGCTATAGGAACTCCATACCACTCAATCCAGGCTAGACCGGGGGGACCAAAGTCCAGTCCCATAAATGGACAGGCTAAGGATGGGCTGCGCCTTTAGTTTGACGGGGTCACACTTGAAATGAATTATAGCTACTATAAAGCCCATGCGATGCACCGGTTAAGTCTATCCAAATTGAATAAAATTAGAATTAACATCCAAATTTAGTATTAATTTATAAAAGAACATGAATTGATATATACAATGCTGAACCAATTTTATAATCGTCAGAATATAAATTCATAGTATAACATAATTAATTTAAAAGAAATCCATATTTAATACTTTAACATTATGTGAGTAAATACATGTAAACCATACAAGCCACTCATCCAACTCGCTCACAACTGGGTTAAAATCTGAAACAAAAAAAAAAGATACTTTCTAAAACTATTAAAGTTAATCATCATAATCCTCATTAAAGTTAAGTGTCATAAACCAAAGGATTATGAGGATCTAGTGGGGTTGATCTTTGTATACCCTTAGGTCTTATTTAATTAGATCTTTCGATCCCCTACCTCCTCCATGAGTGGCATGGCCCCAATTGAGCCCCACAGGGTATTGATGGTTGGTTCTCATGAAAGGTGCTCGAGAGAGGGGTGACCCTTAGTTAAATGTTTATATAAGCTTGAAGTACCTATAGTCTCTGCGTAGTGTAGTTGTATGAGAAAATTATGACTATTGAAATAACAAAATGTCCTTTGACTAACATTCAAAATTACAAGTCTTAGGGTGGCGCTATCTAAGTAACATAATTATTGTGGGATCATAGTGTAATGACAGAGACCCTCTTAAATGACAGCGAACCCACATTATATCCATTGGATCCAACTAATCTATCCACTTAAGAGATTCATTGGTGAAATATGTGAACAGAGGGCTCTATGGAATGGGCAAGATTTACAAGATATTCATCCAGTGGGTCCCAAATATTTAAATTGAGACTGAATAATAACTTTTACTAGCAATGTGGCTTAAGGAGGAGTAGACCTTTATTTTCCTAACAAATATAAAATGTCTACTTGGAGTTGGATGTCATGTGAAATAATCGGAATATGCTATGATTGCTGCTTGAGCGAAACTTTCACCAATTGGAGTCCCGCTAGAGGATGCTACAAGATTTTCAATTTCCATCATTCACAAAAGCATAACCCCTTAAATTAAAGACACCCATTGGAAGTCCCACCTGGTAGCAGTGTGAAAATCTTGTAGGAGAAAGTTCCTTTGCTTCTTGATATATCTTGGCTCAGCAACTGCCTGCCATTATAAAAAAAAAAATTATTATTTTTGTTAAATAACCGTCTTAAAGAGTTGTAGGGATACTATTAATATTAGCCTCTCTCATGACATTACTAAAAGAATTTACAAATATAAATAATTTCTTAAATAATTAAAGTAATATTAAACATGGTTACAAAGACATTCTCAATTATGTTCCATGATCTTTGCAGATTTTATTTTGGGTTTTCCACATTATTTCTAATTTTGAAAGTCTTTTATAGTGCGATTATAGTATGATGAAAATATCGTTTCAGGAAAAAAATGTTGTGTTATTGTCAGATAAGTTTAAAATATCGTTGATATTTACGTACCATTTTTATAAATATACATGTGATGCATACACGAGTGCAACTACATGCTTTTATGTACTGTAAATGTTATGCATGTTTAACATTACATATCTAAATGAGTGCAAACAAATGACCTCTTATAATTAATTCTCTATTTACAAGAGGAAAAAATCATTTTTGACATCTAATTAATCTATCTCTTAGTTCTCTCATCAACCATCCATCTTAAAGCATGTGGACAATAGAGCGTTATTAGAGGAGTGAGCTGATTTCGAAGAAGTCTCATCGGGGACTCTTGACTATAGACGATCTCATCCATCACTTAAATTGTTGTAGTGGACATGTGGCATTCGATCTAGAGCTTCTGGAACGTTTCCTCCCTATAAAAGTGACTTGCAATATGAAATAATTCAATTCAACGTGGTCGGATTGTAACACCCCGACCTTTAATCCTATATTAATTATAATTAATTGCTTGTTAGTTATTTAAGTGTGTTTAGAGTCTTAGCGAGTCGGGTTTAACGTGTGAATCATGCGTGGAAAGTCTCGGGGGAGTCCCAGTGCGTTTGAGTAGAGTAGGGGGTTGGTTTGCAATTTCGGGAAGTTCTCAGGGGTTTTTATGATATTGTGAGTTTTTGTGAGTTTCGGTGCATCACCTAGGTCTCGGCATTTTACAAATATTAGCCTCCTGTTGCGTTTCGATTTGACGGGTCGAAGGGGCCCAAATATCATCATTATTGGACCAAAGGACTAAATTAGAATTACCCATTAACCTAACCTAATATAAGCCCAACCGTTGGACTCATCCCCTTCATCTCTCATTTCACTCTTTCTCTCCAAAACCCATTTCCCTTCACTGCCTCCTCACCAATTCTGGCCACTGTAGCTTCGACGTCGCTAGAGAGCACTCCATTCTTCTTTCTCAAGCCTCCAAGACTCCACCCATCTCCATTTTCAAGTGTTTCATTCACCACCCATTGCTAGGTAAGCTTCATAAGCTTCTAGGTCTAAGTCCTTTTAATTTCTTTGCTTAGAAATGGTTCTAGGTAGCCCATCCCCTCCCATTTCATTCATTTTGTAGAAGAGATTTTGAGTAGTTTGCTTCTTCCCCAAGTTGAGCTCAAAAGAGGATTTTCCCCAAATTTCTCTTGGGTTTCGTCTAAGCTCTTAATCAAGGCAAGTGAATATGTAAAATTAGACTTCGATATGCTTGTCTTTCTTGATTGTATGATCAATGATGTTTTAGATGACCTCTTGCTTATTTGATAGGTTGATTTGAAAACATGATAATTAGGTTTTTATGTTAATGAAAGGGAAGGTTAGATTGTAGGATTAGATGGATTTGTGTATGGACTTGTGATTGGAGATGTTTGAGGCTTTCGGAGAGGGCTAGGCCCTATTTTCCCTTTGTCTGCAGGTGTGGATGGAGGAGGGGAGTGAAACTCCCAATTTTTGAATCAACACAGAATTCGCTTCAGAATTCTGGGAGCAGTCGGTCAATCGAACCTGGGTGTTAGTTAACTGAACTGCGGCTCGATGACCCTCGGTGACCTGTCGATCCCAATTCCATAAAGAGGCATTTTATGGAGGAGTTGGGCATTAGTCACCCTGTCAGTCAACCCCCTCGGTTGACCGAACTGCTGCTTGGTGAGCTGTCGGTCCCAATTCCAGAAAGTGACATTTCTGAAAGAGTTGTGTGGTCGGTCACTCTGTCGGTCAACCCCTCGGTTAACCGAACTATGATATTTATCTTGACCAAACTTCATCCATTTGAAAATGGATTGTTTCCCTGGTTTGAGGACTTAGGTGGGGCCTTGGCTATATTTTTTTGGACTCATTTGACTAAGTGTGGGGATGTTTTGAGCTGACGTTCCTCATGGTTATTTCGATTGTATCGGGATTCAACCTTACTCAATCGTGGACAGTATGGGGGCAACAGGATACCCTCCTATGTATCTATGCACGAAGAGGATTCGTTCGGGTATCGCGAACTCGAAAACCTTTCATTGACTGAGTAGGTTGTATGATGCTTCGGGAATGGCATGGTAGGTTTGGATTGTTTATCGCTTCTGATTCCGAATTGTACCGTCTGGTACTTATCTACATGCAATCGTCATGTTCTTTAGCTTCGTTTACTTTGCTTTGTTGGGATTACATGAAGAACTTAGATGATGAAATTAGGATCCCTTTTGATGTTCAATTTGTTCTGAAGTTTGAATAATGTGTCGAAGCTAAGTGGCTTTGATTGTAAGGCTTGAAGGGAACTACTATTGATGTATTGTTTGTAGGTTTGATATGATTCAAAGCAAAGTGGTTTATCTATCATTTTGATGAATCTTGTTCACGAAAGAAAGCCTAACTCCTCACTGATATTTGTTTAAGACTCTTTGTGTCAGGTACTACTCAGCTGTTAATGTTCAACACAGTTGGGGCACCACTTGTGTTAGGGCTTTGACCTTAGGACCATCTGCCGTTCGGGTTAGTGTAATGGACACCGCTAGATACTGCAAGTGGTATCGCTTTGATTAACTGGGTTTTGATCCCGTATTGATGTACATCTCTGCCACAACTCAATGTGAGTAGGGAGGGCAATGACACTATCCCGTTGTAATATGTATTTATGTTAGATTGATTATGATTCCGATGCTACGCATTTTTTATGATCTTGTCTATCGTTTACTTCACTTCGTACTGTATATCTATTGATGTTAATTATATATATTGCTTGCCGACCGTCGTGTCTGATGATGTTACTCTTGGTGTATAGGTACCAAGTCCTTCTACCCCGAGGAGGAGACGATGGAGGAAATTCAGATGGATCAATCTGATGACCTCTTAGACTATAGTACGGACGACATTGTATAGCCGTACTGTCCCCATACATGAAAGCCTTCACGCTATGCCTGGGATGAAATTCACCTTTTGGTTATTTTGTCGTTTTGATTAGGCCCGAGTTTTTGTGTGGCATTTGTTGTAAATAATACTATTGATTAACTGTTTCAAACTTAGATATTAGATAATATATTTCAGTATTTGCTCTTAACTATAAATCTGGAGATACTACTTGTATTTATGAAGCTTCTGCTAATTGTTATATGTATTTGAGAAAATGTTTGTACCTCACAGCGGTCTTCAATCCATATGGGACATGATTGGGGGCATGTTGTATTTGTTTAATGTTGGAAAATTTTAATTTGCCCTAATCTCAAGCATAATATCTAGTTTCACGATTGAGGCCGTGACACGGATTGTTCGGTCTAATAAGTTTTTTAAAACTTTGATATTGAAGTGAAAAACTTACAATCACCATAACTGATTGAACTTCCATGAATATTGGCCACTAAAGGGTAAGATACACAAGCTAATTCCTTTTGGTGAGAGTGGCCATATTGAAAGACTCATGGTTCTGTCTTTTTAGAAAAATTAGCAGTGCGCCGGCTACCAGATAGAAAGCCATTGTTTGCCACCCCATTGAGGAAGATAGCCTGAAATTGATCTAATCTTTTTCTTTTTTCTGAAGATGCATAAAGCTCTTATTTCTCATCGACATTGAAAACCCACGCTATGTCTCAGTTTTGAGCGGACATCAGTAGCCTACCAGGACTTTAGTTGGGGATGGCATCATTGGTGTTGCTAGCCATCCAATCTAATGAGATGTTCCCTAACAGTTATCTAGATTGTATTTCAATCAATTCATTTTTATAGGCTTTGATCACACCGCCAACTATGACTAACTGTGGTAATATTTGGTGGTCGTCGAGATTGTGGACACATACCCGCACAAGATGGAATTCTAGGTTTCCTATAATTCCCTCAAGTGTTTTAAACAGCATATTGCCGTAAAAGGTTCTGCATTTCCATTCCACAGCATACACTGATGGAGCACCTGTGCCCATCAGGAGTTCATAAAGGCATGGAATAGACAATCACGTCACAGTTAGTAAAGCAGATGATTTTTGACAAAATTCAAATTTCTTGTGAAGTTTTGTTTTAACTTTTTTTCTGCTAGACGGGACAATGGCTTGTGAGACAACATACAACCCACATGCCCAGGGATCCATACCTGGGCACTTGTGTGAAAGTAAGGTGTTAGTGCCACTGATCCATTATGAATGCATTGGCTCCTATGGAGGTTTTGTTTGGATCATGGATCTCCTTTAGTTTTTGCGTTCAAATTTTAAAACAATGAATTTTGATGTGCACCATTGCATTGATAATATGTATAATTGCATCAATTTGATTAGAGTCAATTCTAGGCTGAGTGTGATGAGTGAGTTGGATTACACATATATAAGGGTCCTTTGTCTTTGGTCCTAGGTGTTGTCATGAATCTTGGTGCGCTCTGGCGGAAAACCTTGGGTACTCAGTGTTATTAATATAGGTCTTCTCTGCATAAGAATGTCACATCTCTTGGTTAGCTGGGATCAATGCCACATGAGTTTGATGTTTGATGCAATCCAAACTCTGATGCTTTAGAGTTTGATCCCAATCAAGACTGCAGATTAAAATTTTCATTGGGAGTTTATCTTGGCACCAAGCCAGCTATTTAATCTAACATGTGCCCGTGTGGCAGCAGGCCACAATATTACACTTGACATGTGGGATTTGCCATTTTTGAGAAGGAAAATAAAAAGATCAAAGTGGACTTTCTTGCACTTCTTTTAAACCACATAATGCATGTCTACCTTGATTGAGATTTGAAAAAAGGGGTGGTTATATTTCAACTCTGTCACGTGGAAAAAGATAGGTAATTGTTTCATGTTACCCACCTCCTTTACCTGGCTTGAAAGCTGTAGGAGGTGGATGCATTGGAAGCACAGATCTATAAGAGCAGGCTTCTACAAACGCGATAAGGACAGTGTCGGCTTGAATTAGGCACTGGTGTGGAGATCTGTGACTGTCTACGAGAGATCAGTCACATATGATTCACTCTTCAAGATCTAAGGGTAAGGATGAACACCCTGGATGTAGAAGATGATGATGGAGAATTATAGATCTAGTGGAAAGAAGATTAATTGTAAAAGTTGTTCAAAATGATATCTCTTATCTCTATATATAGCCCTTTGGCTAATGGGTGATAAGATCTCTATTCAAATTTGGATTGAGAGATGATAAGGATAATAGGTTAGATCAAATTCAATTTGAATTTGAATGGAGATATGATAAGGATAGAGAGTTGGATAAAACTCAACTATTCTTATCCATATAAACATGAGATTCCTTGTGAGGGGTGTCTCTTTGTGAGTTGGGCCCACCCGCATGTAAACACAAGTGGGTCCCATCACAAATGCCAACATCTCCCACTCGCACCGAAGAAGATTCATCCCATTAGAGCACTAATTTCCATCATCAAATTCTACAAAGTTAAAATGAACCTGAAGAGTGGGACCTCGATGATGCTTATTCACGAAGAAAATGTAAACTAAGTCGCCATCTGACTAGAATACACCAACTCACCGACGCATCAGTCTACCCTAGACACTCACATGACCACACCGGATTGGATATCGACTCATACCCTTGAGTCATGTTCAACCCACATACATGCTTATTCAACTTATCAAGTAAAAAAAACTCCTTACAATTTTTTTTATTATAAAATAACATATTTATACATATATATTTTAAAAAATGTTTGTCTTAAAATTTTCAAAACACTCGATATAGCCCGGGCTGATAAGTATTGTAAGCATGTATAAACTAGAGTGTGATGTCAAATGGTCTTCCCATGGACTTACGAGGGTTGGAACCAACCAAGCAGCTTTTCCTAGCATGGCAGCTCGTAAGCTCCTAGGTCGCCGTGGCACAACCGCAGCTAAAGTAGCATCACCAATCTCATTCTTCCAACGTAGGGGTTGGTATAAGGGCACAAGAGCCTCAAGAAATGGTTCACACAATAACCAACTCTAAGCTCAAGAGTCATATACGGGACTAACTCTCGTACAACAAACAGGGTTTCTAGGGTATTATCCCGTTGCTCATAGGTAGATCTTTAAACATGCATGTCTGTAGACATGCGTCACAGTGTGAAAATGCATTAGCTCCATGACTGAGCCCATGCTAACATTGCACCGATTCACTATTGCGCAAGAAGATTGTCACAAACACAACCACGCTTGGTTTTTTAAAATAGGCTATCGAACATACTAGGGTGTGATTTGTCCGACGACTAATGCTAAGTCTCATTCAGTCTTGTGATCCACATCACCCCCAATGCACACAAGACTAAGTCGGTGTTCGATACATTTGTACGCTCCAATAAGTCCATATTGGCCTAATCAGCATATCATACAAATGCATGCACCTCATCCTATTAGTCATTAAGACATCAAGGGCGGTCTTTATTCATGCGAGTGGATGACCTCACCTATTTGGTACCATGTGTGCATCTAATACACACGCTCATTGTGTATGTTGCCAATGTAAAATATATGCACATGCATGAATGAAAGGAATATAACATGCATATAACCACAAACAATGAGGAAAAAACTTTTATTAAAATAAGTCCAATACACTCCCACCGAATAAAAGGATTACATATATTGCATTCCCATACGCCTTACATGAATAGCGAATAGTTCTCGCGCCAAGGGTTTAGTCATCGGGTTAGTAATCATTTCCAAAGATGGCACATGAGATATCGCTATCTCTTTTGCTTCTACTTGTTCACGGATAAAATGCTACTTTCGGTTGATGTGTTTTGCCATTTGATGAAGCTGAGGGTCTTTTGCCAAGCACATAGCAGTTGTACTGTCAGTTCTCAATGGGATGGGATCACGAGCAATTGATACTAGTCCCAAATCCAACAGAAAACGGCGAATCCATAAGGCCTCTATGGCCGCCAGTGCGCCAGCAACATATTTGGCCTCCGTGGTTGACATGGCCATACACTCCTATTTCTTACTGGACCATGAGATGGCTCCCCCACCTAGTAAGAATACATATCCCGATGTGGATTTGCCATTGTCGGGATCATCCGAGAATGACAAGTCGTTGTAAGCTAATAAACTCAAGCCACCACTATGATAGTAAAGCATCATATCTTTTGTGCCCTTTAAATATCAGAAGATTCGTTTGATGGCATTCCAATGAGCAATGCCCGGGTTACTTTGAAATCGACTAACCAACCCAATCGCATAGCAAATATCGGGGCTTGTGCACAACATAGATGTAAGGTCTGCGACCTTACTGGGTCAACTGGGCCCAATAGTAGGCCCATTAACCCGTTTATTTTGTTATTATTATAATTAATTATTTTATTAGATATTTAAGTGGGTTAGACCTTGAACAAGTTTCTTCTAGCATTAGAATAGTGTCTGCAAAGTTTCGTTTGATTCCGAGTTCGTTTGATCATAGCAGGGGGGGGGGGATAGTTTGCAATTTAAGGAAAATTGAGTGTTTTTCCGAAAAATTCCAATGACCGTGATTTTGGGTTTGTTGGAAAGGTCTCGTCGCGCTGATCAATTTTGTCTCTTAGCTCATCACGATCCGAAGATCAGAAACCCTTCAAGTAGTCCATTCTTTCACCGGACCCACTTAAGGGAAATTTAGTCCCTTTCCTTTCCTTCTTCTCTTAAGCAGGGATTAGCCCTAATCCTATTACGAAACTCTGCAACGAAGAGCTACAGCAGCCGCTTCTTCTTCCTCTTCATCTTCTCAAGCCCAGAACTTTTGGGAGAGACCTTCTCGAAGATCCGAACAGCTAGTCTTCTTCCTCGCAATCTCCTCTTTCCCTTGATCCTAGTTTGGTAAGATTTCTCTCACCCTTGTCTTTCAATCATTTTCTCTTTTGGTTAGATTTAGGTTTGATCTTAATCTTTTCCTCTCTTTTCTTCTTCTCTGTGATTTAGGTTGCGTTTGGTTGGGTAGATTGTGGTTTCGTGTTGTTAGAGCTTCTTCCCAAGTTTTTCCCCAATTTCATCTTCTTCTCGGTTGAGGCAAGTAGATTTGTAATTTATAATTTAGCATGTGTGTATGTTTCTTTATTGATTGCAATGATTTCTTGTTAGAATACCCAAATTCCAAGCTATGGTTATGTATTGATTTGGGATTAACATGCTAGATTAGGTTTTTGGAATGGAATGGATTAATTATTAATTGGTATGTTTAGATGTCTTTAATCTACTATAATGCATGGAAAGGATGATTGTGATGAATGGGGGAGCATGGTGGCTCATTTTCTGCAGGTTTTTCATGCAATGGCCTGAAGAGGAAGAGGGCAGAACACCAAAATGTGGGGTTCTAGTGCAGTGCCGATCGACCGGACACTCTGTCCAATCGATCGGACAGGGTTTCTATCTCAGTTAACTGAGACAGTTCACTGTCCGATCAATCAAGCAAACTGTCCGATCGATTGGACAGAAAACATGTCTTAGTTAAGTGTCTTCTGGCACTATCCGATCGATCGGACAGCTCTGTCCGATCGATCGGATAGTAAAATTCTGACAGCACTTGGTAACTTCAAACACTTGTAACTTTTAATCCGCCTGTTGGATTTCTACGTATAATATACCGTTGGAAAGCCCTTGAGACGTAGAATCTAATTGTTTTAGTTTCATTACAATCAGAGATCGAGAAGTGATGTAATTACTTGAACTATTGCTTCAGCTCATATTTTATTGGAAATGAGACCGGTAATCTAGGTTTGGGCCTTAGATGTTGGAAACCATGAACATACTCTCACTAAACCATTAATGGGATTAAAATCGTAGCGCGTAGCTTGGTGTGCTTCGATTGGGTGTCTAGGTATTCGTGTAGTATGCATGAGTTAACCGAATGAGTATGGAATTGTTTCAACTGATGCTTAACATGATTGTATACCAAGGAATTCTCCTAAAAGCATCATTGAATCAATTTTCCCCACACACTCCGTTAAAACAGGTACAATACATGGATGACACCGCTTGCCTAGGTTTGGTTTGTAATTCCTTATTGACTTATGAATTGTATCCGTTGTTATTGCTCCTTGTACACTCTCTTGGCATAATATACTTAATTAATTATGAAATATAAACTCTTGTAGAACAAGGATATGCACCTGACTTAGAGTGTACCCTAGGATCCTGTGTCACGAATTGATAAACATGACTGGCTAGTTATGTGAGGTTATCAGGTGTGTTTGGACTTGTCTTGTATTGTTTTGGAAGTGATAATCCCTATGATCATGTCATGCCTGTTAAACTAGCCAGACTTGCTTGTCTTGTCTTTTCCTGTGTCAGTACCACTTGGTTGTTGTTTGGATGTCATGGCCAACTGCAGTTTGGGGATTTATTGATGGGCTGGTTACTCGGACATTGGGGTGGGCAGTCGGCTTTGGACGGCGTCCACGGCGTTGAATAGTTGGGAGCGAGCTTGGACCGTGCTACTATTCCCAAGACGGGAGCTTGGATCCCCCTGGAGCCAGACTTTGGTATTAGTAGTCCGGATTGGAATTGTTACTGGTATCCCGTGAGATGGCTTGGACATCATCGGAGTCTCCTTCTTGTTACTTGTATTGCATTGCTTGCATAGTGGTGATTGTTAGTGCTGCTAGGATTCCTATTATTGTTTCTGATGGTTATTTATTCATAATTTATGCCTAGCAGTGTTCCTTGTATTCTCATGACTATCATACATATCATTATTCTGATACTTGATGCATGTCATGTTCATTTATATCTTGCTTATCTATTGCTCAACATGTCGTTGACTTTGTTCCTTGGTGTGCAGATACCCCAGGTGACTATTATGACGACTAGGCAGGTGAGGAGATCCCAGAGGATCTCCAACCAGCAGAGGATGAGCGAGAGTGGCGTGCTGATGACGTAGAGTAGCATCATCGTATCCGGCAAGAGAGTGACACATTTGGGAACATACTTAGGATTTTATTTATTTTCTTATTGTTTCATCGTTGCACCTTTCCTTTCATTGACTTCAGTTTATTAAATGGCCTTGATTATTGGGATGGCCATTGTAATTAAATTAACCTTTGATTAGCCTTATTTACTCTTTGTAACTTTAAATTAATCAATGAGATTTGTTATTCATTGTTTTTATAATTAAATTATGCCTTGAATTGTATTAATTCTGCGATTTTATATTACTTGAGGTTTGAAATGTAATATCCTCACAGCGGACTTACGATCCTTGGGCCTAAAGGGCAAAAATTTTAATTATCCCTAAATCTCACTCCCTAGATCCGGTTTATTTCTAATCGGGTTCGGGGGACGTGACAATAGATACATTAAACTTCCTACAATGCTGACATAGGGTATGGACGCCATTCTTTTTGTTTCAGCATCGGTTTGAGGACATTGCATGACACTTAATTTGCAACCCTTATTAATCAGGGTTTCAACAGGACTAGCATTGGCCATTATAAATTTCTCTAAAATTTTCTCAATGTAAGTTGTTTGGGACAGGCCAAGAATGCTTTTTGTACGATTCCGCGTAATTTTAACCCCCAAAATGAACTTAGCCTAACCCAAATCTTTCATTTCAAAAACAGTTGGCAACCAATCTTTGGTCTCAATTAAAAATCCAATATCATTACAAGCGAAAAGAATATTATCAACATAAAGGGATAGCAATACAAATTTATGTTTAGATCGTTTAATGTAAACACAATGATCTTTGTAACACATGGAGAAACCATTTGACATGATTGTATTATGGAACTTTTTGTACCATTGTCTCGAGGATTGTTTAAGGCCATAGATAGATTTATGAAGTTTACAAATTTTATCCTCATGACCTTTGTCCACATATCCTATCGGTTGTTTCATGTATATTTTCTCATCAAGATCATCGTTTAAAAAAGCGGTCTTAACATCCATCTGGTGTAGTTCTAAATCTATGTGGGCCACAATAGATAAAATCACGAGAACAGAAGAAAATCTCACCACAGGAGAGAAAGTTTCTTCATAATCCACACTATCTTTTTGTACGAACCCCTTAGCCACAAGCCTAGCTTTAAATTTGTCAATGGAACCGTCGGCTTTTCGCTTAATTTTCAAAACCCATTTATTTGTAATGGCTTTCCTATCCTTGGGAAGAACCACAAAATCCCATACATGGTTTTTACGCATAGAGCTGATCTCATCATTCATCGCGAGCATCCATTCCTTCGAGTTTATAGATTCCATTGCTTCTTGATAAGAACGTGGTTCGTCCTCGTCAGTTACAATGAATGCAAAAGAAGTCCCCTCAATTTCAAAATACTTTTTTTGAATTAATCCACAAGAAGAACGACGAAGGGGATCATGATTACTCCCACTTGCCTGTGACTCCATAGGATCTCTCCCACTAAGACCAGCAAGTGGTGTTGGATCCCCTTGGTAGGAGAAGTCATCCATTTCAAATAGTTCAATGGACACCCTTGTCTTCTTCTTTTCAGGATATTGAAACTCGAAGAAATCTACGTTACGAGATTCTTTTTCAATTAATCTGCCGTTGACATCCTCATGAACTAGAACGCATCCTTTTGACAATTCACAGTATCTCACAAAGATACTTGGAATTGTCTTACACTCCAATTTATTAGGATGCGGGATAAGGACATGCCCTAAAGACCCCACGGGCGTAGGTCTCCCAAGGAAGGTTTGCTGTCGGTCTACAACTCATACGGAGTCTTTGGAATAGACTTAGAAGGGACTCTATTTAATATACATGCGACAGTTAATAACGTATCTCCCCAAAAGGAGACAGGTAAATTTGCATGAGCCATCATTGATCTAACCATGTCTAACAGGGTCTTATTTCGTCTTTCTGCAACTCCATTTTGTTGTGGTGTAAGCCATAGTTAGTTGACAAGAAATTCCATTTTCCATGCAAAAACTTTTAAAAATCTCCAAAGTGTATTCTCCACCTTGATCGGTCCTAAGGGACTTGCTATTTTTGTCAAACTTATTTTGCACTTCTTTTGTAAAAATTTTGAAAAAAAATCAATTGCATCATTTTTATGGGAAATAAAAAACACACGACCATAACGAAAGTAATCATCAATGAAAGTAATAAAATATCGAGTTCCCTGTCTATTAGCCACGTTCATTGGTCCACAAATGTCAAAGTGGATGACTTCAAGGGTGGCCTTGGATCTTTCTTCCTTTGGAAAAGGTTTTCTTGTGGCTTTGCCTGTTACACAAGATTTTCATGTGGGCAACTGTACTTGTGTGAGAGATCCAAGCAGTCCTTTCCTAGCCAATCGGATCATTCAATCTTTTCCTATTTGGCCCAATCGAGCATGACACTTCATAGATTTGGAACTTGTGTCATGCACCATAAATAAATCAGAAAATCCAACCATAGAATTTTTGAAATCCAAAACATATAAGTCTCCTACAATAAAACCCCATGCATAAATAGAACTATTTTAGTTAATGGAAACTCTATCCCTAGTAAAACGAAAATCAAAACCGTCCCTCGCGAGTAAGTAAACTGATAGGAGATTCCGCCTCATGTCAGGTACAAAAAGCGTCTCATGGAGCACCATAGTTTTCCCTGTAGACGTAGAAAGAAAATAATCACCTATTCCCAATACATCTTTCGATGAATTATTTCTCATGTAGAGCTTGTTGCAACCGACATCTATTGACTGGAACTCTCGAAAACCACCCCTATCCTTTGTCACGTGCTTGGTTGCCCCTGAATCAATTTTACATCCATTAGAACTTTCATCCACATAAAGTGCTTTGGAGCAAACCAAAGAGAGTGACAAAGTTAGGGTGTTTACCATATTTCTCTTGGGGCAAGTTTTAGCGATGTGGCCAAGTTCCTGACATTTATAGCATTGGTTTTGGCTGAGTCTTTGGGCTTGTTACGCTTCCAATGCTTCTTTTGGTCTTGTTTGGGTGCATTCTAGTCCCGTTTAGGCTTCTTTTGGCGGTCTACCCCATTTTGAAACTTAAATTTATATTTTGTCCCCTTAGTTATTGACCTTAATACAGGCTGCTGTTGTACAAATAGTGCTTGTCTAGCGATCTCTACTTGAACTCTTTGGGCTTCCAGCTCGAGATAGCGACACAAATCCTGAAAAGTTTTGACTGCCTTAGAGTTGGTCAAAATTTGTTTCATTGAACGCCATGAATCAGGTAAAGATCGCAGGACAACAATGATAGTTTGGTCCTCAGTTAGTACATTTCTTGCCCTTGCAAGATCCACATTCATTTGATTCATTTTGCGGAGGTGGTCCTTGAGGTTTACACCTGGGGCCATCCTATACACATCGATTTTCATGGTCATTACACGTGTCTTACCGGTGGTAATTTCACCATATTCTCCTTTTAAGGCGACCCACATCTCCTTAGCCGTACTATAGGTTTCATAGGTGAGAACCAATTCAAACTGTATACTACTCAGCATAATGTTACGAGCAGTCCGATTATCTTTATCCCATTTCTCAGAATCTTTCAAAGCGGGCATGGGTGTAGCATCATTTGCTAATTTGGGTCGGGTCTTAATCGAGTCCAAGGTATGACCTCTTGTTCATGGAACAAGTAAATCATGGTCCGGTACCACTTATCATAGTCATTACCATCTAACTTATCTCCCTTATTAAGGTCAGCAATGATATTTTTGGAAGCCATCACTGAAAAGAAATAAGATAAAAAAAATATGATGATCAATGAACGCGCAACATTGGCAATGCACACTTACGTATCAATTACCCATTTTGCACTTAAATCATTCCTAGAATTAGGACATTGTAGTGAAAACCCTTCATGCCTAGGGCTAATTAGGGGTAGTAAAAAACAATTATCGTAGTTACATGGGTGATTTGATAGCATCATGCAATTTGATACTTTGATGCAATTAAAAAGGTGTAAAAAGAGTACAACAAATGACAATTTTGGGTGATGTGAATCCTTTTAATAGGGAAAATGGTTGTAAATATTTTATTATCCCCTGCATATATTGGGGTCCACAAAGAAACCTTCAACTGGTTGAAGATTGCACCTAAGCCTCCAATTTGATCTTATGAAATCAAATTGATGAGGTAAGCCCCCAGGAAAGTGGTGGGGTCACAATGGCCCCGCTCAAAAACCACTTTCTTCGAACATAGACTGCCTCCCTTTAGTGGGACAAGGCTTTTCTTGGAATCGATTCGATCAAAGAGCGCAATTGGTGTAAGTCGGTGGTCTTCGTCCAAATTAAGCTTGGAATAACTAGGGACTACCCATAAACACTATAATATGGCCCAAAAAAAAAAAATGTGGATCCAAATAATGCTATGTAAAATGAAGAAATCCCATCATGAACACATAACATGATACATAATTTAGTGCTCAAATGGTAAACAATGGGTAGGAGTAAGCATAGGCATCATAGCTACTTAATCCATCATAGCCAATTTAATAAATTATTAACATGGAAACAAATAAATTTTCTTTTTTTTGTAATGCTTGTCATATTCTTTGGATTCAAATTGGACAACTTCTGAATCCTATAAGCATGGATCCGAATCTAAATCTGATTCGCCCAAATCCAAAACTATCTTCAGCTTAGAGGTAGATGAATAAGAATGAAAGTACCTTCCTTATTATAAAGAAAGCAATGTCACATAGATTTACAAGGCATAAATTAAGGTAAAGTTGCAGGACAACTACCAACTCATTATTAAATAGGAGTAAATAACTCCTCCATTGAAATATGTTATTATGTTAATGAATTCATTTACTGTAGAGGAGCGAAGTACATTCACAAGAGAAGAAAGCATAGGCATCATAGCTACTCAAATTAAATGTGCTGTGCTGTCCGCTTTTTAAGTAGCCCCATTCAAGATTCACGTTCAACAAGAAGCAGGGGCCATTTAAAATTTCACAGCCATTGGAACAAACATTAAAGACCTGTTTGGTCTACCCAACTCACCAGTTGATCAAATTAGGCAGTATTTTGCAGTAAATAGTAATCGAAGATGACTACATGTGGGGAAGGTTTGAAACCAGTAGTTGGATAGGAAAGCGTGTACAGATTCACAAAAAAAAAAAAAAAGATCCATTGAATATGGGTATCCATTGAATAGTAACATCCCATGCATCTTTATCTCCATAACTACTGCAGATATCCAATTCAATTATCTCAGGCATAGCAACCATTTGCTGTCATACCCTGGATCAGGCCTAGTAAATGAATTGGATTTGAGACTTTTTAATATTTTCTCATAATTAAAATATATCGTGGGATTACATCATGCAAAAATGAACATTCAATTTTCAACACAATCTAATATTATTGCCAAGGTTTTGGGCTACCTGATTTGCAACCAAAATCAATCCAATACTTGTGTGAGCGCGCCAATAAAGGCTCTGATACCAATGTAGGAGGTAGATGCTGTGGAAGCACGGATCCATAAGAGCAGACTGCTACAAACGCGATAAGGACAACGTCGGCTTGAATCAGGCACTGGTTTGAAGATCTGCAACCGTCTACGAGATATCAGTCACGTATGATTCACTCTTCAAGATCCAAGGGCAAGGATGGACGCTCTGGATGTAGAAGATGATAATGGGGAATTGTAAATCTAGTGGAAAGAAGATTAATCGTAAAAGTTGTTCCAACTGATATCTCTCATGTCGATATATAGCCCTTTGGCTAATGGCTGATAAGAACTCTATTCAAATTTGAATTGAGAGATGGTAATGATAAGAGGTTGGATCAAACTCTCTCAATTTGAATTTGAATGGAGATATGATAAGGATGGTGAGTTGGATAAAACTCAAACTATTCTTATCCATATCATTATGAGATTCCTTGTGAGGGGTGTCTCTTTGTGAGTGGAGTCCACCCACATGTAAACACACGTGGGCCCCATCACAAATGCCAACAAAAGTAGTTCCCTCTCTCTCTAACACATGCTTTGGATATGAGGATGGTAGGAGCCTTAACCACACGTAGGTTGAAGCTTCAGGGTTGAGCCATCTCTATAGAAATTTGTCTCTCTCTCTCTCTCTCTCTCTCCTTTCATTAACTTACAGTGTTGCTACAAATGGGAATAAGTAAAGGCCAAACATACTACACATACAAGAGGCATTGCCCACCTTGGCAGGAAACCCACCAACTTCTCTTTCTTCCTCCCCATGTGGGCCCCACCAGAGCCAAAGAGTCCTCACCTTTACCCTCACCCTCTTTTGCCGAGAAGGAAACAAGCCAGTGTTAGGAGGAATAGAACCAGATGCTTGGGATCTTTTGCAGAGGTGGAGCCCTCCTTTCGGTTGGGTTGTATTTCTTTTAAGACTTTTTTACACATAATTATCTGAAATTTTCTTATGTTAACAGATGTGGGGCAGGGATATGTTGAAATGAATCTTCATAAACCTCACAATCTCAATCAGCTAATTTGGCCGGCAGTCATAAGCTGATATATCTGATTTCTGATGATAAATTAACCAACATAGAATAATAAGATAAAACCAGATGTAATAGTATTTTATTTTATTTTATTTTTATATATTCAATCTAAACCAGGTTAAATCTAAGGGAATTTATGTCCTTCTACAATATATTGGATTTTATAGGGGTCATGGCAGTCCAAAATTTTGTGAAAACCCCAACAAATGTTATGAACTATATGATTTTTTTACATATTCACTCCCAAAGTATTTTTTTTTCTTTCTCTCCTCTTTTTACATAGTGGCCTCAACTAGGACAATTTCTTAGGTCAGGCACTTTATTGGATCGATTGGTTTGTTGTATGTCACAGTAGTTTATTGAGGTTATTAGATTAATTGAGGTGGATATTTGTAGAAACAAATAATAAATGAATATATTCAAATCCCTCGCTTCTTATAAAATTCATATTTACAACAGAGTTTATAGGGCTGCAAATGCGTTAGTTTCGGCTGGAACCATATTGGCTTTGGCTTGGAACCTATTTCTCTTTTTCATGCCTAGTTTCAATAAGGGGACCAAGATGTTAGAGATTAGGTCTAGGGTATTAGAAATTTTAGGGATAGATTAAGAGTTTGAATTTTAAACCATTATCTTATCGGTTTATCTCTCTTGTATAAATTGAGAAGTCTATGTGAATGCGAATTAAGGTGGAATTATGGAAATGTATTGATTCTTGGAAATTTTATAGGGAAAACTAGCTAGAGGTCCCCTTAATATTGTAGTTTGAGGCCTCTATTTCACAGGATTTTTGGTTAAGGCCCTTAGTCCATGCACCTAAACTTATTTTAGGCGGCTGAGGTCCCTAAGTATGCCAGATGATACATTTGCATGACTGATTTTCCCTTCTAACCGTTTGAAGTCATGTCACGAATTTAATCCCTAGTTTTAAGCTCCTTAACATGATATTTAATGATTTGCCCTGTAAACGCATCAAGCTGTCTAACGGGTTTTATTTCCTAATTTTGGATCATGTCTCGAAATTCAAATGGGAGGGAATAGATCAAGTTTCGAAATTCAAATGGGAATGAATAAATCAAATTTTGAAATTCAAATGGGAGGGAATGATGTTGCTACGTTTTTTGCTAGACACTCAATGCTTCTAAGTAAGACTTCCTTATGTAGCAACTCGAAGCTCGCCACTGCTTGAGAAGAAGAAATCCCATCGCCCTTGCTGTTGCAGAGAACATAGATAAGACAATCTTTGTTACAGAACCTATTGAGGAAGTTTTGCAGAAGCCGGAAGCAGAGCATATTGGTTAAGATGTGTTTATCGTCGACGGAGAAGTCAGAAGATCAGATGATCCAAGGTGTGCCATCGTTGTCAGATCCATATCAAGAGGAATGAGAAGGGTTCTCAGAATCGGGTGTCGCAGAACCCAAAATCGGAAGCAGATATTTGCAAAGGATATATTTGTCCGAGTTTTGAAAGAAAGTCAAATAAATTTATCTTACTTTTGAAAGAAATACAGATAAATTTATCTGAGTTTGGTATGAATTTATCTAAATCTGGTATGAATTTATCTGAGTTTGAAGTGAATTTATCTGAGTTTGGTACGAATTTATTTGAGTTTGGTATAAATTTATCTGAGTTTAAAGTGAATTTATCTAAGTTTGAAGTGAACTTATTCGAGTTTGGTATGAATTCATCTGAGCTTGGTATAAATTTATCTAAGTTTGAAGTGAATGTATCTTAGTTTGGTACAAACATATCTAAGTTTGGTATGGATTTATCTGAGATTGAAGTGAATTTATCTGAGTTTGGTATGGATTAATTTGAGTTTTGAAACAAACTCAGTTCAATTTATCTGACTTTCTGTAACAAGCTTAGATGAATTTATAAACAATGAAACAAACCCAGATAACAAACTCAAATAAATTTATCTGACTTTCTATCACAAACTCAAATGAATTTATAAGGAATGAAACAAACTCAGATAAATTTATCTGAGTTTGTGATAGAATATAGATAAATTTATATGATTTTTTATGAATTATACATGATTTTATCTAAGTTTGATATGAAGTTATTTGTGTTTCCTATGATATACAGATTGCTAGAGTTTGAAGATGATCGCTGTTTGCAAATGTTATAATATTCAATATACTTTTTGTTTGGACTGAGCGAAAATGAATTAGAGGAAGAAGAGTATGAAGGAGACAAAGAAGAATATGAATCAGAAGATAAAGGAGGAGAAGAAGAAATTTATAAGCAATGAAACAAACTCAGATAAATTTATCTGAGCTTGTGATAAAATACAGATAAATTTATATGACTTTGTATGACTAATACATGATTTTATCTGAGTTTGATATGAAGTTATTTGTGTTTCCTATGATATACAAATTGCTAGGGTTTAAAGATGATCACTGTTTGCAAATGTTGTAATATTCAACATATTTCTTGTTTGGATTGAGGGAAAATGAATTAGGGAAAAAGAAGACGACCCAGACAAAGAAGAAGGTGAATCAGAAGATAAAGAAGAATAAGGAGAAGAAGAAGAAGGAGCAGAAGAAAAAAGAAAAAGAAAAAGAAGAAGAAGAATTCCAATATCATGATATATGCCTCATTTTATCAAATTTCCCCTTTCTCCTTATCTCCTCTATTGAAATCCCTAATTTGTTGAGACGTTTCGTCTTCATGAAATTTATGGGCTGATTTTTCGGCATTTTTAAATAACGTAGAGAGTGTATCCACGAGGGGCATCTTGGACTTTTTAATTGTTTAAAACTTGAAAAGGGACCTTTGCCTCTACGAAAAAAAACATGGACCTTTTGCAATAGAATGCAATGTTGACGGACCTTTTTCAAGTAAATTATTTAGTATGTATGGTTCAAATAAGCATTAGAACACTCTTTACTTAGAATTAATCCAAACTTGTAATTCTTTGAAACATCATACTATTTGATTTTATAACAAAGCAATTAAACTTTAACTACTTAAAATGAAGGGGATTTTACCGAAAAGATCCCCTTAAACCTGGTGGAGACCAAAAGTTCCCCTTAACTACTTATTTGACTTTGGTTGGGGTGTTGGGGAGTTGATTCCCAACCTACCTAGAAAAGGAAGGAATCAATTCATCTTTCTAGATCTGGGTCATAGTTTAAAACTTGGGAATACAACATGACCTGGAAGACCACAAAGCTCAGTAACTCAGGTGAGTCTGGCCGGGCCCAATTTGATGTCAAACCAATAAAGAGTGCTGTCTCTCAGGAGTTGGTTTTTAGTAGTCCTGATCCTTTTCTGAAAATCTGGCCTTAACATAGGTTGAGGTCCCAATAACCACATCTCTAGTAAATTTCAAGCAACATGAGATTAATCTAATAATTTATCCTAAATCAGATTAAAAGCAATCAATCCACACAATGAGAAGTACACATGATGTATACGTGGAAAAACCCTACTCGGGAAAAAGCCACGGGCATTATTGTCTAGACAAACAGACAACCAAGCATTAAATAAAATTGAAAGTTACAAGAAAGGAAATCACAACTCTTTCCCAGTTGCAACTCAACCTAAGGACTGTGCTGTCTTGCCAATTGCTCGCCGTACACCTTCATTGTGTTTGAAATGAACACCTCGAAGCCGCCTTCAAGATGTTTTTACTTCAGAAGAGTAGAACAGAGCAAGAATCCAAAGCTTGATCTTCAACACAGCAACTAAAAGCCTTGAGTGATGATGGATCTCCCAAAATATTCACTAGGTTTTGTACGGAAGAGAAGTCCTTTAGAAGAGAGAGAGAATGGCTATTTATAAGCCTTGATTCTTTCCTCAAGAAGTGTAGTTCGTGTAGGGTTCAGCAACTAATCTTGAGAAAAAATATGAATAAATTTCCGGGCAAGTTCAGAAACGGACAAGCCTCTGTTTGCAGAATTCAAAGTTCAGAAAACACAGCTCGAGCGGCCAAAGGGAAAGATCGAGCGTTGTTACTTCTGTGAGGGTCCACTCGAGCTACCACATCAAAATCCTTTAATCCATTTGGAAGATCTCCCGTTCCTTGGAAATTCTTGGGCAGTCCGTTCTATGAAAAATTACATTATAAACAGTCTTGGTTTTGTCCAATTCCCAATGAATTAGCCAATACTCGTAAATCCTTACATATTCCAATGGTAAAATCAATAAAGACCATCAAGCGCAATGCCATTCTTCGTTAATGTTTGGTACAGTGAGGCATAATATTCTGCATTATTTTCAACCCCCCTCCCCACCCTTCAAAATTCAAGTGTTGCGGAAGAGAAAACGCACATGGCTTCTTCACAAACACACTTCATCATTTGTAGAGTCATAACAAGTAATATCCAAAACCAACTCATCCTTCATTGAGTTGCGCCTGCCGTCATATTCAAAATCAAAGCCTTCACTTCCTCTATTTTTGTAGTACTATTGTTCATATGTTTTATACACAATCAATCTGTAAGTGGCCCAAAAGCCAGTTTAACAGTTTGGATTGGATAAGTAACGACTTGTATAAGCTGGACATTGGACTTCCTCGATTAAAAGGGATGGGCACAGGGACTTTAAACGTCCACCTTTTTTTTTTTTTTTTGCATGGCTCTGGGATCTAAGCACATGTGACTGATTGAAAGATCCAGACTCGTTTGTTCGTATGCATGGCCCTGGGCACATGTGACGTTTGTAATTTGTATTCTAATATCATACGTAGTAGATTATGTATCAATAATTGTCTACTAATGTTTATATGTCTTAGACCGTTTCTTTGATTGATAGCAATACCTCTAGTCTCCATTTCAATCTCCTGATGAAAAACGGAAAAGAAACACTTGTTAGTTGACATTTTCGGATTTCTTGATAAAGGTAAGAATTAACTCATCTCCTTCTTGTGTTTTTGCGTAGAAAGGAGTAAAAAAGACCCCATTGTAATCATACATACATATTCATTCATTTTCATGTGGATTTTATGACTAGGGTTTGAGATTTGGGGGTTTTTGAGTTCTTTTGAGCAAAAGTTAGATAAAAGGGTTGGAAAGCTAAATTGAGGCAAGTATAAGCTTTAATGATTAATGCATGTGGTTTTATTTTTGATTGGATTATCAAATTTTATTAATTACCTTTTTATGGTGATTAGCCTCTTTGGTTAAAATTTGAGAATGGATGTGGTCGGGATTGCTTGGAAATAAATGGTAATTATGAGATGGTTGGAATAGGTTGTAAACACATGGTAATTATGAGATGGATGGAATGGGTGTAGATGGAAGCTATATATAAAAGTGTGCATGTGGAGTAGTTAAAGTGCAGGTGGGAAAAATGTTTACATGTTGATGGCATGTGTGTAGGAGATTTGAAATGGGCTGGAATTTCTACGTTCTCAAAGTAGTCAAAGAATTCAATGCATGGGCTGGATTATATAAATGCATGTGAATGTAGTGTGTGTCAGGTGGCAAAATGGTTATAAATGCATGTAAATGAGTGTATGTCAATAGTGTGGGAATGAGAATGATTCAGGTAGTAGGTGGAATGGAAAATAAGAAACGGAGTGGCCTTTGGACACAGAAACAGAATGTGTCCTTGCTAGAGCGAGGTAGGGTTCTGTACAGGGGCCGGATTTTTGACCAAAAATACTTATTTTTGCACACTAAAAATTGATGTATCCCCTATATTATATAATTACTAAACCAATTAGGATCTTGGACTCCGAAGTACTTGTGGGACCTTAGAAAATGGCACCTTTGACCAGATCAACGGACCGATGGTAATTAACTACGTGAGAGATCATTGAGGCTAAGATCATTTCATGTGAATTATATTTTCGTCCAACACCTTGTCATGGATGAGGCTCGGAGAACCCGGTGCACTACACTTATACAAGTGGCACAAAATTAAAGATAGCCATGCACCGGATCTCCAAACTTCATCATGTGAGGATGTGAAGGACGAGAACCTAGTAAATGACTCATGATTCATCTTAATCAATGCATGTGCATATTGGGAATTATTTTCTATTCAACTTCCAATTCTAAAACAGTGATTTATATGCATAAGTTGTTGTGTTTCCATTCGTTTTATACTTGTACTATTATACAATATTCAATTGAAATTCGAGATGAGTAAGTTATGTGTGAAATATTCTGGATATTATGATTCGATTCGATTCAGTTAAAACAATCTTACTCATGTGTATTTATTCGATCCGATTAGTCTGGCACTACTGAGCTTCAACCTCGTGATACCCGACGGGGTTAAACTTGGTTTAGTTATTTGAGATCATTGCAGTAGATCGTCTGGAGCACCGTAACTCCAGAACCGGATAGCCAGCTAGCCTTTGGTTGGACCGCTGGTGACATCCCAACTAGATTCGCTCTTTATCTAAGAGGATGAGCTTAATGTGGTAGCCAATTAGTGTGTTTTATTATTCCATTGATTCAGAAAGCATGATTTATTCGAAATTGCACAAGTGCCTAGTTTACTTAACATTGGCATTTTTTAATCAACTGTCTTTTATTCGATTTGATACTGCATGTGATTTATCATTAATGCCTATACTTACCAAATCGTCGTATTTATGATGCTACATTTGGTGTCACAGACACAGGTGCAACTCTCGGCCCTGAGGAGGCCCAGGAGGGAGAGGAGGAGGCCCATGAGGTTCCTCCAGGACTAGAAGAGTGGGCCGGTAATGGGCCTATGTAGTCCGGGTCTTCGGAGCGCGCTGTGATTATTCTTTTGCAAACCAAACTGTAAGGTGTGACTAGCCTCTTTTTGTGTGGGTCACACTATTTAGATAGTTGGGGATTCTTTTGTAATAGATGTAGGGTATTTTTGTAATCTCTATTTTAGTGCTAATGTGTAAATATGTTTTTTTTTGTAAAATCTTAACACTCAACTTATACTTAAGACTGTGCAATGGTTCAATTTATTATGCCTGATATGCTTCCGCTATTTAATTATCATTGTCATGTGGAAAGTGAAATTTTATCCTTTGTGTTGCTGGATTTGACTCGAGACAGGTATAGTAACACGGGATTACACGTGTTGCACCTCGGGGACTACCCTAGGCCAGGGTGATTCGGGACTGGGATGTGATACCCCTGCCACTAAATTGATTAGGATGTGGGTTCAGAGGGATTCATGCAAGAAAGAGGGGATGAAACAAAGGATGAAGTTGGAAATGATTACTTGTTCGAGCTGATCCATAGAAGTATGATTCAAGTGGCCACAAGGGGAATTGCTGTGGAGGAAGTATGATTCAAGTGTCGTATCATGATTTGCTTCAACATATTGCCATCAAAGAACCTAAAGAACATGTGTTTCTTAATGTTCATGTGAATGTGGATTCTGCTTTAACATCACCGACCTACGTACACAAATCGACATTGATGCATGGTAGAAATGAAGCCACGTGGACCACTTCCATCCACAAGAAGATTTCCACCGAGCTAGCCACAACTATAAATTGGAGTGCCCAATCACTCTCTGGGAGCATCAAATTAAGTGAAGTCCTAGTCGAGAAGTGAAGTGACGAGTTGTACACACAGTAGTGTGTAGTGAGAAGTGTTGAGTGAGTGCTCTTGACGTGAATGAGTCTATTGAGAGAAAGTGTAGTAAGAGTCTCTTTTTTTAAGTGTGTAGACCCAAAAGTGTGTTCTTTTGTAACAGTGTCTTTGTGTAAGATTTATAAAGTGAGTTCTTGTTCTTAGTGCAATTTGTAATTAAGCTGTAGCCAGTGTGTATCTCCCATTGTCCAAGCTATCAAAGCCATCTTCCAACAGTTTCACCTTTCCACCTAACACAATTCGTTGGCCTAAAATCTATGCCGATCTATACTTCAACCACCTTCAGAATAAGCTTCACCAAAGAATAAACTGATTTACTTTATTTATTTAGGACCTACCCGTCATAAAATCTTCCATAAGCTCTTTTGCCTCTTTGTTCATCATTTTTCAAAAGACATGTAACGCCATTCGGTAGCTATTCCATTATTTCTTAATTGCCTTAGCGTTGGCAATTAAGGTAAAAATATATTCACAAGTGTTTGTGGAGATGCATCAAAGAAGTTGAAAAAGCTAAGTCTTTTATATATGTTTTTTATTTTTTATTTTGATTGTATATATAATAGTAGTCATTAGGCAAAACTTTGCGATTCAAAAGCAGGACAGAGCTTCTGGATATCATACTTGCAAAGGTACTCTCTTTTTTAGATGATTTTCCTTCATTTATTGATCTTCTCTGTTTCTCCATCACATGAACTTTATATGGTCAGATTCCATTTGTGTTATGTATGAACTTCTGCTTCTGGATAATCACTCTTCCACTTGTGTTTTTCTTTTTAATTTTTTTTGGGTTTCCTTTTTTGATATGTTTTAGTGGCTGTCCAAGAAGCTTTCTTTTTCTTTGGCCTCTCTTGTGTGAAAGTCTCTGAGAAAGTATCTGTTTTTTTTTTTTTTTTTTTTAAATTAAAGTATGAAAATCTTTGGTTAAGGAGTATATTGAACTTTGATGTCCAAATGCATAAAATCTTGATTTTTCCACAAGAATATATTATACCGATTTAAATCTTGACCTAATTGGTAAACATATTCAATTCATTTTTTGTGCCCGTCCGAATCCTTAACTACTGAAATCATGTAAAAATTGTTGTGACAAAAAGAAAAGGAGAAGAGGATGAGGATTTTAATCTTTTTAGGGGGAAAAGTAGAACACCCACATCTAGCTTCTGCACTAATTCTTTGGCATTAGGTGCACAGAGAAGAATGTGGCGTTGAAAGGGCTTGATGAAGTAGTCGTCCACTACTTTGTCGATCAAGGTGAGGAGGGAGTTGTAGTAGCCATCCACGTCAAAGCACCCACCTATCAGAGACATTTTCCTCTTCTTACATTAGATGTTTTGGTTGTATATGCATTTGGTGGGTGTTTATGTTTTGTGTTGAGATGCTTATTGGCTTAAATAAGAAATCTCTTGTTTTAGCTTGTTTGGGTGGAATTTCTTTACCCCAAGGCATGTCCTCCACCTAGTCAATAGGATCTATTTCAAAAAATGGAAAGAGAAGGACGTTGAGTGGCACTAGAGCCTAGATTATGTTGGAGCAAGTTGCAAATATAGAAGCAACACACAACTGTCTAAAGCCTATAAAATGAAAAAGAAAGGTGTGCAAGTGCCTTGCATGTGGGATGTGTCTACGCCAGGATGAACATCTATAAAAAATAAGAACTAGGGGCTGCACTCTCTTAGGAATCAGGATTTATTTGAGTAACACTTCTTTAACCCTTTTTAATATGATGCTTTCACTCTTCTTTTCCCTTTTTAATATGTCTGTGGACTAAGGCACTAGAAATTGCATTCTTGGTAAGAGTTACTTATGCTACTTCCATGCATTTTGAAAAAAACCGGCCTTAACACAACAGGCTTAGGTCCAAATAACTAGATCTCTATTAGATCTCAAGAACAAGTGATTAATCTAGTAATTAACTCTAATTCAAATTAAAATCAAGCAACTACATAATGAGAAGGACACACGATGTATACGTGGAAAACCCTACTTGGGAAAAAACCACGGACCCTTTTTTCTAGGCCAACAGACAACCAAGCACCTGCTTTGATCTTGCCGACTGCTCGCCTTACACCTTCACCAGTCTTAAACCAACCACCTTGAATGCCTCTTCAAGAAGAATCTACTTCAGAAAAGTAGCAGAAAGAACCTTCAAAGACTTGAACTTCAGCGCAGTAACTTGAAGCTTTTGAGAGGAAAAAAATCTCTCAATAGATCTCTAGGTTTTTCGATGGGAGAGTGGTGCCCTAGAGTTGAGAGAGTAAGGCAATATATAGGCTTTTATTAGTGCTTCATGACTTGTAGAGCAAGTAGGACTTCAATAAGTATGTTGAGAGAATTTAGGAAGTGAAATCCAAGTAGGAAAGAAGTTCTGGGCACTGGCCGCTCGAGCGCATTAGTGTGTGCTCGAGCAGATGGGCTTACCGCCTCTCGTGCGCTTGAGCGCCCAGTCACGTGCTCGAGTGCCCATCCTCACGGGTTGATTTTCACGCCATCCAAATCCTTTCTTGTTTACTCTATTTCTCATGAGAAGACATAATGCCAAAAGCCTTTGTGATGACACAAGTTCACCTTTCTTGTTTACTATTTACTTTCCCTTGTGATGTCATCATGAAAGCAAAAAGTTCCCATATGATGGAAAGAGTCCACCACGTGTGATGGCATGGCAAAAAGTCTCATGTGATGTCATCATGACAAATTCCTATATAATAGTCCACATGTGATGATAATAGGAAACTCCACAGCACAAATCCCGTAGCCATCTTCATTGGGCAGTTCCACTAAAGTTACAATTGTAAATAAATCCTAGGTTTTGTCCAATATCCAATGAATTTGCCAATATTAGTTATAATAGGATTATAATCCTTACACATTCATGCGCACACCAAAACATCAAGTAACCGGTAAGGGTTATTTGTGCTACCTCCATACATTCATGCACACACCTACAAATGAAATCCAGGTGCTACATGTACATATTTTAGTTATTTATGTCAACATACCTTATTTTGTTGCTGAGTATTTTGCTAAAGAGTAGAGGATTGATGTGTTTGGACAATGAGGATTCTTTCATCTTTCATCTTGTTGGTCATAAATATTCTATGTTCCAGTTCTGATAATAAACATTAACTTGTGCAGGAAATTCCATTTGAACGCAACCAACGTTGAGAGAGAGAGAGAGATGGCAAGTGTTAAGATCATGCACCATTTTCTATTCAAGAGCCTCACGCCATTTAAATTTGTTTTAAGTTTTTAGATATGAAATACTCTAATTATGAGCAAGATTTGCTAAGCATTGATTATGTACAGGAAACGGGTTAATCTACATGAAAAGTATTTGATATTTGATGCTTTTTTAAAACACAACTTTTGCTGGCTGCCATATGATTGCCTCTCAAAGAAATATTTTTTTTTAAAAGACACTACTTGTAGCAGAGGCCATATGACCGTCGCTACAAAAAAAAGGGTTTTTAGCTGCAGCAATTTTCACTTTTAGTGGTAGCCACTGGCCCTGTTAAAAGTTTCCTTCGTCATCCCACCGACCCACAAATTTCTTTTACCGGCAGTCATGGCCGCCGCTGCAAAAAAAAATAAAAAATAATAAAATAAAAATTCAATAGCAGTGGATACATGCCATCGCTAAAACCTTTACCTACTAGATATATATTGTCGCCAAGCGGCGACCACCCTGACCATCGCTAAAGGATATATCGGCAGCCACTATCACTTTTACTGGCAGCTCTTGGGCCCCACTAAAAGCAGTTTTTCTTGTAATTTCTCTTTTTGTAGTTTTACAAGCATACACACGCTCACCCAACCCATGGACTTCACGCCATTGACCAATCCATGTTGTGGGACTCACATAATTAAAGCACATTCATTACCACCTTCTCCTAGGGTGTATGGTGAATTGAAATAAAATGAGGTGAAGCATGAAAAGAATAAAATATAGGGGGTTATGACAATATTTTTTTAATTGTTTGCTAGGGAATCTTTTTGACTTTTTGTGTAAAAAGAGGATATTTTCTTTGTCATTTAGTGGAGAAATGAGGTTGCTTTCTTTACTTTTTTTTTAAAAGGTGGAGGGATTTTTGAATGTGTGTACTTTTGATATAACCCGTTATCTTCTCTTGCCTGGGTAATAGAGGTCTTCTCTTGCCTGGATAATAGAGGCTTTACTGCACTTTAACTTCACTAGTTAATTGCCAAACACGTAACACTACTACTACTATACTACAACACCTACATTCTCAACATACAACATCTAAGCTAGCAGTTAGTAGTAACCATGACAACATTACTTCCACCTCATCTTCACTTTACTAACCCTCTGATGCGCAGGCAGGCAATGACACAGCGGCGGTTGGCCTTACTTCGATCCTTCTCCGGCCAACTCACCCCACCACGACACTTCTCCTCTTGGGATCATTTCTCTTCTTCCTCCTCCAATTCCGAATAGAAAAGCACAAGGTTCAAAAGTCACCACCCCTCCCACCTGGCCCAATGCCATGGCCGATTGTTGGAAACCTAATAGAGTTGGTCATGAACAAGCCAGCCTTCCGATGGATTCTACGTCTGATGAAGGAGATGAACACTGAGATTGCATGTATCAAGCTCGGCAATGTCCATGTGATTCCCGTAACATGTCCGGAGATTGGTCGTGAGTTCCTGAAGAAACAAGACGCCATCTTTGCATCTAGGCCCCTGACCATGGGCAGCGAGCACTTTAGTCGCATGTTCTTATCAGTGTCAACTACACCATTGGGTGATCAATGGAAGAAGATGAGGAGGGTGGTGACCTCTGAGGTCTTGAGCCCGATGAGGCTTAGATGGCTTGTCAACAAGAGAGTAGAAGAAGCAGATAACCTCGTTCGATACCTCTACACCCAGTGCAGGAGCTCAAGAGATGGAGATGGTGCAGTGGTCAATGTTAGAGTTGCATCTCGACAATACAGTGGCAATGTTATGAGGAAGATGATGTTCAATCAACGGTACTTTGGGATGGGCCGCAATGATGGAGGGCCGGGTGTTGAAGAAGAGGAGCATGTGGAGGCGCTCTTTACTGTGCTCTCTCTTCTCTATGCGTTTTGTGTGTCGGACTACATGCCAGGGCTGAGAAGGTTGGATTTGGATGGGCATGAGAAGATCATGAAGAAGACTATTAAGGTCGTTAATAAGTATCATGAGCCTATAATCGATGAGCGAATCAGGAAATGGAGGAGTGGGGAAGATGGAAGGGTTAGAAAGGAACCTGAGGATCTCCTTGATATTCTAATATCAGTTCAAGACACAGTTGGGAAGCCATTACTAACACCAGAAGAGATCAAGGCAGAAGCCGCGGTATGATCCCAACATCCTTGAGGATAGGAGAGCCTTTCCCATATATGTAAATATATATATATATATATATATATATATATATTTCCTTTTCTAGTATAAGGTGCAATTGGAGGGTACCCCGCATCAACCCACCTTTCAAATTTGATTCTTTCTATTTCATTGTTTCGAGCACTTGATATCTAGCACATTATTCAATCAAAATTATATAATTCTCTTTTGCAGGAATTGTTCTTTGCATCAGTGGACAACCCATCAAACGCGGTAGAATGGGCCATGGCCGAAATGCTCAACCAACCAGAAGTCCTCCAAAAAGCAGTGGAAGAGCTAGACAGTGTGGTTGGAAGGGAGAGATTAGTTCAAGAATCCGATTTCCATCGCCTCAACTACATCAAGGCATGCGCCAGGGAAGCACTCCGGCTCCATCCAATTGCACCCTTCAACCTTCCCCACGTGTCGACCGCTGACTCGACGGTCGCCGGCTACTTCATCCCAAAAGGCAGTCATGTGTTACTGAGTCGGACAGGACTCGGCCGGAACCCAAAGGTCTGGGATGACCCACTGCGGTTCAACCCAGAGAGGCACCTGATGGATGGGTCAGCGGAGGTGGAACTGGCTGAGAGGGATCTGCGGTTCATCTCATTTAGCACTGGACGTCGTGGATGCATGGGGGCCCCACTGGGGTCCGCAATGACGGTTATGCTCTTGGCCAGGTTACTTCAGGGATTCACATGGTCTGTGCCGGAGGGTGAGTCGAGGATCGACCTGGCTGAGTCTACTCATAATCTCTTCTTGGCTAACCCTTTGTGTGCACATGCATTGCCCCGCATGCCATCTTATCTGTATCCCACAATCTAAGCCATATATATATAGGACAAACCTCGCATTTTATTCTTTAAGACTTTTACCTATAAAATAACAAAGGCTTGAAGATTTCGTTATATAAATTAATACATTTATCTTGTGATTCTAGATATATGTCATTGACTGTTTTGAAAAGGGAAGGGGTATGCGCTGAGCTTGTTTTTCAGTCTCTACCTGTTTCAACCATAAGATGACACAAGGGGTGTGCATTTCTCAGTGTTAATTTTTTTTTCCTTTCATGTCTGTCCTTAATAAAGTCAATGAAAATTCAACCATGAACCATTCTCTCTCTCTCTCCGTGTGCGAGGACTTATTTCCAAGGAACCGGTCCCACTTATAAGTAATTCAAGGTGCAAACAAGCCAAGCTAGAGCTTAGCTTAACCGATCTTGGCCGTCAAATTTTACTGTAAACAAGTTCGCCGTTACCAATCTGTCCAAGTCATCTCCTTCCTATTCTTTTATCCTCATTGCCCTGGCAATATATATTGTCTCTCAGTGTCAATTGCAATCCTTTCTGCTTCCATTCTCACAGAAGATGTAATAAGTATCCCAGCTTGGATATAAGGAGACAACATGAAACATGCTATCAGGTTGATCCACCCTTCATTTGTGAATAAGCCAAAAAAAAAAAAAAGAATTTAACTTCACACTACTCTCTCCTTGGTGAAGGGTTTCAAGGACTAACTTGAAGGGCTTGTTTTATTACTGGAACTCATAAAATTGTTGTATGTAGAATTTTGAAATTCTCAGGCATCGTAAAATTTTTGAATGCTCTCTTGTACTTGGGCATCCAAAAATTCCACCAAAAAGTAAAGTAGTTCGCATTAATGAAATCCCGAAGTTGCCCTAATCTCACGCATAACCTCCGGTTTCACGATTGGAGGAATCACACCGATTGTTCGGTCTATTTAGGATTTTAAAACTTTGATATTGAAGTGAAAAACTTACAATCACCATAACTGATTGAACTTCCATGAATTTTGGCCACTAAAGGGTAAGATACACAAGCTAATTCCTTTTGGTGAGAGTGGCCATGTTGAAAGACTCATGGTTTTGTATTTTTAGAAAAATTAGTAGTGCGCCAGCTACCAGATAGAAAGCCATTGTCTGCCGCCCCATTCAGGAAGATAGCCTGAAATTGATCTAATCTTTTTCTTTTTTCTGAAGATGCATTTAGTTCTTATTTCTCATCGACATTGAAAACCCACGCTATGTCTCAGTTTTGAGCGGACATCAGCAGCCTACTAAATTAACAACAAAGGACAGACAATGAGTTAAAATATGGGTTCAAAGAAAAACTTTTGAAACGGCTAGGCATTTTACAGCTTAGAAACTATCAAAGTCTTCGACTAAGCCCTTTAGACAGTTAGGTCAGAAGGAGACCTTTAAACTCGACCATTCCAAAGTGGGAAAGGCCCTGTCTAACATTCGTAAGCAGGAAAGGCTCTGTCCGACATTCCTAAAATTGAAACGGATTTAAAATGATTTTATTTTACACTCGGAAACGTAATTTCAGATGGAAAAACAAGCTAAAAGACTAGATTTCATGTGAATTTAGTTTTATGAAAAAAATGCATGGGACTTCTTATGTCATCTGTTTAGCAGTGAGTAGTAATAGTAACAATAGCAAATCACAATATCTTTAACACTGTGTATATGGAAGAAAAAGGAGAAATTCTGTTACCTTTGGCTGAATCTTCTTCCTAAGCACTCAATGCACTTCCTTCCTTCAGTCATTTCTCCCATACCAATACTAACACACTGCCTACAATACACTCTTCCACAGACCTGCAAACATAATTTAATAAAAAGAATATATCAACAATTATAGTTCCTACAAATGCAAATCCTGAGTCATCACCTAGTTGGAGCCAATCACATTGTAATACAATATGAGACAAGTATAAGGAAAAGCAAATTTCCTTGCAGCTGTCAAGAATAAATGGATGCAGGGCTTACCAAGCAGTGTGAAAATCTTGTAGGAGAAAGTTCCTTTGCTTCTTGATATATCTTGGCTCAGCAACTGCCTGCCATTATAAAAAAAATATTATTATTTTTGTTAAAGAACTGTCTTAAAGAGTTGTAGGGATACTATTAATATTAGCCTCTCTCATGACATTACTAGAAGAATGTTGCAAATATAAATAATTTCTTAAATAATTAAAGTAATATTAAACATGGTCACAAAAACATTCTCAATTATCTTCCATGATCTTTGCAGATTTTATTTTGGGTTTTCCACATTATTTCTAAGTTTGAAAGTCTTTTATAGTGCAGTTATAGTATGATGAAAATATCGTTTCAGAAAAAAACATGTTGGGTTATGGTCAGACGTTATGGTCAGATATGTTTAAAATATCGCAGATATGTTTAAAATATCGCAGATATTTACGTACCATTTTTATACCTTATACATGTGATGTATACACGAGTGCACCTAAATGCTTTTATGTACTGTAAATGTTATGCATGTTTAACATTACATATCTAAATGAGTGTGAAAAATTCGGCTTTAACACAGGCTCGGGTCCCAACCACCCCGGTCTCTACTAGATTTCAAAAATAGTGATTAAACTGATGATTAATCTTGGATCCGATTAAAATCAAGCAATCCACACAAAGAGAAGGACACATGATTTATACGTGGAAAACCCAACTCGGGAAAAAACCATGGGCCTTATCGTCTAGGCCAACAGACAACCAAGCACTATAGATTGAAAGTTACAAGAAAACTCACAACCCTTTCCTAGTTGCTAACTCAACCTAAGGACTGCTTTGATCTTGCCGACTGCTCGCTGTGCACCTTCACCGCGCTTGAACCAACCACCTTGAATGCCTCTTCAAGATGAATCCACTTCAGAAAAGTAGCAGAAAAAATCTCCAAAGACTTGAACTTCAGCACAGCGACTTGAAGCTTTGGAGTGGAAAAAATCTCTCAATAGATCTGTAGATTTTTGGATGGGAGAGTGGTATCCTAGAGTTGAGAGAGGAAGGTTATATATAGGCTTTAATTTGTGTCTCAATACTTGTAGATCAAGTAGGACTCAAAAAAGTAATTTGAACCAAATTAGAAGGCAGTTTCATGTTCAAAACAGACTTTCTGCGCACTGACCGCTCGAGCGAATAAAGGTGCGCTCGAGTGGATGACATTCTGTCTGTCGTTCGGTCGAGCGACCAATTAAAGGCTCGAGCGACCTATCCACCGTGTTACTGCACGGAACCAAGTCACATTATTCCCATGTCACACCACGTGTGGTGGCATTTCACATGACATATTGCTGTAGCTTTTACCACAACTTTATTATGAAGTTAGCCACTCTTTTAGATTTTAATAATGGAGACAAGACCTTCTTTTATATTAGAAAAATGGAGACAATGACAATGAAGCTGTTTTCTTTGACCTTTTGCTTCCATGTATCATCACACAAATCTCCATGCCATGCCCACATGATGTTAGCGCTGGAAACCAAAAAATACCCATAAGATGTTTGCATTCAAAGAAACGATCCAATCTATGGCAAGTGGAAACTCAAAACTTGGACCCCTGTGACTCATACAGTGCGCACCTAAGCCATGGAGCTTTGATCGAATATGTCTTGTAGACATCTTTCTTGGGCAGTCCCACTAAAAATACAATTATAAATAAAATTCAAGTTTTATCCAATACCCAATGAATTTGCCAATACTAATTATAATAAGATTATAATTCTAACAATCTCCCCCTTTGGTAATTCATGGACAAAACACCTAATACAAGAAAAATTCTACCCAGACAAAAAGCATAAGTTCCAAGAACGTTTTCTTCAGTTCAGCCCTGCAATCCCTATTCACGAAAGTTTGACAAAAGATCAAGCGTGAAATCTTGAAAATTAAAATTAATTTTGAAGTTAAGAAGCAACATATTAAATTTAAAAAGACATTAATCAGCACGTGAAATCACATGAGCTATCTCAGCTTTTATCTCCCCTTTTTTGTTCATAATTGACAAAGCTCATACTCCCCCTAAATCAGGTAATCTAAATCCTCGATAAAAAGGAAATGCACAAATGCAAAACTTAATTAGGCCAACAATCGAAAACCTTCAATAATCAAATACTATAATTTGCAAGTCGTGAGGCAACACGATTTTAGGGAATTTGTCATGTGTGTTAATTGTGTGTAAGATAATCTTCAAATGAATAACACAAAGAAATCGCAGATCAACCACAAATCAACAATCATCAGATACATAGCAAATTTCACACATTTAAAAAACAATCGATCCGATCAGAAATGAGGTGAGAAGCTCCTCCTTAATGTCACACATTTTTTTATTAGCCCAACTCAAGGTTTTTTTTTTATATATATATATATATATTAGCCCAATTTAAAGATTTTTTTATATGAACTTCTTGGCATAAAATAATGCACAAGTTCTAGTGCTCATTTTTTGTAGAAATTTCTGAACCCTGTAGGATACAGTTCCATTGCGTCGGTCTACAGAAATCTCTACGTACTTTGGGTCACATATATGATATAGACATTAAGAACAGAGCATAGGTGGAAGTGGGAAAATCGAAATCGATGCTTCGAATAGGTACAAAACCACTAAAACCGTGAATCCTGTCAATCCCAGTGTCTCATTGACCCGAAGTGAGTGTCCAAGTGAGTCATCGTGTACTTGTGGACATGATCAAACTCCTTAAACCGTGAAAGAAAATTTAGTGCGAAAATCCACCAAATCAAAGTGTATCACATGCCAGATAATCTCAAAATTAGTGCGAAAAAGTATGCATGTGCTATTGAAAACATGATTTGAGGATTAGGGGTGTAGGCCAATGCCTAGGAGCTTGCGCGGAGGGGGATCAACCTCAGCATTCTCAATTGATTTAGAAAGTGCAGTGTAGACCACATTATAGCTCAGGTCAGTCTTACGAATCCAAACAGCCTTAGTCTTGACCTGTTGAGGAGAAGAAGGCTTCTTTCTCATCTGATTTCTGATATGTTTTTTTTTCTTTTATTGTAGTGTGGTCTAATGTGTCCTTTAATTCCACAAAAAATGACATGTGGGGGTGAATTTTGGCTTATGCACGTTTGTAGCATTCACAATTTTCAAGGGTGGAGCCTTATGAATTAAGGGTGTCATCGAGTACACAGTAGGCCCTTGAAGAAATACAGATTTACCTTTATCATTTGAGGACGAAGCTCCATGAGTATAGCCAATTCCAGATTTAGACATGTCAGTCTTTTGGCCTCCAAGGATCTCATCAAGTTTCTTAGACCCAGTATTCATCTGCTTGATTGATGCTATAGCGGAATCCAGTTCGGTGAAAGCCATCTTCAACTTTCCTCTTAAATCTTCCTTTTCAGCTTTACCTTCACTCAGCTCTTTCTTTTAAATTATTCATCTCAGATTTTGCTTTTAGCTCTTGTTGCTTCAATAATTCACTCTCCTTACCTGCAACAATCAGATTATTAGACAAGATTATATGTTGATCTTCTAACTGGCTTACCTTAGCTTGTGATTCTTCCAGTTGTGCAGTAAGAGAAGAATTTTGAGTTTCTATATCTTTCAGCTTTAATGCTCTTTTCTTACTAATCTTTGACATACGTATGGAATCTTGAAACAATTTCTTGTATGCAGTTTCCCAGTCCTTGTCATCATCAGAAAAGTTATCAGAATCTGAATTGTCATCAGACTTGGACTCCCTGTCAAATGGACCCAGCAAAGAAGAGATAGTAGGCAAATCCATGAAAGCAACACAATCTTTAAAATCATTATCTAGAGATTCCGGCTCACTCTTTTCTTCATCTGTATCCTCATACCAAGACACATTAAGAGCCTTACCTTTGCTCTTTTCCTTTCTGTTAGCACACTTAGCAGCAGTGTGACCATAACCTTGACATTCAAAGCACTGGATAGGCTTGGTGGATCCTTTAGATGGGTTCTTTTCCGACACAGATTTGGTCTTGTAGGGTGCCTTGTTGTTACCATCCTTCTTAGCCTTTTTATTTTTCAACAACTTTTTGAATTTTTTGATGAAATGTTTTTCAAATTCAGTGTCCTCTGAGTCATACTCTGATTCAGAACTACTGTCCATAGATTCCGAAGAGTTGAGTGCAACTTCCTTACCATTCTTGCTAAGACAATGGTTAGCTTCATATGTCTGCAAATTACCAACTAACTCTTCCACACTGAGGGAATTGAGATCCTGATGCTCCGCAATGGCAACTACCTTTGGACGGAACCTTTTTGAGAGAGACCTCAAAATTTTCTTGACAACTTTGTGTTGAGGTATAGGTTCTCCTAAATTAAAACTTGAGTTCACAATTTTACTCACTTTAGAATTGAACTCGTCAAAAGTTTCAAAACCTTTCATCCGAATCGTCTCAAAAGCGGTTGTCAAGTTTTGGAGTTTGGTTTGCTTGACTGTGTCTGTTCCCTCATGAACAGTTTGAAGTAAGTCCCAAGCTGCCTTAGCAGTAGAACACGCATAAACTCTATGGAATTCCGCCGGAGTGATGCCATTGTAAATAACATTGATGGCCTTGTTATTGCAGTTAGACTTGGTCCTTTCAATAGCAGCCCATTGGGCTCTTGGTTTCTTGACAGTTTGGCCATCAACAACCACAGTGGGATCGGCATATCCTTCCACTACAATATCCCAGACCTGATCGTCTATAGGCCTGAGAAAAGCAATCATTCTTTCTAGTAAGGATAATTGGTTCCATCTAAGATAGGGAGCTTATTAGTAGACGTTTCTTCTCTATTGAAGTCCATTAGAGATCAGCAAAAAGATCACACAATAAATTCGTGCAACCTTCTCTGATAACAATTGAAAAACTCAGCTTTAACACAGACTCGGGTCCCAACCAACCGATCTCTACTAGATTTCAATAATAGTGATTAAACTAATGATTAATCGTAGATCCGATTAAAATCAAGCAATCCACATAAAGAGAAGGACACATGATTTATACGTGGAAAACCCAACTCGGAAAAAAACCACGGGCCTTATCGTCTAGGCCAACAGACAACCAAGCACAATAAATTGAAAGTTACAAGAAAACTCATAACCCTTTTCCAGTTGCTCACTCAACCTAAGGACTGCTTTGATCTTGCCGACTGCTCGCCTTGCACCTTCACCGCGCTTGAACCAACCACCTTGAATGCATCTTCAAGATGAATCCACTTCAGAAAAGTAGCAGAAAAAATCTCCAAGAACTTGAACTTCAGCACAACAACTTGAAGCTTTGGAGTGAAAAAAATCTCTCAATAGATCTCTAGATTTTTGGATGGGAGAGTGGTACCCTAGAGTTGAGAAAGGAAGGCTATATATAGGCTTTAATTCGTGCCTTAATACTTGTAGATCAAATACGACTCAAAAAAGCAATTTGAACCAAATTAGAAGGCAGTTTCATGTTCAAAACGGACTTTCTGCGCACTGACCGCTCGAGCGAATAAAGGTGCGCTTGAGCGGATGACATTCTGTCTGTCGTTCGCTCGAGCGACCAATTAAAGGCTCGAGCGACCTATCCACTGTGTTACTGCACGGAACCAAGTCACATTATTCCCATGTCACACCACGTGTGGTGGCATTTCACATGACATATTGCTGTAGCTCTTACCACAACTTTATTATGAAGTTAGCCACTCTTTTAGATTTTCATAATGGAGCCAAGACCTTCTTTTATATTAGAAAGATGGAGACAATGACAATGAAGCTGTTTTCTTTGACTTTTTGCTTCCATGTATCATCACACAAATCTCCATGCCATGCCCACATGATGTTAGCGCTGGAAACCAAAAAATACCCATAAGATGTTTGCATTCAAAGAAACGATCCAATCTATGGCACGAAATGATCCAATCTATGGCAAGTGGAAACTCAAAACTTGGACCCTTGTGACTCATACAGTGCGCACCTAAGCCTTGGAGCTTTGATCGAATACATCTTGTAGACATCTTCCTTGGGCAGTCCCACTAAAAATACAATTATAAATAAAATTCAAGTTTTGTCCAATACCCAATGAATTTGCCAATACTAATTATAATAGGATTATAATTCTAACAATCTCCCCCTTTGGCAATTCATGGACAAAACACCTAAATACAAGACAAATTCTACCCAAACAAAAAGCATAAGTTCCAAGAACCTTTTCTTCAATTCAGCCCTGCAATCCCTATTCACGAAAGTTTGACAAAAGATCAAGCGTGAAATCTTGAAAATTAAAATTAACTTTGAAGTTAAGCAGCAATATATTAAATTTAACAAGACATTAATCAATAAGACATTAATCAGCACGTGAAATCACATGAGCTATCTCAGCTTTTATCTCCCCCTGTTTGTTTAGAATTGACAAAGCTCATACTCCCCATAAATCAGGTAATCTATATCCTTGATAAAAAAGAAATGCACAAATGCAAAACTTAATCAGGCCAACAATCGAAAACCTTCGATAATCAAACACTATAATTTGCAAGGCATGAGGCAACACGATTTTAGGGAATTTGTCATGTGTGTTAATTGTGTGTAAGATAATCTTCAAATGAATAACACAAAGAAATCACAGATCGACCACAAATCAACAATCATCATATACATAGCGAATTTCACACATTTTAAAAACAATCGATCCGATCAGAAATGAGGTGAGAAGCTCCTCCTTAATGTCACACATTTTTTTATTAGCCCAACTCAAGTTTTATATATATATATATTAGCCCAACTTAGAGATTTTTTTTTATGAACTTCCGGGCATAAAATAATGCACAAGTTCTAGTGCTCATTTTTTGTAGAAATTTCTGAACCCTATAGGATACAGTTCCATTGCGTCGGTCTACAGAAATCTCTACGTACTTTGGGTCACATATATGATATAGACATTAAGAACAGAGCATAGGTGGAAGTGGGAGAATCGAAATCGATGCTCCGAATAGGTACAAAACCACTAAGACCGTGAATCCTGTCAATCCCAGTGTCTCATTGACCCTAAGTGAGTGTCCAAGTGAGTCATCGTGTACTTGTGGACATGATCAAACTCCTAAAACCGTGAAAGAAAATTCAGTACGAAGATCCACCAAATCAAAGTGTATCACATGCCAGATAATCTCAAAATTAGCGTGAAAAAGTATGCATGTGCTATTCAAAACATGATTTGAGGATTAGGGGTGTAGTCCAATGCCTAGGAGCTTGCGCGGAGGGGGATCAACCTCAGCATTCTCAATTGATTTAGAAAGTGCAGTGTAGACCACATTATAGCTCAGGTCAGTCTTACGAATCCAAACAGCCTTAGTCTTGACCTGTTGAGAAGAAGAAGGTTTCTTCTTCATCTGATTTCTGATATGTTTTTTTTCTTTTATTGCAGTGTGGTCTAATGTGTCCTTTAATTCCACAAAAAATGACATGTGGGGGTGAATTTTGGCTTATGCACGTTCGTAGCATTCACAATTTTCAAGGGTGGAGCCTTATGAATTAAGGGTGTCATCGAGTACACAGTAGGCCCTTGAAGAAATACAGATTTACCTTTATCATTTGAGAACGAAGGTCCATGAGTATAGCCAATTCCAGATTTAGACATGTCAGTCTTTTGGCCTCCAAGGATTTCATCAAGTTTCTTAGACCCAGTATTCATCCGCTTGATTGATGCTATAGCGGAATCCGGTTCGGTGAAAGACATCTTCAACTTTCCACTTCAGAAAAGTAGCAAAAAAAAATCTCCAAAGACTTGAACTTCAGCACAGCAACTTGAGGCTTTGGAGTGGAAATAATCTCTCAATAGATCTTTTGATTTTTGGATGGGAGAGTGGTACCCTAGAGTTGAGAGAGGAAGGCCATATATAGGCTTTAACTCGTGCCTCAATACTTGTAGATCAAGTAGGTGATGGTCCCGGCACTACACCAAAAACAGTAAATTGGAACGGCCTAAAACCGTTCCTAAACGAAACAGGAACGGTTTTAAACCGTTTCAAATAAGGGCATCTCTAAACCATTGGAACGGTCCAAAACCGTGCCAAACATGTGATTTTGGAACGGTTTCAAACCGTTCCAAAATTCCAGAAACCGTTCCAAATTGTGAAAACTGGAAGGGTTCAAAACCGTTCCAAATGTTTACATATAGGAACAGTTTTCAAAGCCGTTCCGAAACTGTTCCAAATTTTTATATTGGAACGTTTTCTAAGTGTTCCAATGCTATTAAGAACGGTTTTAAACTATCCCTAATTTTATTATTATTTAAAAAAAAAAATATTTCGTGGAAATGTTTTTAAAAAAAATCACCATAAAAAATTGAAACCCATAAATTGCAGATGCAGATTCATCTTACACATCATCAAATGGCTCACAAAAGAAACCAATTTAGAATCAACATACAAGATTGAATAAAAATGTACAATTTATAATATTTGGAAATCCATACATATTCTAGAATTCAAATGATACATATTATAGAATTGTTTATTCTGCTAGTGTCCGCCACGTCCGTTCGCACAAGTATTTGTCAGGCCTTTACTTTGAGAAGTTCACGGACCTGCCTTCTTGTGGCCTGACCAACTCTCTGTTTGGGTTTGACCTATCTCATGTGTACTCTTGCTTTTCTGGTGAAATTGAAGGATGTTATATTGTTGTTCGTCAGTTCGCACAAGTATTTGTCAGGCCTTTACTTTGAGAAGTTCACGGACCTGCCTTCTTGTGGCCTAACCAACTCTCTGTTGTGTACTCTTGCTTTTCTGGTGAGATTGAAGGAAGTTATATTGCTGTTTGTCAGTTCAACCATACGATTAAGCTCCTCACACACACACACACACACACACACAAACAACCACCTAATACACCGACAGCCACCTGCACATAATCAGATAGTGCAAGTGTAGATTAGTGAGTGCACAAAAGAAACATATGCATAAAATTTAAAATAGAGCATATCATAAAACATGGGAACAAATACCTATGAAAAGAACTAAGAAGAATAACGATTACTTCTCCAATAAAAGTTGTTTAAAATGAGAACCTCTAAGAAGAATAAAGATTACTTCTCCAATAAAAGTTGCTTCATTCATGTCCACCTCATTGCAGTCAATTTGACAGCATCTACCTTGGGAGTCACATTCCAACTATTTTGAATGACAAGGTTGTGAGCTATATAATTAACAAATGAAGAGAGCAATATAAGAAATTTTGGAACCTCTGCTTCAATAGCATGCATGTCTACAATCATTAATTGGGCTATAAGAGTAGTGACATTAACAATGAGACCACACTAATAAACCATCACACTCAATTATCTTGAAAATGAGAAAGCCACCCTTAGGAGACAAGAATAAATCATACAATGAAATATCAAGCATCAATCTAGAAAGTCCTATAGGTAATTTAACATGTATTCAAATGTTTACATTTTAGTAATAAATAAAAGTTAAATGGAAGTTCATAAATAAAGACAAGGTTTAGAAGAGCGTAGGTTCTTTCATAAATGAAAGAAAATGTTGATGCAAATTATGTTGGCCAACCCAATTAGGCCCAAGGCTCAACTCTATGGCCCAAAGGAGGGGGACCTGTGAGTGGACGATCAAAGCCAAAGAAAAAAAGCAGTCCCTATTGATTTCTCTTTTTGTCCAATTCCTTAACCTAATCTATCCTTACTCTAGTCTTGGAGTTCAAACATGTTTAAGTCCCCAAGATACAAACCTTTAGGCTCTTTTTCTTAAAATCAATTTCCATCAGATTTCCTTTTTCTTCTTTTTTCTCCTCTTTTCTAGTTGCTACATCCTAAAGTGTTCCTTAATTTAGTCCCAAAATCTTTTAACTCCTTGAACCCAATGTACAGTAGCACCAGCAATGCAGATTCATCAAAGAAGTCAAGTTTATTTGACTTGATTTCCAAATACAAGAAATGTAAGTTAAGTCAGTCAACACACCTTCTCATTTGTGCATATGATCTTAATCTCTTCACCACTGACATGTACAACTTTCTCATCTATCCAAGCCATATCATCTTCCACCCAAGCAAGAGACCCTACAACTATATTGACCACAGTAGCCTGCAAAGTTAACAATGATAATAACGTCAGCAACATTGCAACAATTACACCAACAAATGCAGACATTAAAAAAATACTCTTGACACACAAATAAAATTCTTGAAATACTTAAGTGGCAGCATTTTTGTTTATTGAAGACAAATCTATCTAATTCTATATGGTAAAAGACCAGATTGCAGTCCTACAAAACTGTAGAAAACGTAAATAGAAAAGTTTGTTGTGGCTCATAATGCCTCACTTCTGTGAGATCCAATGGGTCACTACTGTGTGATCCTGCCCGTTGGACAATTTCATTATAAAGCAAGTACATAACAGTTCTCAGGCTTCAACCAAATCATGATTTATATCTAGAACACTCTCTTGGTCACACTGCATCTCCTGTTTGGAAATGGCTCCTAGAGTGCAGATCAAATGTTAATTAAAACACTGACATGCATATCAAATGTAAACAGTGATAAGCTTCAGTTTTTTGTATAAACAACCACAAGGTAAATGGCCTCTTCTAGTGTGAGAGTGAGTTCCAAGTCCCCCACTAGCACTTTACCATAAAAACATGTCCTCGTTAGCAAAAGAGAAAGAAAGGAATAAAAAAGGGCCCCTTTTCCCAAGTTCTTGTATGGGCAACACTCCAAAACCTGCAAAACCCAGTTAAAGAAGGTAAATATTAGACAAAACAAGCACTTCAAAAGCATAGTGTAGCTACAGAAGAACAAAGAAAGTACATAAAAACCTAATAGAGCTATTTGGATTTATAAAGTGCTACATAAATTTCCACAAGAAAAATCTTATCAATCAAATTTGCAATAGCAAGATTCAATTTGGTTCAGATCAGAACTCACCAGTGTATTTGGTGCCTATAAAATCCTTGGATCTTCAAATTGAAGTATCACTCTTTGGACCACTAACCCAACATAGCAATGAATGATCAAATGACTGTATTAATCATTCAGTTTTTTGGCTGTGCAAATGAACACTTGGAGTTCCAGCAGCTCTATAAACGAATTCAACTAAACTAAAGGTCATGAATTATCATAAATACAACTTCACGAATTATCCTCACATGCTGTTAAAGTCTCACTAAAATCAAATTGAAATAATCAAACAACAAATCACCCAAAGTTTTTCATGACAACAAAAAAATACACACACACCAAACAAGATCTTACCAAAGAGAATAGTTGTCATTCTAAGTTGCCTTTCTGGGAAATCCCCGGAAAAACTTGTACACCCAAGTATAGTATCAATCAGCTAAGCAAGGTGCCAATGAATGATCTTGATTGGGCATATAAAGTATGACATTGGTACCATTAAAACAAATGCAAAACAAGTTCTGCAAGTTTAGCAAGCTAGTTAGTGCCACAAAGCAATAGCACAAAAATGAAGTTGAATTAAGGAACTAAAAATAGGCTGTTTGGAAGAGTACAAAAACAAAAACCCGGGTGTACCGGGCTCTCTAAATAAAGACAATAGAAACTAAAAGTGAACAAAAACCCACTTTTCACTTCAACCTCTGTTTGGTATTCACTGAAAAGACTGAGAGTGGAAAATAAAGTACTAAATTTGTGGATTTGTTACTAATTGAAGGAAGAACATATGTATCGCATCCAAGAACAAAGATGTTGGTTAGTAGTATCAGAGCAATCTCACTTAAAGGAGAATAATTTCAATACCAAGGGGTGTCTCTAACAACATTCAACCAGGTTTTGAATATGAAAAATGTAAACCCATGAATATTCTTGATAGTTTCCTCCTTCACTACCAGGGATGTCTTTGAGGACATCCAACCAGGTTTTGAAGAGGTAGTACAGACCCATGAATATTCCTCAGACCAGTAAGCTCATTGTAAGACATATATTTTTTCTTTATTCTGCACCATGATAAGCTCTGTAAATTAACCAATTAACCGTTTGGGGAGGAGAAGGAAAAGGACATTATGCCCCTTCGATCCAATGAAGTCCATCAAAAGTGCCCAACCCAAATGCTAACAGTAAAGCATCTTTTTTACAACAATCTGTAAAAAATCTTCCATTGGGGACATCCATAACCAGTGTTTAGTTACAACTTCTTTTAATAATCCTATCCGCCAATGCTATCTTAAGAAAGTAGAAGGCAACAACCACACCATCCCAGTTTAAGGATGAGGGGGTAGTGTAGATTATGGGATCTATGGATGAGGGGAGATTGGAATGGAGAGAGAAGTTTGAGGAACGGATGGAGGAGAATGGGGGCGAACTTTTTCTTAATTAGATCGTAAAGAGGGAGAGACGGCGAACGAAAATAGAATGGAGGGAACGTTAATGAGAAGAGATTTTTAGTAGTACGAACCCGTCTTTTTATTATTTGAAACGGTTTTAGCTCTTAAAACGGATTAAAACCGCCTCATATTAGGAACGGCTATAGCCCGTTTCAATCCAACGTCTCTATTTTCCATTTTTGGTGTAGTGTGTTCTCATGGACTCCACAACCTTTGGATCTTCACTGTAGCTCTCATAGCATTGACCCCATCTTGGATCTCTGCAGGCCTATATATTTCCAACAACAGAAACTGAAATTGATTAAGGATCAGCTTCTTTAGCAAAACTAAATGTGTGGGTGTGACCCCGGGATGATGATTACTTAAAACGAATAGGTACTTCAAAATGGCATTATATTTTATGGATTCTCTTGTTCAGAACAGAACTCACCACCGTAGTTGGCACCCATAAAATCCCAAAAGATTGCCATGGAAAAATGAAGACATATTTGTGCCAATTCTAACAGCCATATCATTTGATCTGCCAATCAGATAAAATGGAAGTGATATAAGTCTCAACAAAGAAATATTGGATTTAAATAAATTAATGCATTTACGTGTGTAAACTTTTGTTGGTATGATGAATAGCATGAAGTGCTGGCCATTCTACTTGGACTAGACCTCCCACAAGTCTCAGCAATATAAAAGCATAATCAATAGGGCCAAGCAAGACCTGATACACACCACATACTAACAAAACCAATGCCCCCTTTACCAAATAGTTAAACGAAAATAAAAGGAAAAAGTCCAATACAAAACAATAACATACAAACTGATTGTGAAAGGGTCTGGTCTCCGAAACCTCCATAGCTGTCGGGAACATATAATCCAACATATAGAATCCAACCTGTGAGATGCAGTTTTCTATTGTCTAATTTATGGGCCGAGCTTCATCAAGCAATGGCGTTTATCATTAGCAACGGCAGCGCTTCAGCTGCATCATGAAAATCACAAACACATTCTCCCTATTTTCGACTATCTCTAATTTTCCTATTAAGCAGAATCATGAAAGCTAACAAATGAAGACAATCAATCGATAGGTCTACTCCTAAAACTTGTTTGGAAAAAGAAAAAAAAAAAAAAAAAAACAGATAGAACACAATTTCCTGAGAATATGAGACATACCCAGATAGAGATCTTTGATGGTTTCGTTAGTAAGCTAACAAATGAAGACAATCAATCGATTGGAAAGTAGAAGAAGAAAAATAATATTTGGTTCTCTAAAGGTGCGTAATCATTCATGAATGAAACAGAGAGACCCTAGATCCCCAAATTAAAAAACCCTAAATCCCCAAAAACTAGAAAATAAAGCCCTGATTTCCATCTCTATCCACATATGTGAGGACCCCTAAAAGCATAAAAATAAAAAAAAAATCAAGAGATTATACCTAGAGATTTTTGTAGAGAGCAGTTGCAGTCTTTAATGGTGTGTTGGAGCTGGCCCAAGCCGAGGAGATTCTTGTAGAAATCATAGGATCCATAGCTCCGGTTCTATTGTGATGAAATTGTTGCTGCTCGGGTTGAGAGACATCCGATGGAAGAGGGCGCAGTGAATGATTTCAACATCCGATGGAAGAGGGAGCAGTGAATGATTTCCAACATCAGATGGAGGGCATAGTGAGAAACTGAGAATAGCTGGTTGAAATGGAGAGGCAACGAAATGAGAAAGGGAGGGACCTAAAAGGGCTGCTCGAAAGGAATGAAAAAAGGACCTTTAGTATGTTTTGGGCCCCGCTTTTTTCTATTAGGGACGGCGTTTTAAGTTGAAACGGTTCTATACGGTTTCAAATTACAAACGGTCCAAAACCGAGCCACACTGTCGTTCCTAATCTGCGATTTTGGTGTAGTGCGGCCTTTTCTCTTGCCTTCCTCCGTCCCGGGTCAGCCGGGGTGCGGCGGGGCGAAAAAAAAGAGCAAGCATCAACATTTTGTACGGGTATGCCAGATTTTCTATTTTTCTTGGAATTTGAAATGGTGATCCGGAGATTAACCTTCACAAGTAGAAAGGAAATCAAACTTTTTTTCTAACTTTCCATTGCACATTTATTTTAAAGGAAGAGACAAATTTATAATGCCGTGAAAGGCGATTTTGTTTAATTTGCCGTGAAAGGCGGTTTTGTGCCGTAGAAGGCGATTTTGCCATGAAAGGTGATTTACAAATATCATCAATGATGAAAGACAAGAATTGTAAATTTTAAAGGAAGAGACAGATTTATAATGCCGTGAAAGGCGATTTTGTTTAATTTGCCGTGAAAGGCGGTTTTGTGCCGTAGAAGGCGATTTTGCCATGAAAGGTGATTTACAAATATCATCAATGATGAAAGACAAGAATTGTAAATTTTTGTCTCTTTTAAAATACAAAATACAATAGAAAAGAAAGAAAGAGGGATCTGACTTCTCAGGAAATCGTGGGGACTCGTTCAGATCGACGGTCGCGAGTCATGTATGGACTCCGCCGCCGTCCTTCAGATGAGAACACTTGATTCTTTAGTTTACTTGGCTTGGCTTAGACCTTAGATTTTTAAAGGACAAAGACCAAAGGAAGGTCCTATATCCAATAAAAATCTACATAGACGGGCTAAAAAGCCACATCTAGACCACGTTGGATAGAAGAAGAGGGAAAACCTTGGGGGGGGGGGGGGGGTAGCCCCCCAAGGGACTTTAATCACCTTGGAGTGTTTGCAGCAGAGTTTCTTCAGGGCAAGAGAGTTTCTTTGTGCAGAGAATTCTTCAGAACTCTTCGAATGATTTTTTTGGAACCTTTTCCCTTTGGAATGACCGCCTATTTATAGGCTTTTGGTGGCCATTTAGGAGGGTTTATGGGCATTGATTGCATTAATGCTCCATGATGGGAGGAGTTGCAAGTATTAATTTCATAATTTTGTAACTCCTTTTTCTTGGATTATGATTGGCCGATGGAGAATAATGGGCATTTAATCTCCATGATGATGGGAGTTTCATGATTAATTACCATGATTAATCTCCATAATTATAGGAGTTACATGGTTAATTGTAATGATTAATTGGACTTGTAACTCCCATTTGCTTGCTTTTGATTGGGCCGTCCAGAATAATGGGTTAATGACCGTAATAAGTTGTTATAAAAAGGTCATTTAAATTCATTAATTGGCCCCCGAGTTGCTTGAAGAGTCGCGGGCCACGCCGCGTCTTTTGGAATTCTTCTTGCTATGATCATCGATGGATGCACATGTTATTTGATGTCGAATGACGATGCAAATTTAGACATTGGTTGACACCAATGGGCAGCAAAATCTGTCCAGTCGATTTCACGATCGGTCGAGTAGAAAGCGTGCTTTCTTGGTTGGCCAGTTGGCGGTTTCGGAGTGTCCAATGATGATCGAATGATTAAAACGGCTGATCCGTGATGTTGACGAAGATCGACGGATATCATGCCTCAAAAATCAAAATTTGAGAAAATCACAGGGGCCAAACATCATGAAATGGGGAAAGAATCGACAAAATGGTCGTTCCGGCGGAAATCCGGCGACCACTTTTTTGGTCGCTGTTCCTCCGCCGTTTTTTGGGCTTTTTGCTTCCTTTTTCACTTGTATTTTTCTTGACATTTCTCCTCATTTATTGGCTTAATTCCTCTGAAGAAAACTTGTCGAGAGGCCTGTTGGATGTGAATTTCAACCCCCCTTCCTCTAAGAGAGACATGGTTTGGGGAAATCTCCATTCATCTATATATGTTATTAAAATTTTAAATCGAAAATGAGGATTCCAACTACCCTCAAAATCGACGGATCACGATCGCCAGCTACGGTAACGGCCGTAACACCGTTCTTCGACGAAAGGCGAAGAAATATGGGGAGAAAAAATAATAAGGTGGGCTCTTCCTCTTGTCTAATGTGCTGCAGGCAACACACGACGGTTGTCCTGTCACGTTAATTTGGGTATCTTTGGGTCTCTTTAATTGGGCTAATTCAGGGTCATGAGTTAAAGTCCGAATAAAGATTATCCTCACATAGCATAATCATAATATATCCAAGTAAAATAAAATAACTAGAATAAAGAAAAAATAAAAAAAAAAGAGGGGGGAGGTGCCAAATATTTAAGAAGAGGATTGGCCCCGTTCCCGGGTACCCCCTTCTGATCCCTTGGCAAAATAGGGTTTAAAGGCTGATTTTTTAAACTAAAATGATGATGCAAATGAGACTTTGACTTGTGATTTCTGTGTGTTTCGTGTGTGATACACGAGTGATAAAAGTAAAAGGCCGATGGGCCGTAATTGATTGAAAGTGGGCGATGGGCCAGGATTGATTGAAAATGGCCGATGGGCCAGTGTTTATTTTAGGGTGGCCGATGGGTCGTGATTGATTAAAGTGTGTGCGAAATCACTCATCTCATCTCGTTATTCTCATTTATTCAATTTTAGAAATCAGTTTTTTATTCCCTTTTATCATTAAGTTCGATTAAATATTTGGCACCTGAGGTGGAGGAAGAAATAAAAGGAAAATCTTTTTGGGTTTATTTTGTTGGTTTTATGGTTTTTGATATGGGGCTAGAAGGGCCTAACTAGAGGATTTTACTTGGATTTACCTGATTATTGCTTTATTACTGATCATCGGATTAACCCTAACATAAGGTCCTAGACCGCCCACATCAGCTCTCCCAGTCCCTTAACGAAACAGGAAAAGTGATGGGACGAAGCCTAATGCTCTAAGCTACCTAATCAGATAATCCGATCTAATCCTAGGGTGTGGGCAGCCTAAGCTTGGTGGTTTCAGCTCTTAAGCGATTTGTTGGGTGTGACTTTAATTGGTTCGGTTTATTTTAAGTTATGAGTTAATTAGGAGTGATTTAGGGATGGATTGGGAGTGTCTTGGAGTTCTGATTAGTGTGTTTTTAAATACTTTAGGGTTCTAGAATTTAAGGTTTGAATTTAAAAGGTGAAGTAATGTTGAAATCGATTGAAAGGGACCGACGGAGGACTTGGGCGCCACTGTGTCTGGTTCTGTGTGGTGGGCTTGTGGCGATGATATCAATGTTAATTTCGGAATTCAGGGAGTTCCTACTTAGGGTAGGTCTGTGTTCTGATATTGTTTTAGGTTTTGGTGGATTTTATTGTACTGATTTTAAGTCTAGAATTCGAAATGCGACTGAAATTCACAACCTAGGCGAGACAGAGGACTTGGGTGCACCTGTGTGGGCGCCTAAGTGATTCTGTGCACTTGGACGCACCAGCGGTGGCGCCCAAGTCTTGATTTGATGCTTTTCGGTCCTCTGACTTCGGCTTGAGGTTCCGGATGGGTTCAAGTTGATTAAAATTTTAATTCCAAGGTTGTTATCGGTTCTGTAAAGTTTTGGAATGTTGGTTCTAGTAAGTTTCATGTTTTGAATAGGGATACGACGGGCCCTTGGGGTAAGATGTGACTTGGGCGCACCTGTGGTGGGGCCTAAGTCCTCCTGGTGTACTTGGGCGAACCTGTGGTGGCGCCCAAGTGCTTGATTCGTGAGTTTTGGTTGTCTTCGGAAATCGTTCACTTGGATTTATAGTTTTAGGTGACTTATGTTAATAATTTTCAAATCCGAAACTGGTTTGAGTCTCTAGACCTCAAGGGTGGTAATGATTGGGGTTGGGTGATCGAAATGCAAACGAAGCGTGTCTTGGGGTTAGACAAAGGAGCTGGGCGCACCTGTGGGGGCGCCCAGGTGAGTGCTATGACTTGGGCGCACCTGTGGTGGCGCCCAAGTGTTGGCCTACTAGGGTGGCTCATAGTTCAATGGTTTCTAGGGTATTTCTGAGTTGGCTTCGGGTATTTGACTCTGGTTTCTGTTGGGAGAGGCTTTTATTTTCGAAACATGATTGGTTTATTGTTTTAATTAGGTCTTGATTAGGGTATAAATTAAGAGTTGGTAATCAAAGTTTGATTAAAATTTGGTTAAGGTTTAAATTTGGGGTTGTTAATTGGACTTCATTGACTACGGTCTTAGTTAATTAGGGTTTTTATTTTATTGGATTTTTGATGGGTTAGGATTTATAAAATTAGGGTTTTATTAATTAGGGATTGTTAATTAGGTTTTACTAAGTGGGGTTTTGGTTAATTGGAGCTTTATTAAGGGTTGTTGATTAGGCTTTAAGGGTTTGATTAATTAAAGTTTAATTAATTAAGTCTATGGATTTTAATTGGACATTCTTACTTAGGTGTCTTTAGTTAAGTGTTTTAGAATGGAGTTGATTGAGTTTATGAATTTTCTTAGGCACGAGTGCAATAGCCTAGGATCACCTAATGAGCATCTACTCTATTTTTGTTTGAATTTTTCTGCTTCTTTTTATTCTTTTTTCGTTCTCTTCTCTAATTACTAAAGAGTAAGATGAGAAGGGAAGAGTTTTATGATTTTGTGATTTTTTCTGTTTTTATGCAAAAGTGATGCAACCTAGACTAAAGTGTGATGATTCAGAAATTCAGAGTTCGAAAGTTCAGCAATAATTCGTGTTCATCACAAAGATTTAATAACAAGCTAAATAACAATGTGAAACATGGAAAATGCAATCAGAAGATGAACTGGGGACTTGGGCGCACCCACAGTGGCGCCCAAGTGTCTCCCTGCAAATTGGGATGCACTTGTAACTATTTGATGATACTCCGACGCGATTTCTAACACTTTATAACTAAATGCAGGGTCCTAATGTTAACTACTGATGTCAGAGACTTTGGATCTAAGAATGATGACACGAGGATCCAAATTAAAGGGACGGATACCCTTGGCAGAGACTTGGGCGCACCCACAGTGGCGCCCAAGTGCACAGTATGTTTTTCTCTTCTTTTCCTTCCCTTTTGGCAATATACTTGCTTATCTTTTTACGATTTAGAATGTGAATTTGCAGATCCAAAGGCTCTGATATCAACTTATAGGAAGGAATATCCGTATTTGAGAAGTAGAATGCAACTGATACGAAAAATGGGGTCGAAGTCCAACTCCTGGGACTTGGGTGCACACACAGTGGCGCCCAAGTGCTTTTCTGCACTTTCTCCCTTCTTTTCTTCTTTTGTAATATCTTTATTTATGTATTCTTATGATGCCTTTTATGCGATTTAAAACGTGAAGTTATAGATTCGAAGGCCCTGATATCAACTTACACGAAGAAGAACCCAAATTTAAAAGACAAAATATACATAGGATGGAAAACGGGGTGGAAACCCAACTCTTGGGACTTGGGCGCAACTGTATGAGCGCCCAAGTGCTTTTCTGCACTTCTCTCTTTCAAGTTCGGATTTTTCTTAATGAAGATGATATGGATGCAAGTTCTAACCTAATCACGACTTCAGGATGATGAAAATGATGCGAATCTATTACTTATGATTGATCCTAAGTATGTTCCTAATAATGGATGATTACTGAAAATCAGATCTACTGCAAACCTACTATTATTAATGAAGATCTACTATGTATGAATGATCCTAAACATATTTCTAAGCATGTATAGCAATGGAATGCAATAAAAGAAGAGAGATCTAGGAATACCGGTTTATCGAAGTGGTTGTTAAGTTCCAAGAACGAAGCTTTCATGAAGTCCCATAGCTCTAGTTGAAGGTGTGAAAGCCTCCTCCTTTATTTCCTCTTCTTCTTCTCTAGAACTAAAGCTTTCTCCCTCTAATGGTGGCTACCTCTCTTCTTCTTATTCTTATTCTCTCTTTTCTCTCCTTTCTTAGGGTTTTTGGGTAGCCTCCTTGTAAATTAGGTTAAAAGATCCTTAAATAAGGGTTTAGGGCGTGCAAGAGGGATTAGGGTTGCTGTTTGCATGAACTTCTAGAAGGTTCTCGCATCCCAAGGCTGGATTAGGGCTTTTGGGGACTTGGGCGCACCTGTGGTGGCGCCCAAGTGGGTCCCAAGGGTTGGGCGCCCACATGGTGGCGCCCATGTCCAACTTTAAAGCTTAATGGGTCTCGGGTTCGGTTTCGGATTGTTTTTTGGTCTAAACTGAGTAAGAACTACGAAGAGTAGAGTGGGACACACCTAAGTATATACCGAAGTATATTTTCAACTTGATTAGGGACCTGGGCGCACCTGTGTGTGCGCCCAAGTACATGGGCGCACCTGTGGTGGCGCCCATGTGTGTCTTGAGTGGGGCCACTAGGGCAATCTTCCGAGGGTCATATCTTTTGATCCAACGGTGGGATTTGGACGTTCTTTATATCGTCGGAAAGCTCTCGAAGTGAGGAATCCAAAGGTTTAATTGTCCTGATGATTAGGGGTTAGGAAAAGTGAGGGATATCTGGATCAATGGATTTAGTTTCTTAATTTAGGCTAATCGGGTGACATTTTGGCAAATTAAGCACGGTCTTTGTAGGAATTGGCCTAAGCATGTCTTAAGTGGTCCAGAAAAAGGTTTGAATAGTATCATGGTTCACTACTTGTGTAAGTAGTGGGGTTGGACTCGAGATTTCGACGCGACTTGGCTTTTCTCTCGCGAATTTTTAGCAATCATCTAACTAAGTCTAGAATTATCAGCAAGCATCTTCATCGTCATTAATTAATCTGAATTATGTCATTAATCATTCAATTGTGGGTGAAATGGGGGCACCGCTATATATGATAGGTATTTAAGGATATCATGGGGGCCAAATGAAGTGTCTTCAGTATGCCCCTCATTGGAGAGCAACACGTGGAGAGTTGTGCTCCAAAGAAACTAGACACACCAGTCATGGCTCACGGGAGCTTTTGAGCTTGCGGGAGTGGCCACCTATGGATGTATGCAATTGCAAGCTCTTCCTAAAGGTGAGGTTCACTTTTCTAGGATCGATCCCGATTCAAGGGGAAAAAGAAAAAAAAAAGAAGTTACGTGCCTACTGATTTCATTGGAAACCTGAGATCTATGCCTCGGTGCCCGTGGTATTGCCACGTGGCGGGTTGGGAACTGTGTCCCAGGTTGCTGAAATTGAAAATGATGGTGGGAACCATTCCCTGGTGGTCTGAATCAGAAGTCGATCTTTCGATTGGCTAAATCACTATTAGAGTTTTATTTGTTCATGCAATAGAGTTTATTTCAGGTTTTCATATATAGCGTCTTTTAACTTTCATCCACAGTTGAATGTTCAAGGCATAGTTGAAACTAGCTAGCAATAATGGGGATCTTGAAGGCAATCACAGCCATAGTTCAAGGAATAGCGTGAGGTGCATATGAGAATGAGATGCATTTTTTTTTTTAAAAGATGTTTGATTTTGAACCTTAGGTATGCATCGATAAAGCTAAATCAACGGAAGACGGTCACCGGAATAACCGTCACTCTCTAGGGATCTTGGTCTTCACCCAAGCTTGGATGAGAACCTGGGATAGATTCGATCATCTCTTTGGTGCTTATCATGGAGTGTTTCAAGTTACACAGCTTCCATCTTCCAACGTCAAGATTTGAGTCGGCGAATACACAATTCGTGAGAACACGGTATCATGGTTGCCATACCGATCATAAGCACTCTATGGCGACTCAATTTCTAGACGCGAGGTAAAATCATGAAAATCATGGTTAGGGGTACTTACCTCGAGAGCTTTCCGTAAATCCAACGTTGGGGATCATTGCCGCTTTCTTTCATTGTCTGTTTGTCAAAGCTTGTGCACTTATCATCATTCTCCATCTGTGTGTTTGAAGGTGCTTTACCTTTGGTGTAATCGCTTTCGCTTTAAGAACCTGTATTCGAACAAACACTAAAAGATTCTACATTTTTGTCAGTAGTATATGATTTCCATAGTTTGAGAGGTAATCATTCCAATTTTACTGATGGTGATGACCTGAGATATAATGCATGATGTATGCGTGATGGGATTGAAGTGTATGTGATGAGCTTTGACGTGATGGGATAATGCTTGATGCGCGAGTTTTCGCAATTTATTTATTTTTTGTTATTCTTTTGTTGTTTTGTCTTCTTTTATTCTATTTTATTTTATTTTATTTAGGTTTCATTACTGATCATCATCAAGCTATCTCGATCTCAAATTCAAGCTCTGGGGGGCTCTTCGGGCTGAGAAAAAGAGTTGGGCGCACATGGAGGGCGCCCATGTGTTTCTGTGTATTGTGTGTGCCCAAGTAGTCTTCTACTTGGTTTTGTATTCTTCGAGAAGGGTAGTTTTGTAGGCAATGGAATTAGAAAGTTGGAGGGACTTGGGCGCCACTGGGTGTGCGCCCAGGTGATACTTCGTCTCCTTTTTAATTTGGGACACTAACTCATATAGGGAAGCGTTGCCTACAGGTCTTCTCACACTTTCCACTCTTCCAGACTTCGGATTTCAATGTGTTTGGTCTCTCTCTCTTGTTCCTAAGTAAGCATTCCTTTCGTTTAAGTCAATTGTTTAGGTTTGACTAATTAGTTAGTTTTAGATTAATTGTTTTGGGATGTGTGTGGTGGCTTTATCATATTTATGTTCAGGTTTAAGTTCATTAAACTTTTTTATTATTATTATTTGAGTGTCGTTTTAAATTGGCTTGTGATTTTTTGATTGATTGTGCTTTTGTTTTTGAATTGGACATGGTCCCCTCTTTTCTTTTCACTTTTCATTATTATTACCCAAAAAATTATCAGCCCAAATGTTCTAGTCCTAACCTTGTAAGGTGGGTAGTTATTGATCAAAGATAGCTAATAGAAGTGGGCCATGGGTTAGGCCTGATTAGATTCTATGGTACAGGCCTCCAAGTTTTCCATCCCCCTTTTTTTTAGTTCTAAGATGTGGAATGAGGTTCGACCATTGGCTGTGATGGCCATAAAGGTGATGGGTCTTTAAGAATATGGTGGGGCATGTCCACTTCAGCTTGGGGGTGAAGGCCCTAGCCTCTGATTTCATTAAAAATTGCCTTGTTGATGGGGAGATCAAGGCCTAACAGGATTTAGGCAAGTTTGGGGGAAAAGGGAATTTTGTGCAATTTGTGGAAATTAATGAAATTAGTTGGTGTGATTGGGTTTGTTGAGTGTTTTAGTTAATTTAGTTTCAGTTTTTGGTGGAATTTTTTATTTATTTATGATTTTGACTGTTTTTGTGGATTTAAGGGGGGTAGTTTCATTTCATTTTTTTTATAGTGTGTTTATGTGTGATGTGTGGTGCTTGGTGAGTGATGCATTATGGACGTGGGTGTGGTGTAATGGAGTAAAGCATAGTGGTAAAGATTGTGAAGTGGAGTGCTAACGTAGTGAAGTGAAGTATGGAATGAAGTGATGTGTGAAGGAGTGGTAAAGTTTTATTTCCTATAAATGATGTATGCATGCAAACCATTGAAAATCGAACTTAAGTGTGATTATGTTGAGTTGGATTAAAAATGTGTGTTTTATTATTATCTGTTGCTGAATGTGTTTATGAGGTGTGTTTTAACATTGCCTTTTAGCTTAGTTGTGGATTAATTGAATTTCAAAATTGGTTTTGTTTTGTTTTAATTCGCTTTTGTTGGTTTCATTTTATTAGCTTGGTTTTAAATGTTGGTTTAGGTTTAGTTTAATTTGTTTAATTTATTATCTTGACTTTTACGCTTTATGCTGTTTTAGGTTTTTCTTGGTTTGAATTTGTTTGGTTATGAGTTAATTGGTCTTGGTTTTCTTATTTTATTTTATCTTTGCTTAAGTTTTGTTGTTTATGTTCTAGGTTGATGAGTTGGTGTTTTTCTTCTCTTTTTTTTAATGTGGTTTTCGTTATTTGGTTTATCTTCTAGTTTATTCATTGCTCCTTTTCTTTTTAGTCGGGTTTGTTTTTATTTTGTCATTAGTCAGTTGGTTTTTTTTTTATGTTTTATTTTTTGTGTCTATTTGTTTTTAAATTAAGCTCGTTATTATTGGTTTGCTAGTGGATTTTATTGATTGTTAATCTATTATTTTTACAGAGAAAACCAAAAAGAGGGTGGAGGGTGTTCCATGACAACCTCGATTGATTTCGGCATGGAGAGGCAAGGAAGAGCACAACACAGCTACCATTTCATGTTGAATGAGTTGAGGAACCACAAGGTACGCATCCTTTTTCTCTGCTTTGTTGGTTAACTTTTTTTTTTTTTTTTTGTTTTAAGGTTTAAGTTCGAGCTTAGTTTTGATTTTAAGTCTTTTATTTTAAGTTCAAGTTTGGTTTTAATTTTAAATTTGAGTTTGGCTTTAGTTCTTCACTTAATGAGTTGATTTCTTTTATGGAATTTAATTTGGCAGGTCACTTGGCGTCCTTATCAAGGTGGCTTGGGTGATGAGTTGATTGTGGTGCTGGAGGGGTGTGATTTATTTGAGATGGGCATATGGCTCCACGCACCACAGATTGCCATTGGGCATGTCGTTAACAGGGTCGCATGACAACTAGGGCGTTATACTGTCATTTCGGTTGATGAGGCTATCATGAGTCAATTGTATTTGGGATGGATCCCTTAAAGATTTAAGAACGAATTCAGAGCATCGGGGAATTATGTTAGCTGTTGGAGGGGTTTTCCATACAGGTACATACTCTCGGAGTCATACTCTTACGAGGCCCCCTATTCTATTGGAAATTGTGTAGAGACAATCGAGGCCCTATTGTTGTTGTTGTAGTAGTTATGATTGATGTTGATTATTAGTTGTTGATCATTAGTGTTACACCTATGATGGAGGGATGATATTTTTAAGCTCATTTTGCATTTGATATATGCAGGACGATGTATATGATGTGCATAGGTGCATGTGACATCCATGATGTGAACATGTGATTCATGACTTGATAGTGGTGGTGATAATTGACCTAGGAGTGCCATGGTTGTGTATGATGATGAAATGATGCCTTTGAGGGGTACCGAGGATTTAAATGGTGTAATTCTCTCCTTACAGGTGCAAGTTTTGTACCAGATGATTTTCCGAGGTCTAAAAAATAAGGGAGACATTGGCGAAATATCTTTATAGTTCCTCGAAATCCGTGTCTAGGCATGGAGATCTCATAAAGGGAGCATCGGTGGTTCGGAGTTAATGAAGTGAGATTCATATAATAGAGATCCAATAGCCACGTTCTCACATTATTTCAAACATAATAAGCAACATAGAACTAGGGTTCTCAAACAACAGGGAGTGCCTGAGTGTGTGACAGCATGTGACCTAAATAATTTTATGTCTTGAGGCATCCATGATATCAGGTATAGATATGAAGGCATATGCTAACGATCATCATGTTTTATCAAGAAATCCCTTGGCAGACGTCGTCCATGGTATATAAATAGTAGTCAAATTCAATCTACGCCAGCAAACAGACATGATCCACAATTTCCATTAATCATTATCATATTTCAAGTTATAGGGAGTTGTGCACAAAATAGTACCCGTGATGTGATCTCAAAGAGAATAAATAAAAATGCCCCAGTTTGAGGGGTGTTTTGAATATGACCGGGGTTGGTTTTCCTGCAAAGGTCTCAAAACAAGAATGTGAGCATAGTATTTTTGGTCCCCTGCGTGGTTTGTCTGAAGCAAGATTTTTTTTTCTCGGTAAAAATGTTAGGGGGTTGTTTTAGCATTTAAGCTTTGGGAAACAACAAGATCGAATTGGGACCTTAGGGATATATGTTTCCTGCATCCAACCGAAGGTCATTAGTAAGAAGATCATGCATGAAGTAAGTGTGTGTAGGATAGTCAGTGCTCGTGGCAATCGTGTATACGATGAGGACCCAGATTGGGAAGCCGTGTGATATAGACAAATATTCATATATACATATATAAATATATATATAAAAAAATGCCCCAGCATAAGACTAGTGTTCATCTTGGCCATGGGTAGGAATGTATCCTCGCTCCATGATTGTCACCTTGGCGGTAACATGATCTTCCCTAACTATCTTTTGGAGGTCGAGCCCTCACAAGCCCCTTTTGGTAGCTGCTTAGTCTTTTCGGTTGAACTTCAGAAAGCACTTGATTGCCCTCGGGGCTCATTTGTGAATTGTGTCTGTGTGTGTGGCGGTAAGTCACCGTGCCTCTTTAGTGTTGTGGTTTTCGACCACCTTCTGTTTAGTTCGCCTGGCGAGTACCCATGTCACTCCAACTAGCCTAGTTTTAATTTTTCTTTTGTTTTTTTTTTAATTTTTTTTGTAATGGGGTCGAAAGGAAATGGGATCCTAGGGTAATGGCTTCTGAAGCATTAGCCATGGGGAGCATACCCACACCTTGTGCGACTCCACCGTGGCTTCTCTCTTCTCTTTTCTCTTTTTTTATTTTTATTTTTGAACACGTAACTGTGCAATGTCTAGGTTCTTTAAGCTTTCTAATTAACCCATGTAACGAGCATTAGGCCAATGACTCTCAAACCAGATGGCTTTAGGGCACTAGGTACATAAATACCCCTACGGGCTTACTAGCTCGAGTTAAAAAGGCTACGAACCCAAACTAGTTACGAAATTTTTTTTTTAGGGCTTTCTAATTAAACATTTTTTTTCTTTTTTTTTTTTTTAGCAAACGGTTGAAAAGCTTTCATGACATGGGCGAACTCACCTTCAAACCTTCACATCGAATGGCTTTAACCGTGCGGAATTTGTGTGAGGCAGACTCACCTCATTGTGTTTTTTTTTCTTTTTAAGTGCCGAAGTGTGTTTGAGTTCCAAGTTCGATCAGAGTGCACCTCTTCGGCCCCCCTATGGGATTTCTACAACTACGCCAAGGGACAAGGAGGGTCATATTCTGCAAGAAGTAGGGAAAGGTTATACTGTATACCTTTTCAGGTACATAGCGTTCCATGGATCGGGGAGGTCTTCCCCCTCTGCGTTTACTAGTCTATATGCATGTCCATGATATACTTCTTTGATTACATAAGGGCCTTCCCAATTGGGTCATAACTTACCTCTGGGATGCGGAAGCTGAGATGGAGCGATGCGTTTTAGCACGAAGTCGTCAACTTTGAAAATTTTTTTTTGACATGTTTGTCGTAGGCTCTAGCAATCTGCTTCCGGTATACCTGTGCGTGCTCTGCTGCTTTCATTCTTTTCTCATTAGGTAGATCTAGCTGAAGTAGCGGCACTTCTTGCCTTTGGTCCTTTATCATTTCTTCATCTAGCTGAATTCGCAGTGACGAGTTGAGGTCTCTGAAGGGAAGGACTGCTTCCATCCAGTAGGTCAAAGAACATGGGGTTTCACTAGTAGGAATTTTTCTTTTTTTAATGGAAGTTTGGTATGCCCACAATGCTTTGATAGAATGGTTTGGCCAGTTACTACCTTTGGGGGTAATATGGGGTTGAATGATACAGTTCTATGTCATATTTTATGCACAACTTGCTTATTTGTTGGAATGTAAATTGGGGCTCATTGTCTGTTATGAATACCTTGGGGATGCCAAGTCAAGCTATTATGTTTTTCTTAACGAATTTGACCACTATATTAGCTTTAATGCTGACATATGCCTCAACTATTGTTGTTGTTAATATGAATGCTTCTATTGCAGTCAAACGAATCGCTAGCTTTCGTACCCACTAATTTATAAAGATCCATCCATCATCAACAATTGGGGTTCTTATTGCAGTCAAACGAAACCCTTCGAACTACTCTAGTTCACCTATGCCTTTTATGATGATCAGACAATTGAGTTTTTATATTTTTTATATTTCTTTTTTTTTTTTTGGTTTATGATTTTTTTTTGGTTTTTAGGGTTTATTGATTTTTATGGTTGTTTTTTGTAATAATCCTAAGTAATAACTAATTTGTGTGGGCTTCCTTGAATTTGCAGCCCCTCATTGGCAAGAAGTCGGGGATTTGTTTAGCATGCTTATGATTTTCCATTATGTGTGCTAGTGATGTGGTGCGCACCTTGAATATTTTGACTATTCAAAACGTGCGTGTTTAAGACCTCTCGACCTACGTGTTTTTATCAGTGGGTGATTGGTCTGGGTCTTTTTTTGCTCTCTTCAGAAACGAGAGCGTTGAAACACCTTCGACCTCCGCCATTTGGGCCTTGATCTGATGATAATATATCTCATTTTCATTTTATTATGGTATGTTCTTTGATAGCTTTGGTATGTTCTTCGTTGTTGAGATGTTAGGATAATTTGTTTAGCCCATGAGTTTTTATTTTGGTCCATCCAAAAACGAGACCGTTGAAATATTTTAGACCTCCGCCACTTGGGCCTTGGCCTTAAGGAGTTTAAACAATTAGTGGATTTGGAATCTTTAAAAGATGATTTTCTATTTTTCCTTAATGATCTTTGGTCTTTTGTCTTCCTAATTGTTTGACCATCGTCTTTTGTGTCAATTATGTGATTTTCTCCCTTTCTTCGGGCTCTAGGTTTTGTTGTAGTGCGTCTAGCTTCCTTGAATGTAGTTCGTCCATGTTTTGCTAGGCGTGCTCTAAATTTTATTTGTAACCTAGTAGACTTACATCGTGAGAGTCTTTGAGCGAGGGTGTAAAGTTTGCATTTTAGTTGTGCCACTACTGGATGGTCACGTGGGATAGGAATTTCTTCAGTCGTGTGGATTTTTGCATTGCTCTTTGGGACTGCTGGAATCTTAGGTGGCACATTCGGGTAAGCACCTGAAAGTTCTTCTACAGTCAAGTTTCCGAAAGTCTTTCCTATAGCTTCGGGAGTGGTCTCAATCCTTTCGTGGAATCTAATTGGATCAAACTCTAAATGGACTTTAGTTTGGGAATGACATCTACCGTTGTGCTTGGATCTTCTTTTTCATGGGCAGGGTACCATTCTAGGAAAAGGATTGAAGTTGAGGTTTGACTTGGAGGTTCAACTCTAGGTACTTGTCTCTTTTCAAAGTATTCGATGTGATCTTGGCTTATGATTATTGGATTGGTCAAGGGCGGGCATGGTAAACCTTTTAGAATACTTTGAAGTCTTAGTCTCGCGTTTAAATGGGCCTTAATCAGGGCTAATACAGGACTAGGCTCTACCTCATTGTGGAAGTCATGTTTGTCTTCTAAGATTGATTCAATCATATCATTATCCTTTGATCTTCTAAGGAGGTTTGTCCCATTTGGCTCACTAGTCAAGACATCATGTAATTGCGGTGCTTTTTCTATGGCCTTTTCCAATGGGTAGGTAGGACCTATGAGGGGGCTTCCTTGTTGAATTTCGGTGCAAGGCCTAACAATCTCTTGGCATTGATTCTTAGGTGGTGCGTTGGACTCGTTAATGGGATCGGATGGCTTAATTCGTTCTAATGGTGTGCTTGACCTAATCGGCATCTTTCTAACCTCGGATTTGAGTTTCTCTATGTCCTCATGTAATTCATTAGACATGTTCGGATCTAGAAATCCAAATCCAATCTCTTTGTCAACCTTTCTTGGTTTAGCTGGTGTTAAAATGGGTTTAGGATGCATTGGGCTGGGTTTAGGAAAGTTTTGTCTATCGTTTGGTTTCTTGTTTGTTTGTCTTCGGATCATGATTTTGGTTTCGCATGATGGCATAAGATCTAAGTTCTTTCGTTTGTATTGTGGTCTATGTCTTTTGGTTGTATTCGTCTTAGGCTGAGGTTTTGGATCACATATGATTTTATTTGTTTGTGCTTGGTGTTTTATTTCAAATGAAGATGGTTTAAATGGTTTATGGATTTCCACACTTGATTCAAAGTCATTCGATTCAAACATGATTGGTTGTGTGTTTAAGATCTTATGACATCAAAATCCTTAATTAATTCATCCACTTGTTCCATTTGATGATCAAGTATCTTCATAGTCGTCGTGAATTCAAATTCTTCGTGTAAATCATTAGGTTGTATTGTCTCGTGTGTCATCGGTTGAATCGTCACGCCTTCTATTTGTTGTGTTGGGTGATCTTCGTTTGTTTGTGTTTGAGTTGGCATTTGTTGTTTCGGTATTTCTGATGGGACGGTTGTTTGTGGTTGATTTGGTTCGTTCGTTGGATGTGTGGTGATCTGAGTTTTACCATCCCGACGTATTTCGCAGTGTTCATAATTTTCATTAAGCATGTTATAAAATTCCTCAGGATGCATGTCTTTAAAGATGGGTCATAGATCTCGTCGGAAGATTCAGAAGTTTGGTCATATGGTGGATAATAGTTTACTTCAAGGGCTAACATTGTCAAATATGGAGGATCATAGGTCCAATTCTTGAGAACATGATCTGGTGTGCAATTAATTATGGGATATGGCGTGTCTTTGATTTCTTCGTTTTCGAGTTGATGGAAGGGAGCAAAATACGTTCTAAGAATTCGTATCCCCTCTTCTATACCTCATAGCCTTTCCATAATGTTGGGATCTTGATCTCTTCGGTCATAAGTCTTCTTAGAGTTTCTGAGATTAACCCAAGTTCCCATTCTAGGTATTCACCACCTATCAATTGTTCTTCTTGGGGCTTCCCCGTATTTGCATATGGATCATTCTTCGGAGTGATGCTCTTAAACTGGTCGAGGTTGGGCAACTTTAGCTCATTTATGTCCACCATTTTAGCAAACTTTTCCTGGATCTGTTTTTGAGACATTTTGGTTTTGGGTGGTAAAAACGGGTTTTGGGTTTTTGCATTTGTAGGTAAATTTCTGTCTTGGTTTTGATTAGATGTTTGACTAAGTTGGTCAGTTGGAGCATGAGTGGATTGTTGATATATGATCGATGGAGATTGGGTTGGTTGATGGATTGAGTTTGGTGATATGGTTGGGTGTGGCTTAAATTGGTCAACGATCATGGCAGGTGGTGTTATTTGGTTGAATGGTGAGGGTTGGACGGGATGATGGCTTTCATTGGATGGCGTGGATTGGAATGATTGATAGGTTGGATAAGGATGTATGGTTGTGGAAGGTTGGATGGGTTGGTAAGGTTGATTGGATCGGACGATTTGGATTGGTGAGGGGGTTTGATTGTGCAAGATGGTCATGGGAGGTTGAATGGTTTGGATTGGTGAAGGAATTTGATTAGGTGGGATGGTTGGGATAGATTGGTATGTTTGATTAAGAGAAGAAGTTTGATTTGATGCGATGGATTGGTTGGATTGGTATATTTGAATGGGTGAAGGATTTTGATTTGATGGGATGGTTTGGATGGATGGGTAAGTTTGAATAGGCGAGGGAGTCTGATTGGATGGGATGGTCTGGGTGGATTGGTATGTTTGACCTGGATGGATTAAGATTTGGTTTGTTGATATATACTGTGTGTTTTGGATATAGATTCGTTCGTTATTAATGTTTAGATTTTGATTTATGTCATAATTAATGTTTTGATTAAAGTTTTGATAGTTTGAGTTCATGTGCATTGGGTTTGGATTTGATTGAGTGTGATGTTGAGTTGGTTGAGAAGTGGTTTGATATGATTGGGGATGATGGATTGGGCCATGCTTTGGTCTCGTGTGTTCGTAAGAGGCATGATTGTTTAAGTCTTCGTTTACGTAAAGGTGTGTCGTAGATCTGAGGGGAGAGGTTTGACTCGTTACAGTTTAGTTGGAAAGGTACCGATAGTTTTGTATTTCGTTGTGGTAGTGTTTGTTTATATTCGTGTATGAGTTGTTTAAGTTTTGAAAATCTTGAGTCGTGTGGTCCGTGTAAGATTGGTAATTTGAGTCAAGCATGTATGATGTTTGGGATGCAATTGTTCGATGTGGATTTTGATAGGCCATCTTATATTAGGTTTCCTAAGCAATTGTCCAACAATGTCATGTAGCACCAATAGATTTTTTATGGTTTGAATTAGAAGGAAGGAAAAAGGAAAGAGAATTTTTTTTCTTTTCTTTTTTTTTTTTTTTTTTTTTGAAAATTTTTTTTTATTAATTTTTATTTTAGTGTCAAAAGGGGAATTTTATTGATGGTTTATTTGTTATGTTATAATTAGGGAATGCTTTAGTAGGCGGTATACTCGGACCTCAGGTTTAATTTTCGGACAACTCATAACAATCCTAAACTGAATGGGACACGGACATCCGATCATTGATCGGAAGTTCGTGTCCTATAATAGTACCCCAAAAAGACCCAAACAAGTGATAAAACAACAAAAGATGTCCCATCACGATCGCCAAGCTGTCGGATGTGAATTTCGACCCCCCTTCCTCGAAGAGAGACATGGTTTGAGGAAATCTCCATTCATCTATATATGTTATTTAAATTTTACATCGAAAATGAGGATTCTGACTACCCTCAAAACCGACGGATCACGATCGCTAGCTACAATAACAGCCGTAACACCGTTCTTCGACGAAAGTCGAAGAAATATGGGGAGAAAAAATAATAAGGTGGGTTCTTCCTCTCGTCTAATGTGCTGCCGGTAACACACGACGGTTGTCCTGTCACGTTAATTTGGGTCTCTTTGGGTCTCTTTAATTGGGCTAATTCAGGGTCATGAGTTAAAGTCCAAATAAAGGTTAATCCTCACATAGCATAATCATAATATATCCAAGTAAAATAAAATAACTAGAATAAAGAAAAAATAAATTAAAAGAGGGGGGAGGTGCCAAATATTTAAGAAGAGGATCGGCCCTGTTCCCGGGTACCCCCTTCTGATCCCTTGGCAAAACAGGGTTTAAAGGTTGATTTTTCAAACCAAAATGATGATGCAAATGAGACTTTGACTTGTGATTTCTGTGTGTTTCGTGTGCGATACACGAGTGATAAAAGTAAAAGGCCGATGGGCCGTAATTGATTGAAGGTGGCCGATGGGCTAGGATTGATTAAAAATGGCCGATGGGCCAGTGTTTATTTTAGGGTGGCCAATGGGTCGTGATTGATTAAAGTGTGTGCGAAATCACTCATCTCATCTCGTTATTCTCATTTATTCAATTTTTTAAATCAGTTCTTTATTCCCTTTTATCATTAAGTTCGATTAAATATTTGGCACCTAAGGTGGAGGAAGAAATAAAAGGAAAATCTTTTTGGGTTTGTTTTGTTGGTTTTATGGTTTTTATGGCTTTTTGATATTGGGCTAGAAGGGCCTAACTAGGGGATTTTACTTGGATTACCTGATTAATGCTTTATTACTTATCATTGGATTAACCCTAACCTAAGGTCCTAGACCACCCACATCAACTCTCCCAGTCCCTTTAACGGAACAGGAAAAGTGACAGGACGAAGCCTAATGCTCTAAGCTACCTAATCAGATAATCCGATCTAATCCTAGGGTGTGGGCAACCTAAGCTTGGTGGTTTTAGCGCCTAAGCGATTTGTTGGGTGTGACTTTAATTGGTTCGGTTTATTTTAAGTTATGAGTTGATTAGGAGTGATTTAGGGATGGAGTGTCTTAGAGTTCTGATTAGTGTGTTTTTAAATACTTTAGGGTTCTGGAATTTAAGGTTTGAATTTAAAAGGTGAAGTAATGTCGAAATCGGTTGAACGGGTTCGACAGAGGACTTGGGCGCACACACAGTGGCGCCCAAGTGTCTGGTTTTGTGTGGCTGGGCCTGTGGCGATGATATCGATGCTAATTTCGGAATTCAGGGAGTTCCTACTTAGGATAGGTCTGTGTTCTGATATTGTTTTAGGTTTTGGTGGATTTTATTGTACTGATTTTAAGTCCGGAACTCGAAATGCGACTGAAATTCACAACCTAGGCGAGATAGAGGACTTGGGCGCACCAGCAGTGGCGCCTAAGTCTTGATTTGATGCTTTTCGGTCCTCTGACTTCGGTTCGAGGTTCCGAATGGGTTTAAGTTGATTAAAATTTTAATTCCAAGGTTGTTATCGGTTCTGTAAAGTTTTGGAATGTTGGTTCTAGTAAGTTACCTGTTTTGAATAGGATACAATGGGCCGTAGGGGTACGATGTGACTTGGGCGCACCTGTGGTGGTGCCCAAGTGCTCGATTCTTGAGTTTTGGTTGTCTTCGGGAATCGTTCACTTGGATTTATAGTTTTAGGTGATCTATGTTAATAAATTCCGAATCCGGAACTGGTTTGAGTCTCTAGACCTCAAGGGTGGTAATGATTGGGGTTGGGTGATCGAAATGCAAACGAAGCGTGTCTTGGGGTTAGACAAAGGAGCTGGGCGCACCTGTGGGGGCGCCCAGGTGAGTGCTATGACTTGGGCGCACCTGTGGTGGCGCCCAAGTGTTGGCCTACTAGGGTGGCTCATAGTTCAATGGTTTCTAGGGTATTTCTGAGTTGGCTTCGGGTATTTGACTCTGGTTTCTGTTGGGAGAGGTTTTTATTTTCGAAACATGATTGGTTTATTGTTTTAATTAGGTCTTGGTTAGGGTATAAATTAAGAGTTGGTAATCAAAGTTTGATTAAAATTTGGTTAAGGTTTAAATTTGGGGTTGTTAATTGGACTTCATTGACTACGGTCTTAGTTAATTAGGGTTTTTATTTTATTGGATTTTTGATGGGTTCGGATTTATAAAATTAGGGTTTTATTAATTAGGGATTGTTAATTAGGTTTTACTAAGTGGGGTTTTGGTTAATTGGAGCTTTATTAAGGGTTGTTGATTAGGTTTTAAGGGTTTGATTAATTAAAGTTTAATTAATTAAGTCTATGGATTTTAATTGGACATTCTTACTTAGGTGTTTTGAATTAAGTGCTTTAGAATGGAGTTGATTGAGTTTATTAATTTTCTTAGGCATGAGTGCAATAGCCTAGGATCACCTAATGAGCATCTACTCTATTTTTGTTTGAATTTGTCTATTTCTTTTTATTCTTTGTTAGTTCTCTTCTCTAATTACTAAAGAGTAAGATGAGAAGGGAAGAGTTTTATGATTTTGTGATTTTTTTGGTTTTTATGAAAAATTGATGCAACCTAGACTAAAGTGCGATGATTCAGAAATTCAGAGTTTGAAAGTTCAGCTATAATTCGTGTTCATCACAAAGATTTAATAACAAGCTAAATAACAATGCGAAACATGGAAAATGCAATCAGAAGATGAACTGGGGACTTGGGCTCACCCACAGTGGCGCCCAAGTGTCTCCCTGCAAATTGGGATGCACTTGTAACTTTTTGACGATACTCCGATGCGATTTCTAACACTTTATAACTAAATGCAGGGTCCTAATGTTAACTACTGATGTCAGAGACTTTGGATCTAAGAATGATGACACGAGGATCCAAATTAAAGGGACAGATACCCTTGGCAGAGACTTGGGCGCACCCACAGTGGCGCCCAAGTGCACAGTATGTTTTTCTCTTCTTTTCCTTCCCTTTTGGTAATGTACTTGCTTTTCTTTTTATGATTTAGAATGTGAATTTACAGATCCGAAGGCTCTGATATCAACTTATATGAAGGAATATCCGTATTTGAGAAGTAGAATGCAACTAATACGAAAAATGGGGTCGAAGTCCAACTCCTGGGACTTGGGCGCGCACACAGTGGCGCCCAAGTGCTTTTCTGCACTTTTTCCCTTCTTTTCTTCTTTTGTAATATCTTTATTTATGTATTCTTATGATGCCTTTTATGCGATTTAAAACGTGAAGTTACAGATCCGAAGGCCCTCATATCAACTTACACGAAGAAGAACCCGAATTTAAAAGACAAAATATACATAGGATTGAAAACGGGGTGGAAACCCAACTCTTAGGACTTGGGCGCAACTGTATGTGCGCCCAAGTGCTTTTCTGCACTTCTCTCTTTCAAGTTCGAATTTTTCTTAATGAGGATGATATGGATGCAAGTTCTAACCTAATCACGAGTTTGGGATGATGAAGATGATGCGAATCTATTACTTATGATTGATCCTAAGTATGTTCCTAATAATGGATGATTACTGAAAATCAGATCTACTGCAAACCTACTATTATTAATGAAGATCTACTATGTATGAATGATCCTAAACATATTTCTATGCATGTATAGCAATGGAATACAATAAAAGAAGAGAGATCTAGGAATACCGGTTTATCGAAGTGGTTGTTAAGTTCCAAGAACGAAGCTTTCATGAAGTCCCATAGCTCTAGTTGAAGGTGTGAAAGCCTCCTCCTTTATTTCCTCTTCTTCTTCTCTAGATCCAAAGCTTTCTCCCTCTAATGGTGGCTACCTCTCTTCTTCTTCTTCTTTATTCTCTCTTTTCCTTCCTTTCTTAGGGTTTTTGGGTAGCCTCCTTGTAAATTAAGTTAAGAGATCCTTAAATAAGGGTTTAGGGCGTGCTAGAGGGATTAGGGCTGCTGTTTGCGCGAACTTCTAGAAGGTTCTTGCATCCCAAGGCCGGATTAAGGCTTCTCGGGACTTGGGCACACCTGTGGTGGTGCCCAAGTGGGTCCCAAGTGGGCGCCCATCTCCAACTTTAAAGCCTAATGGGTCTCGGGTTCGATTTTGGGTTGTTTTTTGGTCTAAACTGAGTCAGAACTACGAAGAGTAGAGTGGGACACACCTAAGTATATACCGGAGTATATTTTCAACTTGATTGGGGACCTGGGCGCACCTGTGTGTGCGCCCAAGTACATGGGCGCACCTGTGGTGGCGCCCATGTGTGTCTTGAGTGGGGCCGCTAGGGCAATCTTCCGAGGGTCATATCTTTTGATCCAATGGTGGGATTTGGACGTTCTATATATCGTCGGAAAGCTCTCGAAGTGAGGAATCCAAAGGTTCAATTGTCCTGATAATTAGGGGTTAGGAAAAGTGAGGGATATCTGGATCAATGGATTTAGTTTCCTAACTTAGCCTAATCGGGTGACATTTTGGCAAATTAAGCACGGTCTTTGTAGGAATTGGCCTAAGCATGTCTTAAGTTGTCCAGAAAAGGTTTGAATAGTATCACGGTTCACTACTTGTGTAAGTAGTGGGGTTGAACTCGAGATTTCAACGCAACTTGGCTTTTCTCTCACGAATTTTTAGAAATCATCGAACTAAGTCTAGAATTATTAACAAGCATCTTCATCGTCATTAATTAATCTAAATTATGTCATTAATCATTCAATTGTGGGTGAAATGGGGGCACTGCTATATATGATAGGTATTTAAGGCTATCATGGGGGCCAAATTAGGTATCTACAAGGCCGTGCAAATCAGGGCACAAAGTTTCCTATTTTTGGAAAAGCCGAAGACTTTGTAGCCGATTTTCTGCCAAGTGTTGAAACTAGGGCAAACGATGTTGGAATGACTTGAAATTTGAGGTGAAGTTTTCTAAGCATTAGATAGGACCAACCATGGGCTTTTAATTGAGTTTTGAAGCCGTTTGGGGTCCCGTCGATGCTAGATTTGATTTCACCATGCGGAAGATGTCGAGCTTTGATGTGCGGTCATCTGATGTCCGATTGACTTAAAATTTGACAGGGAGCCTATTGGAGTCATTTTGAGATGATCCTTTAGCTCTGATTTGGATGCCATGGTCCTGGGGAGCTCTGCCGCCGGTAGGCTTGATTTTGCTTCCGAGCATCAAAACCGGGTCAAACGTCGTCGGAATGACCTGAAATTTGACGTGCAACCCTTTGGAAGCATGTACAAGCTACTCATGTGCTTTGTTCGATGAGTGGAGGCATCAGAGGTTCCCGCCGCCGAGAGGCTTGATTTCGTCGTTCGAGAGTTGATGGAGGGTCTAACAGTGTCGGTTTGACCTGAAATTTGACGTGGAGCCTTTTGGAGGTATTTTGAGACCATCCATAAGCTCTGATCGAATATTTGTTATCTTCAACACTGTCGCCGTCGGGAGCTCTTGCTCAACAGTTGGAGGATTGAAGTTAGGCCAAATGGTGTTGAAATGGCCCGGAACTTCATGTGTACCCTTCTTTTGGCTATTTTGAAGGATTTTGCATTTTTCGTTTGATTCTGACGAGATTTGAAGCTTGAAGAAGCTTTGCCTGTTTGCAGTAGGATGCAGCTCCATGTAGCTTTTGATGTTAAGAAGGCTAGGTGACATTTTTGGTGTCAACAAATGCCCCCTCGATGTACAGCGACGGATTGTACAGCTTTTGCAGTTGATGTGCCTCGAAGAAAACTTTGAAGGAGAACTTCTGACTTGGCCAAGAGTCTCTGAGCATTTTTCTTTGATAGAGTAGCCTTTTGAGTTTCCAAGGGAATTTTGTGGTAATGAGAGAGATCACGTACCATCTCAAGGAAAAATTTTGAAAATGACATTTGGATTGGGTTTTTGGGTTTTAGATTTTTATTTTTGACCTTGTGAACCTAAAGGCTTTATGTGGCGCATCAAGCGGTCAAGAAGGGTTTGGTTTTAGACCTTGCGACTTAACAAGCTATATGTGGCAGGTTAGGGGGTCGGATTTTGGATTTTGATTTTTTTTTTTTGAAAAGCGATTCTCTTTTTCCTTCTTTCTTTCCCGGATTTCGAGACGCGCATGCATGACAACTTTCCTTCTATGCATTTTTTTTAGAGAATGGAAATTGGAAGTATGATGGTGTACACCTGGAAATCTTTTGCATGTCTTGGGATTTGGAGCTCGCAGCAATGTTGAGCCCTTTCTTGGTCTTGCGGGGATTTTTGAGGAGCTTTGCAAGTTTTGGATTCTGGAGTTCGCAGCAATGTTGAGCTCTTTTCTAATCTTGCGGATATTTGAGAAGTTTTGGTTTGATCTCGCAGCAATGTTTGATTTCAAGCCTTCTTCAAGAATTTTCCATTGATTATGAGCTTGCAGCGATGTTGAGCCCATCTTCAAGCTCTCTATTTCTTTCGGGGTGTTTCCCTTTTCTTCGGAATTGCCCCGGAACCATGCTAAAATTTCGCTAGAATTTTTTTAGAAAAATTATGTCATTTTGATGATTGATTTTCTATCTTTCCATCCTTTGCAGGTAGTTCCTCCAAGACAAACATGGGTAAGGAGCTTGTCGCTGATGCGCCTCGCCGTTCTACCAGATCTGCTAATGTGGCCGTACAACAGGCATGGGAAGAGGTCCAGTATGTTGAAAGGAACTTGGAAGAGTGTGACTCGCTCAACCGAGATGAGATGAGGCATCGTTTGATCGCCCTCAAGGATGATGAGTTTGATAAGATTATGGTAAGCAACCGTCCCTGGGTCCCGGACGATCAGAGCATTGTTCCCAATCCTACCTTCTTCTTTGGGGATGCAGTCCCTGATGATTCAACATATCAAAGGAGATGTTTTCAGTTCTCTTACACAGTTGACAGTGAGAAGAGAACTGTTTCCACCCGGTCGACCTTCGATGGGACTATCTCGATCATGAGCCTTTCCTCCACATGCTCAAAGAGGGAAGATCCTCCAAGCTGGGTGAATAGGACAAACATGATCAAGACCGGGGTTTTCGTTGGCGGCCCTTCTGGTTACGCAGAGAAGTCGCCTGGCCGTATGGACATTTTGATGTCGGCCAGCGGCTACCAAGGTTCAGACCATCCTTCGGTCGATTTGAGACCTGTGGGCCTTGGCATTTTCAATGGTGATGGCAGCAATTGGTGAAGCCTTTTCGACTTCGTGGCCGTTTCATTGCTAACTCGAGCTGGGAGTCGTGGACTGATCACATCTTGCAGGTCGGCGGTGCCATTCTGAAGGAGGCCAAGATTTTTTACGCGGTTCACGCTTTTCAGCAAACCGTGGTTTTCCCCGATGAGGCTTTCATGGCCATGCTGGAGTTGTTCATTCCACAAACCAACACCTTCATTGTCACGAACGGTGAGATTTGTTTATCTTTAAAGGAACTGAGCGCCATCACCGGGCTGCCTATCCTCGGTAATCTCTATGAGGAGTTCATGCCTATCGACAACGTCCTTGAGGAACAGTCAGAGGAGTTCAGGCTTTTGTACTTTCAGCTCGTCGCCTTCTACGACTTTTTGAAGGAGAAGAAGGGCTCGAAAGTCCGGTGTAGCAGTTGGAGGAGTGGTAGCTGTTTGTCTTCCAACTTCTTTGACAATGGGGAGTCTTCTGAGAGTACGACCCAGGAAGCCAGGGCTAAGAACCAGGATTCGAAGATCTCCGACATGTGAGAGAATTTGAAGGAACTCTTCGCAAGCACAAATGCCATTCATTTTGACATTACGCTGCGGAGAGATCTCGCTGTTTACCTCACTTATTGGCTGGGTGAGGCTGTTTTTACTGTAGGAGATGGTATGCACATCAAGCCGCATTGCATTTTTTGGGCTTGTCAGATGGCGTTTGGAGAGCGGCTTACTTTGGTGCATGCTCTTTACTCCTATTTGTGTACCGAACTGCAGGCTACTGCTTTCCTGGTTCGGCTTGGGCTTCCCATGAATAGGGTATTTTCAGCCCATATTTTCTATTCGTGGTATGTATACCACTGTCCCAATTTCCACCAATTGGTCGCTGCACAGGATGATGGCCCATTTATGATTTGGTTGGCCAAAGGGAAGCCTGTTTCTGAATCTCTCTTATCTGCCCGTTTGAGGACCCGACGATTCTGGGACGTCTAGATGGGGCAGTCTTCAGTGAAGCTTTCTCCGGGCTTGCGGAAGAAGGCTTTTGATTTTGGTGTCTCCCGAGATTCCATCAGGGCAGGGTCGGGGAGACACTATTATTTGACAAATGCAAAGAGGAGTCGGCTTTTTAACGTACGTCTCGGCACGATGGTGTACCGCAGACATCTTTTCGTCGACATCCAGCCATATTTTCCCTCGCGTTTTACCATGCAGTTGGGCTTCTCCCAAGGTGTTGTTGGAGCGCCTTCGAGCAAGGTGAAGCGTTTTGGAGGTCTGCAGGATGGGAGAAATGCATGGGCCTTTTATAGTGCGGAAGACACTACCGCCATGATTTCCTATCCTGAGTTGCCCACTTTTCGGACTGCTGGATTCACGAAGTGGTTCGTGGAGAGCTTTTCAGCGCACCGGGGACATTCCAAAAAGGAGCTCGATGTAAAGCAGTCTTTCGGGAAGGGTCTTGGGAAGTCAGATGGCGTCCACCAAGAAGAAGTTTTGGCTTTTCTTTCTGGAGAAAAGCACAGAACATGCTTTCTCGAGGACCAGGACGTCATCAAATCGGGAGCTGCACAAGAGAAACCTGGTGAGGTCTTGGAACAGCTCGCAGAGGAGGAGGCTGAGGTTGTTGCTTGGATACAGGCCGAGTGAGCAAAGGCTTCCATGGAGTTTACCGGAAAGAGCAGACCATCTGGTGAGGACTCTATCGAGAGGCCAGATTTCGATGGTGGGGCGGGTACTTCCAGCAATTCGTCCTGTAGGAGCAAGAGGAGAAGAGGACAGCGCCGAACTAAGAGACGGCATGGAAACTCTCTTGATCTGGAAATTCCTTCCACAATTGCTGAGGAGGCATCAGGAGATGATGATGAGCCTCCAGAGAAGAGAAACCGGGGAGAAAAGATCAGTAGTGACGGTATGACCCTTCTTCTCTCCTTTGCCGCTTTTTTCTTTTATGAGGCTTTTGTTTTTGATCTACTGCTTTTCTTTCTTTTGGTAGAAGATGATGATTTGATGATGCCTGAGGTTCCGGTCAATGAGGCGGTGACGAATCCGATCGTGGCATTTGAGGAAGAACCCAGAGATTCTGAAGTAGACCCAGAATCTCCACTTGGTATGATTTTTTTTTCTTTGCTTTTCTTTACCGCCACTTGCTAACATTTTTTTTTTTTTTTTTGTTTTCTCGCCAGTTTACTTGCCAAAGGATTCCGACGACTTCGAGCCATCCATGGATGCAACTTTTGACGATGCTTCGGATGAGCTCATGGAGGCAGAAAGTATTCCGCCGGTCATCGAAGAAGGTACTTTATAGTGATAATTTTGATATTTTGATTTTTGACAAGATCATATTCATACCTTTTTCATCTTTCATTGGCAGGTTGTAAGGTGACAGGAGAAGTTCCTTTATCATTCTCAGAGCCAGAGCAAGGGGTGCCCGCGGCTGATCCAGGAGTAGGGGCTTCTTCCACCAGTTTTGATGAGGCAGAGGAGAGTCCGCAGGCTAATATTCCTTCTTCAGCGGCTCTGATTGGAAAGAGCTTCTTGATTACTCTTTCAATGGTGCCTGACATGGGCAGTCGACCAATGGAGCATGGTGAGTCTTCATCTGAGCCATCCCGTCAATTTGCGAGGAAGGTGTTGAAGAGAGTATTGAACTCATGGGTCGAGACTCTTTCTTCTGGCCATTTGGAGGCTGGCTTCGGCATGATTAAGCATGTGCAGGACATTCTTGCCGATAGCGAAGAAGTCGGTTTGGACATTACAGATGCCAAGGCTTTTGTTGATGAAGTCATTGCTCTCTAGGCAACAAGTGGATTGAGACCAAGAACTTTCCAAATGGTGACTTCTTCAACGAGATGTTTTTGAAGCCTTCTGACGAGGTCAAATCTAAATTGAATGAGATCTCGTGGACTCGGAAGCAGCTCGTTCGGGAGAGGAACGTCATCGAGTTGGCTATTATTGAGCTGACACAGGACCAGCACCGTCTCGATAGGGAGGTCATTGAGGCCAGACAGCGCCTTGAGCTATTGGAAGAACAAGCTGCTGCCACGTGGACTGCTATTTCGAAAGCCCGTGATAGAGAGAGGACTCTCATTCACCAAGTTGAGGAGGCTGAAAGCAATCTTCGGAGGAAGACCCAAGATTATAAACAATGGCAAATTCTCTGGGAAGAGCTTCTTCGTGCTGAAGATGGGTCACGATGGCCTACTGCATTTTATGGAAAAATCCTGAAGAAACGCAGCCTGGAAGCTTTGGAGGCTAAGGCCAAGAGTTTGCTTGAGGAGTTAAGCCTCTAGCTGAAGACCATGTCGGACTAGTCTCCTGACTTTGTAACAAACTTTTCCTCTTTTGTTCTGGTCCCTCCATGTATAAACATTTTTTTTTGGCACCTTCTTTTTCTGTATTCCCTCGTTTCACTTAAATTCTTTTTTATGAAAGTAAGTAAAAGTTGGATGGGAATGTTTGTTTGAAAATTTGATAAAAAAGGTTGTTATTTTGTGAAAATCTTTTGTCAAATGGTTGTTTTGGGCATGAAGCCAGAGTTTGTGGCAAAAAGCCAGGTTGTTTGATGGCTTGAAGGCCGAATTTTGAATGGCATGAAAGCCGAATTTCGGTGGCATAGGAGCCAAAATTTTGTTTGTGGCATGGAAGCCGGTTTTTGGCATAAGAGCCGATTTTTGTGGCATGAAAGCCAAGTTTTGGTTTTGTGGCGTGAGAGCTAAAATTTTATTTTATTCTTTCGGCATGAGAGCCAGATTTTGTGGCGTGGGAGCCAGAATTTTGTTTGTGGCATGGGAGCCAATTTTTTGTTTGTTTGGCGTGAAAACCAGGTTTTGTGGCATGGAAGCCGAGTTTTTTGAAAACCAAGTTTTGTTTTGTCGGCATGAAAGCCAGATTTTTGATTTTTTGCATGAAAGCCAGGTTTTGTTTTGTCGGCGTGGAAGCCAGATTTTTGGTTTTTGGCATGAAAGCCGGGTATTTTGGTTTTCAAAGTGCAAGTATTGACTAAGAGTCGCCTCCCTGCTGAATGGTATTGCAAGTATCGTTGGAATGTCGCTTCCTTGCTCATTCGGTTGCGAGTATCGATGGAATGTTGCCTCCTCCCGGATTTTGGTGCAAGTATCGACTGAATGTCGCTTCCCTGCTTTTTTTTCAAAAATTTTGTTTTGTGGGTATCGATGTAATGTCGCCTCCCCACGATTTTTGAAATTTGAGGTTTTTTCGAACATTTGTTTTTGTTTTGACATTTGGGTTGTGGATACCAACTGAAACATTGTGTCTCCACGAATAATTTGAAAATTTTGCAAGTATTGATAAGGAGTCACTTCCTTGCAATTTGAGGTTTTGGAAGTATCGAATGGGGTTCGCATCCTTCCGATTTTTGGGTTTTGTGTGAGTATCGACTAAATGTCGCTTCCTCACTGTTTTTTGAAAAACCAATTTTTGTTTAAAGACACGAGGGTCGTAAATTTTGACTCAAAACCATTTTTGGTGGTAAAAGTCGGGGTGGACTAGGATGGAAATCCCTGAGTCCTGATTTTTGTTTCAAACCATGAATTTTGGGTTCAAGGATTGAAAGTTTTGGTCAAGTTAGGGAAGAGGCTCCTAAACTTGGATTTTGGGTTTTGTTTTTTTCTTTTTTTTGAACAATGAAACATTGAAAGTAAGCATTGTTTTGCGCTTTTAGAAATTTCAACATAGGGATGAAAACTCTAAAAGGGGTGGGTTTGACGAGCAAGTACCTAAGAATAGGCTTTGGCCATGTAGGCATTGCTCTGACTTGATGTAGGAAGTCTTCAAGGGTAGTACCGCTTTAAGAACTTGCGATTGATTGGCAGTATACATCTATCACCTGTAGACACCTCGTTTTGGCACCCTATGAGGGCAATCTAGTCCACCCTATTTAATGATGTCCTGATTAGGGCCCGAGTCAAAAGTCACCAATCGTCTTTACGCCTCTGATCACCCAGGGAATTGGCACTTCATGATCTACTTGTCGAGAGCTTTCCGCCCATATATAGAACTCGAAGATCTGACGGGCGGATCAAAGATCATGACAGCTGGTCCCACAACCCGGGGCACCCGCGTGAAAAATCACCTATCATTTCTACACCTCTGATCACCCAAGGAATTGGCACATCTTGATCTACTCATCGAGAGCTTTCCGCCCATATATAGAACTCCAAGATCTGACGGGCAGATAAAAAATCATGACAGCAGGTCCCACACCCCCGCGGCGCCCGCGTGAAAAATCACCTATCATTTCTGGACCTCTGATTTCCCTAAAAATTGGTTCATCGTGACCTACTAGCCGAGAGCTTTCCGTCAATATGTAGAACGTCGAAATCCGACGAGCGGATTGAAATCTACGAAACCTGGGCCTCGGTAATGACAACCCGACTAATCTCCATCGGACTCTACTTTTTAGATCTGAAATAGTTTCTTTTAAATCCAAACCCACCAGGCTCAAGTCAAGCCCAACCTGACCCAGCAACTCGACCCGTCACCTTGGATAAGGGATGGAGTGTCCCAGATCCGGGAAACACTCCAAACCCCCCTAAACCTCGTCTTTCCCTCTCAATCTCTTAAGACCCAAGCCTTATCCCTCTCGATTTAAAAACTCCCAGGCCTTATCCCTCTAACCCATGCACAGAAGCCCCTGGTCCCAATCTCTAACTCTCACGCATATCTCCACCAGGGCTCTCATCCTAGAGGCCACCATCGACTCCATCCCATCATCCCACCCATTCCAGATCCAGGACTCTCCATCTCACGCATCTTCTCCATCTCACCCCTGCGACCCATCACCCTCCATCCCCATCGCCCTCTTCCTCATCCCTTACAACCCATCTCCTCCAAGCTCCATCTTCCTCCCAGATCTGGATGCAGACCCCAGGCTCCCCAACTCCATCTCCCTGACGCAACACCCCATCATCATCTCTTCCTCATCCCTTACAACCCATCTCCTCCAAGCTCCATCTCTTCCTTTCAGAACCCATCTCACGCACGTCCATCTCTCTCTCTGGTCTTCCTCGCCCTGTCTTCTCTTTTCTTCTGCGCCCATCTCCATCTCCCTCCACCTCTCCTCTTCAAGCTCTCTGTCCTCACCCTCTCCTCCATCTCTCCCCTCTCCACTGTCATTCCAGATCCCTCATCTCATCATCCCACGCATTCCAGATCCCTCATCTCCATCCGACGCACACCCCAGGCATCACCATCACCCTCTCCGCTCTGCCCTCTTCCTGCACCCTGCAACCCGTCGTCCACCATCATCCTCCTTCCTCGCCAGCGCCCCCAGACACACGCCGCAGAAGCACCTCGCACATCCGCACGCAGCAGTCGCTGGACGCACGCAGCAGCACCTTCTTCCTCCTCCTCGCGCCGCCGGACGTCTCCCCCTGCACCAGGTACGCCTTCTTCTCTTCCTCCCCACCACCTGCACCCACTGCACACCATCCATCTCTCTTTCTTTTCTTCACCCACACCCACCTGTACATCTCTCTCTCTCCCTCTCCCCCTGCTCTGTCTCTCCCCCGCACCCACCTACTCATTCTCTCTGTCTCCCCTGCTCCTTCTTCCTCTCTTCCCAGCGCCAGCCCCTGCTCTCTCTACCCTCTCTCCTTCACCCTCTTCGCGCGCACCACCCTCCCCCCCTCCTTTCCTGGTTTTCCTCTCTCCCTCTTCCCTGTTCTCCTATCTCCCTCTCCTTCCTCTTCCTGCACTCCTCTGCCATCCGCGCAGCCACCCACCACACACCTTCACCGCCCTCTACACACACCTACACCTGCACCTACACCTGCACGCACCCATCCTATCTCCCTCTCCTTCCTCTTCTTCCACTCCTCTGCCACCCGCGCAGCCACCTTCCTCCCTTTCTCTCGCTCCCCATCGCTCTGTTCTCTCCCCTACTCTCTTCCTCTCTTTCACTCTCATTCCCTCCTCTCCGCCCTGCCATCGCCCCGCTCCACCTCTCATTCTCTCTTCCCCTCCTGCTTCACCTTCCTCTCCCCGTTCTCTCACTCTTTCCTTCTCGCCCGTCTCCCTCCACCTCTCCGTTCCCCATCTGTCTCACCCTCTGCGATCCATCTCTCTCTCTCCCTGCAACTCTCTCTCTGTTCCGCCCTGCCCCTCTCTCCCCTCTCGTTCTCTCCTTCTCTCCTCTCTACTCTCTGTCACTCTCTCTCCTTTTCTCCATTCCCTCTTCCCTATTCTCCTCTCTCCCTCTCCATCCTCTTCTTCCACTTCCCTGCAACACCGCCGCACCCACCTACACCCCTCTCTCTCCCTCTCTTTCCCTCCTCTCCACTCCTTATTCCTCCACAGCCCCTGCACCAGGCACCACCCTGCACCCCCTGCTGCACACACGACCGAGCCACTGCCCACTTGCACCACGAGCATCACGCCTGTTCACCCACCTGCACTCCTTCATCGCACACCCACTGCTGGCACCACTTGCACCTTCATCACCTCCGACTTGCCCGTTTGGATTGCCAATCATCGGAGCTACCAATCCAGCCCAAGCACGCACAGCCCGGTTTCACTCCACTCTCTATTTTTTTTTTGCATTCAATTCTTTAGTCACTGTAGTCTGTCTTTGGTTCTTCATGCATCTAACATGCCATGCATTTAGATTCAGATTAGTGTTTTAGGCCATTTTTATTATTATTATTTTTTAAATTAGCCTTAATCTGTATGTCAACATGCATTTAACATGCCCATGCATTATAATCGTATTACATCTTGTTTCTTTAGTTTATCCTCTTTATAAAAATTGAGACTGCATTCCCTTTATCTGTTCATGTTATTTTCTATATAAAAATTAGAATAAAAACCAAAAACACCAAAAGAAAATAAAAATATTAAAATAAAAAGTAAAGATTAAAAATAGAATTTTAGCTACCCTATTAATTAGGATAATTAGGCTAAATTTAATAATTAAGTTCTTTTCTCCCTTCCTCTCTCATTAGGATTAGGAAATATTATTTAGGAAATTTCAAATAAATTAATTAAATTAAAAATTAGAAATTCATTCTCTTTCCCCCTTCCCATTTCATTAGGATAGATCAATTTAGGATTTTAGGCCCTATGAATAAACATAAAAACAAATAAAAATAATAAAAATCCAAAATACCAAAAACAAAGTAGAAGATATTAAAAAAAAAACCAAAATATTAATAAATTGGAGTTAGAAATTATACAGTAGTCTAGACTGATTAGGTCAGACCCCGGACCTAGATCTAGGTCTCCCCCTAGCCAGCTTAGACTACCCTAATTTCTTAAACTTCAACTGATTAGGTCCTACTCTCTCTCCGGGCCCCGCTAAGGGACCGGGAGAGCGGATGTGGACGGTTAGGACCTTAGGATAGGGTAGAGATCCATTAGGGAAATGGAATAGTTAGATTAAATCCAAGTAGGAACTCCCCTAGTTAGGCCCTTCTAGCCCCAATTATTAAAATCCAAAAAAACTATAAAACCAACAAAACCAATTCCAAAAATATTTTCTTCTCTTTTCCTCCACCTCCGGTGCCAAATATTTATCTGAACTCAATGATTAAAGGGAATAGAAGCTGATTCCGAGAACCTGAATTAATGAGAATGACGAAATGAAACGAGTGATTTCACACACCCCAATATCAGTTTATTTACTACCGGCCCATCATCGGCCACCGTCAATCAATCCCGGCCTAACATCGGCCATTTTTATCTTACTTCTGGCTCATCATCGGCCATGCACTTTTATCACCTGCGTATCGCACGCAAACCCACAGAAATCACAACTCGAAGTTTCGTCTGCATCATTCTTTCGATTCGAAGAATCAGCCTTTAAACCCTAGGTCGTCAAAGGACATTGAAGGGGGTACCCAGGAATGGGGTTGATCCTCTTCTAAATATTTGGCACCTTTCCCCTTATTTTCTTAGTTTATTTTCAATTTAATTCGCTTATCCCCTAGAATACTTGGATTTAACTTTAATTAGTCTGTTCAATCCTGGATGTTGATTTCCCCTGCCTAGTTCATTATGGTCCCATCTTGAAGCCCATAATTTGACCCTTGACACAAGTTCGACCCGAATTAAAAGACCCAAATTAAGTGACGAGACAACCGTCGTGTGTCGCCGGCGGCACATTAGACAAGAGAAGAACCCACCCCATTTTCCTCCCGCATTCTTTCGGCTTTCGTCGAAGGACGGTGTTACGGCCGAATCCTTAACTGGCGATCGTGATCCGTCGATTTTGAGGGTAGTCGGAATCCTCATTTTCGATGTATTTTTTTTATCTCACATTGTTGAATGGCGATTCCCCTCCGGGGGGGGGGGGGGGTCAAAATTCACATCCGACATCACCCTCTATGTTCAGAAGAGCATATGCGCCATTGGAGAAGACTTTCTCGATGACGAAGGGTCCCTCCCATTTTTGTTCGAATTTGCCTTTGGATTTGTGGGCAAAAACCATTGGCCTTTTCACTGCAAGAACCAAGTCACCCTTTTTGTGGGCGCATTGCCTGACCTTCTTGTCGAAAAATCCTGCCATACGTGCTTGGTAAAGCTCAACGCTTTGTAGGGCTTCGAGCCGTCTTTCATCGAGATTATCCAGTTCTTGGAGTCTCAATTTGATGTTACTTTCTTGCGTCATTTCATTTTGTAGAGATACCCTTAAGGAAGGAATTTGTACCTTTATAGGGACAACTGCTTCACATCCATAGAGCAAGGAGAATGGTGTGCTATGGGTTGGTCCTCGAACGGTAGTCCGGTAGGCCCATAAAGCTTCAGGCAGTTTATCGTTCCAATCTCTTTTGTGACTAGAGATCATTTTCTTGAGAATCTTGCAGAGTGTCTTGTTGAAGGCTTTTGCTAGTCCATTCCCTGTCGGGTTATACGGAGTCGAAGGAAAACTTTGGATTTTGTATGTGTCGCAGAACCTGTAGAATCTGTGATCCCGGAATTGTGGTCCGTTATCATGGACAAATCTTTTAGGTATGCCGAAGCGACAAATGATGTTGGTTCGCAAGAATTGAAGGACTGATGAGGTCTTCATTTCACTGAACGCAAGTGCTTTTGACCACTTGGAGAAATAATCCGTAGCGGCGAAGATGAAGCGATGACCTTTGCTTGACGGGGGAGAGATAGGACTTACGATGTCCATACCACAGGCTTTGAAGGGCCATGAGATCGCTGCAAGATGTAGCCATTCTGGAGGCATGTGTCCATAATCTCCATGAATTTGGCATTGTTGGCAGCGTTTAGCAAATTGCATCGCGTCAGCTACCATAGTAGGCCAATAGTAACCTAACCTTTTTATCTGATCATAGAGCTTAGGACTAGCCTGATGGGCTCCACAAAGACCAGCATGAATTTCTTTTAGAGTTCTTTCGCCTCTTGTTGTGACAAGCAGCGTAGAAGTACTCAATTGAAGGATTTTCTATAAAGCATTTTTGAAGGGATATCCAAATGAAAGTTTGGGGCTCGTCTTTGAATGCTTACCCGCTCTTGTGGATCTTCAGGTAGGATTCCGAACATAATATAATCAATGAACGGATCCCTCTAGTCGCCGATTGGAGGTTTAAGGATGGAAATCCGACTTCTAACCACTCGGTGGCATTCAGCAACTGCTTGGTGTGTGCTGAGAGGAGGGAGAATCCTTTTTTGATACACTGCAATTTTCATGTTTTCCCCTTCTTGGATCGCCATAGATGCAGCAAGTCCAGCCAGGGCATTTACACAGATGTTTTCACCTCTGCGGATGTCGGTGATGTGACAGATGTCAAACCTTTGACGAAGCGATTGCGCCTTGTTGTAATAAGGGAACAAATCAGGCTTCCTGATTTCATATTTCTGATTCATCTGATTAACGATCAGTTGAGAATCCCCAAATGCTTCTAGCATGGCGATGCCGGATTCGAGGGCGAGTTCCAATCTTATGATCAGAGCTTGGTACTCAGCTGCATTGTTTGAACATGGTTCTAGTAGCGAGAATGCGTATGGAATCATGTATTTGTCGGGGTTAACAAAGAGAATGCCAATTCCTGATATCGGCTTTCCTTTTTCATTTGTCCTGGTTGCACCATCAAAGTACATGTTCCAGGAGGCATTTAGTGAGGAAGTCTCCACGCTGTAGACATGCTCGTCTGGGAGATCGTCCCTGAGCGGAGAACCCTTAGGCAGTGGATGCTCTGCAAGAAAATCTGCCAGAGCTTGGCCTTTGATTGCTTTTTATGGTACATACCTGATATCAAATTGTGACAGAAGGATGGACCATTTTGCCAGCTGGGCATTGAGAGAACCTGCTTTTGTGACAATGACCTTTAAGAGATTAATCCTCGATATCAGGTATACTGTGTTTGACAGCAAATAGTGACGTAGCTTTTGTACGGCGAACATCATTGCCAGGCATTCTTTTTCGGATGGACAATAGCGATGCTCTGCACCTACCAACATGCGACTGAGGTAGTATAGAGCAGCTTCTTTTCCTCCATCATTTTCTTGTGCAAGTAGAGCGCCCAAAGAATAGTCGAGAGCTCTTGTGTACAAGATGAAGGGTTTTCCGGTTGTGGGAGCAGCCAACATCGGAGGTTTGGTCAAGTGTGACTTGATGTCTTGAAATGCAGCTTCACATTCAGCATCCCAAACAAAGTCTACACCTTTCTTCATTAGGCGAGAAAATGGACGGCATTTTCTTCATAGGTTGGAAATGAACCGTCGGATGTATGCCAACCTTCCTTGAAGCCCTTTCAGTTCTCTCAGAGTTCTTGGAGATGGCATTTCTAGGATAACCTTGACTTTGGTCAATCTCTATTCCCGCTTTCCGAACTATGAATCCGAGGAACTTACCCGATGAGACAACGAAGAAGCATTTGAGGGGATTCATTCGCAGTTTGTGTTTGCGAAGCCGAAGGAAGACTTCTTTAAGATCTTTGAGATGGTCTTCTTTTCTTTTACTTTTGACGGCGAGGTCATCAACATAACATTCGACCGTCTTGTGCTGCATATCTTGGAATATCTTCATCATAGCCCTTTGATATGTTGCACTGACATTTTTCAAACCAAATGGCATGATAGTGTAGCAATACACACCAAATGGGGTTCGAAATGATGTATGCCTTTCATCTTCGGGACGCATCTTTATCTGGTTGTCGCCAGAGAAACCATCCATGAAAGTCATTCGCTCAAACCCGCAGGTGTTGTCAATCATTACCTCCGGTATAGGGAGCGAGAATTCATCTTTGGGGCATGCATTATTCAGGTCTCTATAGTCAATACAGACTCTGATTTGCCCATTTTTCTTTGTCACGGGGACGATATTGGCCAACCATCAGGATGCTGCTCCTCGCGGATGAAGCCAACGTTTTTGAGTTTCTGAATTTCTTGTTCAATTTTGTTTATCACATCAGGACGGAATCTTCTTTGTCCTTGTTTGACAGGCTTGGTATTTTCTTGCAGGTTGAGTTTGTGAACTGCTATTTTGGGATCTAAGCCAGGCATTTCAGCGTAAGACCATGCAAAACAATCAACAAACTCATGAAGAAAATAGACATACTCGGGTAACTCATCATCCTTTATATTCTTACTTATGAATACAGCTTGTGGGTTATTAGGTGTTTCCAAGTCTATCTTTTGAACAGAATCTTCTGTTGGAAGGTTTTGAAGGTGGTTCCTCCACAATGTTTTCGGAGGCTTCCAACTCAACAAGACTTTCTGGATTTCTAAGGGCATTTTCAGACCATGGCTCCACTTCTGTCCATAAATCTTCTTGATCGGTACTCTTATCAAGATTTGCTATGAGATGATCCCAATCATTTGCTGAAACTGGGTTGAGGTAAGGCACTTCTTTTGGAGACGATGGCTCCTCTGAATCAGAGAACCTTGCGTCTATGTCATCGGACAATTCCTCTCATCATCGGAGAATTCGTACCAATTTGATGAGCTTCCTGGGTCTTTGTCGGGTAACTCTTCAAAGAGATATCCAGGGAGATCGATGTCTTCATCAACATGAGATGTTGAGGCCTGGTCGGTAAAACAACTCTGCAGCCTTTGTATTAGCTGTCTCATCGGAGTGTCAGGATCATACCCCAACCCCGTATGAAGACTTGTCTATGCGACGGTGGAGTTTCCAATCTTCTAGCTGACTTTTGGTCAGGGTGGGTTCCAATGGTATAAGAATACCACGGCCACCTCCCAAATTGATTGGATTTTTAGCGTCATAGCCCATTTTCTTCATGATAGCTTGTGCCATTGGACTATACAAGGATAGTTGAGGCATACCTTAATTTTGGAAAGGTTCAAGCAAGGAATTTGATAAAGAAGAGTTCGATCTATGGAAGAAGATTGGTTTCTCTTCTGCCGTTGTTGCCAGAACGATGAAGGTAGCGGACGCAGGATCTTCTACGTCAGCAGGTATCTCCAATGGAGTGATGGCAGGCTGAACTTGCTGAGTATCAGCTTGGCTTGACGATGTATCGTCTTCAAGTTCTGAATCCGAATCCATGTCTTGTATGATAGACACGAAGGAGACAACAAACTTGCCCCTTGTCTTTTGCTTTGTCTTCTTTACTTTAGTAGTGTTTACCAAAAGTTTGGAAGATTTGAAGGAGACAATGAAGGGAGACGGATTGGTCTCTTCGGATTTGCAGGAAGGTTTGTTTTCTTCTGACAATTGCTGAGGAGCCTTGCCTTTATCTTTTTGAAGATTGCCAGCAAAGGATGTTATTTTCTCCTCCTCCTTCTCTTTCTCGTCCTTGTACATCTGAGAGTCTGCAAAATGGACTTCTTTGCCTTTGAAGGGCTTTTTGTCTGCAAACACTCGATGTATCAAGCCGTCGTCGCCAACAAACTTGATGCACTGATGTAGGGTTGAAGGGACGACACCGTTCTTGTGTATCCAAGGGCGTCCGAGAAGGATGTTGTAGCATGAAGGGGTTTTTGTTGCATACACGGTGACCTCAGAGATAAGATCGCCGATTTGCAACCTGAACTTGATTTTGCCAATGGGCCTTTGAGCACTCCCATCGTATCCAAAGATGGACATAGATGTGTGGCTCAGTTTCCTAGGTGGGATACCCAACTCTTCGAGTGTCGTAGTAGAGATGAGGTTAAGTGCAGACCGCGGGTCAATCTGGACTCTGTGTATTGGCATCTCTTTGATGTACCCTGTGAAGTACAAGGGTCGGTTGTGCTTTGTCTCGCCTAGCTGGAGGTCTTCCTTATTAAAGGCGATGGTAGCACTTGCGGCTTTTTGGACCGAGAAGCATTCAGTGCAAGGTCCTTCAGCTTTTTTCTTTTCTCCCTTTGAGGAGGTTTTTGATCTTTTGACCCTATAGTCCATTTCAATTTGTAGGACTTGTGGGGCATGTTTGTCGACATCCAGATTCAGCCTTTGCAGTTCTGAAATGAGACTATCACGAGTTTGTGGTGACATTCGTAATAAGTATAGGATGTGCAGTCGTGTGGGTATGTGTTTGAAGTGCTCGATCAAGTCATACTTGAAAGCCTCCTTGGGGCCTGCGTTTTCATTATCATTGCCACTTGGGGCATTTACAGCTTGTTTTCCCGAAGGATTTACATAAGAAGAAGAAGAAGGTTGGTTGTAGTTTTTGTGGTAATCCCGGCCAGAGCGGGTACCTTTCCCAACTTCAAAAGCTTCTAGAGGTGGTTCTTCCTTTGGAAGACCCCCTTCAGGCTCAAGGGCTGATCTTCCCCATTTGCTGAAAACGCTTCTGTAGCAGCGTTACCCTCTTCAGTTATTGCGTTGCATGGAGCATTTTCCGGGAATAAGTCCTGAACAGCTTCCAACAATTTTTGCCTTCTTTGTCCAGTATTTCATCGGTCCAGACATCTCCTATGAGGTTGGGTATCTGAGACTAATTGACTGGGTTTTCTTTGAAGACTTCGTCAACCAAAGCCTCTTCATGGTGATCAGTCGGAAGAGGCTTGAATTCTGATGTCACAGTTTTAGGAGACGAAGGCTGAGAGGATGCTATCTCAGTGGAAGTCACTCGAGAATATGTAGCTTCAGAAGATATGCTATCGGTTGCATTTTGAGAGTCTGTGGCCTCAACAGATGAAGCTTCAGAGGCACTATATCCTAAACTATCACATTGTAGGCAACTTCGATAGAAGATGCCTTCATAATGGACTGTTGGGAGTCAGACTCATCTTCCGATGTAAGAGGATCATCAATCCAGTAACTTTCTTCATTTTTCGGAGTCACTGGAGGAGATGCTTGTAGATTCTCTAGGATTTCCGATTCTGGATTTTGATGAAGCTAGTTGATGAGATCTTACTCTTGTTCTATGGCAAGACGCTGCAAGATCCTTGCATGTTCTTCGAGATTGGGCATAGGAGCCAAATCTTCTTCTTCATCTGCTTCTTGTGGTTCAACCTCGTTGGGATCCTCTAGAGCATTGGCAAGTGCTGGATTGACAACATTTTCTTGAACAGCCTCTTGGTCTTCATTATCATCAGACCAGGATCCTTGTGGCTGGAAGGGGTTATACCAGATTACTAGCATAAGGTGGGATTCCGAGATCCATTCTTCATCAGAGAGATATTCTCCGGTTTCAAGGGATTCCTCCCATTCATCTGTGTCACTAGCAGTGTCACTGGACTCGTATCCATTCATGGAGAATCCCACTACCGAGTTGCAAGAGTATGATGCCCCTTGCGTAGTCTTATCACTGAGCCGTGGTGGCATGAAATCACTGAGGGTGAATTTTTTAACCACTCTTGAAGCCTTAGGAAGAGACTCCTTTGTTGCCCCCAGTGAAGCGGTAGAAGAGGTTTTTGCCTTTTCAGGGACCTTTTGCTTGGTTTGAACCTTCTCCTCCTGTTTGAGCTTGCGGAGTTGTGTCTTGGCATGCCTTCGCTGTTGAGCGGTCGGCTTTGTTTTGACGATCTCCCAATCTTCATCTTCTAGGAGATCGGGATGTACCCATATGGGTTGTCCTTCTGGTGTTGGGTAAGGCACCAGCTCTTGGGACGTTTGGGTCATTTTTATCACCTTGAAGGAAGTAGTGATTTTTTCCTTTAATGAGTTTGATGTTTGTCCATATGACACCATGTTAACGGAGGCAGACCCGTAGTTTTTGTCAAAGATAATGACTCCGTTTTTCCACATCTCGTTGATCTTCTCTCTCACAACGAAACATTGGTTGAGAGGATGCGAGATCATTTGGTGGTATGGACAATATCAGGGATCATTGGTTTTGCCAACATCTCCCAGTCTTTTGGGGTCTGGCAAGGTAAGTTTCCCATTTGCCAAGAGAGCCCCAAATATTTCTTCAACATCTTCATCGAACGGGTATTTCTTCTCTACTCGTTCTTTGAAGGCATCAGAGAGTTCAGGTCTCTTACCTGCAGCTTTGTTTTCAGCTTTCTTTGGTGGCTGAGGAGCTGACTTGGTTTGCACATTGAGGACCTCCTTTTTCTTTGGCTTGGAGATCGGAATGGTGGTCGGCTCTTTCTTTGATAACTTCTGACTGTTGAGGTCTTTGATCACTGTTTTAGCCTCCATAGATGCTTCTAGGAGCTCTCCCAGATTTTTTGATTTGTTGTCGATGATCATGGAGCGGATCGTTGCTCTCATGTTGTTTCGGCAGATGTCGACCAGCGATGCTTGTGGCAGCACATCTGAGCATTTGTATGCCATTGCTTTCCACTTGTGAATGAAGTCGTATGTTGACTTATTCTCTCCCTGTTTTAGGCTGCAAAGCTGAGCCATAGTAACAGGATGATCCTCACCTTTGAAGTGGGCCAGGAAGCATTTTCTCTAGCATGGTCCAGTTTTGAATGGAGTCCTCTGGCAGAGTGGAATACCAATCAAAGGCCGTACCTTTTAGGGTGCTTGCAAAGAGAAGGATCTTGAGAGCATCTTGATCCGTAATAGCTCCCGTTAGGATCTTGAAGTGGATGACATGCTGTCTAGCTGAACATTTCCCCGTACATGTTTGGAGAAGAGGTTGTTTGAACCTTGGGGGGAACGGAATGGAGTCCATCCATAAGGGATATGGTGGTTTGATTCCATGTTCCTTCAGTGTATCCTCTTCTTTTGCTTTGGCGAGGATATTGTCAACATCCTTTTTAGTAAGGGCGCGTGACTCATCTTCTCCTTTATTTGCCTCATCGTGTGGAGGAACTTCATCATTGTTTGGTGGACGCTGGAGAGTGAGAAGGAGGTTTTCCATCAGAACCTCTATTCTCTGTTGTCCTTGCTCTAGCTGCTGAATGCGTAGAGCCATGTCGTCATGTGGTGGAGGTTGCTCAGAGCTTATGACTAGGACATTCACTCTTCGTGAGTCGAAAGAGGATATTGTCTTAGTGACTGAGCTGGAGCTCATTCTTCTAGATGAAGAGCCTGATGAATGATCACTCCGATGTCCTTGGCTTGAAGGAGTGGGAGTGTCTTCCTGATGTCTTCTTGTCCGGGAGACGCCGCGAGTCACCGGCCGTCTGACATGTATTTTCGTTGCTGATTTCTGGCGTCTCTTGGTTTTGCCAACCATGTGGATGGCAGCAACTTGGTCGGGTGCTTCTTTTTCGACCCATTTTTGGGAGACTTAAAGCTTAGAATGCTGGGTTCTTTGCTTCTCTAATCTCTTTTGTCGATATGCCAAGCGGCGACGTATACGACGAGCGATTTGAGGTTCAGTTAGCTCAAGCTGTGCTATGACAATGAAGGATGTGGTCCCTCGTGCGCAGCAACCGAGCTTGTCTTCCTTGAAGACTGGCATGGACAGGATCTGGACGTGGTCCTCAGCCGGTTGCAGCAAAGCTTTAACTTTTGCAAGCTCGGCCCTTGTTGAGATGAAGGGTCGAGTTGCAGGAGAGAAGGCCCTAGCAGGTTCTTGTCGAGGCCTTGTAATGCACGACTTGATTTTGGGCTTTTATGAGCATGCCGGCTCGTGCTGGGCTGGTTTTGTAGTTCGGTGGAGGGTAGGTTTCTCCCCTTTGATGTAAGCAAGAGGATAGAACCGGTTCTCCTTGAGAGGAGCCAGGTATACTGGCTTTGCAGATGTCCGGGACCTTCTTTGTTTTGGTGAAGATCGCGGGGACCAAGTCTTGGGGTAGACCTGGTTTTTTGTAGGTTGAGGCTTCACGAGATTGCCACGAGCCTCTGGTTTCTTGGTAACCGCCTTTGGTGTTGGAGCAGCGACACATTCAGGGGCAGTCTTCTGCTTCTTAGCAGGCACCGTTTCTTCTACGGATAGTGGGAATGGTTCCAGTGACCTGAAGGCAATGGTCCGGGGAGTGGAGGTCAACCCAATGTTTTGGGAGTTGCCGAGGGATGTGACGCTTCTGCAGCTGGCAGGGCGCTTGTAAGTGCGCTTGCTTTGCTTCTCTTGAAGCGTGAGCTGGTACTTGTTTTCGTCGAAGGTGATGGTCAATGAAGCTTCCAATGTTAGTTTTTTGGAAAACTTATGAAACAAGACCACATCCATTAGAAATCACAAGAATATGGTGATCATAAATGAAAAACACTATGGTTTTGTCTTTTCAAATCGCTCAGGGGGCATGGCCCATTTTGTGCGTAATGAAGAAGGCAAAAAGCCATAGAGGGTACAATTGTTCTGAATGCAAGTATGGTCGGCTCGAAATGAGCGTTCCAGTGACTATTAGAAGCAATTGTAAACCTTAATTCAAATTACCGAGAAGCGAAGCTCACTCGAGATAAAATGATATAAGGTTGGAGATACAAATGTGTTGGTCGGGAATACAGTAGACCCGAAAGGGCGTACTAGCACCGCTAGGCACAAATGTTGTAAATCGCATCCTTGAAAAGGACACGAGATGGGATTTTTTTGAAAGGTCAAGATCGAATTCGCAAGAGAGAGCAAATGGTATTCCAATCTGAACAAAGGCTCAGCGATTTCCGCGAACCCTAAGTCTGAAGAGGAAGGAACAAGGATTTCTCAAATTTGAATCCAATAATGACGGAAGTTCTTTTTTTTTTTTTTAAAGCCAAGATTGAATTCAAAAAAGAGAGCAAATGGTATTCCAATCTAAATACAGGCTCAAACATTTCTGCGAGCACTAAATCCAAAAAGGAAGGTACCAAAATTCCTCGAATTTGAATACAATAGTGACAGAATTTTCTTTTTTTTTTTAAAGAGATTTTTTTGTTTTAAAGAGTGCACATAGGTCTTCTATTTCGGTCTTATGAAACCTTAGTGGATAGATTAGCCCCCAGGTAAGAGTAAGATTACTTAATGAACCCGTTTGAAGGACCCTTACCTCGAACAGTCTAGCTGCCTCCACACTCTGGACAAGGCTTTTCTTAGATTCACTTTGGTCAAAGAACGCAATTGGTGCAACTTTAATGTGTGTTTTTTTTTCCTTTCAAAGATCACTAATTGACCCATCAAAGAGAGGAAAGTGGCCCTTCCCAATCCGAACGTTGGCTCAGCGATTTCCGCGAGCCATTGTACGAAAAGGAAAGAACCAAAGTTTCTCCAATTTGAATCCAAAAGAGAGAAATCTGAAATTTTATTATTATTATTATTTTTTTGAAAGATCACAAATGGACCCATCAAAGAGAGGGAAGTGGCCCCTCCCAATCCGATCGTTGGCTCAGCGATTTCCGCGAGCCATTGTACGAAAAGGAAAGAACCAAAGTTTCTCCGATTTGAGTCCAAAAGAGAGAAATTTGAAAACCTTTTTTTTTTTTTTTTTGTGAAAGGTCACAAATGGACCCATCAAAGAGAGGGAAGTGGCCCTTCCCAATCCAAACGTTGGCTCAGCAATTTCCGCGAGCCATTGTACGAAAAGGAAAGAACCAAAGTTTCTCCAATTTGAGTCCAAAAGAGAGAAAATTGAAAACTTATATATATATATATATTTTAAAGATCACAAATGGACCCATCAAAGAGAGGGAAATGACCCCTCCCAATCCGAACGTTGGCTCAGCGATTTCCGCGAGCCATTGTACGAAAAGGAAAGAACCAAAGTTTCTCCAATTTGAATCCAAAAGAGAGAAATCTGAAAAAATTTTTTTGAAAGATCACAAATGGACCCATCAAAGAGAGGGAAGTGGCCCTTCCCAATCCGAACGTTGGCTCAGCTATTTCCATTAGCCATTGTATGAAAAGGGAAGAACCAAAGTTTCTCCAATTTGAGTCCAAAAGAGAGAAATTTGAAAACTTTTTTTTTTATTTTTTTCTTAAAAAAGTTAAGACTGGATTCACAAAAGAGCAGAAATGGTATTCCAATCCGAACAAAGGCTTAGTGATTTCCGCGAGCGCTAAATCCGAAAGGGAAGAAACCAAGATTTCTCAATTTTGAACCCAATGATAAAAAATAACCTTTTCTTTTTTTTTTTTTTTTTGAGAAGAAAAAGAATGGAAACAGATTCAAAGACAAAAGTTTCCAAAGAATCCCATCGCATTTTTTTTAGATGCAAGATCCAACATAGGCCACCAACTAGAAAGGAGCCAAGGAGTCTAAGCATCGTGTTCTCAAATGAACGAGTCCCACCGGGTATGCCAACTTGATGGTCCCGGCTTTTTCTCTTGCCTTCCTCCGTCTTGGGTCCGTCGGGGTGCGGCAGGGCGAAAAAAAAAAAGCGAGCATCAACATTTTGTACGGGTAAGCCAGATTTTCTATTCTACTTGGAATTTGAAATGGTGATCCAGAGATTCACCTTCACAAGTAGAAAGGACATAAAAAAAAATTTCTAACTTTCCATTGCACATATATTTTAAAGAAAGAGACAGATTTAGAATGCCGTGAAAGGCGATTTTGTTTAATTTGCCGTGAAAGGCGGTTCTTTGCCGTAGAAAGCGATTTTGCCGTGAAAGGCGATTTACAAATCTCATCAATGATGAAAGACAAGAATTTTGATTTTTTTGTCTCTTTAAAAATACAAAGTACAATAGAAAAGAAAGAAAGAGGGATCTGACTTCTCACGAGATTGTGGGGACTCGTTCAGATCGACAGTCGCGAGTCATGTATGGGCTCCGCTATCGTCCTTCAGATGAGAACACTTGATGCTTTAGTTCACTTGGCTTGGCTTAAACCTTAGATTTTTAGAGGACAAAGACCAAAGGAAGGTCCTATATCCAATAAAAATCTAGGTAGACGGGCTGAAAAGCCACATCTATGCCACGTTGGATAGAAGAAGAGGGGAATCCTTGGGGGGGTGGCCCCCCCAAGGGACTTCAATCACCTTGAAGTGTTTGCAGCAGAGTTTCTTCAGGGCAAGATAGCTTCTTTGTGCAGAGAATTTACCGTCAGCCACTTTTGTTAAGAAGGAAACAAGCCAATGTTCGGAGGAATAGAACCAGATGCTTAGGATCTTTTACAAAGGTGGAGCCCTCATTTTAGTTGGGATGTATTTCTTTTGAGACTATATTACACAAAATTATTTGAACTTTTCTTATGTCACAGATGTGGGGAAGGAATATGTTGAAATGAATTTCATACACCTCACAATCTCAATCAACTACTTTGGTCGGCAGTCATAAGCTGATATATCTGATTTCTGATGATAAATTAACCAACATAGAATAATAAGATAAAACCAGATGTAATAGTGTTTTTTTTTCTGTTACAATTATAGATTCAATCTAAACCAGGTTAAATCGAAGAACATTTATGTCCTTCTACAATATATTGGATTTATAGGGGTCATGGCAGCCCAAAATTTTGTGAAAACCCCCAACAAATGTTATGAACTATATGATTTTTTACATAATCACCCCCAAAGTATTTTTTTTTCTTTCTGTCCTCTTTTTACATAGTGGCTTCCCCTAGGACAATTTCTTAGGTCGGGCACTTTATTGGATCGATTGGTTTGTTGTATGACATAGTGGTTTATTGAGGTGGATATTTGTAGAAACAAATAATAATTGCATATATAAAAATCCCTCACTTCTTATAGAATCCATATTTACAACAGAGTTTATAGGAATTCAAATGCGTTAGTTCCATCTGGAATCGTATTGGTTTTGGCTTGGAACCTATTTCTCTTTTTGACCATGCCCAGTTTCGATTAGGGGACCAAGATGTTAGAGATTAAGTCTGGGTTGTCAGAAATTTTAGGTATAGATTAAAAGTTTGAATTTTAAACCATTATCTTATCGGTTTATCTCTCTTGTATAAATTGAGGAGTCTATGTGAATGAGATTTACGGTGGGATTATGGAAATGTATTGATTCTTTGAAGTTTTATAGGGAAAACTAGCTAGAGGTCCCCTTAATATTGTAGTTTAAGGCCTCTAATCCATAGGATTTTCGGTTAAGGCCTCTAGTCTATACACCTAAACTTATTTCATGTGGAGGTCCCAATGTATGCTAGATGATACATTTGCACGACTGATTTTCCCTTCTAACCGTCTGAAATTATTTCACAAATTTAATCCCTAGCTAGTTTTAAGCTCCTTAACATGATATTTAATGGCTGATTTGCCTTGTAAACGCATCAAGCTGTCTAACGGGTTTTATTTCCTAATTTTAGATCAAGTCTCGAAATTCAAATGGAAGGGAATATATCAAGTTTCAAAATTCAAATGGGAGGGAATAAATCAAGTTTTGAAATTCAAATGGGAGGAAACGATGTTGCTTCGTTTTCTGCTACACACTCAATGCTTCTAAGCAAGACTTCCTCATGTAGCAACTCGAAGCTCGCCACTGCTTGAGAAGAAGAAATCCCATCGCTTGCGCTGTTGCAACGACCATATATAAGACAGTCTTTGTTACAGAACCTGTCGAGGAATTTTTGCAGAAGTCGGAAGTAGAGCAGATCGGTTAAGATGTGTTGATCGTCGATGGACAAGTCAGAAGATCAGATGATAAAAGATGTGCCATCGTTGTCAGATCCAGATCAAGAGGAATGAGAAGGGTTCTCAGAATCGGGTGTTGCAGAACCCAAAACCGGAAGCAGATATTTGCACAGGATAGATTTGTCCGAGTTTTGAAAGAAAGTCAGATAAATCCATCTTTGTTTTGAAAGAAATACAGATAATTAAATTTATCTGAGTTCTTTAAGAAATTTAGATAAATTTACTTGAGTTTCTGCCAGAAATTCAGATAAATTTATCTTAGTTTGGTATGAATTTATCTGAGTTTGAAGTGAACTTATTTGAGCCCGGTATGAATTTATTTGAGTTTTGTTTAAATTTATCTGAGTTTAAAGTGAATTTATCTAAGTTTGAAATGAATTTATTCGAGTTTGGTATGAATTCATCTGAGTTTGGTATAAACTTATCTAAGTTTGAAGTGAATGTATCTGAGTTTGGTACGAACACATCTAGGTTTTGTATGGATTTATCTGAGTTTGAAGTGAATTTATCTCAGTTTGGTATGGATTAATTTCAGTTTTGAGACAAACTCAGATAAATTTATCTGATTTTCTGTAACTAGCTTAGATAAATTTATAAACAATGGAACAAACGAAGATAAATTTATTTGTGTTTCTTATGATATACAGATTGCTGGGGTTTGAAGATGATCGCTGTTTGCAAGTGTTGTAATATTCAACATACTTCTTGCTTGGATTGAGCGAAAATGAATTAGAGGAGGAAGAAGATGACACAGACAAAGAAGAAGATGAATCAAAAGATAAAGAAGGAGGAGAAGAAGAAATTTATAAGCAATGAAATAAACTCAGATAAATTTATCTGAGTTTGTGACAGAATATAGATAAATTTATATGACTTTGTATATGACTAATACATGATTTTATAATCTGAGTTTGATATGAAGTTATTTGTGTTTCCTATGAAATACAAATTGCTAGGGTTTAAAGATGATCACTGTTTTTAAATGTTGTAATTTTCAACATACTTCTTGTTTGGATTGAGCGAAAATGAATTAGAGGGAGAAGAAGATGACTCAAACAAAGAAGAAGGTGAATCAAAAGATAAAGAAGAAGACGGAGAAGAAAAAGAAGAAGAAGAATAAAAAGAAAAAGATGAAAAAGAATTCCAATATGATGATATATGTTTTGTTTTATCAATTTCGCCCTTTCTCCTTATCTCCTCTATCGAAATCCGTAATTTGTCGAGACGTTTCGTCAAATTCATGAAATTTACAGGCTGATTTTTAGAGTTTTTGAATAATGTAGAGGGTGTAGTGTATCGACAAGAAGCATTTTGGACTTTTTAACTATTTAAAACTTGGAAATGGACCTTTGCCTTTACAGAAAAAAAAACATGGACCTTTTGCAATAAAATGCAATGTTGAGGGTCCTTTTTCAAATAAATTATTTAGTACGTATGGTTCAAATAGGCATTAGATCACTCTTTAATTAGAATTAATCCAAACTTGTAATTCTTTGAAACATCATTCTATTTGATTTTAGAGCAAAGCAATTAAACTATAACTACTTTAAATGAAGGGGATTTTACTGAAAAGATCTTCTTAAACCTGGTGGAGACCAAATGTAAGACCCTGACCCCGCTTAATTGTGATTAGTGCCTAATTAATCTTGAATAGGTGCCTAATATTTGTTTTGGATGATTTTGTGACAGATTAGGTAGATTAGTAGAGTTTTGAGCCAACTTAGTAGACTTATGACCTTTTAATATTTTATTTGTGTGTGTGTATTTCTATTATGGGTGGGTCTTCATGTGCATTTTATCAAGCATTTTCTTTACATTTAATTTCATGTTTGGGCTCAACCCAATTGAACCTAACACAACCCATTTCAAGCCCAATACCATACCTAAAGCCCTTTCATCAAATTCCATTTCACAAGTGGGACTTGCATGCATTGGATCACAAAATGTCATTTAATCACCCATCTCCCAACCGACCCTCTCATTCTTTGTTTTTCCTTCTTAACCGAAACTCTACTCCTTCCTCACTTTCTTCTTCTTCATCTCCACCCATTCCCCCTCATTTCTTCCAATCCAACTATAAGAAGACATTGCATGACTGATCAATAGGTGCTAGCTTCATCTTCAATCCCATCTACATTCTCTACAAGCAATCACACCCATAAGATCTCCTCCATTGACAAGCTTCTCACTCAATCATCTTCTCCTTGCTTCCAATCAAGCTGATGAGGGCTGTGCATGTTGGATTAGAGCAGCTAGGGACCATTACCCATCTCCAAAGACTTCATTTTCTTCACTTTCAAGCTTCCTCTCATCACCATCTTCTCTATTGGTAAGAACCCATCTTCTAAATGATATTCTAAGCCAATTAGGGACTGTTTAGACTCATTTAAATTACATGCATATTAATTCATTTCCATTCATTACATTTCACCATTGTAGAGATTGAAGAGAGCTTGGATTGTTGCGAGTTTTAGCTTTAATTGAGTCAAAGAGGAGATTAGTATTGGAAAGCACCAAAAAGAGACAAGTATGAGCAAATTGGATTTATGCATGTTAATTGATTCTTTGATTGAATGCTATATTTCTCTTGGATATCAGAATTCAGCCTTATTATTTGAATGGAAATCATAATGTGAAATGGGTTATATAAATATATATGGGAGGTGCTCCTATGAGAGGCACTCTCACAAACTTGGTGAGAGATGGGCGGGGGCCCTCACATTTAAGTTGGGGGTCCTTGCATATAAGTTGGTTAAAGTGGATATGAAAGTGAGGGCCCCCACCTATCTCTCACCAAGTTGGTGAGAGTGCCTCTCATAGGAGCACCTCCCAATATATATATATATATATATATGAGGGTTAATGGATAAAGGAATGTATGTGGGTTGATAAAATTAGCTTATACACGGAGCTTTGGGGGCTCAAATCATGTCTAACATGGTCTAAGAATGATTGATAATTGAAATGGGAGAAGAATGGCCGTAACTTCATATTTCCAGACTCAGAAATTGCCCAAAATTGGGCCTGCTTAATTGGGCCCGCTCTGGCGGGTCGGCCCATTGGGCCCCGCAGTGCCAACTTCGAATGGCAATAACTTTTTACCTGTTTATTGGATTTTGGAGTTCCACCTGCCGTTGGAAAGCTCTTGAAGTGTGGAACCCAGTGGTATACACCACTTAATGACCATCTATTTGGAGAGAAAGTAAATATCTGGACCGTGGAACCGGGCCCTATCTCTTTTGGAAAAAGGGACTTTAAATCTAGTTGGACTCCTAGGTTGGAACCATTGGCCACTAAGGCAGTTAATCCCACTTCAAAAGGCCTAAACTCTTCACAATCAATCCCTGAGGATGATTGTGACATGAACACTATACCAATAAGATTTTTAGGTAGTAAAGGATTGACCTTGTAGGTCCATAAAATGGTACCCACCATCGATTTTCATAGTCCAATGGAAATTGTAACACATCAGAAATCTAGGGCTGAGATTATCTCATGTGCTTATCCGTCTCGTCTAGAACTTCGCCATGTGTGTTGATTTAGAGGAATTCGATGTACCTCACATATACACAAGTGACACCAATAAAAATGTAGCACGTGCATCGAATTACCTAAAACTACATCGAAATGGACAGTTAGAGATGACGGGTAATTAGATTAGGACTGGCTAGTAAACCTCCTTGATTCCATTAATCACATTGCATTTGCATATTGTTATTGACTTTATTATTGCCCTCAAATATATCAAAGATCGTTTTATATAGTTTTCGTGTTATTCGTGTTATTCTCCTCAAAAAGTTCTCAAAGGTTTTTTATGAACCAAACATGTTCCAGAGGCCCTTTCCGGGGATTTTTTTTTTCTTCTATTTTTTCCAAGGAGTAATATTACTATTCACCTGTATATCGCTCCTCACAGCATCACGTTCTTCTCCACTTTTCATGTTCACCCTTCACCCAACATAAGGGCCACAATTGCCCAACTAAGAACACTCGATTCGTGATGACGTGATTTGACTTACTACTTGAAGTCATGCTTTCTCCATTTTTTCCATTTACAGGACATGTGTTTCTTAATGTGCATGTGAATGTGGATTCGACACCACGGACCAACACAAACTGACATTGTGATGGATGGAAGCAATGAAGCCACGTGGACCACTTCCATCCACAAGAAAATTTCCACCAACCACTCTTTGGGAACATCAAAGTGAAGTCTTAGCCCAGAAGTGATACTGACGGGTTGTACACGCAGTAGTGTGTAGTGAGAAGTGTTGAGTGATTTCCTTTGATGTGGGTGAGTGTATTGAGAGAAAGCGTAGTGAGAGTTTCTTTCTTTTATTTTTGTGGACTTAAAAGTGTGTCTATTTGTAATAGTGTATTTGTGTAAGATTTATAAAGTGGGTTCTTGTTCTTAGTGAAATTTGTAACTAAGCTGTAGCCAGTGTGTATCTCCCATTGTCCAAGCTATCAAAGTCATCTTCCAACACTTTCGCCTTTCCACCTGACACAATTCGGCGATCTATACTTCAACCACCTTCATAATTATTTATTTGGAACCCACCCTTCATAAAATCTTCCATAAGCTCTTTTGCCTCTTTGTTCTTCATTTCTCAAAAGACTTGTAACGCCATTCTGTAGCTATCCCATTATTTCTTAATTGCCTTAGCGTTGGCAATTAAGGTAAAAATATATTCAAAAGTGTTTGTGGAAATGCCTCAAAGAAGTTGAAAAAGCGAAGTCTTTATATTTGTATTTTTATTTTGATTGTATATATAATAGCAGTCATCAGGCGGAGCTTTGTGATTTATAAGTAGGACAGAGCCTCTGGATATCATACTTGCAAAGGTATGCTCTTTTTTAGATGATTTTCCATCATTTATTGATCTTCTCTGTTTCTCCATCACATGAATTTTATATGGTCAGATTCCATTTGTGTTGTGTATGAATTTCTGCTTCTTGATAATCACTCTACTTCTTGTGTTTTTATTTATTTATTTTATTTTTGAGTTTCTTTTTTTGATATGTTTTAGTGGCTGTCCAAGAAGCTTTCTTTTTCTTTGGCCTCTCTCGTGTTAAAGTCTTTGAGAAAGTCTTTGTTTTTTCTTTTTTCTTTTTTAAATAAAAGTGTGAAAATCTTTGGTTAAGGAGTACTAGCATTGAAGCTCGTACGATGCACGGATAAAATCTCATGCAAATTGGCTATTTAAGTAAAATTATTATTTTAATTATCAATTGATAAAAAAGTGACATACCTTGATAATGATAGGCAATGGATACAACACAATTTCAAACTTGAAGGGCCCAGATAAAGAATGGCTGCGTTTAGGAAAGAATCATTTAAAGAGGGGTCGTGCCTCTTGAGCGGCGTATGCTAACATTCATGCACACACGTACAAATGGAATCCAGCTGCTACATGCACAGACTTTAGTTATTTATGTTAACATACCTTATTTTGTTGCTGAGTATTTTGCTAAAGAGTAAATGATTGATGTGTTTGGGCAATGAGGATTCTTTCATCTATCATCTTGTTGGTCATAAATCTTCTATGTTCCAGTTCTGATAATAAACATTAACTTGTGCAGGAAATTCCATTTGAACGCGACCAATGTTGAGAGAGGGATATGGCAAGTGTTAAGATCAAGCACCATTTTCTATTCAAGGTCCTCACGCCATTTATATCTGTTTTAAGTATTTAGATATGAAATACTCTAATTATGAGCAAGATTTGCTAAGCATTGATTATGTACAGGAAACAGGTTAATCTACATGAAATGTATTCGATATTTGATGTATGTATTTAAAAAAAAAAAAATACTGCTTTTACCGGTGGCCATATGATTGCCGCTCAAAGCAGTTTTTTTTTAAAAGACACTGCTTGTAGTGGCGGCCGTATGACAATTGCTACAAAAATAATGGTTTCTAGCAGCAGTAATGGCCGCCACAAAAAAAAATCAACAGCGGCGGCCTGCAACCTTTACCCACTATATATATATCGTCGCCAAGGGGCGACCGTCTTGACCGTCGCTAAAGGTTATACCAGCGGTCACTATCAGTTTTACCGGTGGCCCTTGGTCCCTGCTAAAAGCAGTTATTCTTGTAATGCCTCTTTTTACCGTTTTACAAGCATACACACGCTCACCCAACCCATGGACTTCGTGCCATTGACCAATCCATGTTGTGGCACTCACATAATTAAAGCACATGCATTACCACCTTCTCCTAGGGTGTATGGCGAATTGAAGTAAAAGGAGGCGAAGCATAAAGAGAATAAAATATAGGGAATTATGATGATATTTTATTTTCAGTTGTTTGATAGGGAATCTTTTTTACTTTTTGTGTAAAAAGAGGATATTTTCTTGTCATTTAGTGGAGAAAAGAGGTCGCTTTTTTTTAAAAAACAAATTAAAGGTTGTGCGTACTTTTAATATAACCCGTTATCATCTCTTGTCTGGATAGTAGAGGCTTTACTACAATTTAACTTTACTAGTTAATTGCCAAACACGGAACACTACTACTACTATACAACAACACCTACATTCTCAACATACAACATCCAAGCTAGCAGTTAGCAATAACCATGAACAACATTACTTCCACCTTATCTTCCACTTTACTAACCCTCCAATGGGCAGGCATTGACACGGCGGCCGTTGACCTTACTTCGATCCTTCTCCGACCCACTCACCCCACCACGGCACTTCCCTTCTTGGGATCATTTCTCTTCTTCCTCCTCCAATTCCGATCAGAAAAGCACAAGGATCAAAAGTCACCACCCCTCCCACCCGGCCCAAAGCCATGGCCGATTGTTGGAAACCTAACAGAGTTGGTCATGAACAAGCCGGCCTTCCGACGGATTCTGCATCTGATGAAGGAGATGAACACTGAGATTGCATGTATCAAGCTCGGCAATGTCCATGTGATTCCCGTAACATGCCCGAAGATCGGTTGCGAGTTCCTAAAGAAACTAGACGCCATCTTTGCGTCTAGGCCCCTGACCATGGGCAGCGAGTACATTAGTCGCAGGTTCTTATCAGTGGCAACTGCACCATTGGGTGATCAATGGAAAAGGATGAGGAGGGTGGTGACCTTTGAGGTCTTGAGCCAGATAAAGCTCAGATGGCTCGTCAACATGAGAGTAGAAGAAGCGGATAACCTCGTTCGATACCTCTACAACCAGTGCAGGAGCTCAAGATATGGAGATGATGTAGTGGTCAATGTTAGAGTTGCAACTTGACAGTACAGTGGTAATGTTATGAGGAAGATGATGTTCAATCAATGGTACTTTGGGATGGGCCGTAACGACGGAGGGCCGGGTGTTAAAGAAGAGGAGCATGTGGAGGCGCTCTTTACTATGCTCTCTCTTCTCTATGCTTTTTGTGTGTCGGACTACATTCCGGGGCTGAGAAGGTTGGATTTAGATGGGCATGAGAAGATCATGAAGAAGGCTGTTGAGGTAATTGATAAGTATCATGAGCCTATAATCGATGAGCGAATCAGGAAATGGAGGAGTGGGGAAGATGGAAGGGTTAGAAAGGAACCTGAGGATCTCCTTTGTTGGATATTTTCTAAATCTTATGGATTCCTTTGGCATCAGTCGTCTCAAACAATAAAATATGCAATATGAAAGTAAGAAAAGAAAAGGGAGGAGATGATGTGTAGTACATTTGGGATATGGCCAAAGGGGTGCATGGGGTGATAGTTAGTAACTACCAACCCCTAAAAGACTCTTTATGTTTTCAAAGATTCAAATTTGGAATATGACTTTTGGGTAGTTTTGGACAGTTGGCTTCAATAGTCATGTCCTTTGGACCCATTTGAATAGTTGTGATCTGTGCATTTGAATGGGTGTGACCCAAGTGATTGAGTTGTGTTCAAGTCTATATATTGAGGCCCAACTTGAGCTCTGGAGAAGTAGAAAATCAAAACCAGAAACTGATATACAAAGAAATCAGCCAAGAGCTTTCTTTACTTTGTTTTATTTCTGATTTTTTAAAGGGAAATTCCATATTTCTATCTTTGGTGTGCAGACCTTGAGATAGAGTGGGGCATTGTATCCTGGGAACAGAATTTCACTCAATCCACCTACATGTGGGAAATTGCTATCTTTAAGATAGCATTTTTATTGGTGTGCCTTGCCCACTTCATATTTGTTTTCTTAGTTTTTTCTCACTTTCACATACTGCCTAGCTGACATTTCCAATATTTAAAGATAGCAATCTTTCTAATTTTAGTCTACAATATGGCTGCCCCATTCAATAAACATGTGTCAAATGATATTGAGAAATTGGATATATTGAATGGGTCAATTTTCAAGCAATGGCAGATGAAAGTCTACATGCAGTTGGTGATCCAACGAGTTGCCTATGTGCTCCAAATCCCATATCCAAAAGGCACACCATCGAATAATTCAACGATCAGTTCATCTTCTGCATATGATGGCTACACAAAAGATCAATTGCGGTGGTACGAGGATGATTGCATTTGTCGGAGTTTGATTCTTGGTGCGATGTCAAACATCCTCTTCAATCTTTTTTGCAATTATTCTACTGCATTAGAATTATGGACTGCCCTACAAGCAATGTATGTCACTGAAGATGTGGGAAACCGTTGTTATTTAATTAATAAATTTGTGGACTATAAAATGATTGATGATAAACCAATACTTGAGCAAGTTCATGAAATGCTTCAAATTGCTCAAGAGACTGCTGAAATTGGAGAACCTATGACTGAGTTTTTTCAAGTTTCTACAATTATTGGTAAACTTCCACCTTCTTGGAAAGATTACCGAAAATTGTTGAAAAGAGAACGGACCATTAAAACCATTGAGGATTTGCTTCAAAATTTGCAAATTGAGGATGAAGCAAGAAAAAGGGACAAAATTGAAGATGAAGCAATTGGCAAAATTAAATCCCTGCAAGACAAGGTTCATATGATTGAACAAAAGGAGAAGGAACCAAAAGAAAAGGACAAAGAGAAGAAAAATAATTCTCATCGTTCCGGAAATAAGAGCAAAAATAACAAGAGAAATAGAAATCAGAATCATTCAAATTTTAGGTCCAAGAACAAACAAAGAGGGAAAGAAGACTCTAAGAAAAATAAAGGCTCAGGCCCATGTTATGTGTGTGGAAAAATGGGCCATATTGCCAGGCGGTGTCGATATCGAAAAGGTCAAGAGAAAGAATCAAATCATATTGAAGATGAATTTGTTGCTGTAATTTTTGAGGTCTTTATGGTTAATAATGATAATGGTTGGTGGATTGACTCGGGTTCAACTTGTCACGTCACCCCTCACCGAGAAGCATTCAAGACATATAAGACCATGGAAACTACAAACAAGCTTTACATGGGAAATTCGGCTACAAGTCCCATTGTTGGAACTGGTACTGTTGAAATCCTACTTTCCTCTGGCAAGACTCTCACCCTCAAGAATGTTCTTCATGTACCTGGATTAAGAAAGAGCCTGATTTCTATATTTCTTCTTAATCATCATGGTTTTCGTGTTGTATTTGATAGTGATAAAGTAATTATCACTAATAACGGAACCTTTGTAGGCAAGGGATATGCCAAAGATAAAATGTATTTATTATCTATCATGAATAATATTAATGCTTCTTCTTATGTGACTGTGCATGATGATAAATGGCATTTTAGGTTAGGACATGTTGGTAAAAAGATATTAAATAGAATGATATCTAGTGCATTAATTCCTAATGTTGATACATCTACTTTATCTTATCAATGTGAATGTTGTGCTCAAGCCAAATTATGTAAACATTCTTTTAAATCAGTAGAAAATACCAATGATTTATTAGATTTAATACATAGTGATATATGTGATAATAAAAATGTGGAATCTAGAGGTGGTAAAAGGTATTTTATTACTTTTATTGATGACTACTCTAAATATATCTATGTATATTTAATTAAAACTAAAGATGAGGCCTTAGACAAATTCAAGATTTTCAAAGCTGAAATTGAAAATCAATTAGAGAGAAAAATAAAAGTTTTTAGGACAGATAGAGGAGGTGAATACCTCTCAAATGGATTTAAGATTTTTTGTGAAAATGAAGGTATTATTCATCAAGTTACTGCCCCCTATAGCCCCCATCAAATTGGAGTTGCAGAACGTAAAAATCGGACTTTAATGGAAATGGTTAGTGCTATGTTGATTAATTCTAATTTACCTTTAATTTTTTGGGGAGAAGCCCTTTTTACTGCATGTCATATAGGAAATAGAATATTACATAAGGGATATGATAAAACACCCTATGAACTTCTTAAAGGTAGAAGACCAAATATTAATTACTTGAAAGTGTGGGGATGTATTGCTTATGTAATAGATCTATCTCAAAGAAGACCAAAATGTGGCATCAAAGGTGTAAGGTCTATTTTCTTAGGCTATCCTCCTAACTCTAAAGCCTATAGATTTTTGAATCTAAAAACTAATTCTATTTTAGAAAGTACCTCTGCTGAATTTTTTGAACATTTGACTATTAAAGACTCTAATTCCTTAGAATTAGAAAAGGACTTACAATTAGAGTTAGAAGATGTTCTCCCTCATAATAATGATTTAATACCACTCAATGATACAACTAATTTTGAACCTGAACTTCGTAGAAGTAAAAGAAAAAGGTTTGTAAAAAACTTTGGACCTGATATGATTACTTTTCTCTTAGAAGATCCTAAAGATTATAAAACTGCTTTGTCCTTATCTGATTCGCATAATTGGAAATTAGCTATGGATGATGAAATTAAGTCCATTAAAAGTAAAAATTCTTGGACATTAACTGATCTTCCCCCTAATGCTAAGAATTTAGGTTGTAGATGGATTTTAAAGAAAAATCTTAAACCTGATGGTAGCATTGATAAATACAAAGCTAGATTAGTAGCCAAGGGTTATAAACAAAAAGAAGAAATTGATTATTTTGAGACTTTTTCTCCTGTTACTAAATATACATCCATTAGAATTTTAATGGCTTTAGCTTCGATTTATAATTTTCAAATACATCAAATGGATGTTAAAACAGCATTCTTAAATGGTGATCTTAATGAAGAAATTTATATTGATCAACCTGAAGGTTATATAGGAGAAGGTTATGAACACAAAGTTTGTAAATTAAATAAATCATTGTATGGGCTTAAACAAGCCCCTAGACAATGGTATAAAAAGTTTAAGAAAGAAATTAAAAAAAATGGTTTTAAAAGAAATACAGTGGAACCTTGTATTTTTATTAAAGGAGTTGGTTTTGATAGTGTTGTCTTAACTCTTTATGTTGATGATCTTTTAATTTTCAGTTCTACTATTGAGCAAATTGATGAAACGAAATGGTTTCTTGCACAAACTTTTGAGATTAAAGACATGGGTTGTGTTGATACAATTTTGGGTATTAAAGTAATAAAGAAAGATAGTTCTATAATTTTAAGTCAATCTCATTATGTTGATCAAATTTTGCATAAGTTCAACTTTTCAAATTGTAGACCAAGTCCTACCCCTATAAGTCCAAATATTAAAGTAACTCGTCATTATGGTTCTCCTATTGCTCAGTCAAAATATGCTAGTATCATTGGTAGTCTAATGTTTTTAATGATTGTACAAGGCCTGATATAGCATATGCTATAGGCCTACTTAGTAGGTTCACTAGTAATCCAAATCATACTCATTGGCGAGAAATTAGCAGAACTCTCCGGTATTTAAAACATACTAGTGATTATGGATTACATTATAATGGAACCTCACCTATATTAGAATGCTATAGTGATGCAGATTGGGCTACTAACAAATTGGACTCCAAGTCCACTAGTGGTTGGTTGTTTACCTTAGGTGGAGGAGTTGTTGCTTGGTCATCTCGCAAGCAAACTTGCATAGCATTCTCGTCCATGGAATCCAAGTATGTGGTATGTCACTTGCAGGGAGGGAAGCAGTATGGATGAGACGTCTTTTAAGACCTCTACCTTTTATTGAGAAGCCGATCAAACCACTCACAATGTACTGTGATAATAAGTCGGCTATGTTTACTGCTAAGAACAAAAGGTATACAGGTAAATCTAAACACATTGCTGTGAAGTATAATCATATTCGTCGTTTAGTCAAGAAAGGAAAACTAGTGTTGGAATATCTTCCTACACAAGTCATGCTCGCAGACCCTTTGACTAAACCTCTTTCTGGTGAACGAATATGGAAAACCTCGAGGGAGATGGGTTTATTACCGGCATAGAGGGATGGTCCTGCCCATAGCCTACTCTTAACTTCTAAGTTAGAGTTCAAAGGAAATTTGGTCAAATGTACTGTCCACTAGAGAGTATATTGAGATGTACCTCGCAGTGCACATTTAGTTTATTTGGAACTAGTGGGGGAACTTGCTGTGTTCCAAATCTGCCCATCTCTGAGGTTCGTGCACTGTCTATCTTTCGCCTATGTTAGGTTGGACTCTTTAGTTCTTAATAGACTCATGGCTTTGTGCGGAGTGAACAAAAGCACTCCTGATGGGTTTGCCTTTGCAGATGTGGAGATCATGGCCGCCTCCTATGGGTCTTGTCGGCAAGGCTCTAGAGCATCCGCTAAGACCAGGACTAGCGCATGGCCTATGAAATAGCGCGGCGTGTAGAATATGGATGCCCGACCATATTGTCTAATGTGAATATATATCGTGAACTTCACTTAGGTCACTTAGTCACAAACTTCCCGATACATATTCTACCTCCTGGTTCAAGGGTCACCCACCTGCGAGGGATGCATTATACAGTTTTTTATTTTATTATTTTATTTTTCATAAAAATATGTATATATATTATATTTTCATAAAATTATAAGTTTTAGAAAATAGTGGGGGATTGTTGGATATTTTCTAAATCTTATGGATTCCTTTGGCATCAGTCGTCTCAAACAATAAAATATGCAATATGAAAGTAAGAAAAGAAAAGGGAGGAGATGATGTGTAGTGCATTTGGGATATGGCCAAAGGGGTGCATGGGGTGACAATTAGTAACTACCAACCCCTAAAAGACTCTTTATGTTTTCAAAGATTCAAATTTGGAATATGACTGTTGGGTAGTTTTGGACAGTTGGCTTCAATAGTAATGTCCTTTGAACCCATTTGAATAGTTGTGACCTGTGCATTTGAATGGGTGTGACCCAAGTGATTGAGTTGTGTTCAAGTCTATATATTGAGGCCCAACTTGAGTTCTGGAGAAGTAGAAAATCAAAACCAGAAACTAATATACAAAGAAATCAGCCAAGAGCTTTCTTTACTTTGTTTTATTTCTGATTTTTTAAAGGGCAATTCCATATTTCTATCTTTGGTGTGTAGACCTTGAGATAGAGTGGGGCATTGTATCCTGGGACAGAATTTCACTCAATCCACCTGCATGTGGGAAATTGCTGTATTTAAGATAGCATCTTTATTGGTGTGCCTTGCCCACTTCATATTTGTTTTCTTAGTTTTTTCTCACTTTCACATACTGCCCAGCTGACATTTCCAACATCCTTGATATTCTAATATCAGTTCAAGACACAGACGGGAAGCCATTACTAACACCAGAAGAGATCAAGGCAGAAGCGCGGTATGATCCCAACATCATCCTTGAGAATAGGAGAGCCTTTCCCATATATATAAATATATATATATATATTTATTTATTTCCATTTTTAGTATAAGGTGCAATTGGCGGGTACCCCCACATCAACCCACCTTTCAAATTTGATTCTTTCTATTTCATTGTTTCGAGCACTTGATATCTAGCACATTATTCAATCAAAATTATATAATTCTCTTTTGCAGGAATTGTTCTTTGCATCAGTGGACAACCCATCAAACGCGGTAGAATGGGCCATGGCCGAAATGCTCAACCAACCAGAAGTCCTCCAAAAAGCAGTGGAAGAGCTAGACAGTGTGGTTGGAAGGGAGAGATTAGTTCAAGAATCCGATTTCCATCGCCTCAACTACATCAAGGCATGCGCCAGGGAAGCACTCCGGCTCCATCCAATTGCACCCTTCAACCTTCCCCACATGTCGACCGCTGACTCGACGGTCGCCGGCTACTTCATCCCAAAAGGCAGTCATGTGTTACTGAGTCGGACAGGACTCGGCCGGAACCCAAAGGTCTGGGATGACCCACTGCGGTTCAACCCAGAGAGGCACCTGATGGATGGGTCAGCGGAGGTGGAACTGGCCGAGAGGGATCTGCGGTTCATCTCATTTAGCACTGGACGTCGTGGATGCATGGGGGCCCCACTGGGGTCCGCAATGACGGTTATGCTCTTGGCCAGGTTACTTCAGGGATTCACATGGTCTGCCGGAGGGTGAGTTGAGGATCGACCTGGCTGAGTCTACTCATGATCTCTTCTTGGCTAACCTTTTGTGTGCACATGCATCGCCGCGCATGCCATCTTATCTGTATCCCACAATCTAAGCCATATATATATATATAGGACAAACCTCGCATTTTATTCTTTTAAGACTTTTACCTATAAAATAACAAAGGCTTGAAGATTTCGTTATATAAATTAATACATTTATCTTGTGATTCTAGATATATGTCATTGACTGTTTTGGAAAGGGAAGGGGTATGCGCTGAGCTTGTTTTTCAGTCTCTACCTGTTTCAACCATAAGATGACACAAGGGGTGTGCATTTCTCAGTGTTAATTTTTTTTTCTTTCATGTTTGTCCTTAATAAAGTCAATGAAAATTCAACCATGAACCATTCTCTCTCTCTCTCTCTCTCTCTCTCTCTCTCTCTCTCAGTGTCAATTGCAATCCTTTCCGCTTCCATTCTCAGAGACGATGTAATAAGTATCCCAGCTTGGAAATAAGGAGACAACATGAAATATGTTATCAGGTTCATCCACCCTTCATTTGTGAATAAGCAAAAAAAAAAAAAAAGAATTTAACTTCACACTGTTCTCTCCTTGGTGAAGGGTTTCAAGGACTAACTTGACGGGATCGTTTTAGTACTAGAAATCGTATAATTCTTGTCTGTAGAATTTTGAAATTATCAGGCATCATAAAATTTTTTAATGCTCTCTCGTACTTGGGCATCCAAAAATTCCTCCAAAAAGAAAAGTGGTTCGAATTCCTGAAATCCCGAAGGTCATTTGAGACCTTTTAGGTGACAATAATTTTAAAATACCTGTGAAGAAACATAGCATTTATAAATGTCGGGGGACAAGATCTCGCATCATGTCAAAAAAGGAAAAAAAAAAAAAAAGGCCAACATGAAAAATTCTAATAAAGAAACAGGCTCAAAGAGATCACCCACATGAGAACAGCCTATTACCTTAGTGGTAAGAGGCTCCACGTCCCTCAACCAAGGGCTATTTCCATCACCTCATCCGAGGTCTACTACCCTCACATAAGGGTGGGGTTCCATCCCCCTATAGCTCGATACCAAAAACAAAACAGAAAAGAAGAAGATAAAGCAGAGACCACCATTGAGCTTATGAATTTGCACATTTACGCATCATTTTAGGATGAATTAGGGGTTTAATTAGGTGAATTGCATCATTGTTCATCTAATTCCATCATTTCATGCATTTTCAACTTGTAACCTAAATTTTCATATTTTTCATACATTTTCTGTATTAACTTAGAATGTTTTGAAAGTTTTTCCGAAGAATCCTCATTGGAGTAGAACTCTGTCCGGATGGGTCCCGCTTCAATATGAGCTCTTCAGTAATTGATGTATTGAATTAGAATGTGCAGAAAGCGAGAATTGAAGGCCTCTGTCACGGAGCCCACTTTCAAGCGCACATAGGCATCTTGGGCCCTGCATCGCTGAATTGAAGCTTGAAAAGAAAGAGTAGAGCTGGAGGCAGGTGCTGGTGAAGGAATGATTGAGGCTGAAGTAGTATTGCAAGAATACGTATCAGCTGTAGTGTTATCATGATAGGCCCGAGGGTTGCGATTTCGTGGCCTCTTTCTGCACTCGGCAAGGACATGTCAATTTGCTTTGCAATAATTGCAAAATTTCTACTTGCACTATGAAGCATAATGCCCATAATTCTTGCAACCAAAGCACTGGATTTTACTGAAGTCTCTGCCTTGAGAGTTTCCTTTTTCAATATAAATTGTTTGGTCCTTACTAGATCCCCGAGAGATAACAGACTGCTGTTTTCCAGTTGCGAGATAGGCATCATCAGTAGCATTTCCTTAAGACCGTTGTTTCAAATCGTGCTGAGTTATCTGACCTTGTTCCTCACGCAAGAGTTCATTTAGACATTCATTTAAGGATGGAGATGGCACTCTGCTCATAAGATTGGAACGAACAGTCTCATACTCAGGTCTCAATTTCATGAGAAATTGGTCCCTATAACTGATATCCTGTAATAGTTGTATCTCAGAAAGAGCAGCTTCAGATACCTTCACATATTTTATCTCATCATATTCAGCCCACAAGTAGAGAAATCTTTTTTTTTTTTTTTTTTTGGCTATGAGGTAAAAATTTGTATTAGAGAAGTGATGTGCTCAAAATAGTTAACCGGAATCGCACAAATTTCTATTAAGTAGATAATGGCAAATACGGGTCGATCCACAGAGATTTGTAGAAACAAAATCCAAAAATCCTTAATCAATTTTCACACTAGAGATTTTAAAACCACAATTAATCAAGGAAATAATAACTAAACTGATATCAAAAGAAATCTAAACACAAACTTGATCAGAGAAAGAGAGATCAGGGTATCGGATTTCACCAAAACAGATTTAATCATTCCAAAATTACTTCATAGTCTTATCCTAATAAAACTCAATCCAATGTGCAAGCAATTGCCTTGGATCGAAAGATTTAGCTTTGAAAACCCTTTTTCTTGAAAGAATCCAATTCTCTAAATAGCACCTAAGACTCCCTTCACTTCAATATGTCTAATAACTATTTATCAAGATCAAGCACAAACCATTAAAGGAGTTTAACCTAAACATGATATGTCAAGATCAAGCATAAAAAGTAAAAGACATTCCAAATAACCTTTACAAAACCAGAAGTTGAATAACATTCATGAAGGAGAACCTATTAAATCATTAAGCATAATGAGGGAAAGACATAGAAGAATAATAAGGAACGAACTCACCGGTTTTGGTTTCCTCTTCCACCCTAATCCACGGATTAGCCAAGCATTGTAGAACAAACAATAACAATGAAACAATTGTCATTATTGAAAGCGTTCAAGTTGTCTATTACACTACTCAATCTCCACCCTCAATTTCTAACAAAGATTGAATAAAAATAAAATTCACTCTAGAGCAAAAGAGAGCCTCCCCTTAAAAAGAAGAAAAATACAAGAAGAAAAAGAAAGAGAAATCACTCAAATTCGTCATCCCTCATATCCCTCCACTTGACAACTTGTTTTGACGCCCAAAACGTCAGAATTGGGAGATCCTCGTGAGACATGATATTTCTCTCCTTTGAGTCCTCTTTCCAACGCATCTTACCTTGCCTTAATCGGAGTCTTGACTCACAAGTTATGGTCAAAATAGTAAAGCTTGCGCAGGATGGCTACAATTCCGAAAATCTTCTTTCCTTCATGATTTGATCACTTGCTAAACAATAATTTTCTTATTGATGTCCATGAGATTCCTTTCATTTCTTGCAAAGTTGATTGCTAAGTTTTAGCAACCATTATCAAGCATTAGATATGGTGGGGGCCACCAAATTCGGTCTTCACAAAAATAAAAACTGATTGTGCCAAGTCTTGAACTCATGACCTCTAATTTGAAATTCCAACTATCCTCCAACAAGCCTATATGCTCTTTGTGTATAACTTTTCCCAAATGGGGTTTTAGCTTTAAACCTCTCCGAATTAAGCTCAAATATTTTCAGCTCCTTCCAATTCCTGTGTAACAAGAAAAAGGCTATAAGTAGAACATTTAAGACAAAATAAACAACTAACAAATTCAAATAAAAGGGTAGTTATTTATATTATGCCATGCATATCAAATACCCCTAAACCTAAAGTTTGCTAGTCCTCGAGCAAAACAAAGTAAAATTAAATGTTGAAACTAGAAATCCTAACTCACTTTCGCAGGAATCGCGGTTGCGTTTAGCATATGCAACAAGCCGTTAAACCCCTAGATTACCTCTAGAGGACGAGTGTTGTCTCGTGAGGGTTTGCAGTGAATTTACCCACAAAATTCTTTTTTTTTTTTTTCTTTTTTTAACCTATCAGAGTAAAAACCAAAGGAAACTTTTCCAAAAGAAGATTTATAAACACTCGATATTCTCGATTCTCAGAATTTTCAAAGTTAAGTATGGAATTCGGTTCACAAATCCTATCATTTGGTCAGAAATCTCAAAATCATGCTAAGTTGATCGTGCACAGTGAGAAGTGTGTACACATAAAAAGACATAAGTCTCAAATGATTAGCTAGAAACTTCCATGGAAATGATTTTCAATTCAAAATTTTGGGCAACCTAACTTTAGCAAAGAAAAACAGTTTCCTCTCAAGGCGACCATGACGGCTTTCGCACTATTATTTTTTCAAAGGCCATTTTTTTTATTTGTATATATATATATATATTTTTCAAACACACACATGTGACTGTGCAATGCCTAGGTCCCTTAAGCTTTCTAATTAACCCATGTAACGAGCATTAGGCCAATGACTCCCAAACCAGACGTTTTTAGGGCACTAGGTATGTAAATACCCCTACGGACTTACTGGCTCAGGTTAAAAAGGCTACGAACCCAAACTAGTCACAAAACTTTTTATTCTTTTTAATACTTCTAACTAAACTTTTTTTTTTTTTTTGCGGTCCCCAACAATAGGCAGCCCTTTCCATGTGCCCTCATTAATTCACCAGTTGAACCAGGAAACTGTATACTAAAGGTCGGTTTTTCATCATATTTTTAATCCAATCGTCAACTAAAATCGGAAATCATAGCTTCACATTCAAAACCTTGCAAATATATACCACCTGTGTAAAAGTGAAGGATCAAGATTCAGCACTTTTCCAAAAATCCTTTCCTAAAACAGAACAGTAAACCATTGTTTTCTTTTGCCCATAGCATCGAGAATTCCAAAATTCGAGGTATCTTCGTTTCAAAAAAATTCTCTTTGAAGTTTCCTTTCTCACACAAATAGCAAATTTTTTTTTATTTTTTATTTTTTTTGAAAATTTTCCTAAAAATCTTAGAAAATAAAAAAAAAAAAAGTGAAATTCTTGTCTAAAGATGGACAAGTGTGTTTGTTCTCACCCCCCAACCTAGCATGAACATCGTCCTCGATGTTTAAATAAATGAAATGCAATGATCAAGGAAACATGGGGAATAAAAGTACAGGAGGGCACCTGAGAATTATAAAACTTGGAACTGTAACATCATGCCAAAGTTAGACAAAATAATAAAAAATATAAAAAATAAAAGCAGGTAACCACTGTATATAATATACACAGAAAATACATTGTCAGATCCAGTGCTCAATCAGTCTTGATAGGCGGGATCTTCCAGAGATGCAGATTCAGCCTTCGGAACAACAGTCTCTAAGAATGTTTTCAACCTTTGACCATTGACTTTGAAAATATTACCATCCTTGGGACTTTGGACCTCAACCGCACCATGGGGATGAACAATATGAACAATGTAAGGTCCAGTCCAACGAGACTTCAACTTTCCAGGGAATAAGTGCAACCTGGAATTGTACAATAGGACTTTCTGGCCAGGGTGAAATTCTTTCCTGAGAATATGCCTATCATGCATGGCTTTCATTCGGTCTTTGTAGTTTTTGGCGCAATCATAGGCATCATTTCGGAGCTCCTCCAGCTCATCAAGCTGAAGTTTCCTGGTCTCTCCTGCTTTATCGAGAGCAAAGTTGAGGCGTTTGATCGCCCAATATGCCCTATGTTCCAACTCGACAGGGAGGCGACAAGCCTTCCCAAAGACCAATCTATAAGGGGACATTCCGATTGGAGTCTTATATGCGGTCTTATATGCCCACAGAGCATCACTCAAGCGCAATGACCAGTCCTTTCTAGTGGGATTGACTGTCTTCTCAAGGATGGTCTTAATCTCCATGTTGGAGATTTCAACCTGACCGCTCGTCTGGGGATGATATGAGGTGGCTACTTTATGAGTAATAAAGTATTTCCCCATCAAGGCCGCAAAGACCCGATTACAAAAATGCTTTCCCCCATCACTGATGATTGCACGGGGAATACCAAAACAAGCAAATACAGTTTCCTTGAGAAACTGAACTACCACCTTGTGGTCATTTGTTTTGCAAGCTATTGCCTCTACCCATTTTGACACGTAATCCACAGCAACTAAAATGTACTGGTAGCCATATGACACTGGGAAAGGGCCCATGAAGTCAATGCCCCATACATCAAAAATTTCGATTATCAGAATTGGGTGTTGGGGCATCTCATTCCGTTTTGTGATTCTCCCTAATCGTTGACAACGATCACAGGTTTTGCAATAATCATGTGAATCACGGAATAGGGAGGGTCAATAAAATCCACACTGCAAAACTTTTGCAGCGGTTTTCTTTCCCCCAAAATGTCCTCCACAAGCATGATCATGGCAAAACGCAAGAATTTTCCTTTGGTCACAGTTGGGGATGCACCGTCGAATGATTTGGTCGGGGCAATACTTGAACAAATACGGCTCATCCCAAAAATACCATTTTGCCATAGATAGAAAACGACACTTTTCTTGCTTAGTCCAAGAACTTGGCATTTGCTCTGTAACAAGGTAATTCACAATGTCTGCATACCATGGGATTTCTGCATGTGAGACTGACATAAGCTGCTCATCAAGAAATGTTTCTAAGATAGGCAAGGACTCAACATGAGGCTCTACAAGTAATCGAGACACATGATCAGCCACCACATTTTCTAACCCTTTCTTATCTCGAATCTCGAGATCAAATTCTTGCAATAAGAGAATCCACCGAATCAGCCTGGCTTTCGCATCCTTCTTTGTTAGAAGGAACTTAAGGGCAGCATGATCAGTGAATACAAGTACTTTTGAACCTATCAGGTAGGGTCTAAACTTTTCCAGAGCAAACGACTGCCAACAACTCCTTTTCCGTGGTGGAATAGTTAATTTGAGCGTCGTTTAGAGTCTTACTAGCGTAATGAATCACATGAGGTAGCTTGTTAACTCTTTGCCCTAAGATGGCACCAATTGCATAATTGGAGGCATCACACATGACCTCAAACGGTAGAGTCCAATCAGGAGGCCGAATGATAGGTGTTGAGGTCAATTCCATTCTTAGCTTTTCAAAGGCAGCTAAGCAATCAGGAGTAAATTCAAATGAGGCATCTTTGGACAACAAATCACAGAGAGGTTTTGAGATCTTACTGAAGTCCTTGATAAAACGACGGTAGAAGCCAGCATGGCCCAAGAAGGATCTCACCTCCCTCACTGTCTTAGGAGGTGGTAGGGTTGCAATTAAATCTACCTTCGCCTTATCAACTTCTATTCCCTTCTTTGACACTATGTGTCCCAAGACAATTCCCGATTTCACCATGAAATGACACTTCTCCCAATTGAGTACTAAGTTCTTTTCTTCACATCTCTTTAGCACAAGTGTCAAATGAGATAAACATTCTTCAAAGCTAGACCCAAAGACAGAGAAATCATCCATGAAGACTTCCAAAAACCTCTCCACCATGTCAGAAAAAATACTTAACATGCACCGTTGAAATGTCGCGGGTGCATTGCATAGCCCAAAAGGCATGCGTCTATAGGCAAATGTGCCAAAGGGACAGGTGAATGTTGTTTTCTCTTGGTCCTCAGGGGCAATTGGGATTTGGTTATATCCAGAATAACCATCTAAGAAGCAGTAGTATGCATGACCAGCTAGACGCTCCAACATCTGATCAATGAAAGGTAAGGGAAAATGGTCCTTCCTAGTCATTGCATTCAACCTTCGATAATCAATACATACTCGCCAACCAGTTTGGACACGAGTGGGGACCAATTCATTGTGTTGGTTGGCAACTACGGTGACACCAGACTTCTTGGGTACAACTTGGACAGGGCTAACCCACTTACTATCAGAGATGGGGTATATAATACCTGCATCTAGTAGTTTCATCACTTCACCCCGAACTACTTCCTTCAAAACAGGGTTTAGCCGTCTCTGTGGTTCTCTTGAGGGCTTTGCATTCTCTTCAAGATAAATTTGGTGCATTACCACAGATGGGCTAATCCCTTTGATGTCAGCAATGGTCCACCCAATAGCTTCTTGATGAGCGCGAAGCACACCAAGTAACTTCCCCTCTTGATCTTTCTCTAAATCTGAGGCAATGATGACAGGTAATGTCTCAGCATTATCAAGGAAAGCATACTTTAATGACTCAGGTAATGGTTTGAGCTCTAGCTTAGGAGGCTCGACAATGGAAGGCACAGGTACCGAAGTAGAAACCAGTAAGGGCTCTATTCTCTCTCTCCAACGAACAATATCCATTTGATGGGCTGAGTCCAACATTGCATTGACCTCGCGAATGGATTCATCAATGTCAATATCAAAGTCGAATTGGGCCAAACATTGTTCCAAAGGGTCCTGATAACAGAACTGCTGTATTGTCTGACCTATCAGGACATCAATCATGTTCACTTTTTCCTCATCATCCATCTCAAGGGACTGGAATCCATTATTGAAGACATTCAATTTCAACTTCATGTTACCAAAGGCCAATGTCATTACTCCATTCCTACATCTGATAACTGCATCGGAAGTGGCAAGGAATGGGCGGCCCAAAATCACAGGAATGTGACGGCCTGGATTCATGACAGGTTCAGTATCTAGGACGACAAAGTCTGCAGGGAATTAGAACTCATTCACCTTTACTATGACATCCTCCACTATCCCCTTGGGAACTTTGACTGACCGATCTGCTAGACTCAAAGTTATATCTGTGGGCTTGAGCTCCCCCAAACCTAATTGTTTGTATACTGAGTAAGGCAAAAGGTTCACACTTGCCCCAAGATCCAAAAGACATTTGTCAACCATTGTGTCTCCAATTCTGATAGAGATTGTAGGGCATCCAGGGTCTTTATATTTGGGAACAATTGTTTGTTGGATCAGCCCTGAAGCCTGAGCTGCCATCACAGCCTCCCTAGGGACAGAGTCTTTCTCTTAAGAGTGGTCAGATCTTTCAGAAATTTGGAATAGGAAGGTATCTGCTTGATGGCATCCAAGAGAGGAATATTGATTTGAACATTCTTAAACACCTCTAAGATCCCCTCGAAGTGTTTATTCTTCCTATTGTCTTGTAGGCGCTGGGGATAAGGAGCCTTGGGTATGTAGGGTGTCACTGGATGGTTCTCTATAGGAGCCTGGTTCACCTCCCCTTTCTTTTGGACATCTTGCCCCTTGTCCTTGTTTGATTCACCCACATTTACATTCTTTTCCTCAGACATTCTGACTTGGTTGTCCACTTGCTTGCCAGACCTCAAGGTGTGGATAGCTTGTACCTCATCATGGGGTAGTCCTGGGGAACTATCTATTCCAAATTGGCCTCTAAGAGCATTCTGAGCATTGGGCTGGACCTTGGGATTAGGAATTGTTTGATTGGGAAATTGCCCTTTCTCTCTCCCTCCTATTGATATTGCCAACTGGCCAAGCTGGACTTCCATTTTGGCAATGGCCTGGGCATTAGCCTGATTCAACTGGGCTTGGGCTGTGTTGGTTTGCTGCTGTTGTTGGATGAATTGTTGTTGCAGCTTCATCATATCAGTCATCATAGTTTCCAAGGATGAAGACTGTTGTGGGACAGAGGGAGAGTAATTTGTCATTGGGTCAGGAACTAGAGATCTACAGTTGTTGGGCTGTTGAGGAGCAACATATGGCTGTTGAGGAACTAAAGCTTGGTTTGTCTGAGGGTATTGAGAAGAGCCTTCCCTTGAAAAGTTCCTTTGGAAACCTGGAGGACTACCACTTTGTTGCTGAATAGGTTCACTCTGCCTATAGGAAAAATTCGGGTGAAACCTATTGTCAGGATGGTAAGTCTGACTAAAAGAATTTGGTGTAGGTTTCCTAAAGGTACTATATCCATTGATGGCATTGGCTTGCTCAGTTTTAACGACCGGCAAATTTGGGCAGCACTCCACCATGTGCTCAGAACTATCACAAAGGACACACATGGCACTTGGTTCAAATGCAACATTCATCAAAGAATCCTAGTCTTGGTGGGTGTTCTTGTTGGCCATCACTGTAAATGCATCAAATTTCTTACTTAGATTGTTCACCCCATTGACCAGACTAGCCATTACATTCTTAAGATCAGGGTCTGTTTTCATCTCATAAAGTCCTTGCTTTCTGGACCCTATCTCTTCTCTCTCATATCCTCCACCATTGCTACTCCAGTTTTGGGAATTTTCAGCCAGCTCTACGAGGAAGTCGTACGCTTGATTGGGAGTCTGATTCATAAATTTCCCTTTGTGCATAGACTCAATCAAGGTACGTTGGGCAGTGGTTAGTCCTCTGTAGAGGAAATGGACCAACTGGGCCTTGTCAAGCCCGTGGTGTGGGCATTTGACAAGAAGGTCATGAAACCTTTCCCAAGTTTGAGAAAACTCTTCATCAGGCCGTCCCCTAAAGTTCCTAATGGCATCCTTCATTTTCTCTGTCTTGGCCATTGGGTAAAATTTTGCCATGAATTTCTTTGACAACCCATCCCATGTTGTTATGGAATTAGGAGCAAGAGAATTCAACCATGCCGCAGCATGGTCTTCTAAGGATAGGGGAAAGAGCCTTAACTTGACATTTTCTTCATCTAAGTTCTGGTTTTTAAATGTCTGACAAATTGTCAAAAATTTGTTCAAATGGATGTACGGTTGCTCACTCTCAAAACCATGGAACTTAGGAAGCATGTTAATGGTAGTAGCTCTAATCTCAAACTGGGTTGCAGTGGTTGCAAGTAGAACTATGCAAGTGGGTGGGGTAGCAGAAGCGGGTGCGAACATCTCATTCAGAGTTCTCTCTCGGTTTTCTATTTTGGGATCAATTGAGAAACTTTCTACAAACGTGATGGGTACCTCAAATAATTCAATTCGGGCTAGACGACCTCTCTCACGTGTCCAAGTTTGCATAAACCAAGCACACCTTAATTTTATTTTATTTTTATTTTTATTTTTTTTTAAGGAAGCACACCTTAATGTTAACACACCAACAATCTAATGGGTTAGCCTATGTTAACTAGACAGCTCCTAACTGTGAAGAGTACACCCAGGCCTCCAAACCGGTCCTATGAAACGTAGTCGGCCAGGCAAGCCCCCAGGGGATTGGTGGGATCACGATGCTCGTGGCAAAGGTTCCGCTTAAATACCAAACTCCTAGAACAAATGAACTGTCTCCCTTAAGGGACAAGGCTATTCTAGGCACCGATTTCCGTCAAGGAGCGCAAATGGTACAACCTTTGATGGTCTTCTCCTAATGAGCTCGGGACCTAAGGTCACGTTTCTACTCAAATTTTATTAAAGGCTAAGGATTCCTAAGTAGTGAGGAAAATAAATTCCTATGGGCAAGGAAAATGGTGATGAAATCCAATCCTTATCTTGTTGGGGGTATGATTGCCCTTACTAAGTGTGTGATTCCAATTTAATCAATGTGTACATTCAATCAATCACACTTTTGCCAAAATTAAACAACCATGAATTAACCCACTTACTGAAGAGGCGTGGGTAAGGTTTCAGTACTCACCTCCCACTCAAGATGGGGGAAGATCTGGTTGAGTCGACTCGGGCCACTGATACCTAGACCCAGTGTACCAACCCGAGGTGCAGAGACAGTATCGTCCAACTGTCGTCCTTCCCTGCCCCTAACTATTACAATCTGGGCCTTCCCAGAATTTAGAAATAATTAAAATTATTACACTTTGAAAGTCCTACTACAATGGATCTAAAAAAAAAAAAAAATACTACTACTAAAACTAAAATTTCTTTCCCGCTTTGAGTTGCTTTCTTTGCAAGATTCTTCTCTTTATTATTATTTTTCTTTTTTTTTTTTTGGCAACTTAATCGAAGATTCTTTGTGCTCCAAATCTGGTAACTCCTTGCTACAAATGCTCCTTTTTTTTTTTTCTTTTTCTTTTTTTTCAATCCTGCAAAATCAACAATACCAAAGTGTAAAAAGAAAAAAAATGCTAATTAGTTAAAATCCTAAAAGGAATTCACAAAAAAAAAAAGTAATAAAATAAAATCCTAAAACTGAACTAGAGTAAAAATCAGAAATCAGATTTTTGAAACAATTTTCAAGAACAAATCCCCGGCAACGGCGCCAAATTTTAATGTGCTCAAAATAGTTAACTGGAATCGCACAAATTTCTATTAAGTAGATAATGGCAAATACGGGTCGATCCACAGAGATTTGTAGAAACAAGATCCAAAAATCCTTAATCAATTTTCACACTAGAGATTTTAAAACCACAATTAATCAAGGAAATAATAACTAAACTGATATCAAAAGAAATCTAAACACAAACTTGATCAGAGAAAGAGAGATCAGGGTATCGGATTTCACCAAAACAGATTTAATCATTCCAAAATTACTTCATAGTCTTATCCTAATAAAACTCAATCCAATGTGCAAGCAATTGCCTTGGATCGGAAGATTTAGCTTTGAAAACCCTTTTTCTAAGACTCCCTTCACTTCAATATGTCTAATAACTATTTATCAAGATCAAGCACAAACCATTAAAGGAGTTTAACCTAAACATGATATGTCAAGATCAAGCATAAAAAGTAAAAGACATTCCAAATAACCTTTACAAAACCAGAAGTTGAATAACATTCATGAAGGAGAACCTATTAAATCATTAAGCATAATGAGGGAAAGACATAGAAGAATAATAAGGAACGAACTCACCGGTTTTGGTTTCCTCTTCCACCCTAATCCACGGATTAGCCAAGCATTGTAGAACAAACAATAACAATGAAGCAATTGTCATTATTGAAAGCGTTCAAGTTGTCTATTACACTACTCAATCTCCACCCTCAATTTCTAACAAAGATTGAATAAAAATAAAATTCACTCTAGAGCAAAAGAGAGCCTCCCCTTAAAAAGAAGAAAAATACAAGAAGAAAAAGAAAGAGAAATCACTCAAATTCGTCATCCCTCATATCCCTCCACTTGACAACTTGTTTTGACGCCCAAAACGTCAGAATTGGGAGATCCTCGTGAGACATGATATTTCTCTCCTTTGAGTCCTCTTTCCAACGCATCTTACCTTGCCTTAATCGGAGTCTTGACTCACAAGTTATGGTCAAAATAGTAAAGCTTGCGCAGGATGGCTACAATTCCGAAAATCTTCTTTCCTTCATGATTTGATCACTTGCAAAACAATAACTTTCTTATTGATGTCCATGAGATTCAAAACTGATTGTGCCAAGTCTTGAACTCATGACCTCTAATTTGAAATTCCAACAATCCTCCAACAAGCCTATATGCTCTTTGTGTATAACTTTTCCCAAATGGGGTTTTAGCTTTAAACCTCTCCGAATTAAGCTCAAATATTTTCAGCTCCTTCCAATTCCTGTGTAACAAGAAAAAGGCTATAAGTAGAACATTTAAGACAAAATAAACAACTAACAAATTCAAATAAAAGGGTAGTTATTTATATTATGCCATGCATATCAAGAAGAAAGGGAGGATGGGCAATGAGCCCCCAAAAAAACAGAGGAAATTACAAGAAGGGGGGAGGCTTACAAAAAAATGCCAACCCCCACTTGGCAGGCTTACAAAAAAATACCAAACCCCACTTGGAAGAGGACAACAGAAATGCCTTAGAAGTCAAACCGGAAAAAAGAAAGGCTAAACAAAGAAAAAGATGCAACGGGGAGTGATACTCAACCAAGCACAGCCCATAGATAAGCACAAAACCAAGATAAACCACGGCACTACTCAAGAAAAGAAGCACAGGGAGGCTCCGAACACTTCATGAGAGAAAAAAGGCAGAAGCTCTACACTTCACCCATCTTCTAAGCGGAAATCTAAAGATCCCATAACTCAGATAGAACTCTGCATAGCCAAACTCCAGACTGCATTGCCCAGAGAGAAAACACCCCAAAGCGAAGCTCCTCTAACTACAAAATGTCCCTTACCGCTAGCAGAATGGGATGAGTTGGAGGAGTAGAGTTCCGGCCTATAGCATAAATGGTCATACCCTTCAGGCGATCTAGAAGGACTGCTTGGGCACGCTCAAGAGAAGGCTCTCTACTGCTATGCTTGGATTCATTTCAGAGTTGCCAGAGGACGAATATGGCATTAAGGAAGATGGCTGCCGCACAGTTCCTACCTTGGGCATCTCCAGCCTTGGCAAGGGAATACTGGATGGAGGATGCTGAGATTGGATCAGGAAGCCTAACAGCACAAAAGTTAAGGAGCCAGCGCCAGAGTTTCTGAGCTAAAGGGCATGAAAAGAATAAGTGCAGGTATGATTCTTCATCTGAGAAACAATTGTGACATCTTGAAGGCAGGGACCAACCTTTTCTTTTGGCCCATTCTTCCGTGGGGGTGCTCCTGTGCATTAAACACCAGCTGAGGCAGGCCAGTGGGGCATGGGGTGGACCTAGATAGATTTGGCTAGTGGCTTGGGAGAGGAGCTCTTGCAGCTGGCTTGGGATGACCCACTCAGTCTCTGAGATTAAATCTTAAACTAGGTCATCCTCCGAGAACTGAATGTGAGGGTACCTGGAAGAGATGGAGACATTATCTATCCAATTGTCATACCAGAGGGTGATGGACTCACCATTCCCTACTGTCCATCTGCTGCTACTTTGGAGAGTAGGAGAAAGAGCTCTCATCTTCTTCCAGATAGTGGAGCCATATTTTGGGTTGAGTAATAGTCCTGGATAGATGAGGTTCCTTGAGAATATTGAGCAAACTCAAGCTCCAGTTGATACTTCCGTGTAGAGTTTCCACATATCCTTAGATGTTTTGTAGGGTTTTAGATTAAGGATATATTGAGGATCAACAGATCCAAGAATCCATGTTTTGATCTTGGCATCTTTTGTGTTCTAATGCTTTGGAAGATGAAAAACTAATCCTAGAATCACTGTCTATAATGTTGTTCACAAAGAGGAATAATGCTCTGATACCATCTCAATGATAGAGATATATGACATAAGATGCAATTGAATAGTGAATTTGATTATCATCCTTTGAGGGTCTCGATGCTTTAAATAGATTATACATTACCCATTAAGGCTACAATTTCTCTCAGTTTACAATAATTACATTTATTGCTTTCCTAAGATAATCTCCTAATGTAGTAAGATAATTTTATACATATATAGTTGTACACGGTAGGGAGATTTTGACCAAGATTATTGTGTAAATGGGCCTGATCACAGGTGGTTTGTGATCCACTTAACACAGCCATCTCTATACAAATGTGTCTCTCTCTCTCCTTTCATTAACTTGCAATGTTCCTTCAAATGGGAACAAGTAAAGGCCAAACACACTACACATACAGGAGGCATTGGCCACATTGGCAGGCACTACAACAAAAATCATTTTTTGCGACAAATATTCCGCGACGTTTTGAAATTGTCACTAAATGTTGTTTTTAGCGACGAAATATTCATCTCGTCGCCAAAAAATAAAAGGCAAATTATTTAGCGACGAAAATTTTCAATTGTCGCTAACAATTGTCGCGAAAAGTTTGGCGCAAAAAAAAAGAGTTGGGGCCAACAAGAGGTAAAATTTTTGTGATGAAACTGTTATGTGGCGACATATTATTTTCGTCGGGAAATCACTTACAGGATATTTAACTTAAAACAGTTTGCGACAAAAATAAGTTGTCGCAGAATCCCTGAAAAAAAAAATCTGCGACGAAATAATTACGTCACGGAATACTTAAAATTTGAGGTTGGCGCGGATCGTTCTTCGCGGTTCATTTTTGAGCAAGGGCGACGAAACGAAATAACGTAACAACAGCACCTTCTCCTCTTCCCCACTTCAACTCTCCCCCCTTTTCTCTCTCTCTCTCTCTTTCATTTCTCTCAACCTCTTCTCTTCTCTTCTCTCTAGATTTCTCTTCAGATCTTTACCAAAGAAGAAGAAATTGCTTCTGATACGTGAGGGCTTCTCGGAATCTGCTAATATCGATTTGGTGAGTTGGAAAACTCGCGTTTTCTTTTGCATTTTCGTGTTTCTGTATGGTGATTTGGAGTTTAGAAATCTGATTTTTGCTTAGGTTTTTGCATGCTGTGTACATCTCTAGAAAACTCGCCTAATCTGAGCGTTTTTACTGTTTTGACTCTTTAACTGTGTAATCTGCGAATCCAACATCCTAATCATGTTTGTGGTGTTTTAGGAATCAGTATCTTTTAACTGCATAATGACATTTTCTACCAAAAAAAAAAAGAAAAAGATAAAGGGAAAAGGATATGGATATTTCTACCAAGAAAATGGAAAGAGAGCTTGCATGACATTTGCAGCCATAGATTTTGAGCGATATCGATTGCTAGCGATTTTCGTTTCTTGAAAAACAGAGTAGAGAAACTGGGTCGCTGGGGATTTTGGTTTCCAGAGAAACAGAGCATAATCGCCGAGGCATAGGTGGTGCTTTCTCACAGTTGCTACAGCTTTTGCGGCCACATATTTTTTTTCCTCTTTTTTCAATGAAGAGTATTGTAAATGCTATAGAAAAGAAATATGCAGAGGCCTAAATTCTCTTTTCACAACCCTTATTTTAAGAATAATATACTCATAAGTGAAATCACCAAACGAGAGCGTGTTTGTATACAATCCCCGTGAAGTGAATTGTGGGATGCTGTCACTTTGATCAATGGTTTCTGGTTGTAGAAAAACTTGAGAGGATATCTATACATTAAGATTTAAGGGGAAGAATCACTTTGATGAAAAGCTAGTCGATTAAAAAAAATAAAATAAGCTAGTCTATTGAATATACCGGTTTATTACATGTCACTCTTCCAGATGCCTAAACTCTAAAGCAGTGTGTGCCAATTTGGTTTCGAATATTACATGGCTAAACCCATTTTTCTTTCCTTTTTGCTCAAACAATGTTTTATCCACAACTTTCATTTACATTATTGCAAAGCCAGTTCAACCAAAAGTCTACTTTTCACTTCCTGAACAGGGATCATGCCATTCACTTCCTGAACAGACTTTTATTGTATTTTGTGATCTTAAGGGCATTGTATTATTAGCATAGTTGTTCCTGCAAACAGTTATTTATGCTGTGCATATTCCATATAAATGCTTTTATGTTCCACTTGTTGAATATTTAAAGTTGCATTTAAATGTTAAATATAGTGCCATTGAACCTTGCAATAACTGTTTGAATTACATCGATGGTTGGTCAGGTTTTACTACCCCTGATCCTAATTTTCCAGTAGTCATCCATTTAGTTATTGAATTACATCGATGGTTGGTCAGATTAGATTAATCTGAGTTTTACAGTGAGTGATTGGATGCAGAGGAAGAGAGTGTTTTGAGTTGAAGAAAGTATTTCATTTTAGGTTCCACATATGACTTGAATGAAGTTCATCTAAGTTATAATTGGAGAGTGTAATTTTTTTAATCTAAGTTATAATTGGAGAGTGTAATTTTTTTAATCTCTATTATGTATGCTATCAAGATCTAGATGGGGATGATCTCAAGCCAATGGTTTGGATTTTGGGTTCCTTTCTTCTTGGGAATTTTTTTTTTTTTTTTTTTTTTTTTTGTTTGGGGTTGGGGAGATTTTGGATCTTGGGTTTTGGGGGTGGGGGTGGGGGCGGGGGTGGGGGTGTGGGTGGGGATTTTTTTTACTAATGTTGATTTTGGAGTTGTTTGCTTTGAGGATATTGGGTTTTTGAAGAAATTTAGATTTTTGTTCACAATGATTGGTTACTGGTTTGGGAATTGTGTCACGCCCCCAAACCCGGACCCTACAGCGGCCCGACCTCGGGGGGCGCGAAAATTGTGATTTAAGTAATAATTATATTTCTCCCAGGATCCGCGTGAGTGAGGATGACAATTCCAACTCATTCTGAATATTTTGCGGAAGCTTACGTGGCGTTGCGACTCGGATTCCGTGGCCATCGGATTCCGCATCGCACTCAACCGCTAGCATATAGCTATTGTATCAAGAATCATATCAGACTGGAACAAACCATCACATTAAAATACAGAGCTGACAGTAACAGGATATTTCATTCCCACATATGTTCAAGTTACAAATATCAATGTGCATTAATTAAAAATCCCTGAGAACAGGCTAATAAAAGCCATACAAATAACAAGCTAGGTAAACACTACCCCACATGTGACGTAACTCAGATGTCGAGCTAAATGTCTACATGACATAGTCGACGCTACAAATCTGCAACTCATGGCTCCACAGCCAACACGTGCACTCAGCTCGGAGCAAAGAAATCGGGACCTGAGTACCAAAAGAGTGGGTCAGACACGACGGTCTGGCAGGTGGATGAAAAGATATAAACGATAATCTGAATAATAAAACATATGGTAAATCATGGTATTCGATCAAGAGTTACAGAGATCTAAAACCAGTGTAAACATGCATATCTGACAAGACATGTATTCATTTTAAAGCATGTGTAAAAGCATAAATATCTGGTAAAACATGCATTCCTTTAAAACAACTGTAAATCATGTATTCCTTTAAAATGACTGTAAAACATGTATTCCTTTAACATGACTGTAAAACATGTATTCCTCACATTGCAAACCCAGTCCATAGGCGGACCCTGCAAATTGCCCTTCTTCAGGGGAGCCACAATCGTGGGGAACAGATTGGCAACCACACTAAAGCTAAGTCCTCTCTATCACTAATGTGACGAGAGCAAGATCGGGCGTTGGTCTCTAACACGCGAGGTGACGAGAACCAACATTATACATACATATACATATAGCTAGACAGGACCACGGCCGCGGAACCGGGTAATCGGGACGGGATCCAAGCTGCAGCTGGCGGGAGCACGAGGGGGAGGCCCAAGTCAGTTGATCAGACTGACAAGGACGTCCAAGCTTAGTGGTGCCGACTCACGGTGACATGAAAAATCAAAACATGTACAAAACTATATCGGTATAAAACACTCGGGCAGGCGGGATACGGTGCTCGTAGGCACGTATTTCATATCACTATCTTTTCATGCATAAACGGGACTGGCAGGACATGTCAGGTGCATAAATCAGAGTTTGCGATAAAACCAGTGATATCGGGTAAGAATACGTATAATCTGAGCAAAACGATGAAAATGAATCCTTATACAGCTACGGATTATATATTGGGGCTCCTATATTAAAACAACATGTATAAGGATCTTGTATGTCTATTATTACCCTTAGTATGGTACTCGAATGATTGGGGACATACCACGTTTCCTTATGCAAGTTGATGAATCCAAAAGTCCCAATACATTTCCGAGATGGTGTTTCTTTCTAAGTCAATCTCCTTATGTCATCCCCTGGGTCTTTCCAAGGTGGTAGGGCATCAGAACAACCCATCCAAACCTTTAAATACCATATTTGAAACCAATAGAAAGGACTCAGGAATTCTGGGTGCAACTCGGTCACCTGTCGGTCAGATGGCGGTTAGCCGCCGAGGTGATCGGCGGTTAGCCGCTGGATAACCGCGGGGCTGACCGCGGTTCCCCTGCTAAAATATATCATTCTGTGGTTCTAACCCCGCATATCGGTCACCTGGCGGTCGCAGGGTTTTGGGGTGGCGGTTAGCCGCTAGCTGACCGCGGGGCTGACCGCGGTTCACCTGTCAAGACACAGCATTCTGTGTTTGTAACCGAATCTGGGTCGGCTAGCCGCCGGTCACCTGTCGGCTAGCCGCCAAGGTGACCGCCCGCTGACCGCCCAGCTGCGGGAGCTCTGCATCAGGTGCAGATTTCAGCTCTTTCCTTCCCATCCCCTTTCACCTCAACTTCACCCATTCCCTAACATGAAATGGGTCTATTCTCTTCCATTCCACATCTCATTCTTTTCTCCAACCACCATTCCATCAATGCATTAATTCCTCTTCCAAAACAAACCTCATTCAATGCAAATACAAATCTCATTCATGAAATCCACAATGGCAAAACATGCTTTAGTAGATGCATGCATACATTCTCATGAAAATTGGCTAAGAGAAAATCTTATCAATAAGCATATGAAACATGGGAAACTAGAGGAAAATGACTAGTAAAATCCACATTTTCAATAAAACAAAAACTCATTCAAATCAAATCCATTCATTCACTTGCCTTGGTTTCCAAAGTAGCTAATCAAGCTCTAATCACCCTCTCAAGCCACAAATCTCCAATCTATACAAAAACCCCAAAATAAACCCATCTTAGAACCCTAAAATGGCAAACCAAAGAACAAGAAGAAGAGAGCTCCCAATAGAGAAGGTGGAGACTCTCTAGAGCTAGGAAAACACAAATCTAGGAGATTGAAAGGATTGCTTACTTGTAGGTGCTTCAAATGAAGAAGACTAGCTCAAGGAGAACCTCAATGTGGCTGGATTCCTCTTCTAATGGCATCCATAGAGAGCTTGAGATGAGGGGAAGAAGGAGATGGGCACAAATCTCTCATTTTGGCAAGCTTGGAGGTGAGTCTTGTGAGAAAACAAGAAGAAGAAGAGGAAAGGGGAAAACCCTAGGCTGAGTTCCTCTCCTAACGCTGGGAACGAATGGGGAAGAAGAAGATGGCTGGCCTTTTTGTCAAAAGGGTGGGTGTGGGTCCCACCATCACTCAAACTTGTCGGGATTAAAACATCGGTTTCTGGGCCTCGGATGCGATCGACGAAGAAGAGAAAAATGTTCCTCATAAAATCTATTTTTCAAAAAGTATAGTTTTGGCATGGTTTTGGGATCTCGGAATTTGGGTCCAGATTTTTGTGTAAAAAGACTGTTTTACCCCTATCATTAGGAAAGTAGGGTTTAGAGGTCTCGAACGGAAACAGAGCAAATACAAAAGTTGTCGGGAATAATAAAATACATTTAACGAAACAAATTACCGATATTCGAAATTATTGCACAAATCCCAAAGCTAATCAAAACATAATAAACGAACCCCCAAAATCACACAAAACTCACGAGGGAAACCCCCAAAGGTTCCACTCAATCAAAAGAGTTCTCAAAATCATCAAAGCTATAAAAAGCTATTCTAATCCAGGTTTAACCAAATTCCACTAATCCCACTTTAGAAAACTAGTCCAAAATTAAGAATACACTAGTCCCAGAAATTAGGGGTCGGGTTCTCACATCCTCCCCCCCTTAGAACATTTGGTCCTCCAAATGAACTAAACAAGCCCAAAACAACAAGTGGAGATATTAATCCCACACTCCGAGCGCAAAACTTCAAACGGATACTGTAAATCGGCCCTCTCGGGAGTTCCTGAACTCGCTGGGTCATCCACGCTGCAGAACTCTTCAGTCCACTTACCAATAGTCACCAGACATTCCTCCACTGGCTTGAATCTATTACTGCTTTGCCAACCTGACTGCTCAAGGAATCTACCAACTCTGACTTCTTCTCAGTTCCACCAAGTCTATCGCTTCTAACCACCTTGATCAAGAAACCCTTGGAACAATTCTGTCGACTTCCTTACAACTGTCGAACCTAAGTCTCGAATCAAATGCCCAATCTTCACGGTGAACTCTTGCTAGCTCTAACTCTTTCAGATCATTGCTCTTAATCCTCTGCACCATAGTCGGTTTCTGACACTAACCTGCTTGTTCTTTCACCATTCTTCAACATTTGAAGCTCTGCACACGCCTTTGTAATTGTTCGTAGCTGTTCTGCCAAATTTGCTTCCTTCCACAAAATCCACAATAACTGATTTCCTGCTCCATGTTTCTGTACTTTGAAATCTGACGTTCCTCTTGTTCATAAAAAATCTGAGAAAATCTTCGTTGTCGGACGATTAAGTAGAGATCCTTTCTGCAATCCACCACCTTGCTAATTGTTGAAATTTGACTTCAAATGCTTCTAGCATCTTGTCGGGTCTACTCCTCCACATGGCTGGACTTGTTGAAAATTCTCGAATACTTCTCTGACAAAACTCATCGAATCTTAGAAATCTCTAGCTCTGGACATCTCCTTGGAGTTTTTTTTTTTTTTTAACTGAAAATTGTCTCTAAACATTGATGATCTGCACTGCTCCTGTACAACTGTACTATCCTTGGTCAAACATGGTGGTGATACGCGTCTGTGGTCAAGGTCTCTGATTTGGTTAAAGATCTTGAACTATCCAAACTTTTACTTAACAACCTGTTCCTCTTACATAATTAATATTCGAAGAATTCTTCCATCAACCCCTGACACCCATCAGTTTTTCTTACCTTGCCTCGAATCTGCTACTTGTCTTGTCTATCGATGTCGGTCCAAGAAAATGAAAGTTCTGACTCATTCCGACGTACTGTAACTCTATCTCTGTCGTAAAACGCTGTACATAGTGTCCTTCGACGCATGAAAGTTGTCATCATGAACGGGCTCAAACAGAAGTAATCTCTATCAAGGTTGTCAATATCAGGTCACTCATCAACACACAATCTTTGACGTAAATAACCTGGAAATCTATCACTTCCTCATATGTTAAGTTGACTCAGTCAAATGTTCGGACGGTCATCTGGATACTCCACCAATCTCCATCCACTCGTTGGAATCACAAGGTTCTCAACTCTGTAGGTTGTATCTCTATCTCAGGTTCATCATCTTCAAGTCATGTACGTGTGTCATTCTTCTCTAGATCTTTCAACTAGCCTTGCCCATAGGTTATGATTCTCCCATTTGCATCTGCACAGTGTCCAAACTGATATTCCAAAAGTCAGTAAGGTTCGCAAGATTTCCTCTATTATAAGACCAAGCAACCATCCATTCTGTATACAGCTCTTTAGACCACCGCTGAAAGCTTACTTCCTATGATCTTAACCATACACCGAAGCATCCTGCCGAGTTGACTTCACCATCATTCTGGATATGTCGAGAATCATCTAACACTTTTCTGACAAAAGTTCATCAAATTTGAGAAGTTTCTAGCTTTTGGCATCCACTAAAAGTTCTATCAACTGAAAATCACCTTAAACTTCCAAAAATCCACCCTTTCTCTGGGTTCTGGAGCCTTCTGACATAGGAAAATACTCAACGTTTATCCAAAAATCCATACTTACCTGCCTGACGCACTATCTGACGGTGCACGATCAACCGTAATTGGGTCTCGATAAGCTGTTCACATTCCTTGCTGACTAACAACTGCTCACAATTCTTTCACTGATTCCATCTGTGACATCGGAAAGCTGGAATTTCTGCCAAGGTCCTTCGAGATCCACATGCTAAGCCCTCAAAACTCTGACTCTCTAGTGCGAAAACAAGAAAAGGGCACTAAATGTAGGTGCGAAGACATTAAATTCTCCCCCACTAGAAAGAATTTGGTCCCCCAAATTCCCTAACAACAAGGACAAGAAGGCGAGACAAATATAGTCTCCCCCACTAGAAGAAAACAAACCCAAACTCGCAGAAACGACAATTAGCCAAAAGGAAACACACAAAGTCTAAAAAGTCCTCACCACACGTCTTAAGGTTGCTAGAGTGTTTTATTTCCTAGAAACCTGCCCGCTCTGATACCAGTCTGTCACGCCCCCAAACCCGGACCCTACAGCGGCCCGACCTCGGGGGGCGCGAAAATTGTGATTTAAGTAATAATTATATTTCTCCCAGGATCCGCGTGAGTGAGGATGACAATTCCAACTCATTCTGAATATTTTGCGGAAGCTTACGTGGCGTTGCGACTCGGATTCCGTGGCCATCGGATTCCGCATCGCACTCAACCGCTAGCATATAGCTATTGTATCAAGAATCATATCAGACTGGAACAAACCATCACATTAAAATACAGAGCTGACAGTAACAGGATATTTCATTCCCACATATGTTCAAGTTACAAATATCAATGTGCATTAATTAAAAATCCCTGAGAACAGGCTAATAAAAGCCATACAAATAACAAGCTAGGTAAACACTACCCCACATGTGACGTAACTCAGATGTCGAGCTAAATGTCTACATGACATAGTCGACGCTACAAATCTGCAACTCATGGCTCCACAGCCAACACGTGCACTCAGCTCGGAGCAAAGAAATCGGGACCTGAGTACCAAAAGAGTGGATCAGAAACGACGGTCTGGCAGGTGGATGAAAAGATATAAACGATAATCTGAATAATAAAACATATGGTAAATCATGGTATTCGATCAAGAGTTACAGAGATCTAAAACCAGTGTAAACATGCATATCTGACAAGACATGTATTCATTTTAAAGCATGTGTAAAAGCATAAATATCTGGTAAAACATGCATTCCTTTAAAACAACTGTAAATCATGTATTCCTTTAAAATGACTGTAAAACATGTATTCCTTTAACATGACTGTAAAACATGTATTCCTCACATTGCAAACCCAGTCCATAGGCGGACCCTGCAAATTGCCCTTCTTCAGGGGAGCCACAATCGTGGGGAACAGATTGGCAACCACACTAAAGCTAAGTCCTCTCTATCACTAATGTGACGAGAGCAAGATCGGGCGTTGGTCTCTAACACGCGAGGTGACGAGAACCAACATTATACATACATATACATATAGCTAGACAGGACCACGGCCGCGGAACCGGGTAATCGGGACGGGATCCAAGCTGCAGCTGGCGGGAGCACGAGGGGGAGGCCCAAGTCAGTTGATCAGACTGACAAGGACGTCCAAGCTTAGTGGTGCCGACTCACGGTGACATGAAAAATCAAAACATGTACAAAACTATATCGGTATAAAACACTCGGGCAGGCGGGATACGGTGCTCGTAGGCACGTATTTCATATCACTATCTTTTCATGCATAAACGGGACTGGCAGGACATGTCAGGTGCATAAATCAGAGTTTGCGATAAAACCAGTGATATCGGGTAAGAATACGTATAATCTGAGCAAAACGATGAAAATGAATCCTTATACAGCTACGGATTATATATTGGGGCTCCTATATTAAAACAACATGTATAAGGATCTTGTATGTCTATTATTACCCTTAGTATGGTACTCGAATGATTGGGGACATACCACGTTTCCTTATGCAAGTTGATGAATCCAAAAGTCCCAATACATTTCCGAGATGGTGTTTCTTTCTAAGTCAATCTCCTTATGTCATCCCCTGGGTCTTTCCAAGGTGGTAGGGCATCAGAACAACCCATCCAAACCTTTAAATACCATATTTGAAACCAATAGAAAGGACTCAGGAATTCTGGGTGCAACTCGGTCACCTGTCGGTCAGATGGCGGTTAGCCGCCGAGGTGATCGGCGGTTAGCCGCTGGATAACCGCGGGGCTGACCGCGGTTCCCCTGCTAAAATATATCATTCTGTGGTTCTAACCCCGCATATCGGTCACCTGGCGGTCGCAGGGTTTTGGGGTGGCGGTTAGCCGCTAGCTGACCGCGGGGCTGACCGCGGTTCACCTGTCAAGACACAGCATTCTGTGTTTGTAACCGAATCTGGGTCGGCTAGCCGCCGGTCACCTGTCGGCTAGCCGCCAAGGTGACCGCCCGCTGACCGCCCAGCTGCGGGAGCTCTGCATCAGGTGCAGATTTCAGCTCTTTCCTTCCCATCCCCTTTCACCTCAACTTCACCCATTCCCTAACATGAAATGGGTCTATTCTCTTCCATTCCACATCTCATTCTTTTCTCCAACCACCATTCCATCAATGCATTAATTCCTCTTCCAAAACAAACCTCATTCAATGCAAATACAAATCTCATTCATGAAATCCACAATGGCAAAACATGCTTTAGTAGATGCATGCATACATTCTCATGAAAATTGGCTAAGAGAAAATCTTATCAATAAGCATATGAAACATGGGAAACTAGAGGAAAATGACTAGTAAAATCCACATTTTCAATAAAACAAAAACTCATTCAAATCAAATCCATTCATTCACTTGCCTTGGTTTCCAAAGTAGCTAATCAAGCTCTAATCACCCTCTCAAGCCACAAATCTCCAATCTATACAAAAACCCCAAAATAAACCCATCTTAGAACCCTAAAATGGCAAACCAAAGAACAAGAAGAAGAGAGCTCCCAATAGAGAAGGTGGAGACTCTCTAGAGCTAGGAAAACACAAATCTAGGAGATTGAAAGGATTGCTTACTTGTAGGTGCTTCAAATGAAGAAGACTAGCTCAAGGAGAACCTCAATGTGGCTGGATTCCTCTTCTAATGGCATCCATAGAGAGCTTGAGATGAGGGGAAGAAGGAGATGGGCACAAATCTCTCATTTTGGCAAGCTTGGAGGTGAGTCTTGTGAGAAAACAAGAAGAAGAAGAGGAAAGGGGAAAACCCTAGGCTGAGTTCCTCTCCTAACGCTGGGAACGAATGGGGAAGAAGAAGATGGCTGGCCTTTTTGTCAAAAGGGTGGGTGTGGGTCCCACCATCACTCAAACTTGTCGGGATTAAAACATCGGTTTCTGGGCCTCGGATGCGATCGACGAAGAAGAGAAAAATGTTCCTCATAAAATCTATTTTTCAAAAAGTATAGTTTTGGCATGGTTTTGGGATCTCGGAATTTGGGTCCAGATTTTTGTGTAAAAAGACTGTTTTACCCCTATCATTAGGAAAGTAGGGTTTAGAGGTCTCGAACGGAAACAGAGCAAATACAAAAGTTGTCGGGAATAATAAAATACATTTAACGAAACAAATTACCGATATTCGAAATTATTGCACAAATCCCAAAGCTAATCAAAACATAATAAACGAACCCCCAAAATCACACAAAACTCACGAGGGAAACCCCCAAAGGTTCCACTCAATCAAAAGAGTTCTCAAAATCATCAAAGCTATAAAAAGCTATTCTAATCCAGGTTTAACCAAATTCCACTAATCCCACTTTAGAAAACTAGTCCAAAATTAAGAAGACACTAGTCCCAGAAATTAGGGGTCGGGTTCTCACAAATTGGATCTTTGATGTTCTTTTGTTCCACCTAACTTTTTTTATGAATTCCTAGGAATTTGATATCAAGGAAAAAAAAAAAGAAGGGTGCATATGGATTTCATGCAAAATTGAGTCTTTTTAGTGTCCTTTAGTTGATTTTGTGACCGTATACTTTAGTAGAAGAATTTAATGAGAGCAGTCCTTGAATTGAACTGAAATGTGTGATATTTAAGATCTTTCCGGAATGAAACTATATTTAATTGTGATGTTGTAGGTCACCAAATATGGACAAGACTTGGATGAATTGTAGGAATAAACTTCGACCAGAGTACACAAATGGGGTGAGGTCGTTTATTAAATTTGCCAGTGAACATATGGGTGAGCAAAGTAAGATTTGGTGTCCATGTTTGAGATGCATGAATGTAGAATTGCATTCTTACCCCACCGTCCAAGAACATTTGTTGTTTAACGGAATCATGACTTCTTACACGGCATGGATACACCACGGGGAGCACATGACGATGAATGTCGAGGGTGTACATGACGATGATTCTGACGATGAGGGGGGAAGTGTTCAGGGTGGACTCTCTGACACGGAAGACAATCCTCATGATGAGTTGCTCTAACTTCTGGAAGACATATATAGGGGAGTTCTTATGGACGATGATTTGGGGGATCTGGGATCTAGCCATGGTTTTAATAGTGTTGGGCAAGAGAATGTCCAGAAATCTGAAAAATTGTTAAAAGATGCCCAGCGTTCCTTATATCCAGGTTGCACAAAGTTTACATTGTTGTCATTTGTCATTAAGATGCTGCATGTAAAGGTGTTGAATAACTTGAGCAACAAGGCATTCAATATGGTGATGATGATAATGAAGGATGTTATACCAGAGAGTGAGATGGTTTCAGGTTCCCTTTATGAAGCAAAGAAATTCTTACGTGAACTGGGATTGGGATACAAATCCATTCACGCTTGTAAGAATGATTGCGTGCTTTTCAGGAAAGAAAATGAGAATCTTGAAAATTGTCCAGAATGTGGGGAGTTTCGATATAAGCACAATGATGGCAAGGGTAAAAAAATTCCAGTTAAGGTACTGCGACACCTCCCACTGATCCCAAGGTTATAGAGATTATTTATGTCAAGGAAGACAGCTATAGATATGTGGTGGCACAAGGAGAAGCTTGTGGATGCGGGGGAATTCTCGACGCACCCCGCCGACTGTATAGAGTGGAAGGATTTTGATCGGCAGTATCCTGCATTTGCCCAGGAGTCCCGCAATGTTAGGTTAGGGCTGGCTACTGATGGGTTCAACCCCTTCGGTAATATGAGCAACTCCTATAGTATGTGGCCTGTGATACTCATGCCTTATAACCTGCCACCCTGGAAGTGTATGAAAGAACCATTTTGTATGATGTCTTTGCTTATTCCTGGACCGGGGGCACCAGGAAAAGACATCGATTTGTACATGCAGCCATTAATAGAGGAGTTAAAAGAGCTTTGGGAAGACGGTGTATTAACTTATGATGCATCCAAAGGAGAGACTTTCCGAATGCATGCGGCTCTTATGTGGACCATAAACGACTTTCCGGCATATGGTAACTTGTCAGGATGGAGTACTAAAGGTTATATGGCGTGCCCCACTTGTAACAAAGATCCATCATCACAAAGGTTGAAAGATAAGATAGGGTACACGGGTGCTCGCCGTTACTTACCTGAGAACCACACATGGCGAAGGAGTAAGCTCTTTAACGGTAAGTTAGAGAACCGAACGATTTTGGTGGAATTGTCGGGGGAACAAATATTAGAGCAATTGGATTGCTTGACGAATGTCAAGTTTGGGAAACATCCACTCAGCAGGAAAAGAAAGCGCTTGCCGGAGGAACTGAACTGGACAAAGAAAAGCATTTTATTTGAGTTACCTTACTGGAAGAAACTGAAACTCCGACACAACCTTGATGTCATGCACGTGGAGAAGAAAATATGTGACAACACTCTTGGAACAGTGATGGGCATAGATGGAAAAAACAAGGACACGGAAAAAGCTCGTATGGATTTGAAAGGTATGAAAATCAGGAAAGAATTACACCTACGAAAGCGTGCTGATGGGTCCTTTGAAAAGCCCCCCGCGATCTACACATTGTCCCTAAAGGAAAGACAGGCTTTCTGTGATTTCTTGAAATCGGTCAGGTTTCCTGATGGTTATGCAGCAAACATTTCGAGCTGTGTAAACACCAAGGATGGTAAGGTATCAGGACTGAAAAGTCATGACTGCCATGTAATTTTACAAAGACTTCTGCCGATAGGAGTACATGGGTATCTTCCTAAAGATATCTGTACCACATTGTTTGAGCTAGGCAATTTCTTCGAGCAGCTGTGCGCGAAGAGACTAAGATTGAAGGACTTGGACGCATTACAGGACCAAATAGTCTTAATACTATGCAAGATGGAAAAGATTTTTCCACCAGCATTCTTCGATGTTATGCTCCATCTAGCCATTCACTTACCTCGTGAGGCCATGCTTGCTGGGCCAGTGCAATATCGATGGATGTACCCTATTGAAAGGTATTAATGACTAACTTTCATTTAAATTAAAATTTTAACTCTACTGCATTTTCATTCTAACAAAAAATAAAATCTTTTTTTTTTTTTTAAGGCAACTAGGAACTTTAAAACGGTTTGTTCGCAATCGAGCTCGACCTGAAGGTTCGATTGTTGAGGCTTACATAGTCAATGAATGCCTTACTTTCTGTTCAATGTATCTACAAGGGGTAGAAACTGTATTCAATCGGGATGAATGAAATGATGATGGTGGTGAAGGTGGGTCAGGGCTAGAGGTATTCTCACAAAATGTGTGTCCTTTCGGTCAAATAAGAAATGCACCTGAGATGTCGCAGAATGAACGTGATATGGCTCAGTGGTTTATACTTCATAATAGCCCAGAGGTGGCACCTTATCTAGAGTATGTGATCATATACTACGCATGAGCATTACTTGTAATAGTGTGTGTTGATGCTTATAATTAATTAATTACCAATAACATGTTTTCTAATTAGGGAGCACAAGAACCTATTAATGATGCAAAGCAGTTGTGATATTGACCAACGACAACAACGAGAATTTCCGAAGTGGTTTGAAAAATAGGTAAGATATACATAGTTACCTCCTATATACACAACTTAAACATAAATCATTCGTTATGTTATGCTTCTCTCTATATATTTTGGTCATGCAGATGAATGAATTGCGAAGTCAACAATTAACAGAAGCTACAGATGAACTTTGGTCATTGGCAAATGGTCCGAATATGTTAATGAAGTTTTACTCAGGTTGCATGTGTAATGGAGTCCAATTTCACACTAAAGATCGTGACAACCGGCGCAAAAGTCAGAACAGTGGGCTGGTGGTAAACGGGGATCATGACGGGAAAGCGATTGACTTCTACGGCTATTTGTGTAACGTCTGTGAAATGACTTACATTTTTGGGTATCGAGTTGTCTTGTTTTGTTGCGAGTGGTTTAACCTTGGTAGTGGGCGAACTGTACAAGCCGATGCACATTTTACATCAATCGATGTAAGAGGTAGTTGGTATCAGAACGACCCATTTGTACTGCCTAGTCAAGTGCACCAAGTCTTTTATGTGAATGATCCCAAATTAGGCCCACATTGGCAAATCGTCCAGCGGATTCAACATCGAGGAATATGGGATATACCAGAGTTGGATGATGTAGAATCCAATGATGATGGACCATCTATTCAAGATGATGCATTCCAGCAGGAAAAAACAACTGGTGTGGTCCCCATCCTCGTTGAAGATCCATATAGGATGGATCAACCACGGTATGATAGGTCTGATATTGATCCAGAGATTGTTACCAGTGGAATACTCTCGGAGGAAAATAGTCGAGAAGATATGATGGTTGATGATGACTTTATCTGCGATGATGAAGATGAGATATTGGAGGAGTATTGTGATGAATGACGAAGATGAGACATTGGAGAAGATTTGTAGTTAATGTTTATTTGTATAACAATCTTTACGTGGCATTTCTTTTCTTCTACATCTCTATCAGTAAGTTATCTATGATGTTGTTTTGTGGAAAGGAAAAATTATCATTATGTAATATGTAGATCTGTATGATTAGATTGAGATGAGTGGCAGCTGATGGAACTGATATTCCTAAACCACCAAGCCATAACCAAGCATCAATTATTCTATGCATAGAAGTTTAAAACACTGTAGAGACATGGGCATATTTTATTTCCCCTCAATGATTATTATTGCCTCTGTGCTACTCTTCACTCTTTCTTGGCTGAGAGAGCAACATAGCAGTAATATCATGAGAGAGGTGTTTTCATAGAAAGAAAGCAACATATAACACCATGCATTTAATGGAAACACTTTAACTTCACCCTTTTCAAAACATCTTGCAGCTGGAATTGTTCCAGAAATTCTTTGATATTTTGTTTCTCTCAAGACTAATGCTTTTTAAGCTGCTGTAGGATGATTTGGAGATGCAGATGTGAAATATTACTGAATGAAGTCAGTTATGCAAATTCATTTGTAAACTGTCAGTAATATTAATTTTTAAAGCAGGCATTAGAGCCAGTTGTTGGATACTTGTAAACTTCTTCCTCCTTGATTCTAGCTTTTCGCTGGTAGTCCTTTCTCTGTGACTGTAATAGCTTTCAGAAATTGGCTACTTGTTTTTCAGAGATTCTCAGAATAATGAGGAAATTATATTGCTAAGGTATAGTGGGTATTGATGAATTTTGCCATTTGTATAGCTGCTCGTTTTTCCCTTCTTTTGAAAGAAACAAGCAATACTCAGATTGCGTATTACACAGCCTTAAGTAACCCAATTAGTGGTTAACGCTACATTGTCGAGCAGCTGATAGCTGAACTGGCATTAGTGGAGAGCTGCAATCTGGATGACACAAAATACATGGGACTCTTGAGTAGGCTAGACCAAGAAAGTAAGTTATATTTTATCAGAATCTAATGAAAAAAAATCCACATTTAGAACAGAATAAATGCAACCACAGGTATTGGTATACTTATGAGATTACCCATGTATCTTTGTTAAATACATATATTTGTTTGAACCAATACAATCTTCCCAACTTGTCTTGCACACCTATCTGCACTTGTTTGTGGCGACTTGAAGATATTTACATATGTTGGAACGAAAACAATTCACTTTCAGCTCATGCATCTGCAATTTGCATTGTTAAAATGTTAGCTAGTAGCTGTTTCTCACTATTGCATCCTAAGGTTGTGGGTTCAATGCATGTTACCCAAAAAAAAATAAAAGTCTCTGTTTCTTGCTTAGGCATGGCCTCACTGTGTTTAGCTTTTCAAAAATAGGTGGTTACAGCCAGGCCACAAGCAAGATATCTTCAGGACTACTGGTAGCGTTAGATCTTATCCTCTTACTAGTATTACTTAACAATTCACTGTATAATGAATTGTTCTTATATATGGTAAGGTAACTATATTGTTATGTTTTTAGATACTTTTTTTTAAGCAGGTCACATACATGGCACCTTCTTCTCGACTTCGCCCTCGATCTGCACCAGCATCTGCATTACTATCTACTGACACCACTCTACTCCCAGCTGATGCGATTTCATCACCATGCATACCAACTCCCAGTTCTCATACGGAGTGCAGGAGTGTTGGTAAGATATCAAATCTAATCATGTAAGCTTCATGCTTCAGTGCATATATTGTTTGTACTAACCAAGTTTTATGTGGAATTTGTAGGTTCTACATCCCGACGGGGGCGGGGCCCAACTAAAGGGTTTCGCTCGGAGCGTGCAAGGGCCAAGACCGGGGGCAAACTACTAGTTCAGTTCAAGAATAATGTGCCAATAGGGATAAATGCCTCAGATTTTGTGAGCGAGATTGGGTTGCAAGTTAGGAACATCGCCCCAATTAGGGGCGTGCAGAGATGGAAAGAGGTTCCAGCTGATGTTAGACAAGTTATCAAGGCTCGCGTATTTGTAAGTCTAAACTTGACAATTGTTTGATGTATAAAGGGTCCTCAAATAATCGTATTAATTTGAATTTCAGACGAAGTATGAGGTCGTGGATTACGACACTAGTGATGATGTGCGGGTAGCTGTTGATCGTAAGTTTCAAGCTAGATACAGGGATTGGCGCAACTGGATGCACACTCATTACAAGAATTGCTTGAAGAAGGAGATCGATCCAAAGACCGTACCCTTTTCAGGTGTTGACAAGGATGATTGGGTGTGGGTGATAGAAAATGTGTACGAGGATGAGAAATTCCATGTAACAGGCTATGTTTTTCAACTTTGTTTTCAATCTTTACTGCTGATATGTTATGTTTCTATTTAATCAACACGTACAATAACTAAAACTTTCCATTCACTTGTTATTCCTTGTGTACAGGAACGCTCTATGAAGAATACTGAAAGTCGGAAGAGATTGCCTTACAATCATTGCATGGGTTCCAAGTCTTTCATAGCTGCAATGCATGCCTTGGTGAAGTGTTTTCACTTCTAGTTTTTTATATTTGTGGTTGTGTAATTCTGAATTTGTTATCGCCTTTCATGAAATCTTAATTATGTACTAACATTGAAATTTATGCAAGTAGGCGGACCCCGAGACAGGGGAGGAGCCCCACATCGTTGAGTTTTATAAGGAGTCGCACTACAATAAAAAGAAAAAGAAGTGGACAAACCAAAAATGTCAGGAAATACATGTCAGTACAATGATAAGTCCTTAAAATTGCATAATTCGTGATCATTTTCAACTACAATATGATTTAACTTATTTCAAATGACAGGAAAAACTTGTTGCAGAGCGGGAGAAGTGTATGCAGGAGGGTGCGATCCAATTGACTCAGGAGCAAATATCAATAAATGTCCTTGGTGGTCGGTCCGGATACTTGAGAGGGTTTGGAAATGGGCCGAAGCCCACGTCTACAACTAGGAGCACCAGGACGGACTCAGAGGATGGTGAACGTGGGGCATTGCGATTTACGGTGGAGAGATTCCAAAATGAAAATGCAGCTCGGTCTCGAGATGGAGCAGATGAAGAATAATCAAGTAGCCATGCAGCGACAGATGGAGGACATGATGCGGTTGGTGACGAGAGTGACGGGATCAGACATGATGACACAGGATGGAGTGCTTACTTCTTGGTCAGTATTCCTAGTTTCCTCTCTGATTGAATTAAAGTGCATCCACTAAGTTTAAACCATTTATTTTTTTAGTATTCCTAGTATCCCACTAAGAACCTTAAAATGGCAGTAAGACACATTTAGTAAAGAAGAAAATACAGATAAGGTAATTTGTAATTTGTAATGCGTTTATCTAAATGCTTAAAATATATATAATGCAACTACTTGCATTTGGGTGCATGTTTAGTGTAATGTACAATGCAAATATCCATTTTGTCTTACTGAGAAAAAAAGATGCACCACCAGAACATGCTATGTAATTACCAGACGTAGATGTTTGAGTGTCCATCTGCAATGGCTGGACTCTTGCTTGTGGAGAATATAACATATATTCAATAATAGTCACATAACATGTGCACCAAACTTATATTTAATGCTGAAGAATGACAATAATAACTTCGATAAAACAACACAGTTTTAAAGAATGATAATCCATTCTAGAGAAACAATACATTTTGACTGGTTCAGTTTAGAGATTGTAAAAAATTAATTTTAAATTGAAATCTCTCAACTCTAGATTCCTTAGAAGGTTCATTCAAAGATGCATCACAGAAAAAAATTAAAAAAAATGATCAGAATGCAATATCTGCTAAAAAAATATTGAAAACTAACTGCAAAAGACTTAGAAACCCTTAGAAAGATGAACTAAGGATACAATATAATATGTAGCCTATATTGAAGCATCCTGCTATCATAGCCAGGCAGTCAAATGTGACAAGAAGAGAAGAAAATCAAACGACTAAATACTTACATACCATTCAGGCATCCCTATAGAAAATCAAAATCACAATTTCAAACAATCTATGTGTGCTATGGGAAGGGATCAAGAAATCTTTCTATGTGGTGTTTTTGAAATTTGTCCATCATATAAAAGCAGCACTCATGATTTATTTAGGATTAAATTGGATATAATCTTTCATTACTTCAAATGTTTGCTGTCTATTTAGTGCATAGTTATTGCATAGTCAGATGGCCTCTGCAAGCCTAATATGCTGGTCTAGCCTTACTAAATGGTGAGGACTGTATCAGGAAATATTCAAATCTTAAGATTTCCTAAAGACAAGTAAGGTGACATTCCAACTACAACAGAAAAAAAGAAGAAGAAGAGAGTAAATCCAACCTCAATAATGATGACTGTAGCTAAATAGGAAAGAAGAATCTTTCAAACCAAGGGTAAGCACTAGCAACTCAAGCTTGAGATCTCCAAGAATATACTTGACTTCAAACTGTCCAATCTTATACAGGTGCAATCTTATTTGTCAACATTAGTAGAGCATCAAATCAATCACTTACTTCTGTATACAATCTCATCATCATCCACATCATATGCTGGATTGCAGAAGCATCTAAATAGTCTTCCAATACCCTACCATTGAAACAAATGAGGCAGCCCATTAGAGATATTTACATGGAGTTCATTAAAAAAAAAGAAGCTGATGTATAAATAGCCAGGCCAGTGAGGGCACTAATACTCCTGGCCACTAGGAGGAATAAAAGGAAAACAGGTATTAGCAATGATAAAAGTTACTGCTACTACTAGTAAAAGGACATCAAACTAGAAAGGGATTAGTTTCATTTTTTTCATTTTTTTATAATAGAAATAAGACCTATACAGAATTGTGCATAGCTGTACAAATTCATTGTGTCTTCCAATCACAAAACTTCAACTAGAGAAACACAAAAGACCTGTACAAATTTATGCATACCTTCTTGCACTATATTTAGATAGATTTTTAGAACACTGATATCAGAAATTTAAATGGAATACATAAACACATGTTGACAGAATAAAACCATTCTCATACCACATTTGAGAGAAATGAAACTAATTCTAACTTGAAAAGCACTCTCTTCATTTTCAGTTTTCTAAAAATAAGCCCATAGAAAAATGCAAAAGATCCTGTGTTCACATTCATGAACAAAAAGACAAAACAATTACTGGGATGTGCAAGGGATTTTGAAGTTGGGGTGGTCCAAATGCTATTCTGATAAAACAATCCCAGCCCTTGATTTTGAACCCTCAAAACTTGTTGTTTTAAAGTGGTCTCTGGTCAAATCAGTGTCAAATTTAGATGAGAGTCAATTAACAAGGGTTTAGATAGAGTGGGGATGGGCTGCATCTCTCATGGGTGAGCCCCACTGTACACAAAGCAGATAGAATTTTTAAAACATCTCAGTGATCTGCTTGAAAGGTTCTTGTGTTCATCTTTTACAAGATCCAACAATCAATTTGATCAACGAGATAGATGAGTTGCAATCATCTTAGTGCTTTTGACAATAGCTAGCAGGAAACTATTTTCCACTCAAAACACCAAAACATCTTCATTTCTGGCTTCCTACCTCTACCATTCTTTCCACGCTTTCATGTAATCAACATACAAAATGATGCAAAATAAGGCCACTCACATATTCATTTTCAACAGCACTTGCTGCATCTGTTTCCCAATCTAGCAACTATGGTTTGCATCCCAAAATTTTCATGCTTTTCATTTAACAAAATCTTGCATCTCAATAAATTTTCAATGACAACAGCTCATCAAAACTGAGAAAGAACAATTTTAAACTCAAAACTTCACACAAATCAATTACCCATGTTAAAAATAGGAAGCAAAAGATCTACTAAAAGAACATCACTGAGCATTAAAATATTACAATACATCAAGAAGAATGGAAAACCATTAATAGATCTACAAAGATTTAGTTTATAACAAATTAATCTCAGTGATGCCAAAGAAGCATTCAATCCAACATTTAAAAAAAAAAAAAAAGACATGAATCTACATCCTAAAGCTCAAGGCACAACTACAAACTGGTTCAGCATTTAAAGGAAGTAGTAATCAATCAAGATCTGCATCAAATCATTAAATAATAAGCTTGCCACAATTCTCTTCAAGATCTGCATCAAACTCTAGAACTAGAAAACAACTATTTTAGTGAAAACAGAGTAATGGCAGCAAAAGCAACTGCAAAGAGGAATCAGTTAGTTTCCATTTCCTCTAGTTTTCGACCGACCGACAGTAATTACTACTAGAGCATCACAACAGCTAAAAAACAACAGCCCTAAAACAGAAATCAGATCGAGCGCTTCCAACTCTTCCAGATCCGAACAGTGTTCTTATAAAATAAAATAAAAAAACACAAACGAGACCAGATCTGAATGAGATAGCAAGAAATGGAGAAAATTCAAGCAATTTGCAGCAGTGAAAATCGAATTGAGCTTGAAAAGAAGGATTGAAGGAAGTGATTTACCTATTGAAAACCGCTGCAGATCTGGAAAGGTGTGGTGGATGGGAAATAAAAGAGAAGTAAAATTTGAACTTTCAGCGGCGGAAATTAGCAACCGCCGCTGATACAATAGCGTTTTTTTTCCCCTTCTGGCGGATTGGTATATCTGTCGGTGATAATACACATTTAGTGGCTGATGATTAAAACAGCCACTATTTAAGTGTCACTAAAAGTGACCTTTTTTTGTAGTGTCAATACTTTCAGATCCACTAAACTTCCACTCCAAATATATTGTCTTTATATGCTAATTTTCAACCAATTAGACTCAAATACCTTTCTCCAGAATTCCAACTTAACCATTTATTTGTTTTCTTGTCTGACTATGAGTACCACAACATCTACACAACCTATACCATAGAACTTTATCCTGGATCTGTTAAGTAGTCCATAATCAAGGCAAAAAGTAGTGACTTCACACAGGCCTGATAGAATCCAACTCTAATTGGAAACTCATGCTCACCATTGCCGCTCTGTATGTGTCTTGTATAATCTTAACATACTCATTATGGGTGTCTTTTTTCCCTTCAATGTCTACAGCATTAGCTGCCTGGGCACCTTATCCTGATCTACTGGCTTTGTTGCAATCTCCTTTAGTTACACAATGTGCACATGGCAAAATTGCTAAGATTAAAGTGTAGACATTCGATTCTTTTATCTTGCTTGTTGCTTGAATATCTCCATAATAGTTTTAACAGCGGTTATCCAAATAGGAAGTTGCACATCAGATTTTTCAAGTACTGTAGTTTGGAATTTGAGTAGGTCAATTGATCAAGTAGGTTAGGACTTAGGACCAACTTGGTAATGCTTAAACTGCCAGATATCTAGGTGTAACCAAACACATGCTGTTATTCCTCAATTAATTTAACTTTCAAGTAAAGGTATAATCTAAACCCACCTCTGTTTCTATTCGAGGGTTATTTATTGTACCCATTTCATTTGCTGCATTTTACATTACTTTAGATTTACTGCCCTTTATCTAGATCTTAGGGAGGGAATTAATCCATAAACACTTTGCTGGTCTGCAATTTACTAAAGATCAACCGGTTTACAGATTATTATGCTGAACTAATGCTGTGCACACTTTTGGAAGTGCTCAAGACATTTATGACTATGAACAGATTATGGTAAGCTATGAACTTATTTAGTCTATATTATAAGGTGCATTTTGTTGTGAGCTTATTTAGTCTATTGTTTTTGTAATGTGCATTATGTTGTGATTTAATCACTTGGAGATAATAGACTGAGTTTAAAGTTGTCGTTGGTGTGAACTAAGGAAGGTAATGGGTGCAAATTGAAGATAGACAGGCCCTTTTGAAACAATCCATGCTCCTCTTTCTCTTTCTCTCTGCTGGTTTTGTAAGATGGAAAGAAGAAACAGGGACAAGCATGGCCAGCTGAGTGAGGACATTTTCTCCAATTTCTCTAAGTGGGGCCCAACATTTTAATCTAATTGTCCAATCACTATCATGGAGATTAGGTGGCTCATGAGAACATTGTGGTATTGATCTGAGGTTCAGGCCCAGCTGATATGAAAAATACATACAGCTGTGTTTAAGAATTAGCTTTTCACAAACAACCAAAAGATGAATCTTTCTAAATCTTACAATCTTCTGTTCAACTTACTGGAATAAGGATATATTGTAGATTGTTAGTCCTACTAATGGGACAAAGACAGGCATGTATTTTGGAAACTCAAACGGTTCATATGGTGGGAAACGAGGGTGTATGTGTCAATTCTACCCCATTAGATGCCTAGTTGTCTGTTTGGACTTTGGGCTCTAAATGTACATTGTTTAGAAGGCCTTAGATTAATGGCTGTGACTCTGATGAATATTGACAGTTGCTCCATTACAAATCTGAATCTAGATTATGTTCACTTTGATGCATCTTAAAAAGAACTTCAAGAAACCCATTACTGGAGCAGACCTCTGTGAATTCAGCTTGTCTATTGACATGCTCAAATGAGACTGAACTAAACTTAGGAACTCTTTTTTTTTTTTTTTGTTGTTGTTGTTGGACTTAGGAACTTGACCTCATATTTATAGAGTAGGTGTGGCCCAGTGGGCGTAAGCATATTTGATTAAAATGGTGCCTCAGTGAGTTGGTATGTAACAGATGTTAATCAATTACAAGTACAGATACTGTTATTGAGGACTCTCAATCCAAACTTCCTCTCACAGTATCGTTAGAAAGGCCTTCTGGTGGAATGCCCACCACATCAGAAAAAGGAGTCAACTGCTCTGAACATGTGTCACAACTCACACGTGACAATCTTACTTGCAGATCTGGGTCTATTTGGTAGGTCTGGGTCCATTTGGTATTCAAGCAATTGGCAACTTTGGAGGGCTGTGATTCAAAGTGCCATGAGAAGGTATGACTGGGATGCCTCTGTCAAAAGGACATTAAGCTTGTCCTTTTGACATTGAAATCACAGCCACACGTTTTTTAATCTTTTTCAGTATAGTTGTTCTAATATTGAGATATACTAGATTTTTTGCTCTTCTCCTGTGCTCCAGGGTTCCACATTTCACCCCTGCCTTATATGTGATATGGACCTGCTAGTGATAGTAAAAAGTAGCCCTTTTAATATTTGTGGAAAAAAAATGTAGCATACTTCTCTCACTGTGATGAATCTTCTAATGATGCCCTTTTGATTGACTATGAAATGCATAAGACCCAAATTGTCTAACTTACTTTGTTTTTTATTCCCATGTTTAATTCCTAACATTTTATTTTTTGTACCACAGATTGGGACTGGATATCAATGTAATAGAGGCCAATTGGTTGAAGATCTTTTTGTTTTTCATAAGAATATTGTACTTACACTATTTTGGATGCTACATTTTGTTACATGTTTCCTAATATGTTGGAGGAGCAGGTTTTGTACATTTTTGATTACTTAAATGAGCAGACTTTATTGTACATTTTATTTTTGTTGAATGGGAAGGTTTTATTATACATTTTATTTTTATTGAATGAGCAGGAGATATTTGAGGTGGCAGGCAGTAATTTATAAAATAAATATATTATTTTTAGCGACGAATTTTATTTGTCGCCGAATAAGAATAAATATATCTTTGTATATTATCCCCAACGTATATAATTTGTCGCCTAAGAGAATTTGTGGCAATGTTAAATATTGGGCGACGAATTAAAGTGGTTGCCTAATGTCTATAAACTTTGAGCGACAAAACAAATTCGTCGCCTATTATAACTCATGGCATTTCATATACTATTTAGCGACAATATAGTTTTGTCGGTAAAAAATAAAATTCAGCGACGACTCTATTATGTCACCAAATTCTTTTTCACCATTTTTTAACCATTTTTTTGCAATGAATTATAGATATTTGGCGACAAAAAATATCCTTTTTGCCGACATAAAGTGTTGTCGCAGAAAATTGATATTTGGCGACGATTATGTGTTGTCGCAGAAAATTGATATTTGGCGACGATTAGTTGTGATCGTCGCCAAATATAATCACTGGCGCCAAATAGGCGACGAACAGGCGACAAAAATGGTTTCGTCGCAGAATATATTGGGCGACGATTTTGTGATTTTCTGCGACAAATATTTGCGTCGCGAAAAATGATTTTTGTTACAGTGAGGAAACCCACCAACTTCTCTTTCTTCCTCTCCCATGTGGGCCCCGCCAGAGCCACAGAGTCCTCACCTTTACCCTCAGCCTCTTTTGCCAAGAAGGAAACAAGCCAATGTTAGGAGGAATAGAACCAGATGCTTGGGATCTTTTACAAAGGTGGAGCCCTCCTTTCAGTTGGGATGTATTTCTTTTAAGACTATTTTACACATAATTATCTGAACGTTTCTTATGTTACAGATGTGGGGAAGGAATATGTTGAAATGAATTTCATACACCTCACAATCTCAATCAACTACTTTGGCCGGCAGTCATAAGCTGATATATCTGATTTCTGATGACAAATTAACCAACATAGAATAATAAGATAAAACCAGATGTAATAGTGTTTTTTTTTTTTTTACAATTACAGATTCAATCTAAACCAGGTTAAATCGAAGAACATTTATGTCCTTCTACAATATATTGAATTTATAGGGGTCATGCATGGCAGCCCAAAATTTTGTGAAAACCCCCAACAAATGTTATGAACTATATGATTTTTTACATATTCACCCCCAAAGTATTTTTTTTCTTTCTATCCTCTTTTTACATAGTGGCCTCCCCTAGGACAATTTCTTAGGTCGGGCACTTTATTGGATCGATTGGTTTGTTGTATGTCATGGCAGTTTATTGAGGTGGATATTTGTAGAAACAAATAATAAATGCATATATAAAAATCCCTCACTTCTTATGAAATCTATATTTACAACAGAGTTTATAGGGATTCAAATGCGTTAGTTCCAGCTGGAACCGTATTGGTTTTGGCTTGGAACCTATTTCTCTTTTTGACCATGCCCAGTTTCGATTAGGGGACCAAGATGTTAGAGATTAAGTCTGGGTTGTCAGAAATTTTAGGTATAGATTAAGAGTTTGAATTTTAAACCATTATCTTATCGGTTTATCTCTCTTGTATAAATTGAGGAGTCTATGTGAATGAGATTTACGGTGGAATTATGGAAATGTATTGATTCTTTGAAGTTTTATAGGGAAAACTAGCTAGAGGTCCCCTTAATATTGTAGTTTAAGGCCTCTAATCCATAGGATTTTCGGTTAAGACCTCTAGTCCATACACCTAAACTTATTTCATGCGGAGGTCCCAAAGTGTGCTAGATGATACATTTGCACGACTGATTTTCCCTTCTAACTGTCTGAAATTATGTCACGAATTTAATCCCTAGCTAGTTTTAAGCTCCTTAACATGATATTTAATGACTGATTTGCCTTGTAAACGCATCAAGCTGTCTAACGGGTTTTATTTCCTAATTTTAGGTCAAGTCTCGAAATTCAAATGGAAGGGAATATATCAAGTTTCGAAATTCAAATGGGAGGGAATAAATCAAGTTTTGAAATTCAAATGGGAGGAAACAATGTTGCTTCGTTTTCTGCTACACACTCAATGCTTCTAAGTAAGACTTCTTCATGTAGCAACTCGAAGCTCGCCACTGCTGGAGAAGAAGAAATCCCATCGCCTACGCTGTTGCAGCAAACATAGATAAGACAATCTTTGTTAGAGAACCTGTCAAGGAAGTTTTGCAAAAGTCGGAAGCAGAGCAGATCGGTTAAGATGTATTGAGCGTCGATGGACAAGTCAGAAGATCAGATGATCAAAGATGTGCCTTCGTTGTCAGATCCAGATCAAGAGGAATGAGACGGGTTCTCAGAATCGGGTGTTGCAGAACCCAAAACCGGAAGCAGATATTTGCACAGGATAGATTTGTCCGAGTTTTGAAAGAAAGTCAGATAAATTCATCTTTGTTTTGAAAGAAATATAGATAATTAAATTTATCTGAGTTCTTTAAGAAATTCAGATAAATTTACTTGAGTTTCTGCCAGAAATTCAAATAAATTTATCTCAGTTTGGTATGAATTTATGTGAGTTTGAAGTGAACTTATCTGAGCTCGGTAAGAATTTATTTGAGTTTTGTTTAAATTTATCTGAGTTTAAAGTGAATTTATCTAAGTTTGAAGTGAATTTATTCGAGTTTGGTAAGAATTCATCTGAGTTTGGTATAAACTTATCTAAGTTTGAAGTGAATGTATCTGAGTTTGGTACGAACACATCTAGGTTTTGTATGGATTTATCTGAGTTTGAAGTGAATTTATCTTAGTTTGGTATGGATTAATTTCAGTTTTGAAACAAACTCAGATAAATTTATCTGACTTTCTGTAACTAGCTTAGATAAATTTATAAACAATGGCACAAACGAAGATAAATTTATTTGTGTTTCTTATGATATACAGATTGCTAGGGTTTGAAGATGATCGCTGTTTGCAAATGTTGTAATATTCAACATACTTCTTGTTTGGATTGAGCAAAAATGAATTAGAGGAAGAAGATGACCCAGACAAAGAAGAAGATGAATCAAAAGATAAAGAAGGAGGAGAAGAAGAAATTTATAAGCAATGAAATAAACTCAGATAAATTTATCTAAGTTTGTGATAGAATATAGATGAATTTATATGACTTTGTATATGACTAAGACATGATTTTATGATCTGAGTTTGATATGAAGTTATTTTTGTTTCTTATGATATACAAATTGCTAGGGTTTAAAGATTATCACTGTTTGCAAATGTTGTAATTTTCAACATACCTCTTGTTTGGATTGAGCGAAAATGAATTAGAGGGAGAATAAGATGACTCAGACAAAGAAGAAGGTGAATCAGAAGATAAAGAAGGAGAAGAAAAAGAAGAAGAAAAAGAAAAAGAAAAGATGAAAAAGAAATTCCATTATGATTATATCTGTTTCGTTTTATCAATTTCGCCCTTTCTCCTTATCTCCTCTGTCAAAATCCGTAATTTGTCGAGACGTTTCGTTCAATTCATGAAATTTACAGGCTGATTTTTAGCATTTTTGAATAATGTAGAGAGTGTAGTGTATCCACAAGTAGCATTTTGGACTTTTTAATTATTTAAAACTTGGAAATGGACCTTTGCCTTTACAAAAAAAAAAAAAAAAACATGGACCTTTTGCAATAAAATGCAATGTTGAGGGACCTTTTTCATATAAATTATTTAGTATGTATGGTTCAAATAGGCATTAGAACACTCTTTAATTAGAATTAATCCAAACTTGTAATTCTTTGAAACATCATTCTATTTGATTTTAGAACAAAGCAATTAAACTTTAACTACTTTAAATGAAGGGGATTTTACTAAAAAGATCCCCTTAAACCTAGTGGAGACCAAATGTAAGACCAGTACCACAACTAGCACTTTCGGCGATGAACATTTTCGTTGCCAAAAGTAATGAAAACGTCGGTAAAAGTCTTTAGCGACGAAAATATTTTCGTCGGTCAGACGTCGGGAAAAAGTCGTGGACAAAACCTTTTACCGACGAAATATTTTTTCGTTGGCAGAATTTGATTTTTACCGACGATTATTTCACTTTTGCAGACATTTATTTTCGTCGGCAAAATAACACAGAAAAATAGAAAAAATAAATATACTTTTTACTGACGAAAATAAACATCGGCAAAAGTCTTTTCTTTTTTTTTATTTTTCGATTTACTTTTATCGACGAAAAAAAACATTGGCAAAAGTCTCTTATATGTTTTTTATTATTTTAACTTACTTTTGCCAACGAAAAAAAAACGTCGGCAAAATTTTTGTATAGTTTTTATTTTTTTTTTAATTTACTTTTGCTTACGAAAAAAAACGTAAGCAAACTTCTTTTTTATATTTTTTATTTTTGTAATTTACTTTCACCGACGAAAACAAAATGTCGTCAAAAGTCTTTTATAGTTTTTATTTCTTTTAATTTACTTTTGTCGACGAAAAAATACGTCGGGAAAAGTCTTATATTTCTTTTAATTTTTTTAATTTACTCTTGCCGACGAAAATAAACGTCAGAAAAAGTCTTTTATATTTCTTTTATTTTTCTTAATTTACTTTTGCCGACGAAAAAGAGGTCGGCAAAAGTCTTTTATATTTTTTTGTTTATTTTTGATGATGGAAAAAAACGCTGGCAAAAGTTTTTAATATTTTTAAATATTATATTTCATTTTTTCAATATTATTTTTCTATAAACCTGTTTATACACCTGTATCAAAAATAAACATGTTCATATACCTACATTCAACATAAAAAATGCATATGAACAAAAGTTACTATAAATAGAAAAACAACCGGCTCCATTTTTATTCAAGTCATTCATCTCATTAAACTAATATCACAATCAATAATGATACAGTCCCATATAAATGTCCAATATACATATATATATATATATAAATGTCCAATATACATATATATATATATATATATTCATACAAATAAACTGAAAAGAAGTCAACACCCCCACAAGTTTGCAATAGACACCAAAGCGTCCATCAATCTGCAATGACAAAAACAACATTAGAATCTTTTCAATGAATTAAATTATAAATGAGAGATAAACATGTATATATATAAAACTTTCCCTAAGTTTTCCGGCGGCCTTTTTTTCCAGCCTAGGTGCTGAGAATCAGGTGGTTTTTGCGTCTAATTTGTTAACCAGAAGTCGGATTCACTAACCGTCAATTCCTACTAGTTACTTTGGCATTTGAACAAGGTACCTGTGCTGACTTCAGGGCCATTCGATGGCCGTTTCCGATTTTCGACCTATGACGACCTATTTTCAAGACAAAGTGTTAAGAATCAAACGTTTTTAGATCTAATTTGTTAACCAGGAGTCTGATTTATGAACCGTCAGTTCTTGCAAGTTACTCTACCCTTGAGCGAAGTGCTCGTGTCGATTTCCGATTTTTCCGGGAGCCGTCTCCCTTCCCAGACCTCCGGCAGGCCGTTTTCGAGCAAGTGTAGGAAAATCCTAGTTTTCGCTCGTAAATCTCTAACCGGAAATCCCATTTGAGAACCGTCAATTCTTACAAGTTACTCTGCCCTCGAGCGAAGTGCTCGTGCCGGTTTCCGATTTTTCCGGGGGCCGTTTCCTATTCCAGACCCCCGGCCGGCCGTTTTCGAGCCTAAGTGTTGGAAAATCCTATGTTTTCGCTTGTAATTTTCTAATCGGGAGTCCCATTTGCGAACCGTCAGTTCCTACAAGTTACTTTAAAATTTGATGAATTCTAAACATTTCTAAGCAATCCTTAGTATAAGAGGCAAGATATTCCTTAGTCTAAAAGGCAATATATTCCCTTTAAATAGGTAATGATCATCCACCCATCCCTTAATAAAGAAAATACTACAAGGGTGATTGTCCCATTTAGATTTCACCTTAGACTCGTATCTTGTTGCCTATCCTTCCAACAACCCATTATCCCCTCCCAAAAATAAAAACATAAGTGAAAAAGGGCAAAAAAAAAAAACAAAACAAAAAAACCGTACTGTTACTATTCTTGTGCAAGTTTTCTCAGTTCTGGGGTACTGTATGAATGCGAGCTTGTCGCCTATCAAGTTTTCTGGTACACATTCAGTCTCATACCGATCGATGATTTCAACAACCTGCAAAAGCAAGGTGGATGTTCAGCAGAAGAAATAAACAATGCAAAACAAACAGGAATTATTATTATCATACTTCTGATACTTAGTGATGGTAAATCTCAAAAATACATCCCGAGAAGCAAGAAGGCAAGCGACGCCTATGGGAACGAAGATGATGCTGATGAGCAAAAATGCAGATACCACCTGCAAGAAGGCAAGCATTCACTTGTCATGAATTATTTCCTAATGTGCTACATGAAGTAAAATATTATGTATGATCAATAGAAATGGTGGGATTTTGTTCAACCAGTAATAGCATGAAGTGGCTCACATTTTAATAATCTAATTGATTCATTTTGTGAGCTCCGCATTATGGCATACTAACATCTTCCATACTGAATAATCCTCATAACCTGACTGGGATTCCAAATGTGAGAAAAATTACATAGTTCACATGAGGATTGCACCTTCTCAGGCCCTGTGGTGTTCATAAAGTGAATCACGTACAAGTGCTAGCAATGTTGTGCAAACTGCAAAGCAGTCTGATTGAATATTAACCCCCTTTATAGTGGAAGCTGATTCTTCAAGTGAAATTACATGGGCTACATCCAGGTGTGCAGCCCCATGACAACTAGAGAACGTCCTCAATGCATTTCATGTTTGAGCAGTTTTCTACTCATTCTACTGCTATATTAAATACTTTCACCCATAATCAACTATTAGCAATATGAGAAACTTGCAGCAGAAACCAGAAATTTTACATGCACAAAAACACATTTTTTACCCTCAGATATTATGAAAAATAAAACCGCGCCTCCCCATTAATCTCCATGTGTACATTTCACCCTCATCAGAATGATAGTCAGTGTTGGACCAAATAACCCTAATTTATACACCGGTACAACTCTTGAGCCATTAAATCGACAACTATCATCAACCAATCAACCACGTTTTTTATTTCCACATTTTCCAGCCGCAATCCAAAAGAAAAAGGGCCTTTCAATCCCACCCACCACTGTGAATTAGCAATCAACCAGGTGGGCCCCAAGTCCCTACATGCAAGAGCACTCAGCGAATGCTACCACTAAATGTTCTTATCATTCTAAGTTCAAACTCAATGAAACATCGCAAGGTATAGGACTGCTAAGTTGCTACTAAATTTTTTTGTTTTAATTCTAACAATTTCACAGTTCTATTGTATTTGTACCAGTTACAGGTGCCATATACAAATAGCGATAAAAGACTAGTAGCACATGATCTCGACCCTTATTCCATTTTTTTCTGTTTAAACATGTATTTATTTTGAGTTTTTGCTTCTTCTTCTTCTTTTTTGAATGTTTTATCTAATACTAATATCTTGTCAGTGATGCGTACACAGAAAGTCCTTGAGGGTTTACAACGGTAAATAATTCATCTGTTCTGAGGCAATCAATGGGTTATCTGACAGCTTTCAGCAGCATCCCCATCCAAAGAGAGGTGCCATCCAATCAATGGTCTAAATTGCAAAATCATGTCCAAATATATAGAGTTGAGTCATCCTGATACTATAGAAATTGGCTGCCTCATTTTGCTGTCCTGCTTGATTGTCTTAGTTAGGGAAATTCCTTCATCATATGTCATTATTCACCATGTGCAGGTCCAGCATGAGATAGGTGGTCACCATAATTTCTCAAACTCGGTTGGGTATAAAATGGAAGGCATAAATTACACTCATGAAGAATCAGCATATAAAAAACTCCCCCTCACTAATAAAGTCATGCACGCATGAAAGACTACAAATTACACTAATGAGGAATCAGCATATAAAAAGTTCCACTCGTTAATAAAGTCATACACTCATGAAATGCTAAAAATTTAACTCATGAAGAATAAGCATGTAAAATTAAAAAAAAACAATAATAATAATACTTCTCTGAAGAGAAATCCATCAAGTCCAGCACGATGAAAGAAAACCAATACTAAGTAAAACACCAAGTAGAAGAGTTCTTTCAACAAAAATGACATAAGGAAAACATCAAGGAATAGAGGAAGATCATAAAGCAGCAGCCCGGCCATACAACAAAAGTAATTGAAATTTGAACCCCTCCCTATTAAGCCATATCATTTCATGCCACACCATGCATCATGAAATTTTTGCATTTCCACGATAAGCAAAGTGACAGGAAAATATGCAACAGACTGTAAAACAAAACAATAGTCTCTGGAGACTCACCTTTACTCGGAGCTCTTTCATAGGATGAGGTGTCAACAAAGCTTGGATAGTTGTAACAATAGGCCCCTAACATGGAACAGTAAATATATGAGAAGAAACATTCAGCACACAAAGCATAGATAGAACTAAGCTGAATGCCACAAACATTCACATGCTTACCTGCATGCCACAAAAACCTATTTGATCCCCTTCATGAAGGACGCCATTAACTAACACGACATCAATGGTTGTCCCCAGGCCTTCAATAACCTTAACCTCCAAAAAATGTTTTGATTTCAAAAAAATGTTTGAAGTAAAATAACCAACTAATTTCAAACAAATTAAAGTGCTCCCATTTTGAAATTAACCAACTATAGTAACAAAGTGAATATTATTATAGATTTTAATTTTGATTGCAATTTTTACCATCTCAATATAATTTAGACTAAATATTATTTAAAGATTATATTCTTTTTAATATTAAAAATTAAGGTTTTACTAGTAAGCTTGAGTGGTGTAGATTATAAGGGATTAGGAACATCAATATTGGTGGTTGATATTTTGTGTATCCCTAGGTCGCATCAAGATCTTTTAATCCCCCACCTTTCCATGATTGGCATGGCCCCAAAGAGGCCCCACAGGCGAGTTTCAACTGTACCATAGGCGATTCTCATTAATAAAACTCTACCTGTATAGGTTGTAACTGAGTATCTGAACTCTCCGCTTCCAAATAAAGCTAGTATTGACTATTGAACCTGTTTTTGGATCCAGGAATAATTTGGATTTAGATCCAACATATAAGTTATGAAACATTTAGATCTAGATTTCGATCCCCATGTATTTTGACCCGATGGGCCTAAATAGATTTTTCAGTTGATGCTGGAGCAAGATACAACACAGTTTGCATGTCAAATCCGAATCTTGATCTAATCTATGGAGTCGGATCCAAATGCAGTGCTAATCTTATAAATAAATTCCAATTCTTGAGCAGCAACTGGGATGCCATGAAAGATTGAATGCCAAGTGTATCAGGTTGGTCCACTAATTAAATTGCCAAGATCACACTTCCAAAGAACACATGCAACACATCTATGTTAAGCACCTATTTGACTTCCTGGGCACGCTCATGTCCTCAGTCTTCAAGCAATGGACCACTTTAGAGTACCAACGATCCAAAATATACACTGTTCTTTAGTAAAAAAAGATTACAAAAACAGAGGTAAAGTTGAGTTTCAAAAGTCATCCTCACGAGGGGCAATGTATTAAGTTGAGTTTAATCGACTTTTTGGTGATACTCCACTAGATCAAAGTCATTTGTCAAGCTTAAACAACTCAAGTCTAGTGACTGTAAATCGATTGTCTGAACCAGTTGAACAGGAACCATAACAAATTTAGAGTGGGGGGTTTGGTCTGGGTATTGACATAATTAAAAGAACTGGCTCCAACACCATCCCAAAACCACCATCATTCCATAAACTCTTCAACAGAAGCTAGGAAAAAAAAAACATTTCAGATATCGATGAAACATATAGATAGGTAAGGTTCGGTCCAGAATGGTCCACACCATGTTATTTTCGGAAGGGTAGACGAGTTCCAATACCATCCAAAGAATGAAGCTCTTAATTTTCTATCAAAGACGTGATGCAACCATCCACCCAGTTTTTCCCCATCCGTGGAATTCTATCTGACATGATGAAAGGTAAGGCATCCATTTTGCTAACCAAACAAAGCTCCATTATTCCTTGCCAAGATCGTCTATTCCCCTTCTAAAAAACCCCCTTAAAAGAAATCATTTCCCAAGGAAAAACCTGCACCAATGCCTCCAATGCCATTCAACACATGCCCTTCAAATAATCTCTCCACTTCAGGCTTTTTGCACGGCCAGGGAAATGGAGACAAATTGCTGAACTGAGATCAGTGGCAGTAGTTAGTAATGTACATTGGTCACTTGAGCAAAGATAGCTTACCCTACAGTTTTGGGCCACATTGTAAAATTACATACAGTTTCACATGGGAAAGGTTATCGAAATGAGATCGAAGAAAGGGGTTTTGAACTAAGATGCTTTCACTGCTAGTACCACACCCAGCCATGAAATGAAGCCTGTCTACAATCAAAGACTTAAAACCCTCATTCCCCAGTCATTCAATTTCCCTATTTTTTTGCCCCAAATCAACACTCAAAACGTTTCAAAAACAATAACTGCAACGAAACACCAAAGCACCTTCCATAGAAGAGATGAGAAAGAGAGTTTACATGCAGAGAGGGGAGAGATGCAGAGGCAGCAACGGTAGAGAGGGTCCGAGCAAAGGCAGCGAGAGAGAGCAGAGGAAGCTCGACAATGGCGTCGGCCGCAGCTTGTATCAACCAATCAACGACCTTGCTCGACTGGTCGCACACAAGCCGATCTTGAAGATCATAAAACTGGATGGCAGTAGGTACAGAAAGACGAACACGACGATCTCTCAGCCCTATGGAAGTAAGCACCTTGCTGTGGTGATCTTTCCCACCAGAACCCCGAGAAACCCTAATAATCCCAGATCGAGAGAGAGAGAGATCGAGCGAGAGAGACAGAGTGAGAGAGCGCACTGAGAGAGAAATAGCAGAGAGAGCGAGAGTGAGAGAGCAGAGAGAGTGAGAGAGGAGCAGGGGAGAGAGCGAAAAGAGGGGCTTTGGTGGCGGGAGTGGGGAAAAAAAGGTGGGAAATTTGCCGACGATTTGTTTCGTTGCAAAAAGTAGAATTTTCGTCGGTAAAAATTAATTTAAATTGTTATTTTGGAAAACAAGTAAAAAAGTCTACCAACCTTTACCGATATTTTATATTAAACGTCGATGATAAATTTTCCGACGCTAATTTTCGACCGTAAAAAAAATTTGTAAATAAAGGACTCTGATTTTTAATTTTCTTAAAAATAAAATTAAACATTACCGACATTTTACAAAGGATATCACTAAATGTTCATTTTACTGACGTCATATAATTCGTCGATAATAATCTCTGATAGTTTTTCCAACGTGAAATAAAAATAAAAAATGATTTTCCAACACTTAGGCTTGAAAACGGCCAGCGGAGGGTCCGGAACGGGAACAGCCTCTGGAAAAATTGGAAACCGGCGCAAGCACTTCACTTGAGGGTAAAGTAACTTGACGGAACTGACGGTTCGCAAATAGGACTCACGGTTAAAGAATTAGAAGCAAAACATAGGATTTTCCAACACTTAGGCTCGAAAACAGCCCGCCGGGGGTCCGGAACTGGAAAAGGCTCTGAAAAAATCGGGAACCGGCACAAGCACCTCACTCGAGGCGAAATTAACTAGCAGGAACTGACGGCTCGTAAATCAAACTCCCGGTTAACGAATTAGACCTAAAAACGTTGGATTCTTAACACTTAGGTTCAGTTTGACATCTTTACTTTTCTCCTCTTATTAGCTTAAAACTAATTGAATCCGGTTTTAGCATGTTTGGTTGAAGCTTTTATTGTTTCCATTTCAAATGGCATTAAGACAAATAATGTCTGTTTCATGAAATCATGAAGTAAAAAAAAGTGGCAGATTCCAATAAAAAAAAACTCGTCTAAAGCGGATAGATGCTTGTCGCTACAGTGATATGGACGTCCTCATTGAACAGTCCGATTTTTCTTTTCTTTTTTTTAATTTATGAGACCCGGAATCATGATCCAGACCGTTAGATATTTGCAGAAGGACAAACACGGCCACTTGTCAAAATTTCAACCGTTGATCTATCTCGGGTCTCGAGATATTTGCAGAAAAACGTGAGCTCTTCGATCTAATATTCTAGACATTGTGCACCTGATAATCATAATCCGATCTGTTGATTCTATTCGCCCAAACTTCCACATAGATATAAAAGATTAATAAAAACGAATAATAAAAAACAAACACACACGCAAAGACAAAGATATCAAACGGAGAGGAAGAGGGGGAGAGAGAGATGAGATGAGATTATTAACATACGATTTGTGGAACCAAACATTGCTTGCTGCCTGCTATGATTTGCCCAATTCAAAAGGCGGAAGCGGACACACCCCAAGTCAGATTCTTCTTCTTCTTCAATGTAATGTGAAAAAGCTCAAGAAATAAAAAATAAAATAAAATGGGAAGAATACCAATAATAATAATCAGCAAAAGGGGTAGGGTTTTCCAAGAGAAGCAAGAAAGCATTCGTGACAATGAGATCTCTTTCTTATAAAAACGCAACACCCCCTCTTCTGCTTAAATCCAACACTAACTAAAACAAACAATCACAAACCTTATAACAATGACTCCGAGTCGAGAAATCTTAAGTTGGGTCGCGTTCGGATTCCGTGGAAGAAAGAAAGTTTACCACGTCAAGATTGAATCAAATCAAATCCAGCGGAGGTTGTTTTTAGGGCGCGTGAGATTGAGAGAGAGAGAGAGAGAGAGAGAGAGAGAGAGAGAGAGAGAGGAGGGGGGATTTTCTCTCTCCCATTTTTATGTTATGTCCTTAGGCCCGAGGGCTTGTGTGTGTAAGTATTTCTACACCATCTATTTCAAACAGGGCCATTTGAAACAGATCTGTTTCATATAGATAAGAGATGCCAAACAAGCCCTTACTCTCGAAAATAGGCCGTCAGAGGTTGAAAACAAAAAAGGGCCATCGGACAGCCCAGAAAACTAGCACGGGTACCTTGTTCAAGGTTAGAACAAATGCCCAAGTTAAGCGGGCTACAAGGGTTGCAATATCACACAGCATATTAGCAATTCCATCTTTAAGGACCCCTTGTAATTCAAACACCACATTTTGGCAAAAAATTAAAATTATATCATCAATCTATAATTATTGGATTTCAACAATTTTTAAATATAAAATCTCTCACTTTTACTATAAACCAAGTCTGGATTTACTACTTTTTTATATGACAAGTTTTTCTAAGCAACTTTTACCACTAATCAAGTAAAGCTCATATGCAGCGGGGCTCGCATATTTAAAACTTAAGTACTCAAAACGAATGCCTTTGCGCAGTGTAATTTTATATACCTAGAGCTCCTAGACCCATTGTTAATTCATAAGATGAATAAAACTAATTGTAAAGAGGTTAGCCAAAGGTGAGATTTGAAAAAGTTGCAGAACAGGTGCTCTCATGGTTTTTATAATACAGATAAATATGAATAGTGAAGAAAGGAAAAAAAAAAAAAAAGGGAGAACCGATTTAAGTTTTTTAACGAAAGGCAGTGTGAAAAGATAACCTTGGTTGTGATAATGAACGTGGTAGGAAGACGGTAACATAAAAAATAAATTAAAAAAAAACATTTTCCGATTTTTTTTTTGGTAAAATGAAAAAAAAGAATACAAACACTTTTGCCGACCCTTTTTTCGTCAGTAAAATAAAAAATCAAAAAAAAAATAAACATAGTTTTACCGACGTTTTAGTTCATCGATAAAGTAAAAAACTAAAAAATTTTTTACCAACATTTTTTTTCATGGATAAAATAAAAAATAAAAATAAAAAGACTTTTGCCAACGTTTTATTTCGTCGGTAAAATAAAAGGAAAAATAAATAAAAATTAAAAAGTATTTTTACCGACGTTTATTTTTTCGTCAGTAAAATAAATAAAATAAAAATAAAAAACTTTTACCGACGTTTTATTTCGTCGGTAAAATAAATAGAAAAATAAATTAAAAATTAAAAAAATATTACCGACGTTTTTTTTCGTTGGTAAAATAAAAATAAAAATTAAAAAAACCTTTTCCGATGTTTTTGTTTACGTCGGTAAAAATGTCTGATTTTTTAAAAATGAAGTTAATTTAAGAGTGAAGTTTGCAAACATTTTTTTCTAAAACGTTGGTAAAATATAGTGTTTTACAGACGTTTTATTAAAAAACGTCGGTAAAAGTCTAATTTTTACCGACGAAATTGTATACGTTGGTAAATAGTGATCTTTACCAACGAATTTATAAAAACGTCGCTAAAAGTGCACCCTATTGTAGTGGATCCCGACCCCGCTTAATTGTGATTAGTGCCTAATTAATCTTGATTAGGTGCCTAATATTTGTTTTAGATGATTTTGTGACGGATTAGGTAGATTAGTAGAGTTTTGAGCCAACTTAGTAGACTTATGACCTTTTAATATTTTATTTGTGTGTGTGTGTGTATTTCTATTATGGGTGGGTCTTCATGTGCATTTTATCAAGCATTTTCTTTACATTAAATTTTATGTTTGGGCTCAACCCAATTGAACCTAACACAACCCATTCCAGGCCCAATACCATACCTAAAGCCCTTTCATCAGATTCCATTTCACAAGTGGGACTTGCATGCATTGGATCACAAAATGCCATTTAATCACCCATCTCCCAACCGACCTTCTCATTCTTTGTTTTTCCTTCTTAACGGAAACTCTTCTCCTTCCTCACTTTCTTCTTCTTGATCTCCACCCATTCCCCCTCATTTCTTCCAATCCAACTATAAGAAGACATTGCATGACCGATCAATATTAGGTGCTGGCTTCATCTTCAATCCCATCTACATTCTCTACAAGCAATCACACCCTCAAGATCTCCTCCATTGTCAAGCTTCTCACTCAGTCATCTTCTCCTTGCTTCCAATCAAGCTGATGAGGGTTGTGCATGTTGGATTAGAGCGGCTAGGGATCATTACCCATCTCCAAAGACTTCATTTTTATTTGTTCACTTTCAAACTTCCTCTCATCACCATTTCTCTATTGGTAAGAACCCATCTTCTAAATGATATTCAAAGCCTATTAGGGACTGTTTAGACTCATTTAAATTACATGCATATTAATTCATTTTCATTCATTACATTTCACCATTATAGAGATTGGAGAGAGCTTGGATTGTTGCGGGTTTTAGCATTAATTGAGTTACAGAGGAGGTATTGGAAAGCACCAAAAAGAGGCAAGTATGAGCAAATTGGATTTATGCATATTAATTGATTCTTTGATTGAATGCTGTATTTCTCTTGGATATCAGAATTCAGCCTTTTTATTTGAATGGAATTCATAATGTGAAATGGGTTATATATATATATATATATATGAGGTGTGGGTTGATAAAATTAGCTTGTAGATGGAGCTTTGGGGGCTCAAATCATGTCTAACATGGTCTAAGAATGATTGATAATTGAAATGGGAGAAGAATGGCTGCAACTTCATATTTTCAGACTAAAAAATTGCCCAGGATTGGGCCAGCTGAATTGGGCCCGCTCGGACAGGTCGGCCCATTGGGCCCGCAGTGCCAACTTCGAATGGCAATAACTTTTTACCTGTATATCAAATTTTGAAGTTCCACATACCATTGGAAAGCTCTTGAAGTGTGGAATCCGGTGGTATACACCACTTAATGACCAGATATTTGGAGAGAAAGTAAATATTTGGACCATGGAACCAAACCCTATCTCTTTTCGAAAAAGAGACTTTAAATCTAGTTGGACTCCTAGGTTGGAACCATTGGCCACTAAGGGAGTTAATCCCACTTCAAAAGGCCTAAACTCTTCATACTCAATCCCTGAGGATGATTGTGACATGAACACTATACCAATAAAGTTTTTAGGTAGTAAAGGATTGACTTTGTAGGTCCATAAAAATGGTACCCATCATCGATTATCATAGTCTAATGGAAATTGTAACACATCAAAAATCTAGGGCTAAGATTATCTCATGTGCTTAACCGTCTCGTCTAGAACTTCGTCATGTGTGTTGATTTAGAGGAATTCAATGTACCTCACATATACACAAGTGACACTAATAAAAATATAGCACGTGCGTCGAATTACCTAAAACTACATCGAAATGGATGGTTAGAGATGACGGGTAATTAGATTAGGATTGGCTAGTAAACCTCCTTGATTCCATTAATCACATTGCATTTGCATATTGTTATTGACTTTATTATTGCCCTCAAATATATCAAGGATTGTTTTATATAGTATTCGTGTTATTCTCTTGTAGTATTGCTATTACCTTACAATTGTATCATGCATGGACTTGATAAACTATAACGTCCCACGAAGTCAAGATCCTACCTAGAGGAGGTGAGACAGAAGGTCAAGATCCTACCCCGAGGAGGTGAGACGGAGTGAAAATGAATGACCAACCGATGTCAAGATCCTACCCAGAGGAGGTGAGACCCTGAGTCAAGATCTTACCCCGAGGAGATGAGACGGAAGTGGATGTACGTACTTGATTGAATCAAATGAGTCGGCACTCCTTAGCTTCGACCGGACGATATTCGACGGGGTGGGTCTTGGTTTAGATTTGTGTACGTCAATGCAGTAGACAGCCTGGAGTACCGGAACTTCAGAACCCGGGTAGCCAGGAGGACCTTTGGCCGGGCCCCTGGTGACATTCCAAAATGTGTGCTCTCTATTAAGGGAGGATTGAGCTAAGGTATAGCCAACTAGAATGTAAGTATTTGTTTTGTGATTTGATAAAGCATGATTTATTCTTAAATGCACAATGTGCCTAGTTTTCTGATTATTTGGAAACTTTTAATCTTTTGTCAATAATTAAAATTTGGTATAACATGTGATATATTTTAATTGCTTATACAATATTGTTGAATCGTCGAATTCATGGCACTACACTTGGTGTCACATGGATCTAGATAACCAAGGATAATAGCTAATAACCCTTCATAGTAGAAATTTGATCGGTAAGGTTAATGGTTAGCTTTGACCGCCGGAATACGTACAAGTGTTGTAATTATGACTTGAAGCTAGATAGTTTGTTTTGCACTTAGTTAAGTACTGCATTTTAGAGATTTAAATTATTAGCTTGTTAAAGACAATTGTAATATAATAGATTGGTTAATAGGTTGCTCATGGCTTTGTTATTGATGATATATATGCTTTTGTAAATAAATGTTCTTTGACAAGTGTTAGTGAGTAATCTTTACACATGAAAAGTGAAATTTTCTCTTTCGTGAAATTGGATTTGGTCCGGAACAAGTGCGAGTTCACGGGAGTATGCGTGTCACACATTGGGAACCACTCTAATTAGAGGACTGAACGGTGTCACTACTGCTACCTACTTCTGTCCTCTCCACCTGCTTTCTCGATTCGAGTAAAGCATCCTCATAAAATGTAACATCCCTGCTGATGATAAATCTGGGTGAATCTTGATCAGTACACCACAACCTGTATCCTTTCACCCCAGAAGCATATCCCACCAAGATGCACTTAACAGCCATTGGTTCTAACTTATCGGTTTTCACGCGAGCATAAGCCGGACAACCGAAGATCCTCAAGTTAGAATAATCAGCTGGATTACCTGACCACATTTCTTCCGGTGTTTTGCAACCAATCTTTGTGTGTGGAGACCTATTTATCAAGTAGCCTCCAGCATTTACTGTCTCAGCCCAAAAGTCCTTGGACAATCCTGCAGTACACAACATACAACGAGCTCTTTCCAAGATCGTTCTGTTCATCCTCTTTGCAACTCCATTCTGCGGCGGATTTTCTGTAGTGGTGTAATGCCAAACTATGCTATGATCCGTGCAATAGTTCTCAAACTCTGTCGATCTGTACTCATCGCCATTACCTGTCTTCAACTTCTTCACCTTTCTGCCAGTCTGTTTCTCAACCATTTCTTTCAATCATTTGAATGTAACAAAGGTCTGATCCTTCGTCTTCAGAGTATAAACCCAAACTTTCCTTGAATAATCATCAATGAAAGTCAGCATAAACTGGGACCCGCCCTTGGAGTAAATCTTAGAAGGCCCCCATACATCTGAATGAACATAATCAAGGATACCTTTCATGCGATGAATACCTGTCTTAAAACTGACCTTTCGATGCTTCCCGAAGATGCATCTCTCACAAAAATCTAACTTGCCTGTCTTCATGCCACATAGCAAATTCTGATTGCTTAGTATCGTCAATCCCTTCTCACTCATGTGACCCAGGCGCAAGTGCCATAAGCGCGTTGAGACAGATTCATGGTCATCTGAGGAAGACACTGCAGCTCCACCTGTAACTGTATTTCCGGACAAAACATACAAGTTTCCAACTTTATTGCCTCTCATAAGAAGCAGAGCACCCTTCACAATCTTCATAACTCCACCTTCAGCTGAGAACTTACAACCATCGGAGTCCAAGGCACCAAGAGAAACAAGGTTCTTTTTCAGATCAGGAACATGCCGAACTTCTGCCAACGTTCTGACGATTCCATCATACATCTTGATTTTAACTGTTCCAATTCCAACCGTCTTACATGCAACATTGTTGCCCATCAAGACACTACCACCGTTGATTTTTCTATAAGTGGTAAACCAGTCCCTATTGGGACACATATGGTAAGAACAACCCGAATCAAGAATCCATTCATCCTTAGGAGGAATACCATTTTCAATCATAGAAAGTGCATTGTCGGAAACATAATCTGATCTTCCATCTGCAACACTGACTGAATCATCATCAGATGACGAATCTTCTATTATTTCTTTCCCTTTCCTCTGCCTTTCGGGACAGTTTTTTCTGATGTGCCCTTTCTTATGGCAATAATAGCATTGAATGTTTTTCCTATTGGATCTATGTTTGCCCTTATCACTGGAGTCTTTTGTTCTTCCTCGTACTACCAAACCCTCACCCGAACTATCATTCTCAGCTGCAACATTTTTCTTCAACTCTTTCGAGTTCAAGGCTGCCTCTACATCCTCTTTGACAGAGTATCTCTACCATACATCATGGTATCAACAAAATGCTCATATGAGGGTGTTAACGAGCACAACAACATAATAGCTTGGTCCTCATCATCAATTTCAACATTGATATTTTCCAGATCCATAATAGCTTTTGTGAAAGAATCAAGGTGAGTTGAAACAAACGTACCTTCCTGGATTTGTAACGTGAACAACCGCTTCTTCAGATACAAGCGATTCGTGAGAGATTTCGTGATGTACAAGTTCTCCAACTTTTGCCATATGCCAGCAGTAGTTTTTTCCTTAACAATCTTTCGCAGTACACCATCACTCAAGAATAGCAGAATCTGACCATACGCCTTTTCCAGCAACTCATCATTCTCTTCATCTGACAATTTTTCAGATAGAGCATTCTTTCCCCTCAAAGATTTATGCAACCCATTCTGTACCAACAAAGCATGCATCTTCAGATGCCAAAGACCGAAGTCATTATTACCATCGAATTTCTCAATGTCAAACTTCATAGCCATTCCACGAATCTTTCACTATACTCGTGTAGATCCGGTCACTACGAGCACGCTGGGAGAAACGGATCTGAAATCCGACTCTGGACGGCTAAGATATCGCAGAAATAAGTTTCTGCGCTCCGATCAGTCAATCTCTTTCGTTGACTATTGAACTACCAATTTTCTTCAAGAACAGCGTAGATCTGCTCGCAACGAGTCCGTAGGTTCAAATGGATCTCAGATCAGACTCCGGATGATCAAGATATCGAGAAAACAATTTTCAACCTTCGATTTGGTCAAAGAAGTCTTGACCTTTGAGATGCTGACGTCACTGCTGCTTTGTTTCTGGGCTTCTTCTGCACGGGTCAGGTCAACCTGGACTTGACCCAACCTGGATTGGCGGATGGGCTTTTGAAGCGGGTCAGGCTGGACCTGACCTGAACCCAACCTGGAACCAAGCCCAGAAATCTGGGTTGTCTTCCTCCTCACGTTCTGGTTCTGTTCCAGAACCAAACCAGCGATTCTCCTCCTTCGGCCACGGGACAGCGGCGCAGTCGGCAGCTCCGTCCTTCTCCGGCGACACGCAACGGCAGCGGCAAAAACTTCGGCGACGACCTGCTGTCCTCTGCAGCGTGTGTCCTGAACTTCGATCGGCGCCCTATTCTTCCGATCAGCGCCCTGTTCCTTCCTCCGATCAGCGCCGGCGACACGTAGCGGCAGCGATTCTCAGGCGACAAGAACGGCAGCAGTAATACTCGCCGGACTTCTCCAAATCCGTGCAAATTGATCAATAGATGGAATCATCGCTTCTTGCTGCGATCTGCAGGGCCCACTAGAGATTGATCTTCTCGCGGTCTTCTTCTGCGATCCTGGATCAGTCCATTGCAACGAACTGATTCCGGATTCCTTTTCTCTCTCTTCTATGAAACAAGCCCTCCGAGATTTGATCCGTCAGATCTCCTCCGATCACGTCAACAAATATCTCTGATACCAGTTTGTTGTGATCTAGGGCCTATGAGAAGAGATCAAGCACACACAAGAACACGGAGATTTACGTGGTTTGGCTTTTGGCCTACGTCCACGGGGAAGACGGGAGAATTCGCTATAATATCAAAAGAGGGTTATACATCATAGAGACCCTAAGTCTCTATTTATAATATCAGCCCAAAACCCAGTTACACCCAAACACTACTTCTAAACATAGTAGACCTATGATAATAGACCTACTTCTAATCACAGTAGAACATGGGCAAATACAGGGGCCCGGTTTACCAGATTTATTACTTCAATTGAGCCATACAACCTAACAAGAAGGGTTCTCAGAATCGGGAGTTGCAGAACCCAAAACCGGAATCAGATATTAGCACAGGATAGATTTGTCCGAGTTTTGAAAGAAAGTCAGATAAATTCATCTTTGTTATGAAAGAAATATAGATAATTAAATTTATTCGAGTTCTTTAAGAAATTCGGATAAATTTATTTTAGTTTTTGCCAGAAATTCAGATAAATTTATCTGAGGTTTGGAATGAATTTATCTGAGTTTGAAGTGAACTTATCTGAGCTCGGTACGAATTTATTTGAGTTTTGTATAAATTTATCTGAGTCTAAAGTGAATTTATGTAAGTTTGAAGTGAATTTATTCGAGTTTGGTAAGAATTTATCTGAGTTTGGTACGAACACATCTAAGTTTTGTATGGATTTCTTTGAGTTTGAAGTGAATTTATCTGAGTTCGGTATGGATTGATTTGAGTTTTGAAACAAACTCAGATAAATTTATCTGACTTTCTGTAACTAGCTTAGATAAATTTATAAACAAAGAAACAAACCAGGATAAATTTATTTGTATTTCTTATGATATACAGATTGCTAGGGTTTGAAGATGATTGATGTCTGCAAATGTTGTAATATTCAACGTACTTCTTGTTTGGATTGAGCGAAAATGAATTAAAGGAAGAAGAAGATGACCCAGACAAAGAAGAAGATGAATCAGAAGATAAAGATGGAGGAGAAGAAGAAATTTATAAGCAATGAAACAAACTCAGATAAATTTATCTGAGTTTGTGATAGAATATAGATAAATTTCTATGACTTTGTATATGACTAATACATGATTTTATGATCTGAGTTTGATGTGAATTTATTTGTGTTTCCTATGATATACAAATTGCCAGGGTTTAAAGATGATCACTGTTTGCAAATGTTGTAATTTTCAACATACTTCTTGTTCAGATTGAGCGAAAATGAATTAGAGGGAGAAGAAGATGACTCAGACAAAGAAGAAGGTGAATCAGAAGATAAAGAAGAAGAAGGAGAAGAAAATTAAAGAAGAAGAAGAAGAAGAAAAAGAAAAAGAAAAAGATGAAAAAGGATTCCAATATGATGATATCTGTTTTGTTTTATCAATTTCGCCCTTTCTCCTTATCTCCTCTGTCGAAATCCATAATTTGTGGAGACATTTCGTTAAATTCATGAAATTTACAGGCTGATTCTTAGTGTTTTTGAATAACGTAGAGAGTGTAGTGTATCCACAAGAAGCATTTTGGACTCTTTAACTATTTAAAACTTGGAAATGGACCTTTGCCTTTACGAAAAAAAAAAAAAAACATTGGCCTTTTGCAATAAAATGCAATGTTGAGGGACCTTTTTCAAATAAATTATTTAGTATGTATGGTTCAAATAGGCATTAGAACACTCTTTAATTAGAATTAATCAAAAGTTGTAATTCTTTGAAACACCATTCTATTTGATTTTAGAACAAAGCAATTAAACTTTAACTACTTTAAATGAAGGAGATTTTACTGAAAAGATCCCCTTAAACCTGGTGGAGACCAAATGTAAGACCCCGACCCCGCTTAATTGTGATTAGTGCCTAATTAGTCTTGATTAGGTGCCTAATATTTGTTTTGGATGATTTTGTGACGGATTAGGTAGATTAGTAGAGTTTTGAGCCAGCTTAGTAGACTTATGACCTTTTAATATATTATTTGTGTGTGTGTATTTCTATTATGGGTGGGTCTTCATGTGCATTTTATCAAGCATTTTCTTTACATTAAATTTCATGTATGGGCTCAACCCAATTGAACCTAGCTAACACAAACCATTCCAGGCCCAATACCATACCTAAAGCCCTTTCATCAAATTCCATTTCACAAGTGGGACTTGCATGCATTGGATCCCAAAATGCCATTTAATCACCCATCTCCCAACCGACCCTCTCATTCTTTGTTTTTCCTTCTTAACCGAAACTCTACTCCTTCCTCACTTTCTTCTTCTTCATCTCCACCCATTCCCCCTCATTTCTTCCAATCCAATTATAAGAAGACATTGCATGACTGATCAATAGGTGCTGGCTTCATCTTCAATTCCATCTACATTCTCTACAAGCAATCACACCCTCAAGATCTCCTCCATTAATGTCAAGCTTCTCACTCAATCATCCTCTCCTTGCTTCCAATCAAGCTGATGAGGGCTGTGCATGTTGGATTAGAGCAGCTAGAGATCATTACCCATCTCCAAAGACTTCATTTTCTTCGCTTTCAAGCTTCCTCTCATCACCATCTTCTCTATTGGTAAGAACCCATCTTCTAAATGATATTCTAAGCCTATGAGGGACTGTTTAGACTCATTTAAATTACATGCATATTAATTCATTTTCATTCATTACATTGCACCATTGTAGAAATTGAAGAGAGCTTGGATTGTTGCGGGTTTTAGCTTTAATTCAGTAAAAGAGGAGATCAGTATTGGAAAGCACCAAAAAGAGGCAACTATGAGCAACTTAGATTTATGCATGTTAATTGATTCTTTGATTGAATGCTATATTTCTCTTGGATATCAGAATTCAGCCTTTTTATTTGAATGGATTTCATAACGTGAAATGGGTTATATATATAGATATATATACGAGGGTTAATGGATAATGGAATGGATGTGGGTTGATAAATTTAACTTGTACATGGAGCTTTGGGGCTCAAATCATGACTAACGTGGTCTAAGAATGATTGATGATTGAAATGGGAGAAGAATGGCTGCAACTTCATATTTTCATACTCAGAAATTGCCCAGAATTGGGCCGGCCGAATTGGGCCCGCTCGGCGGGTCGGCCCATTAGGCCCGCAGTGCCAACTTCGAATAGCCATAACTTTTTACCCGTATATCGGATTTTGGAGTTCCACATATCATTGGAAAGCTTTTGAAGTATGGAATCCAGTGGTATACACGACTTAATGACCAGATATTTGGAGAGAAAGTAAATATTTGGACCATGGAACCGGACCCTATCTCTTTTGGAAAATGGGACTTTAAATCTTGTTGGACTCCTAGGTTGGAACCATTGGCCACTAAGGGAGTTAATCCCACTTCAAAAGGCCTAAATTCTTCATACTCAATCCCTGAGGATGATTGTGACATGAACACTATACCAATAAGGTTTTTAGGTAGTAAAGGATTGACCTTGTAGGTCCATAAAATGGTACCCATCATCGATTATCATAGTCCAATGAAAATTGTAACACATCAGAATTCTAGGGCTGAGATTATCTCATGTGCTTATCCGTTTCGTCTAGAACTTCGCCATGTGTGTTGATTTAGAGGGATTCGATGTACCTCACATATATACACAAGTGACACCAATAAAAATGTAGCACGTGCTTTGAATTACCTAAAACTACATCGAAATGGACGGTTAGAGATGACGGGTAATTAGATTAGGACTGGCTAGTAAATCTCCTTGATTCCATTAATCACATTGCATTTGCATATTGTTATTGACTTTATTATTGCCTTCAAATATATCAAGGATTGTTTTATACAGTATTCGTATTATTTCGTGTCATTCTCCCCAAAAAGTTCTCAAAGGTTTTTTTATGAACCAAACATGTCCCGGAGGCCCTTTCCGGGGATTTTTTTTTTCTTCTATTTTTTCCAAGGAGCAATGTTACTATTCAACTGTATATCGCTCCTCACCGCATCACGTTCTTCTCTACTTTTCATGTTCACCCTTCACCCAACATAAGGGCCACAATTGCCCAACTAAGAACACTCGATTTGTGAAATCGTGATTTGACTTACTACTTGAAGTCATGCTTTCTCCATTTTTTCCATTTACCAAAGAAGCTACAGGACATGTGTTTCTTAATGTGCACGTGAATGTGGATTCAACACCACGGACCAACACAAACCGACATTGTGATGCATGGAAGAAATGAAGCCACGTGGACCACTTCCATCCACAAGATGATTTCCACCAACCGAGCCACAACTATAAATAGGAGTGCCCAGCCACTCTTTGGGAACATCAAAGTGTAGTCTTAGTCCAGAAGTGATACTGACGAGTTGTACACGCAGTAGTGTGCAGTGAGAAGTGTTGAGTGATTGCCTTTGATGTGGGTGAGTGTATTGAGAGAAAGCATAATGAGAGTTTCTTTCTTTTATTTGTGTGGACTTAAAAGTGTGTTTATTTGTAATACTGTATTTGTGTAAGTTTTATAAAGTGGGTTCTTGTTCTTAGTGAAATTTGTAATTAAGCCGTAGCCAGTGTGTATCTCCCAGTGTCCAGGCTATCAAATCCATCTTCCAACACTTTCGCCTTTCCACCTGACACAATTCGGCGATCTATACTTCAACCACCTTCATAAATATTTATTTGGGACCTACCCTTCATAAAATCTTCCATAAGCTCTTTTGCCTCTTTGTTCTTCATTTTTCAAAAGACCTGTTACGCCATTCGGTAGCTATCCCAGCATTTCTTAATTGCCTTAGCGTTGGCAATTAAGGTAAAAATATATTCAAAAGTGTTTGTGGAAATGCCTCAAAGAAGTTGAAAAAGCGAAGTCTTTTATATTTTTATTTTTATTTTGATTGTATATATAATAGTAGTCATCAAGCGGAGCTTTGCGATTCAAAAGTAGGACAGAGCTTCTGGATATCATACTTGCAAAGGTACTCTCTTTTTTAGATGATTTTCCATCATTTATTGATCTTCTCTGTTTCTCCATCACATGAATTTTATATGGTCAGATTCCATTTGTGTTGTGTATGAACTTCTGCTTCTGGATAGTCACTCTTCTTCTTGTGTTTTTATTTATTTATTTTATTTTTGGGTTTCTTTTTTTGATATGTTTTAGTGGCTATCCAACAAGCTTTCTTTTTCTTTGGCCTCTCTCGTGTGAAAGTCTTTCCTTTTTGTTTAAAATAAAAGTGTGAAAATCTTTGGTTAAGGAGTACTAGCATTGAAGCCCGTGCGATGCACAGATAAAATCTCATGCAAATTGGCTATTTAAGTAAAATTATTATTTTAATTATCAATTGATAAAAAAGTGACATACCTGGATAATGATAGGCAATAGATACAACACAATTTCAAACTTGAAGGGCCCAGATAAAGAATGGCTGCGTTTAGGAAAGAATCATTTAAAGACGGGTCGTGCCTCTTGAGCGGCGTATGCTAACATTCATGCACACACCTACAAATGAAATCCAGCTGCTACATGTACAGACTTTAGTTATTTATGTTAACATACCTTATTTTGTTGCTGAGTATTTTGCTAAAGAGTAAATGATTGATGTGTTTGGGCAATGAGGATTCTTTCATCTATCATCTTGTTGGTCATAAATCTTCTATGTTCCAGTTCTGATAATAGACATTAACTTGTGCAGGAAATTCCTTTTGAACGCGACCAATGTTGAGAGAGGGATATGGCAAGTGTTAAGATCATGCACCATTTTCTATTCGAGGACCACATGCCATTTAAATATGTTTTAAGTATTTAGATATGAAATACTCTAATTATGAGCAAGATTTGCTAAGCATTGATTATGTACAGGAAGCAGGTTAATCTACATGAAATGTATTCGATATTTGATGTATGTATTAAAAAAAAAAAAAACACCGCTTTTACCGGCGGCCATATGACTGCCGCTCAAAGCAGTATTTTTTTAAAAGACACTGCTTGTAGCGACGTCCGTATGACCAACGCTGCAAAAATAATGGTTTCTAGCAGTAGTCATGGCGCCACAAAAAAAATCAATAGCGGCGGATACAGGCTGCTGCTACAACCTTTACCCACTAGATATATACCGTCGCTAAGCGGTGACCGTCTTGACCATCGCTAAAGATTATACCAGCGGTCACTATCACTTTTACTAGCGGCCCTTGGTCCCCGCTAAAAGCAATTATTCTTGTAATGCCTCTTTTTACAGTTTTACAAGCATACACACGCTCACCCAACCCACGGACTTCGTGCCATTGACCAATGCATGTTGTGGGACTCACATAATTAAAGCACGTGCATTACCACCTTCTCCTGGGGGGTATGGCGAATTGAAATAAAAGGAGGCGAAGCATAAAGAGAATAAAATACAGGGGTTATGATGATATTTTATTTTTAGTTGTTTGATAGCCAGTGAATCTTTTTTACTTTTTGTGTAAAAAGAGGATATTTTATTGTCATTTAGTGGAGAAAAGAGGTTGCTTTAAAAAAAAAATAAATTTTAAAGGTGGAGGTTTTTTGAATGTGCATACTTTTGATATAATCCGTTATCTTCTCTTGTCCGGATAGTAGAGGCTTTACTACACTTTGACTTTACTAGTTAATTGCCAAACACGGAACACTGCTACTACTATACCACTGCACCTACATTCTCAACATACAACATCCAAGCTAGCAGTTAGCAGTAACCATGAACAACATTACTTCCGCCTTATCTTCCACTTTACTAACCCTCCAATGGGCAGGCAATGACACGGCGGCCGTTGGCCTTACTTCGATCCTTCTCCGGCCAACTCACCCCACCACGGCACTTCTCTTCTTGGGATCATTTCTCTTCTTCCTCCTCCAATTCCGATCAGAAAAGCACAAGGATCAAAAGTCACCACCCCTCCCACCAGGCCCAAAGCCATGGCCGATTGTTGGAAACCTAACAGAGTTGGTGATGAACAAGCCGGCCTTCCGATGGATTCTGCGTCTGATGAAGGAGATGAACACTGAGATTGCATGTATCAAGCTCGGCAACGTCCATGTGATTCCCGTAACATGTCCGGAGATTGGTTGCGAGTTCGTGAAGAAACAAGACGCTATCTTTGCATCTAGGCCCCTGACCATGGGCAGCGAGTACATCAGTCGCAGGTTCTTATCAGTGGCAACTGCACCATTGGGTGATCAATGGAAGAGGATGAGGAGGGTGGTGACCTCTGAGGTCTTGAACCCGACGAGGCTCAGATGGCTCGTCAACAGGAGAGTAGAAGAAGCGGATAACCTCGTTCGATACCTCTACAACCAGTGCAGGAGCTCAAGAGATGGAGATGGTGCAGTGGTCAATGTTAGAGTTGCAGCTCGACAGTACAGTGGTAATGTTATGAGGAAGATGATGTTCAATCAACGGTACTTTGGGATGGGCCGTAACGACGGAGGGCCGGGTGTCGAAGAAGAGGAGCATGTGGAGGCGCTCTTTACTATGCTCTCTCTTCTCTATGCTTTTTGTGTGTCGGACTACATGCCGGGGCTGAGAAGGTTGGATTTAGATGGGCATGAGAAGATCATGAAGAAGGCTGTTGAGGTAATTGATAAGTATCATGAGCCTATAATCGATGAGCGAATCAGGAAATGGAGGAGTGGGGAAGATGGAAGGGTTAGAAAGGAACCTGAGGATCTCCTCGATATTCTAATATCAGTTCAAGACAAAGATGGGAAGCCATTACTAACACCAGAAGAGATCAAGGCAGAAGCCGCGGTATGATCCCAACATCCTTGAGCATAGGAGAGCCTTTCCCATATATGTAAATATATATATATATATATATATTTCGTTTTTTTAATATAAGGTGCAATTGGAGGGTACCCCCGCATCAACCCACCTTTCAGATTTGATTCTTTCTATTTCATTGTTTCGAGCACTTGATATCTAGCACATTATTCAATGAAAATTATATAATTCTCTTTTGCAGGAATTGTTCTTTGCATCAGTGGACAACCCATCAAACGCGGTAGAATGGGCCATGGCCGAAATGCTCAACCAACCAGAAGTCCTCCAAAAAGCAGTGGAAGAGCTAGAGAGTGTGGTTGGAAGGGAGAGATTAGTTCAAGAATCCGATTTCCATCGCCTCAACTACATCAAGGCATGCGCCAGGGAAGCACTCCGGCTCCATCCAATTGCACCCTTCAACCTTCCCCACGTGTCGACCGCTGACTCGACGGTCGCCGGCTACTTCATCCCAAAAGGCAGTCATGTGTTACTGAGTCGGACAGGACTCGGCCGGAACCCAAAGGTCTGGGATGACCCACTGCGGTTCAACCCAGAGAGGCACCTGATGGATGGGTCAGCGGAGGTGGAACTGGCTGAGAGGGATCTGCGGTTCATCTCATTTAGCACTGGACGTCGTGGATGCATGGGGGCCCCACTGGGGTCCGCAATGACGGTTATGCTCTTGGCCAGGTTACTTCAGGGATTCACATGGTCTGTGCCGGAGGGTGAGTCGAGGATCGACCTGGCTGAATCTACTCATGATCTCTTCTTGGCAAACCCTTTGTGTGCACATGCATCGCCGCGCATGCCATCTTATCTGTATCCCACAATCTAAGCCATATATATATATATAGGACAAACCTCGCATTTTATTCTTTAAGACTTTTACCTATAAAATAACAAAGACTTGAAGATTTCGTTATATAAATTAATACATTTATCTTGTGATTCTAGATATATGTCATTGACTGTTTTGAAAAGGGAAGGGGTATGCGCTGAGCTTGTTTTTCAGTCTCTGCCTGTTTCAACCATAAGATGACACAAGGGGTGTGCATTTCTCGGTGTTAATTTTTTTTTCTTTCATGTTTGTCCTTAATAAAGTCAATGAAAATTCAACCATGAACCATATTCTCTCTCTCTCTCTCCGTGTGTGAGGACTTATTTCCAAGGAACCGGTCCCACTTATAAGTAATTCAAGGTGCAAACAAGCCAAGCTAGAGCTTAGCTTAACCGATTTAGGCTGTCAAATTTTACTGTAACGAAGTTCGCCTTTACCAATCTGTCCAAGTCATCTCCTTGCAATTCTTTTATCCTCATTGCCCTGGCAATATATATTGTCTCTCGGTGTCAATTGCAATCCTTTCTGCTTCCATTCTCACAGACGATGTAATAAGTATCCCCTCTTGGATATAAGGAGACAACATGAAATATGTTATCAGGTTCATCCACCCTTCATTTGTGAATAAACAAAAAAAAAAAAAAAAAAAAAAATGAATTTAACTTCACACTGCTCTCTCCTTGGTGAAGGGTTTCAAGGACTATCTTGAAGCGATAGTTTTAGTACTGGAAATCATATAATTCTTGTCTGTAGAATTTTGAAATTATCAGGCATCATAAAATTTTTTAATGCTCTCTTGTATTTGGGCATCCAAAAATTCCTCCAAAAAGAAAAGTGGTTCGAATTCCTGAAATCCCGAAGGTCATTTGAGACCTTTTAGGTGGCAATAATTTTAAAATACCTGTGAAGAAACATAGCATTTATAAATGTCGGCGGACAAGATCTCACATCATGTCGAAAAAAGGAAAAAAAAAAAGGCCAACATGAAATTTTCTCATAAAGAAACAGGCTCAAAGAGATCACCCACATGACAACGGCCTATTACCTCAGTGGTAAGAGGCGCCACGTCCCTCAACCATGGGCTCTTTCCATCACCTCATCTGAGGTCTGCTACTCTCACATAAGGGTGGGGTTCTAGCCCCCTATAGCTCGATACCAAAAGCAAAACAAAAAAGAAGAAGATAAATAAGAGACCACTGCTGAGCTTATGAATTTGCACATTTACGCATCATTTTAGGATGAATTAGGGGTTTAATTAGGTGAATTGCATCATTGTTCATCTAATTCCATCATTTCATGCATTTTTCACCTTGTAACCTAAATTTTCATATTTCTCATACATTTTCTGTATTAACTTAGAATGTATTGTAATTTTTTCCGAAGAATCCTCGTTGGAGTAGACTCTGTCCGGATGGGTCCCGCTTCAATATGGGCTCTTTAGTAATTGATGTATTGAATTAGAATGTGCAGAAAGTGAGAATTGAAGGCTTCTGTCACGGAGCCCACTTTCAAGCGCACATAGGCATCTTGGGCCCTGCATCGCTGAATTGAAGCTTGAAAAGAAGGAGTAGAGGTGGAGGCAGGTGCTGGTGAAGGAATGATTGAGGCTGAAGTAGTATTGCAAGAATAAGTATCAGTTGCAGTGTTATCATGGTAGGCCCGAGGGTTGCAATTTTGTGGCCTCTTTCTGCACTCGGCAATGACATGTCCATTTGCTTTGCAATAATTGCAAAATTTCTACTTGCACTGTGAAGCATAATGCCCATAATTCTTACAGCCAAAGCACTGGATTTTACTGAAGTCTCTGCCCTGAGAGTTTCCTTTTTCAATATAAATTGTTTGGTCCTTACTAGATCCCTGAGAGATAACTGACTGATGTTTTCCAATTGCGAGATAGGCAACGTCAGTAGCATTTCCTTAAGACTGTTGTTTCAAATTGTGCTGAGTTATCTGACTTTGTTCCTCACGCAAGAGTTCATTTAGACATTCATTTAAGGATGGAGATGGAACTCTGCTCATAAGATTGGAACGAACAGTCTCATACTCAGATCTCAATTTCATGAGAAATTGGTCCCTATGACTGATATCTTGTAATAGTTGTACCTCAGAAAGAGCAGCTTCAGATACCTTCGCATATTTTTATCTCATCATATTCGGCCCATAAGTTGCGAAATCCTTTTTTTTTTTTTTTTTGCTTTGAGGTGAAAATTTGTATTAGAGAAGAAAGGGGGGATGGGCAATGAGCCCCCAAAAAAACAGAGGAAATTACAAGAAGGGGGGAGGCTTACAAAAAAATGCCAAACCCCCACTTGGCAGGCTTACAAAAAAATAACAAACCCCACTTGGAAGAGGACAACAGAAATGCCTTAGAAGCCAAACCGGAAAAATGAAAGGCTAAACAAAGAAAAAGATGCAACGGGGAGTGATACTCAACCAAGCACAGCCAATAGATAAGCACAAAACCAAGATAAACCACTGCACTGCACAAGAAAAGAAGCACAGGGAGGCTCCGAACACTTCATGAGAAAAAAAAGCCAGAAGCTCTGCACTTCACCAATCTTCTGAGTGGAAAACTAAAGATCCCAGAACTCATCATAGAACTCTGCACAGCCAAACTCCAGACTGCATTGCCTAGAGAGAAAACACCCCAAAGCGAAGCTCCTCTAACTACAAAATGTCCCTTACCGCTAGCAAAATGGGATGAGTTGGAGGAGTAGAGTTCCGGCCTATAGCATAAATGTTCAGACCCTTCAGGCGATCCAAAAGGACTGCTTGAGCACGCTCAAGAGAAGGCTCTCTGCTGCTATGCTTGGATTCATTTCGGAGTTGCCAGAGGATGAAGATTGCATTGAGGAAGATGGCTGCTGCACAGTTCCTAGCATCTCCAGCCTTAGCAAGGGAATACCAGATGGAGGATGCTGAGATTGGATTAGGAAGCCTAGAAGCACAAAAGTTAAGGAGCCAGCGCCAGAGTTTCTGAGCTAAAGGGCAAGAGAAGAATAAGTGCAGGTTTGATTCTTCATCTGAGAAACAGTTGTGACATTTTGAAGGCGGGGACCAACCTTCTCTTTTGGCCCATTCTTCCGTGGGGGTGGTCGTGTGCATTAAGCGCCAGCTGAGGCAGGCCAGTCTTGGATTGACCATTTTTTTCCAAATCAAGCTAGGCCAGCCATAAAAGAGCCAGGAGTTTTGATTAGATTCCAAGCATCTGGAAGAGATAGCTTCCCTGAGGAGAATTTCCAGGAGAGAGAGTCTGGGGCATCGGGTGGACCTAGAGAGATTTGGCTAGTGGCTTGGAAGACGAGCTCTTGCAGGAAAGATGGCAGCTGGCTTGGGATGACCCACTCAGTCTCTGAGATTAAATCTAAAACTAGGTCATCCTCCGAGAACTGAATGTGAGGGTACCGGGAAGAGATGGAGACATTACCTATCCAATTGTCATACCAGAGGGTGATGGACTCACCATTCCCTACTGTCCATCTGCTGCTACTTTGGAGAGTAGGAGAAAGAGCTCTTATCTTCTTCCAGATAGTGGAGCCATATTTTGGGTTGAGTAATAGTCCTGGATAGATGAGGTTCCTTGAGAATATTGAGCAATCTCAAGCTCCAGTTGATACTTCCGTGTAGAGTTTCCGCTATGATAAACCTTTTTCAAATATTCCCACATATCCTTAGATGTTTTGTAGGGTTTTAGATTAAGGATATATTGAGGTTCAACGGATTCAAGAATCCATGTTTTGATCTTGGCATCTTTTGTCTTCTAATGCTTTGGAAGATGAAAAACTAATCCTAAAATCTCTGTCTAGAATGTCGTTCACAAAGAGGAATAATGGTCTGATACCATCTCAATGACAGAGATATATGACATAAGATGCAATTGAATAGTGAATTTGATTATCGTCCTTTGAGGGTCTCGATGCTTTAAATAGATTATACATTACCCATTAGGGCTACAATTTCTCTCAATTTACAATAATTACATTTATTGCTTTCCTAAGATAATCTCCTAATGTATTAAGATAATATTATACATAGCTATACACGGTAGGGAGATTTTGACCAAGATTATATGTGTAAATGGGCCTAATCACAGGTGGGTTGTGACCCACTTAACACAGCCATCTCAATACAATTGTGTCTCTCTCTCTCTCCTTTCATTAACTTGCCGTGTTGCTTCAAATGGGAACAAGTAAAGGCCAAACACACTACACATACAGGAGGCATTGCCCACATTGGCAGGAAACCCACCAACTTCTCTTTCTTCCTCTCCCATGTGGGCCCCACCAGAGCCAAAGAGTCCTCACCTTTACCCTCAGCCTCTTTTGCCAAGAAGGAAACAAGCCAATGTTAGGAGGAATAGAACCAGACGCTTGGGAACTTTTACAAAGGTGGAGCCCTCCTTTCGGTTGGGATGTATTTCTTTTAAGACTATTTTACACATAATTATCTCAACTTTTCTTATGTTACAGATGTGGGGAAGGAATATGTTGAAATGAATTTCATACACCTCACAATCTCAATCAACTACTTTGGCCGGCAGTCATAAGCTGATATATCTGATTTCTGATGATAAATTAACCAACATAGAATAATAAGATAAAACCGGATGTAATAGTGTTTTTTTTTTTTTTTTGTTACAATTATAGATTCAATCTAAACTAGGTTAAATCGACTGATCTTCCCTTCTAACTGTCTGAAATTATGTCAAGAATTTAATCCCTAGCTAGTTTTAAGCTCCTTAACATGATATTTAATTACCGATTTGCCTTGTAAACGCATCAAGCTGTCTAACGGGTTTTATTTCCTAATTTTAGATCAAGTCTCGAAATTCAAATGGGAGGGAATAAATCAAGTTTTGAAATTCAAATGGGAGGAAACAGTGTTGCTACATTTTCTACTACACACTCAATGCTTCTAAGTAAGACTTCCTCATGTAGCAACTCGAAGCTCGCCACTGCTTGAGAAGAAGAAATCCCATCGCCTGCGCTATTGCAGCAAACATAGATAAGACAGTCTTTGTTACAGAACTTGTCGAGGAAGCTTTGTAGAAGTCGGAAGCAGAGCAGATCGGTTAAGATGTGTTGATCGTCGATGGACAAGTAAGAAGATCAGATGATCTAAGATGTGCCATCGTTGTCAGATCCAGATCAAGAGGAATGAGAAGGGTTTTCAGAATCAGAAGTTGCAGAACCCAAAACCGGAAGCAGATATTTGCACAGGATAGATTTGTCCGAGTTTTGAAAGAAAGTCAGATAAATTCATCTTTTTTTTGAAAGAAATACAGATAATTAAATTTATCAGAGTTCTTTAAGAAATTCGGATAAGATTATTTTATTTTTTGCCAGAAATTCAGATAGATTTATCTGAGTTTGGTATGAATTTATCTGAGTTTGAAGTGAACTTATCTGAGCTCGGTACAAATTTATTTGAGTTTTGTATAAATTTATCTGAGTCTAGAGTGAATGTATGTAAGTTTGAAGTGAATTTATTCGAGTTTGGTAAGAATTTATCTGAGTTTGGTACGGACACATTTAAGTTTTGTATGGATTTATTTGAGTTTGAAGTGAATTTATCTGAGTCTGGTATGGATTAATTTGAGTTTTGAAACAAACTCAGATAAATTTATCTGACTTTCTGTAACTAGCTTAGATAAATTTATAAACAATGAAACAAACCAAGATAAATTTATTTGTATTTCTTATGATATACAGATTGCTAGGGTTTGAAGATGATCGCTGTCTGCAAATGTTGTAATATTCAACGTACTTCTTGTTTGGATTGAGCGAGAATGAATTAAAGGAAGAAGAAGATGACCCGGACAAAGAAGAAGATGAATCAGAAGATAAAAGATGGAGGAGAAGAAGAAATTTATAAGCAATGAAACAAACTCAGATAAATTTATCTGAGTTTGTGATCGAATATAGATAAATTTATATGACTTTGTATATGACTAATACATGATTTTATGATCTAAGTTTGATGTGAATTTATTTGTGTTTCCTATGATATACAAATTGCTAGGGTTTAAAGATGATCACTGTTTGCAAATGTTGTAATTTTCAACATACGTCTTGTTCGGATTGAGCGAAAATGAATTAGAGGGAGAAGAAGATGACTCGGACAAAGAAGAAGGTGAATCAGAAGATAAAGAAGAAGAAGGAGAAGAAAATTAAAGAAGAAGAAGAAAAAGAAAAAGAAAAAGAAAAAGGAAAAGATGAAAAAGGATTCCAATATGATGATATCTGTTTTGTTTTATCAATTTCGCCCTTTCTCCATTTCTCCTCTGTCGAAATCCGAAATTTGTCGAGACGTTTCGTTAAATTCATGAAATTTACATGCTGATTTTTAGTGTTTTTGAATAACGTAGAGAGTGTAGTGTATCCACAAGAAGCATTTTGGACTCTTTAACTATTTAAAACTTGGAAATGGACCTTTGCCTTCACGAAAAAAAAAAAAACATTGGCCTTTTGCAATAAAATGCAATGTTGAGGGACCTTTTTCAAATAAATTATTTAGTATGTATGGTTCAAATAGGCATTAGAACACTCTTTAATTATAATTAATCCAAACTTGTAATTCTTTGAAACATCAATCTATTTGATTTTAGAGCAAAGCAATTAAACTTTAACTACTTTAAATGAAGGGGATTTTACTGAAAAGATCCCCTTAAACCCGGTGGAGACCAAATGTAAGACCCCGACCCCGCTTAATTGTGATTAGTGCCTAATTAATCTTGATTAGGTGCCTAATATTTGTTTTGGATGATTTTGTGACGGATTAGGTAGATTAGTAGAGTTTTGAGCCAACTTAGTAGACTTATGACCTTTTAATATATTATTTGTGTGTGTGTATTTCTATTATGGGTGGGTCTTCATGTGCATTTTATCAAGCATTTTCTTTACATTAAATTTCATGTATGGGCTCAACCCAATTGAACCTAGCTAACGCAACCCATTCCAGGCCCAATACCATACCTAAAGCCCTTTCATCAAATTCCATTTCACAAGTGGGACTTGCATGCATTGGATCACAAAATGCCATTTAATCACCCATCTCCCAACCGACCCTCTCATTCTTTGTTTTTCCTTCTTAACCGAAACTCTACTCCTTCCTCACTTTCTTCTTCTTCATCTCCACCCATTCCCCCTCATTTCTTCCAATCCAACTATAAGAAGACATTGCATGACTGATCAATAGGTGCTGGCTTCATCTTCAATTCCATCTACATTCTCTACAAGCAATCACACCCTCAGGATCTCCTCCATTAATGTCAAGCTTCTCACTCAATCATCTTCTCCTTGCTTCCAATCAAGCTGATGAGGGCTGTGCATGTTGGATTAGAGCTGTGCATGTTGGATTAGAGTAGCTAGGGATCATTACCCATCTCCAAAGACTTCATTTTCTTCGCTTTCAAGCTTCCTCTCATCACCATCTTCTCTATTGGTAAGAACCCATCTTCTAAATGATATTCTAAGCCTATTAGGGACTGTTTAGACTCATTTAAATTACATGCATATTAGTTCATTTCCATTCATTACATTTCACCATTGTAGAAATGGAAGAGAGCTTGGATTGTTGCGGGTTTTAGCTTTAATCCAGTAAAAGATGAGATCAGTACTGGAAAGCACCAAAAAGAGGCAAGTATGAGCAAATTAGATTTATGCATGTTAATTGATTCTTTGATTGAATGCTATATTTCTCTTGGATATCAGAATTCAGCCTTTCTATTTGAATGGATTTCATAACGTGAAATGGGTTTTATATATATATATATATATATATATATGAGGGTTAATGGATAATGGAATGGATGTGGGTTGATAAATTTAACTTGTACATGGAGCTTTGGGGCTCAAATCATGACTAACGTGGTCTAAGAATGATTGATAATTGAAATGGGAGAAGAATGGCTGCAACTTCATATTTTCAGACTCAGAAATTGCCCAGAATTAGGCCAGCCGAATTGGGCCCGCTCGGGCGGGTCGGCCCATTAGGCCTGCAGTGCCAACTTCGAATAGCCATAACTTTTTACCCGTATATCGGATTTTGGAGTTCCACATATCATTGGAAAGCTCTTGAAGTGTGGAATCCAGTGGTATACACCACTTAATGACCAGATATTTGGAGAGAAAGTAAATATTTGGACCATGGAATCAGACCCTATCTCTTTTGGAAAAAGGGATTTTAAATCTTGTTGGACTCCTAGGTTGGAACCATTGGCCACTAAGGGAGTTAATCCCACTTCTAAAGGCCTAAATTCTTCATACTCAATCCCTGAGGATGATTGTGACATGAACACTATACCAATAAGGTTTTTAGGTAGTAAAGGATTGACCTTGTAGGTCCATAAATTGGAACCCATCATCGATTATCATAGTCCAATGAAGATTGTAACACATCAGAATTCTAGGGCTGAGATTATCTCATGTGCTTATCCGTCTCGTCTAGAACTTCGCCATGTGTGTTGATTTAGAGGAATTCAATGTTCCTCACATATACACAAGCGACACCAATAAAAATGTAGCACGTGCATCGAATTACCTAAAACTACATCGAAATGGACGGTTAGAGATGACGGGTAATTAGATTAGGACTGGCTAGTAAACCTCCTTGATTCCATTAATCATATTGCATTTGCATATTGTTATTGACTTTATTATTGCCCTCAAATATATCAAGGATTGTTTTATATAGTATTCGTATTATTCGTGTCATTCTCCCCAAAAAGTTCTCAAAGGTTTTTTTATGAACCAAACATGTCCCAGAGGCCCTTTCCCGGGATTTTTTTTTTCTTCTATTTTTTCCAAGGAGTAATGTTACTATTCAAGTGTATATCGCTCCTCACCGCATCACGTTCTTCTCCACTTTTCATGTTCACCCTTCACCCAACATAAGGGCCACAATTGCCCAACTAAGAACACTCGATTTGTGAAATCGTGATTTGACTTACTACTTGAAGTCATGCTTTCTCCATTTTTTCCATTTACCAAAGAAGCTACAGGACATGTGTTTCTTAATGTGCATGTGAATGTGGATTCAACACCACGGACCAACGCAAACCGACATTGTGATGCATGGAAGAAATGAAGCCACGTGGACCACTTCCATCCACAAGATGATTTCCACCAACCTAGCCACAACTATAAATAGGAGTGCCCAGCCACTCTTTGGGAACATCAGAGTGAAGTCTTAGTCCAGAAGTGATACTGACGAGTTGTACACGCAGTAGTGTGCAGTGAGACGTGTTGAGTGATTGCCTTTGATGTGGGTGAGTGTATTGAGAGAAAGCGCAGTGAGAGTTTCTGTCTTTTATTTGTGTGGACTTAAAAGTGTGTTTATTTGTAATACTGTATTTGTGTAAGTTTTATAAAGTGGGTTCTTGTTCTTAGTGAAATTTGTAATTAAGCCGTAGCCAGTGTGTATCTCCCAGTGTCCAAGCTATCAAAGCCATCTTCCAACACTTTCGCCTTTCCACCTGACACAATTCGGCGATCTATACTTCAACCACCTTCTTAAATATTTATTTGGGACCTACCCTTCATAAAATCTTCCATAAGCTCTTTTGCCTCTTTGTTCTTCATTTTTCAAAAGACCTGTTACGCCATTCGGTAGCTATCCCAGCATTTCTTAATTGCCTTAGCGTTGGCAATTAAGGTAAAAATATATTCAAAAGTGTTTGTGGAAATGCCTCAAAGAAGTTGAAAAAGCGAAGTCTTTTATATTTTTATTTTTATTTTGATTGTATATATAATAGCAGTCATCAGGCGGAGCTTTGCGATTCAAAAGTAGGACAGAGCTTCTGGATATCATACTTGCAAAGGTACTCTCTTTTTTAGATGATTTTCCATCATTTATTGATCTTCTCTGTTTCTCCGTCACATGAATTTTATATGGTCAGATTCCATTTGTGTTGTGTATGAACTTCTGCTTCTGGATAGTCACTCTTCTTCTTGTGTTTTTATTTATTTATTTTATTTTTGGGTTTCTTTTTTTGATATGTTTTAGTGGCTATCCAACAAGCTTTCTTTTTCTTTGGCCTCTCTCGTGTGAAAGTCTTTTTTTTTTTTTTTTTTAAATAAGAGTGTGAAAATCTTTGGTCAAGGAGTACTAGCATTGAAGCCCGTGCGATGCATAGATAAAATCCCATGCAAATTGGCTATTTAAGTAGAAATATTATTTTAATTATCAATTGATAAAAAAGTGACATACCTTGATAATGATAGGCAATGGATCCAACACAATTTCAAACTTGAAGGGCCAAGATAAAGAATGGCTGCGTTTAGGAAAGAATCATTTAAAGAGGGGTCGTGCCTCTTGAGCGGCGTATGCTAACATTCATGCACACACCTACAAATGAAATCCAGCTGCTACATGTACAGACTTTAGTTATTTATGTTAACATACCTTATTTTGTTGCTGAGTATTTTGCTAAAGAGTAAATGATTGATGTTTTTGGGCAATGAGGATTCTTTCATCTATCATCTTGTTGGTCATAAATCTTCTATGTTCCAATTCTGATAAAAAACATTAACTTGTGCAGGAAATTCCATTTGAACGCGACCAATGTTGAGAGAGGGATATGGCAAGTGTTAAGATCATGCACCATTTTCTATTCAAGGACCTCACGCCATTTAAATCTGTTTTAAGTATTTAGATATGAAATACTCTAATTATGAGCAAGATTTGCTAAGCATTGATTATGTACAGGAAACAGGTTAATCTACATGAAATGTATTCGATATTTGATGTATGTATTAAAAGAAAAAAAAACACCGCTTTTACCGGCGGCCATATGACTGCCGCTCAAAGCAGTATTTTTTTAAAAGACACTGCTTGTAGCGACGTCCGTATGACCGTCGCTACAAAAATAATGGTTTCTAGCAGTAGTCATGGCGCCACAAAAAAAATCAATAGCGGCGGATACAGGCTGCTGCTACAACCTTTACCCACTAGATATATACCGTCGCCAAGCGGCGGCCGTCTTGACCGTCGCTAAAGATTATACCAGCGGCCACTATCACTTTTACCGGCGGCCCTTGGTCCCCGCTAAAAGCAATTATTCTTGTAATGCCTCTTTTTACAGTTTTACAAGCATACACACGCTCACCCAACCCACGGACTTCGTGCCATTGACCAATCCATGTTGTGGGACTCACATAATTAAAGCACATGCATTACCACCTTCTCTTAGGGTGTATGGCGAATTGAAATAAAAGGAGGCGAAGCATAAAGAAAATAAAATATATGGGGTTATGATGATATTTTATTTTTAGTTGTTTGATAGCTAGTGAATCTTTTTTACTTTTTGTGTAAAAAGAGGATATTTTCTTGTCATTTAGTGGAGAAAAGATGTTGCTTTTAAAAAAAAAAAATTTTAAAGGTGGAGGTTTTTTGAATGTGCGTACTTTTGATATAACCCGTTATCTTCTCTTGTCCGGATAGTAGAGGCTCTACGACACTTTCACTTTACTAGTTAATTGCCAAACACGGAACACTACTACTACTATACAACAACACCTACATTCTCAACATACAACATCCAAGCTAGCTGTTAGCAGTAACCATGAACAACATTACTTCCACCTTATCTTCCACTTTACTAACCCTCCAATGGGCAGGCAATGACACGGCGGCCGTTGGCCTTACTTCGATCCTTCTCCGGCCAACTCACCCCACCACGGCACTTCTCTTCTTGGGATCATTTCTCTTCTTCCTCCTCCAATTCCTATCAGAAAAGCACAAGGATCAAAGGTCACCACCCCTCCCACCAGGCCCAAAGCCATGGCCGATTGTTGGAAACCTAACAGAGTTGGTGATGAACAAGCCGGCCTTCCGATGGATTCTGCGTCTGATGAAGGAGATGAACACTGAGATTGCATGTATCAAGCTCGGCAATGTCCATGTGATTCCCGTAACATGTCCGGAGATTGGTTGCGAGTTCCTGAAGAAACAAGACGCCATCTTTGCATCTAGGCCCCTGACCATGGGCAGCGAGTACATCAGTCGCAGGTTCTTATCAGTGGCAACTGCACCATTGGGTGATCAATGGAAGAGGATGAGGAGGGTGGTGACCTCTGAGGTCTTGAACCCGACGAGGCTCAGATGGCTCGTCAACAGGAGAGTAGAAGAAGCGGATAACCTCGTTCGATACCTCTACAACCAGTGCAGGAGCTCAAGAGATGGAGATGGTGCAGTGGTCAATGTTAGAGTTGCAGCTCGACAGTACAGTGGTAATGTTATGAGGAAGATGATGTTCAATCAACGGTACTTTGGGATGGGCCGTAACGACGGAGGGCCGGGTGTCGAAGAAGAGGAGCATGTGGAGGCGCTCTTTACTATGCTCTCTCTTCTCTATGCTTTTTGTGTGTCGGACGACATGCCGGGGCTGAGAAGGTTGGATTTAGATGGGCATGAGAAGATCATGAAGAAGGCTGTTGAGGTATTGATAAGTATCATGAGCCTATAATCGATGAGCGAATCAGGAAATGGAGGAGTGGGGAAGATGGAAGGGTTAGAAAGGAACCTGAGGATCTCCTCGATATTCTAATATCAGTTCAAGACAAAGATGGGAAGCCATTACTAACACCAGAAGAGATCAAGGCAGAAGCCGCGGTATGATCCCAACATCCTTGAGGATAGGAGAGCCTTTCCCATATATGTAAATATATATATATATATATATATATATTTCCTTTTCTAGTATAAGGTGCAATTGGAGGGTACCCCGCATCAACCCACCTTTCAAATTTGATTCTTTCTATTTCATTGTTTCGAGCACTTGATATCTAGCACATTATTCAATCAAAATTATATAATTCTCTTTTACAGGAATTGTTCTTTGCATCAGTGGACAACCCATCAAACGCGGTAGAATGGGCCATGGCCGAAATGCTCAACCAACCAGAAGTCCTCCAAAAAGCAGTGGAAGAGCTAGACAGTGTGGTTGGAAGGGAGAGATTAGTTCAAGAATCCGATTTCCATCGCCTCAACTACATCAAGGCATGCGCCAGGGAAGCACTCCGGCTCCATCCAATTGCACCCTTCAACCTTCCCCACGTGTCGACCGCTGACTCGACGGTCGCCGGCTACTTCATCCCAAAAGGCAGTCATGTGTTACTGAGTCGGACAGGACTCGGCCGGAACCCAAAGGTCTGGGATGACCCACTGCGGTTCAACCCAGAGAGGCACCTGATGGATGGGTCAGCGGAGGTGGAACTGGCTGAGAGGGATCTGCGGTTCATCTCATTTAGCACTGGACGTCGTGGATGCATGGGGGCCCCACTGGGGTCCGCAATGACGGTTATGCTCTTGGCCAGGTTACTTCAGGGATTCACATGGTCTGTGCCGGAGGGTGAGTCGAGGATCGACCTGGCTGAGTCTACTCATGATCTCTTCTTGGCTAACCCTTTGTGTGCACATGCATCGCCGCGCATGCCATCTTATCTGTATCCCACAATCTAAGCCATATATATATATATATATATATATATAGGACAAACCTCGCATTTTATTCTTTAAGACTTTTACCTATAAAATAACAAAGACTTGAAGATTTCGTTATATAAATTAATACATTTATCTTGTGATTCTAGATATATGTCATTGACTGTTTTGAAAAGGGAAGGGGTATGCGCTGAGCTTGTTTTTCAGTCTCTGCCTGTTTCAACCATAAGATGACACAAGGGGTGTGCATTTCTCAGTGTTAATTTTTTTTGCTTTCATGTTTGTCCTTAATAAAGTCAATGAAAATTCAACCATGAACCATTCTCTCTCTCTCCGTGTGTGAGGACTTATTTCCAAGGAACCGGTCCCACTTATAAGTAATTCAAGGTGCAAACAAGCCAAGCTAGAGCTTAGCTTAACCGATCTTGGCCGTCAAATTTTACTGTAAACAAGTTCGCCGTTACCAATCTGTCCAAGTCATCTCCTTCCAATTCTTTCATCCTCTTTGCCCTGGCAATATATATTGTCTCTCAGCGTCAATTGCAATCCTTTCTGCTTCCATTCTCACAGACGATGTAATAAGTATCCCCTCTTGGATATAAGGAGACAACATGAAATATGTTATCAGGTTCATCCACCCTTCATTTGTGAATAAACAAAAATAAAAAATAAAAAATAAAAGAATTTAACTTCACACTGCTCTCTCCTTGGTGAAGGGTTTCAAGGACTATCTTGAAGGGATAGTTTTAGTACTGGAAATCATATAATTCTTGTCTGTAGAATTTTGAAATTATCAGGCATCATAAGATTTTTTAATGCTCTCTTGTATTTGGGCATCCAAGAATTCCTCCAAAAAGAAAAGTGGTTCGAATTCCTGAAATCCCGAAGGTCATTTGAGACCTTTTAGGTGGCAATAATTTTAAAATACCTGTGAAGAAACATAGCATTTATAAATGTCGGCGGACAAGATCTCACATCATGTCGAAAAAAGGAAAAAAAAAAAGGCCAACATGAAATTTTCTCATAAAGAAACAGGCTCAAAGAGATCACCCACATGACAACGGCCTATTACCTCAGTGGTAAGAGGCGCCATGTCCCTCAACCAAGGGCTCTTTCCATCACCTCATCTGAGGTCTGCTACTCTCACATAAGGGTGGGGTTCTAGCCCCCTATAGCTCGATACCAAAAGCAAAACAAAAAAGAAGAAGATAAATAAGAGACCACTGCTGAGCTTATGAATTTGCACATTTACGCATCATTTTAGGATGAATTAGGGGTTTAATTAGGTGAATTGCATCATTGTTCATCTAATTCCATCATTTCATGCATTTTTCACCTTGTAACCTAAATTTTCATATTTCTCATACATTTTCTGTATTAACTTAGAATGTATTGTAATTTTTTCCGAAGAATCCTCGTTGGAGTAGACTCTGTCCGGATGGGTCCCGCTTCAATATGGGCTCTTTAGTAATTGATGTATTGAATTAGAATGTGCAGAAAGTGAGAATTGAAGGCTTCTGTCACGGAGCCCACTTTCAAGCGCACATAGGCATCTTGGGCCCTGCATCGCTGAATTGAAGCTTGAAAAGAAGGAGTAGAGGTGGAGGCAGGTGCTGGTGAAGGAATGATTGAGGCTGAAGTAGTATTGCAAGAATAAGTATCAGTTGCAGTGTTATCATGGTAGGCCCGAGGGTTGCAATTTTGTGGCCTCTTTCTGCACTCGGCAATGACATGTCCATTTGCTTTGCAATAATTGCAAAATTTCTACTTGCACTGTGAAGCATAATGCCCATAATTCTTGCAGCCAAAGCACTGGATTTTACTGAAGTCTCTGCCCTGAGAGTTTCCTTTTTCAATATAAATTGTTTGGTCCTTACTAGATCCCTGAGAGATAACTGACTGATGTTTTCCAATTGCGAGATAGGCAACGTCAGTAGCATTTCCTTAAGACTGTTGTTTCAAATTGTGCTGAGTTATCTGACTTTGCTCCTCACGCAAGAGTTCATTTAGACATTCATTTAAGGATGGAGATGAAACTCTGCTCATAAGATTGGAACGAACAGTCTCATACTCAGATCTCAATTTCATGAGAAATTGGTCCCTATGACTGATATCCTGTAATAGTTGTACCTCAGAAAGAGCAGCTTCAGATACCTTCGCATATTTTTATCTCATCATATTCGGCCCATAAGTTGCGAAATCCCTTTTTTTTTTTTTTTTTTTTTTTTTGCTTTGAGGTGAAAATTTGTATTAGAGAAGAAAGGGAGGATGGGCAATGAGCCCCCAAAAAAACAGAGGAAATTACAAGAAGGGGGGAGGCTTACAAAAAAATGCCAAACCCCCACTTGGCAGGCTTACAAAAAAATAACAAACCCCACTTGGAAGAGGACAACAGAAATGCCTTAGAAGCCAAACCGGAAAAAAGAAAGGCTAAACAAAGAAAAAGATGCAACGGGGAGTGATACTCAACCAAGCACAGCCCATAGATAAGCACAAAACCAAGATAAACCACTGCACTGCACAAGAAAAGAAGCACAGGGAGGCTCCGAACACTTCATGAGAAAAAAAAGCCAGAAGCTCTGCACTTCACCAATCTTCTGAGTGGAAAACTAAAGACCCCAGAACTCAGCATAGAACTCTGCACAGCCAAACTCCAGACTGCATTGCCTAGAGAGAAAACACCCCAAAGCGAAGCTCCTCTAACTACAAAATGTCCCTTACCGCTAGCAAAATGGGATGAGTTGGAGGAGTAGAGTTCCGGCCTATAGCATAAATGTTCAGACCCTTCAGGCGATCCAAAAGGACTGCTTGAGCACGCTCAAGAGAAGGCTCTCTGCTGCTATGCTTGGATTCATTTCGGAGTTGCCAGAGGATGAAGATTGCATTGAGGAAGATGGCTGCTGCACAGTTCCTAGCATCTCCAGCCTTAGCAAGGGAATACCAGATGGAGGATGCTGAGGTTGGATTAGGAAGCCTAGCAGCACAAAAGTTAAGGAGCCAGCGCCAGTGTTTCTGAGCTAAAGGGCAAGAGAAGAATAAGTGCAGGTTTGATTCTTCATCTGAGAAATAGTTGTGACATCTTGAAGGCGGGGACCAACCTTCTCTTTTGGCCCATTCTTCGGTGGGGGTGCTCGTGTGCATTAAGCGCTAGCTGAGGCAGGCCAGTCTTGGATTGACCATTTTGTTCCAAATCAAGCTAGGCCAGCCATAAAAGAGCCAGGAGTTCTGAGTAGATTCCAAGCATCATAAAGAGATAGCTTCCCTGAGGAGAATTTCCAGGAGAGAGAGTCTGGGGCATGGGGTGGACCTAGAGAGATTTGGCTAGTGGCTTGGAAGAGGAGCTCTTGCAGGAAAGATGGCAGCTGGCTTGGGATGACCCACTCAGTCTCTGAGATTAAATCTAAAACTAGGTCATCCTCCGAGAACTGAATGTGAGGGTACCTGGAAGAGATGGGGACATTATCTATCCAATTGTCATACCAGAGGGTGATGGACTCACCATTCCCTACTGTCCATCTGCTGCTACTTTGGAGAGTAGGAGAAAGAGCTCTTATCTTCTTCCAGATAGTGGAGCCATATTTTGGGTTGAGTAATAGTCCTGGATAGATGAGGTTCCTTGAGAATATTGAGCAATCTCAAACTCTAGTTGATACTTCCGTGTAGAGTTTCCGCTCTGATAAACCTTTTTCAAATATTCCCACATATCCTTAGATGTTTTGTAGGGTTTTCGATTAAGGATATATTGAGGTTCAACGGATTCAAGAATCCATGTTTTGATCTTGGCATCTTTTGTCTTCTAATGCTTTGGAAGATGAAAAACTAATCCTAAAATCTTTGTCTAGAATGTCGTTAACAAAGAGGAATAATGCTCTGATACCATCTCAATGACAGAGATATATGACATAAGATGCAATTGAATAGTGAATTTGATTATCGTCCTTTGAGGGTCTCGATGCTTTAAATAGATTATACATTACCCATTAGGGCTACAATTTCTCTCAATTTACAATAATTACATTTATTGCTTTCCTAAGATAATCTCCTAATGTATTAAGATAATATTATACATAGCTATACACGGTAGGGAGATTTTGACCAAGATTATATGTGTAAATGGGCCTAATCACAGGTGGGTTGTGACCCACTTAACACGGCCATCTCAATACAATTGTGTCTCTCTCTCTCTCCTTTCATTAACTTGCAGTGTTGCTTCAAATGGGAACAAGTAAAGGCCAAACACACTACACATACAGGAGGCATTGCCCACATTGGCAAGAAACCCACCAACTTCTCTTTCTTCCTCTCCCATGTGGGCCCCGCCAGAGCCAAAGAGTCCTCACCTTTACCCTCAGCCTCTTTTGCCAAGAAGGAAACAAGCCAATGTTAGGAGGAATAGAACCAGACGCTTGGGAACTTTTACAAAGGTGGAGCCCTCCTTTCGGTTGGGATGTATTTCTTTTAAGACTATTTTACACATAATTATCTCAACTTTTCTTATGTTACAGATGTGGGGAAGGAATATGTTGAAATGAATTTCATACACCTCACAATCTCAATCAACTACTTTGGCCGGCAGTCATAAGCTGATATATCTGATTTCTGATGATAAATTAACCAACATAGAATAATAAGATAAAACCGGATGTAATCGTGTTTTTTTCTTTTTTTGTTACAATTATAGATTCAATCTAAACCAGGTTAAATCGACTGATTTTCCCTTCTAACTGTCTGAAATTATGTCATGAATTTAATCCCTAGCTAGTTTTAAGCTCCTTAAAATGATATTTAATTACCGATTTGCCTTGTAAACACATCAAGCTGTCTAACGGGTTTTATTTCCTAATTTTAGATCATGCCTCGAAATTCAAATGGGAGGGAATAAATCAAGTTTTGAAATTCAAATGGGAGGAAACAGTGTTGCTACATTTTCTACTACACACTCAATGCTTCTAAGTAAGACTTCCTCATGTAGCAACTCGAAGCTCGCCACTGCTTGAGAAGAAGAAATCCCATCGCATGCGCTATTGCAGCAAACATAGATAAGAAAGTCTTTGTTACAGAACCTGTCGAGGAAGCTTTGTAGAAGTCGGAAGCAGAGCAGATCGGTTAAGATGTGTTGATCGTCGATGGACAAGTAAGAAGATCAGATGATCAAAGATGTGCCATCGTTGTCAGATCCAGATCAAGAGGAATGAGAAGGGTTTTCAGAATCAGAAGTTGCAGAACCCAAAACCGGAAGCAGATATTTGCATAGGATAGATTTGTCCGAGTTTTGAAAGAAAGTCAGATAAATTCATCTTTGTTTTGAAAGAAATACAGATAATTAAATTTATCCGAGTTCTTTAAGAAATTCGGATAAGATTATTTTAGTTTTTGCCAGAAATTCAGATAAATTTATCTGAGTTTGGTATGAATTTATCTGAGTTTGAAGTGAACTTATCTGAGCTCGGTACGAATTTATTTGAGTTTTGTATAAATTTATCTGAGTCTAAAGTGAATTTATGTAAGTTTGAAGTGAATTTATTCGAGATTGGTAAGAATTTATCTGAGTTTGGTACGAACACATCTAAGTTTTGTATGGATTTATTTGAGTTTGAAGTGAATTTATCTGAGTCTGGTATGGATTAATTTGAGTTTTGAAACAAACTCAGATAATTTATCTGACTTTCTGTAACTAGCTTAGATAAATTTATAAACAATGAAACAAACCAAGATAAATTTATTTGTATTTCTTATGATATACAGATTGCTAGGGTTTGAAGATGATCGCTGTCTGCAAATGTTGTAATATTCAACGTACTTCTTGTTTGGATTGAGCGAAAATGAACTAAAGAAGGAAGAAGATGACCCAGACAAAGAAGAAGATGAATCAGAAGATAAAGATGGAGGAGAAGAAGAAATTTATAAGCAATGAAACAAACTCAGATAAATTTATCTGAGTTTGTGATGCATGGAAGAAACGAGGCCACGTGGACCACTTCCATCCACAAGATGATTTCCACCAACCTAGCCACAACTATAAATAGGAGTGCCCAGCCACTCTTTGGGAACATCAAAGTGAAGTCTTAGTCCAAAAGTGATACTGACGAGTTGTACACGCAGTAGTGTGCAGTGAGAAGTGTTGAGTGATTGCCTTTGATGTGGGTGAGTGTATTGAGAGAAAGCGTAGTGAGAGTTTCTTTCTTTTATTTGTGTGGACTTAAAAGCGTGTTTATTTGTAATAGTGTATTTGTGTAAGATTTATAAAGTGGGTTCTTGTTCTTAGTGAAATTTGTAATTAAGCTGTAGCCAGTGTGTATCTCCCAGTGTCCAAGCTATCAAAGCCATCTTCCAACACTTTCGCCTTTCCACCTGACACAATTCGGCGATCTATACTTCAACCACCTTCATAAATATTTATTTGGGACCTACCCTTCATAAAATCTTCTATAAGCTCTTTTGCCTCTTTGTTCTTCATTTCTCAAAAGACCTGTTACGCCATTCGGTAGCTATCCCAGCATTTCTTAATTGCCTTAGCGTTGGCAATTAAGGTAAAAATATATTCAAAAGTGTTTGTGGAAATGCCTCAAAGAAGTTGAAAAAGCGAAGTCTTTTATATTTGTATTTTTATTTTGATTGTATATATAATAGCAGTCATCAGGCGGAGCTTTGCGATTCAAAAGTAGGACAGAGCTTCTGGATATCATACTTGCAAAGGTACTCTCTTTTTTAGACGATTTTCCATCATTTATTGATCTTCTCTGTCTCTCCGTCACATGAATTTTATATGGTCAGACTCCATTTGTGTTGTGTATGAACTTCTGCTTCTGGATAGTCACTCTTCTTCTTGTGTTTTTATTTATTTATTTTATTTTTGGGTTTCTTTTTTCGATATGTTTTAGTGGCTATCCAACAAGCTTTCTTTTTCTTTGGCCTCTCTCATGTGAAAGTCTTTTTTTTTTTTTTTAAATAAAAGTGTGAAAATCTTTGGTTAAGGAGTACTAGCATTGAAGCCCGTGCGATGCACAGATAAAAGCTCATGCAAATTGGCTATTTAAGTAAAATTATTATTTTAATTATCAATTGATAAAAAAGTGACATACCTTTATAATGATAGGCAATGGATACAACACAATTTCAAACTTGAAGGGCCCAGATAAAGAATGGCTGCGTTTAGGAAAGAATCATTTAAAGAGGGGTCGTGCCTCTTGAGCGGTGTATGCTAACATTCATGCACACACCTACAAATGAAATCCAGCTGCTACATGTACAGACTTTAGTTATTTATGTTAACATACCTTATTTTGTTGCTGAGTATTTTGCTAAAGAGTAAATGATTGATGTGTTTGGGCAATGAGGATTCTTTCATCTATCATCTTGTTGGTCATAAATCTTCTATGTTCCAGTTCTGATAATAAACATTAACTTGTGCAGGAAATTCCATTTGAACGCCACCAATGTTGAGAGAGGGATATGGCAAGTGTTAAGATCATGCACCATTTTCTATTCAAGGACCTCACGCCATTTAAATCTGTTTTAAGTATTTAGATATGAAATACTCTAATTATGAGCAAGATTTGCTAAGCATTGATTATGTACAGGAAACAGGTTAATCTACATGAAATGTATTCGATATTTGATGTATGTATTAAAAGAAAAAAAAAAACACCGCTTTTACCGGCGCCCATATGACTGCCGCTCAAAGCAATATTTTTTTAAAAGACACTGCTTGTAGCGACGTCCGTATGACCGTCGCTACAAAAATAATGGTTTCTAGCAGTAGTCATGGCGCCACAAAAAAGATCAATAGTGGCGGATACAGGCTGCTGCTACAACCTTTACCCACTAGATATATACCGTCGCCAAGCGGCGACCGTCTTGACCGTCGCTAAAGATTATACCAGCGGTCACTATCACTTTTACCGGCTGCCCTTGGTCCCCGCTAAAAGCAATTATTCTTGTAATGCCTCTTTTTACAGCTTTACAAGCATACACATGCTCACCCAACCCACGGACTTCGTGCCATTGACCAATCCATGTTGTGGGACTCACATAATTAAAGCACATGCATTACCACCTTCTCCTAGGGTGTATGGTGAATTGAAATAAAAGGAGGCGAACCATAAAGAGAATAAAATATTGGGGGTTATGATGATATTTTATTTTTAGTTGTTTGATAGCTAGTGAATCTTTTTTACATTTTGTGTAAAAAGAGGATATTTTCTTGTCATTTAGTGGAGAAAAGAGGTTGCTTTTAAATAAAAAAAAATTTAAAGGTGGAGGTTTTTTTAATGTGCGTACTTTTGATATAACCCGTTATCTTCTCTTGTTCGGATAGTAGAGGCTCTACTACACTTTGACTTTGCTAGTTAATTGCCAAACACGGAACACTACTACTACTATACAACAACACCTACATTCCCAACATACAACATCCAAGCTAGCAGTCAGCAGTAACCATGAACAACATTACTTCCACCTTATCTTCCACTTTACTAACCCTCCAATGGGCAGGCAATGACACGGCGGCCGTTGGCCTTACTTCGATCCTTCTCCGGCCAACTCACCCCACCACGGCACTTCTCTTCTTGGGATCATTTCTCTTCTTCCTCCTCCAATTCCGATCAGAAAAGCACAAGGATCAAAAGTCACCACCCCTCCCACCAGGCCGAAAGCCATGGCCGATTGTTGGAAACCTAACAGAGTTGGTGATGAACAAGCCGGCCTTCCGATGGATTCTGCGTCTGATGAAGGAGATGAACACTGAGATTGCATGTATCAAGCTCGACAATGTCCATGTGATTCCCGTAACATGTCCGGAGATTGGTTGCGAGTTCCTGAAGAAATAAGACGCCATCTTTGCATCTAGGCCCCTGACCATGGGCAGCAAGTACATCAGTCGCAGGTTCTTATCAGTGGCAACTGCACCATTGGGTGATCAATGGAAGAGGATGAGGAGGGTGGTGACCTCTGAGGTCTTGAACCCGGTGAGGCTCAGATGGCTCGTCAACAGGAGAGTAGAAGAAGTGGATAACCTCGTTCGATACCTCTACAACCAGTGCAGGAGCTCAAGAGATGGAGATGGTGCAGTGGTCAATGTTAGAATTGCAGCTCGACAGTACAGTGGTAATGTTATAAGGAAGATGATGTTCAATCAACGGTACTTTGGGATGGGCCGTAACGATGGAGGGCCGGGTGTTGAAGAAGAGGAGCATGTGGAGGCGCTTTACTATGCTCTCTCTTCTCTATGCTTTTTGTGTGTCGGACTACATGCCGGGGCTGAGAAGGTTGGATTTAGATGGGCATGAGAAGATCATGAAGAAGGCCGTTGAGGTAATTGATAAGTATCATGAGCCTATAATCGATGAGCGAATCAGGAAATGGAAGAGTGGGGAAGATGGAAGGGTTAGAAAGGAACCTGAGGATCTCCTTGATATTCTAATATCAGTTCAAGACACAGATTGGAAGCCATTGCTAACACTAGAAGAGATCAAGGCAGAAGCCGCGGTATGATCCCAACATCCTTGAGCATAGGAGAGCCTTTCCCATATATATAAATAAATATATATATATATTGTAGGTGGTGAAAACACGACGCCCACTTAGATTGAGATGAACTTTGTAGATCAGGGAATACCGAACGCCAAGAACCTGAAATGGGAAGGAAAATGGCTTGGGTTAGAGCCCCTGACTGCTGTGAGCCGAAGGCGCTCCGATGCTTGAGTTAGTTCTGATGAACTGTGCAGGAGGAGGAAGGAGAGGAGAATGAGACGATGTGTTGAGTATTGTGTGTTGCGTACCTCCATGCGGCTGGCCCCACATGTATATATGTGGACATTCCTCGTTCATTCTCCCTGTGAGTGGGGTTAGGTGGGGTGAGGTCCCATCGGTCCTTACCCTGACATTCAGCGGTTGGTAAAAAGAGAACATCTCATCCGAACCTTTCATGCCTTCAGTCAGTTGATGTTAAGGGATGATAAAGCTAACTTCTTATCGCCATAAATGAGCAATCCTATCGTGATAAATGAATGCTCCTATCTGTTAGGGCGCGACATACCTCTCGGAGGAAGGTGACGGCCCACTCTGCCTTCAGCGTTTTGTACCAAGACCAAGAATGGCTTGGCCGCGCTGGGCATCTGTGCTGAGCTGGCACTTACGCTGAGCTGCCCCGCCGTGCTGGCACTCCTAACCGAGCTGCCGAGCTGCTGGGCAGTGATTACAAAGGCCGAGGTGGACAACAAGTACTACTGTAATCCTCGCTTAATCTCGTCATTACGGTGTTTTACCCACACAATTGCCCCCTAGCTTTTGACCTCTGAGAGTCCTCCGGCTCGAGGAGGTCAGAAGCTTAGTAACTGTCTAGCAGGCACCGCTACCGAGCTCGAGTGAGGGTCACCGAAGTGTGGGAAGGGGTTGCTGGGACAGAGGATCCTCGGATCAGAGGGGGTCCCTCCTGAGCCTGATGACCGTCGCTGACGTACGGCCCCTTTCAAGATGTCTCTTCGCCTATCCAGGGTATTTAATAGCTCTCAGATATTGCGCCGATGGTGGCATGTGTCGCCTCTTTGGTTGCCATGCAATTACTTTGAAAAGACGTTAGGGCTGCAAGATGCGACGTTAGGGCTGACTGAGGGGACGCCTCTTTAAAGGCTCTTCTCGAAAGCCGAAACGGCGTCTCTGACCCTTATAAATCAGGGCTTCTACTTCGTCTTCACCTTCTTTTACTCTTTCTAATTTCTATTGCACCCTGCGAGAGAACTTCTTCAACGTCTGCAAGTTTCCGGCAATCCTGTCTGTGCAGTCCCCCTTCGTAGGGCATCTTTCTACTTCTCTCTTGTCTTTTCTTCTGGGTAGACTTTTGTCTGGATTGAGAATGGAGATCTATAGACATCTGTTAGGAGACCCGGGTTCCATAGCCTATTTTAGGGATACGTGTCGATGTGAATTTTGATCCCCCCGAGAGGGGAATCACCATTCAACAGTGTGAGATAAAAAAATACATCGAAAATGAGGATTCCGACTACCCTCAAAATCGACGGATCACGATCGCCAGTTACGGATTCAGCCGTAACACTGTCCTTCGACGAAAGCCGAAAGAATACGGGAGGAAAATGGGGTGGGTTCTTCTCTCGTCTAATGTGCCGCCGACGACACACGACGGTTGTCTTGTCACTTAATTTGGGTCTTTCAATTCGGGTCGAACTTGGGTCAAGGGTCAAATTATGGGCTTCAAGATGGGACCATAAGGAACTAGGCAGGGGAAATCAACATCCAGGGTTGAACAAACTAATTAAAGTTAAATCCAAGTATTCTAGGGGATAAGCGAATTAAAATGAAAATAAACTAAGAAAATAAGGGGAAAGGTGCCAAATATTTAGAAGATGATCAACCCCATTCCTAGGTACCCCCTTTAATGTCCTTTGACGACCTAGGGTTTAAAGGTTGATTCTTCGATTCGAAAGAATGATGCAAACGAAACTTCGAGTTGTGATTTCTGTGGGTTTGTTTGCGATACGCAGATGATAAAAGTGCATGGCCGATGATGGGCCAGAAGTAAGATAAAAATGGCCGATGTTGGGCCGGGATTGATTGAGGGTGGCCGATGATGGGCCGGTAGTAAATAAGCTGATATTGGGGTGTGTAAAATCACTCGTCTCCTTTCATCATTCTCATTAATTCAGGTTCTCGGAATCAGCCTCTATTCCCTTTAATCATTAAGTTTAGATAAATATTTGGCACCGGAGGTGGAGGAAAGAGAAGAAAATATTTTTGTGATTGGTTTTGTTGGTTTTATAGTTTTTTTTGGATTTTAATAATTGGGGCTAGATGGGCCTAACTAGGGGAATTCCTACTTGGATTCAATCTAACTGTTTCATTTCCCTAATGGACCTCTACCCTATCCTAAGGTCATAACAGCCCACATCCGCTCTCCTTGTCCCTTAGCGGGGCCCGGAGAGAGAGTGGGGCCTAATCAGTTGAAGTTTAAGAAATTAGGGTAGTCTAAGCTGGCTAGGGGGAGACCTAGATCTAGGTCCGGGGTATGGCCTAATCAGTCTAGGCTACTGTATAATTTCTAACTCCAATTTATTAATATTTTTGGTTTCTTTTTTTTTAATATCTTTTACTTTGTTTTTGGTCTTTTTTATTTTTATTGTTTTTATTTTGGTTTTTTGAGTTTATTTATAGGGCCTAAGATCCTAAATTAATTTATCCTAATGAAATGGGAAGAAGAAAGAGAATGAATTTCTAATTTTTAATTTAATTAATTATCCTAAATAATCTTGAGTTCCCTAAATAGGTTTCCCTAACCCTAGTGAGAGGGGAGGAGAAAAAAAAAAGAATTCTATATAGCCTAATTATCTTTAGTTAAAAGGATAGTTAAAACTTTATTTTTAATCTTCACTTTTCACTTTATTATTTGGTTTTGTTTTTGTTTTATTATTTTTTATTTTTTTTAATAAATTATGCAGTCCTAAATTGCACCTAAAAGAATATGAAATAAAAATGCAACTAAGTTATAATTGAGTGCATGAGCTTGTTTTAATGCATGAATCAAGAACAAATTAAAACAAGCCATGATAGAAGGAAAGAAAAATGCCAATCTAAATGAATGAGCATATTAAATGCATGGGCATAATTTATGCATAAAAAGATGATGAAATGAATAAATAAATAAAAAATGATTTAAAATAAACAATAAAACTAAAAATTTACAACATGCATGGGCATATTAAGATGCATGAAATATCATAAAAAGAAATAATAAGCAAAATAGAGAGCTTCAGTCAATGCAAAAAAAAGAAAATAGGGAACCTGGCATGCATGGGTTCAATTTGGATAAATGGGCTAAGCAGGTGGGTGCAGCGAGGGGTGTGCGTGAATGTGCACAGGTGTGATGTACGTGGTGCCAGCAGGGTGCAGCGGAGGTGGGGAGAGAAGGACTGAGAGGTAGAGGGAGATCAAAGAGAGAGTGGAGAGGGAGAGGGGATCGGCAGAGGGGGAGGAAGTGCAGAAGAGAACGGGGGGGGGGTTGGAGAGATGGGGAGAGAGTGAGGGAGAGGAAGCTGGGGAGTGGAGTGGTGGAGGGAATGGAGAGAAGGAGAGAGAGTGACGGAGAGTAGAGAGGCAAGGAGAGGGAATGGAGAGAAGGAGAGAACGAGAGGGGAGAGAGGGGCAGGGTGGAAGATAGAGAGTTGAAGGGAGAGAAAGAGATGGGTCGTAGAGGGAAAGACAGAAAGAAAAAAAGAAAAGGGAGAGAGGAGGGGTGCGTGCAGGTGTAGGTGCAGGTACATGTGGGTGTAGAGGGCGGTGAAGGTGTGCGGTGGGTGGCAGTGGTGCGTGTGGCAAAGGGACGAAGAAGAAGAACAAGAGGGAGAAAACAGAGGAAGAGAGGGAGGAAGAAGGAGGGAGAGGAGAGGGGTGTCAGTGGGGTGCAAGTGGTAGAGAAGGGGAGGAAGAAGAGGAAGGAGTTGGAGAGAGGAGAACAGGGAAGGGGAGAGAGGAAAAGCACGGGGAGAGAGAGAGAGAGAAAAAGAAGAAGAAGGAGAGAGGGGGGGCGGCAGAAGATCAGAGAGGGAGAGAGAACGGAAAGAGGGAGACAGAGAGATGGGGAAGAGGAAGGACGGGGAGAGTGGAAGAAGGTGGTGCGCAGTGGGGCAGAGGGGAGAAGAAAGAGCGTGAGAGAGGAGAGACAGAGAGAGTGAGCGAGAGATGGGGAGAGAGAGAGAGAGACAGTGTGCAGGTGGTGGGGAGGAAGAGAAGAAGGCGTACCTGGTGCAGGGGGAGACGTCCGGCGGAGCGAGGAGGAGGAAGAAGGTGCTGCTGCGTACGTCCAGCGGCTGCTGCGTACGGATGTGTGGTGGTGCTGGCGAGGGAGATGAGGACGCCCACGGCCTGGGATGAGGAAGATGCGTTGGGTGAGGGAAAAGAGGACGATGATGGGGAGAGAGATGGAGATGGAGTGATGGGTTATAGGAGATGGGTTCTGTGAGATGAGATGGTAGTCCGGGAGATGGGTGCAGAGATGGAGAGGGTGGTGGGCGATGAGATGGAGAGGTGGGCCTGCGTGAAGATGGAGCTGAGAGGTGTGATGGCTGATGAAGAGATAGGCGCCTGGGAGTAGGAAGAGGGCGGAGCGGAGAGGGAGATGGTAGAGAGGGAGAAAGGAGATCCGAGAGGGGAGAGTGGGCAGAGAGGGAGAGAGGGCCGATCCAGGGGCTTCTGCGCATGAAGAGGATCGAGATGAGGGAGAGGGTTTAAGGGGGAGATAGAGATAAGGGGATCTGGGATTCTACTTCCTCAGATCCCTGGGCTCTTTCTCCCTTATCTGGGTGACGGGTCAGGGAGTTTGGGCTCAAGGGGTTTGAGCTGAGCCTGGTCTGGTTGAAGTAGGTTTGGCCCAGAAGGTGGGGTCCTGGTGGAGGATGGTCAGGTTGTCTTCGCCAGGGCCTAGGTTTCGTAGATTTCAGTCCGCTCGTTGGATTTCGATGTTCTACATATCGACGAAAAAGCTCTCGGCGAGCAGATCACGATGAACCAATTTTTAGGACAATCAGAGGTCCAAAAATGATAGGTGATTTTTCACGCGGGCGCCGCGGGGGTGTGGGACCCGCTGTCATGATTTTTGATCCGCCCGTCAGATCTTGGAGTTCTATATATGGGCGGAAAGCTCTCGACAAGTGTATCATGATGTGCCAATTCCCTGGGTGATCAGAGGCCTAGAGACAATGGGTGATTTTTCACACGGGCGCCCCGGGTTGTGGGACCCGTTGTCATGATTTTTGATCCGTCCGTCAGATCTTGGAGTTCTATATATGAGCGGAAAGCTCTCGACGAGTAGATCATGATGTGCCAATTCCCTGGGTGATCAGAGGCCTAGAGACGATAGGTGACTTTTGACTCGGGGCCTAATCAGAACATCACAAATAGGGTGGACTGAATTGCCCCTCATAGGGTGCCAAAACGAGGTGTCTACAGTATGCCCCTCTTTGGAGGACAGCACGTACAGAGTTGTTCTCCAAAGATAAATAGACACATACTCATGCCTCCATTTGAGCCTTTGGGCTCAAGGGAGTGGCAGCCTATGAGGGTGAGGTCGAACTGGCTCGAGGGAATCGGGATAAGGTTGTTCTAGGCCATCCAGTTAATTAGGTCTCCTTTTAGGTCTGAGCTTGATTGTGTGATATGAGGATGTCACCTCGTGCCTTTCCATTTTCTATCCAAAATTAAATCCCTACAAAGTGGATCATCCTACACGGGGGGTGCACAAAGTGTCAAAGCAGGATTCTGAAAGAGCATGTTACGGTAATGATATTAAATGTAAGAGCACAAGTTTGGAAGATTAAGTTTGGGTTTTTCAGTTCAGCGACACTTACCTCTTGGATCCTGTTCCTTTCGGTGTGGTGGCCCTCAAATTTTCACCTGCAATAAATCCTGGCTAGAAGGAAAGAAGGGAGCAACGGCTTGCCTTGAGTTGAAGTTAGTACATAAACGTGCCAAGTGTGTTATGCATGTGATGATGTTAAGAAGGCTTGTAATTGTGATGCAGACTAAATTTAAAATGTTAGTGCTAATGCAAGGCATGTCGTCGACATCATCCTGTAGTCATGACATCAATCAACCACTACCATGATAGTCAATAGAGATAAAAGAAAATAACAGAAATGCATCCACCACATGCAAGGAAAAAAAATAAAAGATAAATAGCGGGGTCCATCCTTTGGATGTAGGTAGATCGAGTAGGAAATTGAGATCGAAAGATATCTAAAACTTATCCATAGCACACACATAGCATGAAACAGTACACATCCAATACCAAGACTAGAGGCAAATCGTTGTTGGCTAATCCGAAGCAAAGGGGTGATCATTTTCCGACTGATAGTATATCTCGTTTCGAGAGGAGTCGTGTACAAAACATGGTATCCGCGTGGGGTTTTGGATCAAGGGTTAACCAGGGAGGTGTGAGCATGTTTACGTAGGTTCATATATAAAATAAAAATAAAATAAAAATAAAATAAAAAAATGCCCCAGTATATGAGGTGACATATGTGAACGATCCCTGAAACAAAACAATGTATAACCTATCCTGCATTCAACCATAAGGCATTAGTAATGAAAGCATGCATTACATGAGAGTGTGTAGATTGGTGAGTGTTTGTGACAACTGTGCATGTGAAGGGACCTGAATTGGGAAGCCGTGCAGAATAAGTAAGTACTCATATGCGTGTGCGTGTACGCATGTACATATATGTATATATAAAAATGCCCCAGCGTGAAGCTGGTGTGTTTTCTGGCTGGGAGTGAGAGAGTGAAGGTGGTCTAGCTCTCTGATCCATGGCTGCTAGTTTGATTATGATATGACCTTCCCCAACTATCCTTTGGAGATCGATCCCTCATTATTCTTTTCTAGCCGTTTTGGTCCTTTTAGTCGAACTTTGGAGAGCGCTAGGCTGCCCCTGGAATTCGTGTGTGAGCACGAGTTTCGCGTGTGGGAGACAGTGAGTCGCTGTGCTTCCTCAGTGTTGTGGTTATCGGCCACTCTCCGCTTGGTTCATTAGGTAAGGGCCCATGTCATTCGAGCGGGCTTGGGTTTTATGAATACTATTCCATTACTTTGGCCTTTTGGCCCTTTGCTCTTCTTTGTTTTTTATTCTCTTTTTTGTCTTTTTTTTTTTTCCGATTCGTTTTTTTTTTCGTTTTGTGACTGTGCAATGCCTGGGTCCCTTAAGCTTTCTAATTAACCCATGTAACGAGCGTTATGCCAATGACTCCCAAACCAAATGGCTTTAGGGCACTAGGTATATAAATACCCCTACGGGCTTACTGCCTTGGGTTAAAAAGGCTACGAACCCAAACTAGTCACAAAACTTTTATTCTTTTCAGGACTTCTAACTAAACTCCCTTTTTTTTTTCTTTTTTTTTTTTGTTCTTTTTTTTTTTGGACTGGTTTGGGAGAGGGGTGCCTAGGGTTTTGGCTTCTGAAGCATCAGGCATGGGGAGCACACCCACATCTCATGCAACTCCACCGTGGTTTCTCTTTTCTCGCTTTTATGAGTGATAAGGGGAAGCTTTCATGACATGGGCAAGCTCGCCTATAAACTTTTGCGTTGAATGGCTTCAACCGTGCAAAACATTGTGTGGGGGCAGACTCACTATTCTAGTGTTTTCCTCTTTTTTTTTTTTTTTTTTTTGCCAGTGTGTGTTTGACTTTCAAGTTTGGCTGTTGCACCTCTCATCGGTCTTCCCTATGGGATTTATACAGCCATATCAAGAGACCGAGGGTCATACTCCGCAAAAAGTGGGGAAGGGTCATGTGGTGTACTTTTTCAAGTACATAGCATTCCATGGATCGGGGAGCTCTTCCCCTTCTGCATTTACTAGTCTATATGCATTACCAGAATATACTTCTTTAACTACAAATGGGCCTTCCCAATTAGGTCGCAATTTGCCTTTAATGTGTGGGAGTTATGATTGAGTGATGCGTTTCAATACAAGGTCACCTGTTTTGAATTTCCTCTGTATGACATGCTTATCGTAGGCTCTTGCGATTCGCTTCTTGTACACTTGAGCGTGCTCTGCTGCTTTCATCCTTTTCTCATCGAGGAGGTCCAGCTGTATTTGCAATGCTTCTCGTCTTTGGCCTTCTGTCATCTCTTCATCTAATTGGATCCGCAAAGATGGGTGCAGGAGCTCGAACGGAAGGACTGCCTCCATCCTGTAAGTCAATGCATATGGGGTCTCACATGTCGGAGTCGTAATGGAGGTTCGATATGCCCACAATGCCTCGACCAAACGGTCTGGCCAATCACTGCCCTTGGTTGTTTCCACTGTCTTCTTGATGATCTTGAGTAGTGTCTTTTTTGTAGCTTCAGCCTGTCCGTTTGCTTGGGGGTACTAAGGGGTTGAATGATGTAGTTCTATACCATATTTTGTGCACAAATCCTCCATTACCTGAGATATGAATTGGGGGCCATTGTCAATTATGAACACTTTCAAAACGCCAAACCGGGCTATTGTGTTCTTTGAATGAACTTGACCACCGTGGATGCTTTGATATGGATAAATGCCTCAGCTTCTGCCCATTTAGTGTAGTATTCCGTTGCCGTTAATATGAAAGCTTTGTTTTGGGTGTTTTCCATGGTCGGGACCAGAGGTCCTATGATATCAAACGCCCAAGGCGAAAAAGGCCACGGAGCAGTAGTGGGATGCAGCGAAGATGCAGGAGCGTGAATCAAGTCAGCGTGCAGCTGACATTTCTTGCACTTTCTGACGTAGTCCACGGAATCTGATTCCAATGACAGCCAGTAATATCCTAACCGGATGATTTTCTTGGAGAGCATCAGGCCGTTTACGTGTCCTCCACATATGCCGGAATGAGCCTCTTCGATTATTTCTCGTCCTTCCTCAACCGTCATGCATCGCAGGAGGATCCCACTGAATGATCGGCGATATAACAGTCCTCCGACAACGACGTATCTTTGAACCATTTCTTTCAGTGCCCTTTTGTCGGATTTGGTGGCATATTCAGGGATGTATCAATCGCGCAGGTAGTTCCAGATATCGAAGTACCACGGATGGTCATCTGTGAGTTCTTCATCATGCTGTAGGGGGGCCAGTATCTGCTCTCGATTAGGTTCCTCTGCCTCTGTCACTTTCCCTTTCGCTTTCCTTCCTTTCGGTCCTTCATCTTTGGATGGAATCTCATCTGGATCTCCGAGGGCCAAGTCTTTTAGTTCAACCAAGGGAGTGTCTATCCTTTGGATGTGAAAGGTCTCGGATCCCTTGTCGAGGGGGACTTCCACGATCGAGGCCAAGGTGGCCAACGAGTCGGCCAATCGGTTTAACGCTCGCGGGATATAAAGAAAGGACACTTTCTTGAACTGGGACATAGCTTTCTTGGCCTTGTCATGATAATGAGCGAGCTTAGGGGCGTTCACCTTCCATTCACCTACCACTTGGGATATGACCACCTTTGAATCCCCGAGAACTTGAAGTTTCTTAACTTCCAACTTCGCGGCCTCTCTTAAACCTGCTAGGAGTGCTTCGTACTCCATTTCATTATTGGTGGCTGGGAATCCGACTTTGAAGGCCTTCGGTATCGCCACTCCTTCTGGGGACAAAAGCACTATCCCGATCCCTTTTCCATTCTGATTCAAAGCACCATCGAAGTACATCGTCCACGACTCGGGGTCCTTTATCTCCTCTATGTCTACACATAGCACGTCTTCATCTAGAAAGTAAGTTTTGACCGGTTCGTACTGTTGTTGGGGGAGATGTGCAAGGTGGTCAGCGATGGCTTGCCCTTTTATTGACTTTTGAGTTACGTATGTTATGTCGAATTCTGCCAAGAGCATTTGCCATCGTGCCACTCATCCTGAAGTGACAGGTTTCTCAAAGATATATTTCAAGGGATCCATTATGGCGAAGAGTTTGACTGAGTGAGCGAAGAAGTAGTGTCTGAGTTTCTGGGCAACCCAAACCACCGCTAAGCACGTTTTTTCTATCGAGGAGTATTTCCGCTCATATGGCGGGAGAGATTTGCTCAAGTAATAAATTGCATTCTCTTTCCGGTTAATCTCATCATGTTGACCCAGGACTATGCCTATCGCGGATTCCGTCGCTGACACATATAAAATGAGAGGCTTATCTTTAGCAGGGGGCTTCAAAACGGGGGGACTCAATAAATATTTCTTCAAATCCTCAAATGCCTTCTGGCAGTCGTCATCCCAGTGGTATTCAATGCCTCCTTTTAGCAATTTGTAGAACGGCTCACATCTTTGCTAGTGCTGTGAAATGAATCTTCTAATGAACTGTAGTCTCCCTATGAGGCCTCTTAATTCTTTGAGGTTCTTCAGGGGCGGCATTTCGAGGATAGCTTTCACCTTCGAGGGGTTGACTTCGATTCCCCGATTGCTAACCATGAACCCCAAAAGTTTTCCTGACGACACCCCAAAGACACACTTCTTCGGATTCATTCTTAACTTTGTCTCCCTTAACCTTTGGAGGACCCTCTTCAGAGCTGCGGCGTGATCTGCACGAGTTTGGGATTTAATTAAGATATCATCAACATATACTTCCATACAATCGTGCATCATGTCGTGGAATATCGCCATCATGCTCTTTGGTAGGTTGCACCTACATTCTTCAATCCAAAGGGCATGACAACGTAGCAATAAGTCCCCCAGGGGGTAGTAAACGAGGTCTTTTCTTGATCCTCTTCTGAAAGCTTTATCTGGTTGTACCCCGAGTATCCATCCATGAATGAGAGCATTGCATGCCCGGCGGTGTTGTCGACGAGCACGTCTATGTGTGGTAAAGGAAAGTCGTCCTTAGGTGAGGCCTTGTTCAGGTTCCGGAAGTCGATGCAGACCCTGATACGTCCGTCTTTCTTCTTGACCGGGACAATGTTGGCAATCCATTGAGGAAACAGCACTACCCTGATGAATCTGGCCTGGAGAAGTTTGTCAACTTCCTCTTTCACCTTCACCGCGACATTAGGGAGCATTCTTCTCAGCTTCTATTTAACCGGTCTCGCACTCTCTTCCAATGGAATTTGATGTTCTACCAAAAGCGGGTCTAGTCCTGGCATGTCATGGTAGTCCGACACAAATACGTCCTGATATTCATCCAGGACTCTAAGGATCTCTTCTTTTTCGCCGAGTTCCAAGCATGCACTAATCTGGACTAGCTTGGGCCTTTCCTCAGTCCCCAAGTTGATCTCCTTTGTCTTTTCGGCCGTCGACTGAGTTTGCTCGTCAAACCTCTTGATGACCCTTTGGAACTCTTCCGAGACTTCATCGTCTTCTCCTTCGGCATCTACTAATTCGTAAACGCCCATCTCATCCTTTACGTTCTCGGTTCCCGGAGATGATTCTGACTCTGAAATAATGGGCATTGACTCATACCCTATCTTGCTAATTTGGCTCATGATTTCCTCTAGCCGTGATTGCTCTACCGAGGGAATTTTCCAGCGCTCAGGTCTTCTTATGGCCCTACAATAGTCAAAGGTCTCTACTCCTAAACTACTTACATTTTTGGGTTTTTGGTTTTCTACTTTTTTTTGGGATTTTGGGGTTTTGTGATTTTTTTGGGGTTTTTAGAATGATATGGTATAGGTTGGGTTAAGGAGGGGCTATCTAAGGAGGAAGATCCCTGCCCCAGGCAATGCCGAGCTGCGGGGCGATACACCACTTCGTCGCCTTCGGGATTTTCAATCTCCCAGGTTTTGCTGTTTTTTTCTGAAGGTCCTGCTCTCCAGTGTCGCCACGCAGCTGACCAGTATACGACTTCTTGGCTATCAGGGTCTTTGACTTCCCGGGTTTCATAGTCGTTTCTCTTTTCGGAAATTGGCGTTTTTTTTTTTTAGGCAATTTCACCGAATCACTAGTACCAATCATGTTACAAGACAACATTTGGAAACTTTCCTCCAAGGGGGAACTTGAACCCCTAATTTCATCAGATTTATGGAATTCTTCCCAAGTGCCAAAGATGTCTTCATAAGTTTCGACCTCCTCGTCGTCAGACGATGAATCGGTTATACCTTCTATCAAGAGTTCTTTCCCTTTTTCCTGGGGGTGGATCTGATGGCATCCTTCTCCGTTGGGAGGTTCATTGGGGTCCAAGAGCTTGCTATGCCTGGCAAAGTGTTTCCCTAGTTTCCAATCCTTTCTAGAGAGTGTTACCTGATCATACGGGTTGAATCCCAGTTCTTCTGTTCCTATCCTTGCTTCCAGGATAACGGGGTCAAGAATCCCATCCTCATTCCTACTTAGCCCCAATCCGGGCTGATATCCATGTTTTCTCATGAGGTTCCAGCCATGTATGCACTCTTTTCTTAATGGCGGTTCAGGTAGAGGGACCGGATCTGGTGTCATACTTCGGACGGGATCGATGTCCGTCAGGGAAATGGTGGGATCAACCCTGTAACCATGGGTTTTGATTCTAGGCGGGATAGGGGCCGGTCGCAAGGTGGGAAGTATCTGAAGTCCTTCTAGTTCAATCACAGGCGGGTCCCCCATTAGCTTCACGATTTTTCCTAAGTGGGGAAACTTAATACATTGGTGCCTAGTGGACATGACCGCCTTCATGTGATTCAGCCAGCGACGCCCTAATATTAAGTTGAAGGTCGCTGGGATATCCATGACGTAGAATTCTTCGGGTACTGAGATCGGGCCTGCTTGCACCAATAACATGATCTTCCCACAAACGTTCTTCCTATTTTCGTCATATCCTTTCACCACCAACGGGGCTGGGGTTAGGTCTTTGGCAATTAGATCCAGTGTCTTGTATGTTTTCAGTGGACACATGTTTAGGGACGCCCCTGTGTCTACCAAAGCGCCGGATATCTCCTTCTCGGCCACCCTAACTGTAGATGTAGGGGTGAGGTCCTCACTTCAGGTGGTATTTCTTTTAGTTCCTCCTCGGTAAAGTTGAGGATTGGCTAAGATGTCTCAGACGACAAGGACGCAATGGACGCCCGTAGTTGCTCTGGGGTTATATTTTCCGGAACTTGTAAGTGGGTGATGGCGTCCATCAGCTGTTTTTTATGCATATGGGAAGTCTTGATCAGATCGAGGATTGACACCTCAGCTGGTATCTTCGTTAGATGCCCTAGGAAATCATACTCTATCCCAGTCTCCAGCTGAACATTATGTCTCTCTTCGACAACCTCTTCGGTCTACGTGTTGGGGATTTGTAAGTCCGGATCTGGCACACTGGCGATCGGAGGTAGCCGCGGTGGGCGGATCCGTCCTGATCAGAGGTGTGCTTGTGACGGCCCAACATCTTGGGGGTGATTAAATTGGGAGTGAGTGCTGGTCCAAAACCCCTCGTACACGATATCATCGTCAAAGAACACCTTCTAGAGGTCCGGGGAGTCGATTACCATGCTGATTTTGATGTTATCTAGTCTTAATTTAGTTTTCCCGTCCCAATTAACGTATTTCCAATAGTCATCATCTTCAAAAAAGTCATCATAGTAGGGTTGATTCTGACTAATGGCTGGTTGGATCGGGAAATCAATTGATTTATGTGACACGGTTGTGACATTGGCCGACGGTCCCTGCAACGGTTGTGTTGAGGTTGACGCAGCGTGATGTGGCATCGGGTTTGTGTAGATTTGCATATTCGGCACTCATTGCGTCGTACCGGTAAGGGGACCTTGGGCTTGTGGCATTTTTCCAGCAGACCATAGACTCCCATGGGTTTGATGCTATTCCACTCAATCGCCCCTTCATCACTGAGGTCATAGATCAGGTCTCTGGCCGTATAACAATGGGTTAGGTCATGTCCCGGCATCCTATGGTATGCACAGAATCTTGTCCGATCAAGGTGGTTTGGCCATTGCTGTTGTCTTTCAGGTGGAAGCTGAATAGCATTTTGTTCTATAAGCAACCAGAAAACAGTGATCCAAGGTTGAGGGAGGGGCGGGTAGTTAGCCCTTTTTGGTCCAAGCCTTCTCTTGTTCCAGTCATTTTTTTGGCCTGAATTGTCGTTATAATTGAACGAGACTGTGTTATAATTCGGCCGAGGATTAGTACTCTGATTCGGGTTTTGAGGCATCACCGGCTGATTCACAGGTTGTCGTGCCGGATTTATGTTTTGCCTTGGATGAACGGGTCCCCTTTGGTCATGTGGTTGTTGGTTATATCTTTGATCATTCCGAGGAAGATCCTGGTAGTCTGATCGTTTCAAAAGCCTTGTGTGTTCCCTTGGAAATTAACATCCCGGTTTTGTCCTTGATTCCGCTGTTGGTTGAAATTCATTTCCTGACCAGGATTATATGGGCGATAAACCACCTCTTGGGTCGAGTTTACTTCCGGGGTCGCGCGATTTTCCACTTGATTAGTCACGCGACGGACAATCCTTTTTTGATTGGAGATGCCTAGATTATTCAATATTCCATCGTCTAGGTTCTGTTTCATTCTCGACAATCGATGGTGTAGGCCGCTCCAATTCATGACTTCCCCGATCGTCATCAATGTCCTCATCGGTTCTTTCATGTTCGAAATGACCATCCTGACTTGTTCCTCCTCCTTCATATTGCAGTCAGACCTCGTGAATTGACTCAGCCATCTCGCGGCAAATTCTTCATAATCCTCATTGTTCTTTTGCTTTAAGTTGGCTAAGTCATGCCACAGGGGTTTGTTCTTAGTTAGGTGTTGGTATCGCACCAGAAATCTTTCTATCACATCCTCGAAGGTATTGATCTCGTGTGAGGGCACAGATGTGTACCAAGTTAGCGCATCCCCGGCTAGCGATTCTTGAAAGTAATTAATGAGGAGGGCATCGTCGTCAACGATTATACGACATTTACTGCAAAAGGACACCAAATGGTGTTGAGGGTCTGTAGTCCCGTCATACGCTACGAACTTTGGGGCTTTAGCTGGGAAGGGTGATTTCTTAGTCTCTTGTTTCTTCGTGAAGTCATAGAACCCTAACCTTTTGCCTTGACGTGACGGCGACTTCTTTCTAATTTCACTCTTCAACCCTTCTATTTCCTTCCGCATTTTGCTAATTGCCTGGGAATTAGGGTTTTGATCTTCGTGCACCTCGCCTCGTCTTGGGGCCTCAACTGGGGTTCGATAATAAATCTGTTCTACAAGATCGTGTTAAGGGTCCGATTGGGGTCCCAAAGGCGCATATTGTTAGCTTTCCTCAGCTTGTGTTCTCCTAGGGGCCTGAATTTGGGTTTAATTTCGAGTTCTATCCAAGTCATGAGCTAATCCTAATCGTCGACCCACGTAAGTCAATTGGCGGGAGAGCTTGTGGGCTGGATGGTCCGGCCGATGTTCCTCGTGAAGCTCATGAGGGTCTACATCGTCCGCAACTTCATCATAATAGAGTGGGGGATCCTGCTCCTCGTCTAACATTTCGTAAGACGGAGTCAATTGATCTTGATACATTAGAGGTGATCTTTCGTATCCTGTCAGTTGATGATAGGTTAGCCTAAGGCCAGATGAGTTTGGGATCGATCGGCTTATGGAGACAGTCGGAGGAGTCATTGCTTGAAGTTGGGGTTGGACTACCTCCTGCTGGTATTAATGGTGGATTATGGGTGCGTTCTGTGCGCTGGTGTAAACAGCAGGGATTCGCCGTGGGACCCTCGGCGTGAGTGATCAAGCCAGGCCCACCTGTTCTTGGCCTATATGGAGGCGTCTACTTTCATATGGGATCGGGGCTAGTTGCTGTCTTGCTTGTCTAGTGGTGGTCACAATGGATGTATCAAAAGGTGTTCTATATTGGGGGACCATAGAGGTAATCGGTTCAGTTCGAGTAACTGTAGCTGAATGATGGATGACTTGTGAAGTGACCGGTTGAAGCACACAGCGAGCCCATGTTGTGATGTTGGCATAGGTCTTATACTCTACCGTCTGTTTGCTTGATCCGACCAAATCGTTATACGTGACTCGAGAGTCGGCAGAGTATGAGTCCCTCCTTATTGGAGTTGGAGGACTAGAGTGACTTTTTCTCGCGACTACTGCGTTCATGGGAGAAGGACCTGTTCGACAATCGGAGATCTCAGTATCAAATGGGGGGAATAGCGCGGTTCAGATAATGGGGTAGAAAGAGATCTAGAGATCTCAGTATCAAATGGGGGGAAATAAGCTTCACCGATGGCTTGAGTTGCTCCCGGGGCTGAAATAGGAGGAATGTCCGGCATTCCCCATGGGTGATTCGCCATTTGTAAGAAAGCGGGGGTGAGAAGGGAAAGACTTTAGAAAAGATGAGAATGGAAAGAATTTAGAAAAGAAGAGATTGTTTTATGGAATTAATGCGGGAAAGAGGAAAGACTAATAGGGCTGCGCTCTTATGTTGTAAAGGGGAGAGCTTCAGTGGGCGGTTATGCGGACGCCAGTTCATATTTGATTTGTACCCATAATGACCCTTAAATAAACGAGACACGGACATTCGGTCATTGATCGAAGGTTCGTGTTCGATAATAAAGCTTCTAAAAGACCCAAGTAAACGATAAGACAACGAAAGATGTCCCATCACGATCGTCAGGCTATTGGCATGGAGATCGTAGGACCTGCAAAAGACCCAAATTCGTGACGAGACAACAGAAGATGTCCCATCACGATCGCCAGGTTGTCGGATGTGAATTTTGATCACCCTCGAGAGGGGAATCGCCATTCATCAGTGTGAGATAAAAAAATACATCGAAAATGAGGATTCCGACTACCCTCAATATCAACGGATCACGATCGCCAGTTACGGATTTGGCCGTAACACCGCCCTTCGACGAAAGCCGAAAGAATGCGGGAGGAAAATGAGGTGGGTTCTTCTCTCATCTAATGTGCCGCCGACGACACACAACGGTTGTCTTGTCACTTAATTTGGGTCTTTCAATTCGGGTTGAACTTGGGTCAAGGGTCAAATTATGGGCTTCAAGATGGGACCATAACGAACTAGGCAGGGGAAATCAACATCCAGGGTTTAACAGACTAATTAAAGTTAAATCCAAGTATTCTAGGGGATAAGCAAATTAAAATGAAAATAAACTAAGAAAATAAGGGGAAAGGTGCCAAATATTTAGAAGAGGATCAACCCCATTCCTGGGTACCCCCTTTAATGTTCTTTGACGACCTAGGGTATGAAGGCCGATTCTTCGAATCGAAAGAATGATGCAAACGAAACTTCGAGTTGTGATTTATGTGGGTTTGTTTGCGATACGCAGGTGATAAAAGTGCATGGCCGATGATGGGCCAGAAGTAAGATAAAAATGGCCGATGTTGGGCCGGGATTGATTGAGGGTGGCCGATGATGGGCCGGTAGTAAATAAGCTGATATTGGGGTGTGTAAAATCACTCGTCTCCTTTCATCATTCTCATAAATTCAGGTTCTCGGAATCAGCCTCTATTCCCTTTAATCATTAAGTTTAGATAAATATTTGGCACCGGAGGTGGAGGAAAGAGAAGAAAATATTTTTGTGATTGGTTTTGTTGGTTTTATAGTTTTTTTTGGATTTTAATAATTGGGGCTAGATGGGCCTAACTAGGGGAATTCCTACTTGGATTCAATCTAACTGTTTCATTTCCCTAATGGACCTCTACCCTATCCTAAGGTCATAACAGCCCACATCCGCTCTCCTTGTCCCTTAGCGGGGCCCGGAGAGAGAGTGGGGCCTAATCAGTTGAAGTTTAAGAAATTAGGGTAGTCTAAGCTGGCTAGGGGGAGACCTAGATCTAAGTCCGGGGTATGGCCTAATCAGTCTAGGCTACTGTATAATTTCTAACTCCAATTTATTAATATTTTTGGTTTCTTTTTTTTTAATATCTTTTACTTTTGTTTTTGGTCTTTTTTATTTTTATTGTTTTTATTTTGGTTTTTTGAGTTTATTTATAGGGCCTAAGATCCTAAATTAATTTATCCTAATGAAATGGGAAGAAGAAAGAGAATGAATTTCTAATTTTTAATTTAATTAATTATCCTAAATAATCTTGAGTTCCCTAAATAGGTTTCCCTAGCCCTAGTGAGAGGGGAGGAGAAAAAAAAAAGAATTCTATATAGCCTAATTATCTTTAGTTAAAAGGATAGTTAAAACTTTATTTTTAATCTTCACTTTTCACTTTATTATTTGGTTTTGTTTTTGTTTTATTATTTTTTATTTTTTTTAATAAATTATGCAGTCCTAAATTGCACCTAAAAGAATATGAAATAAAAATGCAACTAAGTTATAATTGAGTGCATGAGCATGTTTTAATGCATGAATCAAGAACAAATTAAAACAAGCCATGATAGAAGGAAAGAAAAATGCCAATCTAAATGAATGAGCATATAAAATGCATGGGCATAATTTATGCATAAAAAGATGATGAAATGAATAAATAAATGAATAAAACTTGGGGCCTGGACGGGCTTGAAGCTAGCTAGGAATGATTTAAAATAAACAATAAAACTGAAAATTTACAACATGCATGGGCATATTAAGATGCATGAAATATCATAAAAAGAAACAATAAGCAAAATAGAGAGCTTCAGTCAATGCAAAAAAAAGAAAATAGGGAACCTGGCATGCATGGGTTCAATTTGGATAAATGGGCTAAGCAGGTGGGTGCAGCGAGGGGTGTGCGTGAATGTGCACAGGTGTGATGTACGTGGTGCCAGCAGGGTGCAACGGAGGTGGGGAGAGAAGGACTGAGAGGTAGAGGGAGATCAAAGAGAGAGTGGAGAGGGAGAGGGGATCGGCAGAGGGGCAGGAAGTGCAGAAGAGAACGGGGGGGGGGGGGGGGGGGGGGTTGGAGAGATGGGGAGAGAGTGAGGGAGAGGAAGCTGGGGAGTGGAGTGGTGGAGGGAATGGAGAGAAGGAGAGAGAGTGACGGAGAGTAGAGAGGCAAGGAGAGGGAATGGAGAGAAGGAGAGAACGAGAGGGGAGAGAGGGGCAGGGTGGAAGATAGAGAGTTGAAGGGAGAGAGAGAGATGGGTCGTAGAGGGAAAGACAGAAAGAAAAAAAGAAAAGGGAGAGAGGAGGGGTGCGTGCAGGTGTAGGTGCAGGTACATGTGGGTGTAGAGGGCGGTGAAGGTGTGCGGTGGGTGGCAGTGGTGCGTGTGGCAAAGGGACGAAGAAGAAGAACAAGAGGGAGAAAACAGAGGAAGAGAGGGAGGAAGAAGGAGGGAGAGGAGAGGGGTGTCAGTGGGGTGCAAGTGGTAGAGAAGGGGAGGAAGAAGAGGAAGGAGTTGGAGAGAGGAGAACAGGGAAGGGGAGAGAGGAAAAGCACGGGGAGAGAGAGAGAGAGAAAAAGAAGAAGAAGGAGAGAGGGGGGGCGGCAGAAGATCAGAGAGGGAGAGAGAACGGAAAGAGGGAGACAGAGAGATGGGGAAGAGGAAGGACGGGGAGAGTGGAAGAAGGTGGTGCTCGATGGGGCAGAGGAGAGAAGAAAGAGCGTGAGAGAGGAGAGACAGAGAGAGTGAGCGTGAGATGGGGGGAGAGAGAGAGAGAGAGAGAGAGACAGTGTGCAGGTGGTGAGGAGGAAGAGAAGAAGGCGTACCTGGTGCAGGGGGAGACATCCGGCGGCGCGAGGAGGAGGAAGAAGGTGCTGCTGCGTGCGTCCAGCGGCTGCTGCGTGCGGATGTGTGGTGGTGCGTGCAAGGGAGACGAGGACGCCCACGGCCTGGGATAAGGAAGATGCGTTGGGTGAGGGAAAAGAGGACAATTATGGGGAGAGAGATGGAGATGGAGATGGAGTGATGGGTTACAGGAGATGGGTTTTGTGAGATGAGATGGTCGTCCGGGAGATGGGCGCAGAGATGGAGAGGGTGGTGGGCGATGAGATGGAGAGGTGGGTCTGCGTGAAGATGGAGATGAGAGGTGTGATGGATGATGAAGAGATGGGTGCCTGGGAGTAGGAAGAGGGCGGAGCGGAGAGGGAGATGGCAGAGTGGGAGAAAGGAGATCCGAGAGGGGAGAGTCGGCAGAGAGGGAGAGAGGGCTGATCCAGTTGCTTCTGCGCATGAAGAGGATCGAGATGAGGGAGAGGGTTTAAGGGGGAGAAAGAGACGAGGGGATCTGGGATTCTACTTCCCCAGATCCCTGGGCTCTTTCTCCCTTATCCGGGCGACGGGTCAGGGAGTTTGGGCTCAAGGGGTTTGACCTGAACCTGGTCTTGTTGAAGCAGGTTTGGCCCAGAAGGTGGGGTCCTGGTGGAGGATGGTCGGGTTGTCTTCGCCGGGGCCCAGGTTTCGTAGATTTCAATCCGCTCGTTGGATTTCAACGTTCTACATATCGACGGAAAGCTCTCGGCGAGCAGATCATGATGAACCAATTTTTAGGGCAATCAGAGGTCCAGAAATGATAGGTGATTTTTCACGCTGGCGCCGCGGGGGTGTGGGACCCGCTGTCATGATTTTTGATCCGCCAGTCAGATCTTAGAGTTCTATATATGGGCGGAAAGCTCTCGATGAGTAGATCATGATGTGCCAATTCCTTGGGTGATCAGAGGCCTAGAGACGATAGGTGATTTTTCACGCGGGCGGCCCGAGTTGTGTGACCCGCTGTCATGATTTTTGATCCGCCCGTCAGATCTTGGAGTTCTATGTATGGGCGGAAAGCTCTCGACGAGTAGATCATGATGTGCCAATTCCCTGGGTGATCAGAGGCCTAGAGACGATAGGTGAATTTTGACTCGGGGCCTAATCAGGACATCATTAAATAGGGTGGATTGAATTGCCCCTCATAGGGTGCCAAAACGAGGTGTCTACAATACGTATAAGATCCTAGCCAATGTGGAGGTCAGACCAGATGGCCCTGATGATGGCCTCGCCTATCGCGATGGCTGGATGCCGTTCTAGCTGGTCTCCGTTGTGGAGGGAGGGGTCTGCTTCCCCCTTCATCTACTGGTTAGGGACTGCCTTCGGGAGTGGAGGTTGTGTCCCTGCCAGCTACTTCCCAACGGATACAAAATTATCATGGGAGTAGTGCGGCTGAACGAGCTCCTAGGAATCGGCCTCGGTGTCCTGGACATCGAGGACACGTACGACCTCTACAAATCCGCAGAAGAGAATACCCATTACCTCCGGCTGAGGGTCCGCCGTGTTGGCTTTGTAACTGCGCTAGAGGATTCCAACAAATACGCGGGTGAAGACCGAGTACTCGTCAGAGGAGGATGGGAGTTCGGTGAAGCGGAGCCTAGCGCCACGGTTTGGATTCCTCGAAAAATAGGAACTCCACCAAGTAAAGACCGAAGTCTTTTCGGTTTGCAGTTTTTTCTCTCTTCTATGCTTGACTAACACAACTCTTTCTGTTTATGCAGATTTTTGCCAAAGGAGGGAGTTTGCTAGGAAAAACCGTTGGAGGGTGAACACTGAGTGGCACGAAAAGGTGAGAAACTACCGTGATCACAACTCCCGTGCTGCGTGGTCCCTTCTGGGGTATACGCCCCACTACAGATCCTTCAACACCTCGAGAAGGGTGTCGGGAATAGACTCCGTGCTTCGCATGGAAGGCGCCAGCTCAGAGATAGCGACGACCGTGGTGTCCAGCTCGGAGGCAGTGACCATCGCGATACTCGTTGGGCGTCTGGTTGAGTCCGGACACCGCGCTTCAACACTCCCAGACCCAGAGCCTGCCAGGACCTCGGCAGCCGAGCCCGGGGTTTCGCGAAGGAAGAGGCTAGTAGCTTCCAGCACGTCTGAGATTTCGGCATCTTCCAGCTCGGAGGAAGTGGAAGAGGAGGGAGAGATGCTATGCCAGCGCGGGCAAAGCTACGCTGCAGAAGACCTGTCTGCCGCGGCCTTCGGGGACATCGGGGGCAAGGACTGGGATCCCCCTGAGGCCGTGGTCATCACTCTGGCTACGACGCCTTCTGCCGCCGCTGGCGAAACTCCTACTGCCCCGGTTGCCGAGACGGTCCGCGCAGTCGCGACCGAGGCCACTCGGTCCACCGCGGTCGAGGTCGCCTCGGCTCCGCCTTCAGTGACTATCATCGTAGACGACTCACCCCCATACCATGCTACAGGGGCTGGAGGTCGGGCTCGCTCCGCCGAGGTCATTGAGGGGGGCCGACCCGAGAAGAGAGCAAGGGTCAAGGCTTCGCCTAGCCTCTCGTTGCCTCCGCCAGCTGGTGGAACAATCTCTCCCCCTCTGTTGGCTCCATGGAGGCCGGCCATTGAGGAAGTACTAGGGAGGCAGCTGGCTGAAACAGACCGTACGACCGATTCCCAAGTGGTTGTCGCGCTGGGACGTTCTTGCGCCCTTCCTCAGGACATGGCAAGGTGGGCTAAGATGGACAACGAGTCACTCCTGTTCTCCTTGATGCGATCACTGGTAGCGGTAAGTGTAGTATTTTTCCGGAGCCTTTAGTTCGGTATTCTTTTATTGATGTCTGGTTTTCTTCTTGCAGCTGTTGCAGAAATGCCAGATGGGCATAGAGAGGCTGGACGCAGCCGAGGCCAGGGAGGCCGAATGGGTGGCCGAGAGGGAGGAGCTGCAGGCGTCCCTAGCGGCTAAGGAGGTGATGCTGGTAGAAGAGGTGGGCAGGAATGCTGGCCTCGTCTCCGACCTAGAAGAATCCCAGGTCCTGGTGGAGCATCTCATGGAAGAGCTAAAGGATGAGGGGACCCGCAACCTTCATCTTGTCTTTGAGCTCGACGATCTCCGGACCGAGGTGGCGCGGCTGGAAGAGGACCTGCGGGACGCCAGAGGGACAAACAAGAGGCTCCTCTCCCAGCAGAACCTAGCGCAAGGCTCGCTGGAGATGGCCTTGAGGGGGAAAGCGGCTGAGATCGAGTTTGCTTTGGCGAGACAAGAAGCCAGGCTCAAGGAGGAGTTCTTGGCTGAGCATAACTCCATTATGGGGGAGGAGGTTGGCAAACTGACAGCTGACTACAAGGCTCAGCTGCTAGGGAACCGGGACCAAGCCTGGGAGCTCGGATGGAAAGCAGCCTTGAAGAAGGCTGGGGTTCCTGGGGAGAGCCCTCTCCTCAGAAATCCCCCAAAGTTCCCTCGCTCGGATTCGGAACTTATAGTCATATCTCTAGCTTCCCCTTGCCTCCCTCTGCAAGCCTGCCCAGAGGCGAGCGCCGCCCCCGAGGCGCCTCCGGAGGCCCCTTCAACTGCCAGCGCCGAGCTTGAAGACTCCCCTGCGCTCGAGGTTGTCGAGGCCCCTCCCGAAGCCACCGCTCCTGAGGCCAGCGTTCCCGAAGCGAGCGCGGCCGTTTCTGAAGCCACCTCGGCCGTGCCCGAGGCCAGCGTGGTCATGGCAGAGGTCACTCCGGGGATCAACTGTAATGTAGAAGTTGTAGCCCCTTGAGCCCTCATTGTATTTTTCTTTTCTTTCATCGCATTCCTCTTATCCCTTTATGTAATCTGAATTCTATTAATGGAACGGGAACTTTTCTTTGAATTCCTTTGCTTTCTTTTTTCTTGTCTTTGATGGAATGAGTGTGCAAATGACATGTACCTTATTATGCTTCACTTGCTAAGTGGTTGGTCTAAATAACCGAACTCTTTGTAAGTCTTTAAAAGTTAAAATTGGATGTCTGCCCTTGACCGAGGTTTGGTTTATGAACCGTGGTCCCAATCAGCATCCATAACCCTTGAGAGCAGAAGCTGCCAGAACTGGGCGTTCTTGAGCGCCAAAGTCAGTGTTCTTGGACATTTTTGGCTTTACCGCCGTAGCTGGTGTTGGGACCGAGCTGGGACGGCTGGCACTCTGACTGAGCTGCCGAGCTGGGGGTGGTACTGTCACCGAGCCCTGATAAAACTGGCTTTGCCGCCAAAGCTGGTGCAGGCACCGAGCTAAGGACGATTGGCACTCTGAACAGAGCTGCCGAGCCGCGGGGTGGTGCTGTCACCAGACCCTGAGATGCTTATGGCTATGCCGCCAAAGCTGGTGCAGGCACCAAGCTGAGGACTGTTGGCACTCTGAACAGAGCTGCCGAGCCGCGAGGGTGGTGCTGTCACTGGACCCTGAGATGCTTATGGCTGTGCCGCCAAAGCTAGTGCAGGCACCGAGCTAATGACGGTTGGTACTCTGAACAGAGCTGCCGAGCCGCGGAGGGGTGATGTCACCGGACCCTGAGATGCTTATGGCTGTGCAGCCAAAGCTGGTGCAGGCACTGAGCTGAGGACGGTTGGTACTCTGAACAGAGCTGCCGAGTCGCTGGGTGGTGCTGTCACCGGACCATGAGAAAGCTGGCATTGCGGCCGAGCTGCATAACTTGGAAGCGATTTTGAAAGAGATCTGCTCAAGAATGTTCCTTTTTATTGCTGTTTGAACCATTAAATACATGTTTTCAGAAGTAGAACTTTTTGAGATGCATTATGTTCCATGGTCGAGGCAGCTCCTTGCCTTCCATGTCCTCGAGCCTGTACGCGGCCCTTCCCGCTGTTGATAGCACTTTATATGGCCCCTGCCAGTTCGGTGCTAATTTCCCTTCATTAGGATTTCGGTCGCCAGGAAGCGTTTTCTTCAGGACTAGCTCTCCCACCGCGAATCTTCTTGCTTTGACCTTCTGGTTGTATCCCCTGGCCAACTGCTGTTGATAGGCAACCAGGCAGATAGCTGCTGTCTCTTTTCGTTCTTCCACGAAATCCAGCTCTCGAGCCACATTCAAGTCGTTCAGCCCCTGGTTACAAAGTTCCGACCTCAAGGTCGGGAGGCCGACCTCAAGGGGAATGACTGCTTCCATGCCGTAGGCAAGGGAGAATGGTGTAGCCGAGGTGGAGCGCCTTGGAGTTGTCCCGTAAGCCCATAGAACACTAGGAAGCTCTTCTGCCCACCTCCCCTTGGCTCGGTCGAGTGTCTTCTTGAGTCCGTCAAGGATCACTTTGTTTGAGATCTCAGCCTGGCCATTGCTTTGTGAGTATGCCGGGGTGGAGTAGACGTTTCGGATGCCATACTCCTGGCAGAAGCTTTTAAAGAAGTTGGAATCGAACTGGGTCCCATTGTCGGAGATGAGAGTTCGAGGGATTCCAAATCTCGTGATGATGTTCTTCCATACAAAGTTCTTTGTGTCCTGCTCGGTGATAGAGGACAGAGGCTCCACTTCGACCCACTTCGTGAAGTAGTCCGTAGCTACTATCAGCTACCTTTTGTTTCCTAGAGTTTGGTGTAGCGGACCGACGATGTCCAGACCCCACTGAGCAAATGGCCACGGGCTGGATAGGGGGCTTAGGTCCTGCGCTGGCTGGTGGAGAGAGTGTGAGAACTTCTGGCATTTTTCGCATTTTCTGGCATAGACTTGGGCGTTCTTCTGCATGTACGGCCACCGGTACCCTTGGCTGATTACTCGGTAAGCAAGCGACCGACCTCCGATGTGGTTGCCGCAGATCCCCTCATTAATTTCGTAAAGGAAGTCGTCAACTTTGCTTGGGTGGACGCACTGGAGGTAGGGTCCGGTGAATGACTTTCTGTAGAGCCTGCCGTCTGGGGAGAGCCAAAACCGGGCTGCTTTCAGCCTAATCTTCTGTGCTTCCGTCTTGTCTTCGAGCAGCAGGTTGTCTTTTAAGTAGGCAATGACCGGATCCATCCAGCTGGGACCGAGGTCCACACACATGAGTTGCCGAGGTTGTTGTAGTTCTATGCTGGGCTCGCGTAGCGTCTCTACTTCAACAGTTCTTCTATTACCGGCTTCGACCGCTGAGGCGAGGCTAGCAAGGGCGTCGGCATAGGAATTGGACTCTCTACCGACCTGTCGGATCTCAGCCCTTTCAAACTGGGAGAGAAGTTCCTTCATGTGAGCTAAGTAGGCCGCCATTCTGTTGTCCCGAGCCTGGTAGTCTCCGCTGAGCTGGTTCGTTACCAACTGGGAATCACTGAAAACCACAATGTGTCGAGCTTCCAAAATTTTGGCGTTGTTTAGGCCGGCGATGAGTGCTTCGTACTCGGCCTCATTATTGGATGCCTTGAAGCCAAATGTTAGAGCTTGCTCGATGACAAGGCCCTCCGGAGACTGGAGGACTATGCCAGCGCCAGCCCTATTGGACGTTGATGATCCGTCGACGAAGACTTTCCAGGACTGCTCTTGCTCTGTCTCGGTTGCTGCCTTTGTATCCTTATTGGCCCCCAATTCGGTGTCGAGCGAGGTTGGTGCCGAACTCTGACAAGTGAATTCGACAATGAAGTTTGCTAAAACTTGGGCTTTGATGGTCGTTCTGAGTTGATACTTGATATCGTATTGCCCTAATTCGACAGCCCATTTGGAGATTCGACCGGAGAAGTCTGCCTTTCGTAGAAGAGCCTTCAGTGGGTGCTTGGACACGACCACAATAGTGAAGGTTTGGAAGTAATGGGAGAGCTTTGGCGAGGCGCTGACGAGCGCCAGGGCAAGCTTCTTTAGCTATAAATACCGGGTCTTGGCGTCGAGCAGGATCTTGCTGGTGTAATAGACAGGCCTCTGCTTGCTATCTGTCGGATGTGAATTTTGATCCCCCCCGGGAGGGGAATCGCCATTCAACAGTGTGAGATGAAAAAAAAATACATCGAAAATGAGGATTCCGACTACCCTCAAAATCGACGGATCACGATCGCCAGTTACGGATTCGGCCAACACCGTCCTTCGACGAAAGCCGAAAGAATGCGGGAGGAAAATGGGGTGGGTTCTTCTCTCGTCTAATGTGTCGCCGGCGACACACGATGGTTGTCTCGTCACTTAATTTGGGTCTTTCAATTCGGGTCAAACTTGGGTCAAGGGTCAAATTACGGGCTTCAAGATGGGACCATAATGAACTAGGCAGGGGAAATCAACATCCAGAGTTGAAAAGACTAATTAAAGTTAAATCCAAGTATTCTAGGGGATAAGCGAAATAAAATGAAACTAAACTAAGAAAATAAGGGGAAAGGTGCCAAATATTTAGAAGATGATCAACCCCATTCCTGGGTACCCCCTTCAATGTCCTTTGACGACCTAGGGTTTAAAGGCTGATTCTTCGAATCGAAAGAATGATGCAGACGAAACTTCGAGTTGTGATTTCTGTGGGTTTGCGTGCGATATGCAGGTGATAAAAGTGCATGGCCGATGATGGGCCAGAAGTAAGATAAAAATGGCCGATGTTGGGCCGGGATTGATTGAGGGTGGCCGATGATGGGCCGGTAGTAAATAAACTGATATTGGGGTGTGTGAAATCACTCGTCTCATTTCGTCATTCTCATTAATTCAGGTTCTCGGAATCGGCCTCTATTCCCTTTAATCATTGAGTCCAGATAAATATTTGGCACCGGAGGTGGAGGAAAAGAGAAGAAAATATTTTTGGGATTGGTTTTGTTGGTTTTATAGTTTTTTTTTTATTTTAATAATTGGGGCTAGAAAGGCCTACCTAGGGGAGTTCCTACTTGGATTCAATCTAACTATTCCATTTCTCTAATGGATCTCTACCCTATCCTACGGTCCTAACCGCCCACATCCGCTCTCCCGATCCCTTAGCAGGGCCCGGAGAGAGAGTGTGACCTAATCAGTTGAAATTTAAGAAATTAGGGTAGTCTAAGCTGGCTAGGGGGAGACCTAGATCTATGTCCGGGGTCTGACCTAATCAGTCTAGGCTACTGTCTAATTTCTAACTCCAATTTATTAATATTTTGGTTTTTTAAATATCTTTTACTTTGTTTTTGGTATTTTGGATTTTTATTATTTTTATTTATTTTTATGTTTATTTATAGGGCCTAAAATCCTAAATTGATCTTTCCAATCCTAATGAAATGGGAAGAAGAGGAGAGTGGATTTCTAATTTTTTATTAATAATTTATTTGAAGTTTCCTAAATAATATTTTCTAATCCTAATGAGAGAGGAGGGGAGAAAAGAACTTGGTTTATAAATTTAGCCTAATTATTTCTAATTAGTAGGGTAGCTAAAATTCTATTTTTAATCTTTACTTTTTATTTTATTATTTGTTTTCTTTTGGTGTTTTTTTGGTTTCTATTCTAATTTTTATATATTTATTTTTAATAAATTATGCAGTCCTAAATTGCACCTAAAAGAATACGAAATAAAAATGCAACTAAGTTATAATGCATGGGCAAGTTGAATGCATGGGCAGGTTAGAATATGCTAGAAACAAATTTAAAATAATTAACAACCTAAAATATCATTCAGATGCATGAACATGTTAGGGTGCATGAGCATATTAGATGTATGCAATATCATAAAAAAAGAAACAATAAACAACTATGGATCTAAATTCAATGCAAGAAAATGAAATAGACATGCATGGGTTCGGTTTAGATGAGTGGGCTAGTCCGGTGGGTGCAATAGGTGGGTTTAAGTGGAGAGAGGAAGAATGGGAAGGGCTGTGATGGAATGGGACTGTGCAGCGAAGGTGTAGTGCGGTGCAACAGTGAAGTGGCGTGATGGGGGACGAGAAGAAGGAAAACAAAGAAAAAGAAGTTGGGGGCGTGTGTAGGCTGCTGGCGGAGGAGGTGGAGAAGAGGGACTGAGAGAGAGTGGACGGGAGAGAGGGAGTGGGCGGAGCAGAGGACCTGAGAGAGAGTGGACGGGAGAGAGGGAGATGGGTCGCAGGGGAGAGAGAAAGGCGAGGGAGAGAGGGACTGAGAGAGTAGGGAGATAGGGAGAGCAGGGAGAGAGGGGCTGAGAGGGTAGAGAGAGAACGAGAGAGTGAGAGCACAGACAAAGGAGGGAGAAAAGAACGAGAGGGAGAGGTTGAATTGCAGGTGGCGGGACGCGCGGGGGAGAGAGAGGTGGAGAAGAAAGGGTGAGGGGAGAGAGTGTGGAGTTGCAGGTGGGTGGCACGGAGGAGGATGATGGCAAGGGGAAAGGAGGGTGAGTTGCAGGGAGGCGGAGCGGGAAGAAGGAGCAGGGGAGACAGTGTAGTGTGTGCGCAGGGGGGTGCAGGGGAGAGACAGAGAGGGAGATGGAGAGTGTTGAGTTGCAGGGGAGAGACAGAGAGGGAGAGTGTTGAGTTGCAGGGGAGAGACAGCGAGGGAGAGGGAGAGTGTTGGTGCGCAGAGAGGTAGAGGGAATGGAGAGAAGGAGATAGAGTGACAGAGAGTAAAGAGGCAGGGAGAGAGGGAATGGAGAGAACGAGAGAACGAGAGGGGAGACAGGGGCAGGGCGGAAAAGAGAGAGAAAGGGATGGAGGGAGAAAAAGAGAGATGCGGATGGAGATAGATGAAGCGAGAGGGAAGAGAGATAGAGAGAGAGAGTGGGCGCTGCAACGGGCGCAAGTCAAGGGAAGAGGAGAGGTGGAGGGAGACGGGTGGATCAGAGAGGGAGAGAGAACTGAAAGTGGGAGACAGAGGGCGGTGCGCGCGAAGAGGGTGAAGGAGAGAGGGTAGAGAGAGCAGGGGCTGGCGCTGGGAAGAGAGGAAGAAGGAGCAGGGGAGACAGAGAGCATGAGCAGGTGGGTGCGGGGGAGAGACAGAGCAGGGGGTGAGGGAGAGAGAGAGATGTAAGTGGTGAGTGTGGGGGCAAGGTAGTGCAGAGATGGAGAGAGAGAGTGACAGAGAGAGGGAGAGATGGAGAGAGTGAGCGAGAGATGGGGAGACAGAGAGAGAGAGATGGTGTGCAGTGGGTGCAGGTGGTGGGAAGAGAAGAAGGTGTACCTGGTGCAGGGGGAGACGTCCGGCGGCGCAGGGAGGAGGAAGAAGGTGCTGCTACGTGCGTGCGGATGTGCGAGGTGCTTCTGTGGGGTGCGTCTGGGGGCTGTGTGTGAGGGAGACGAGCGGAGGGAAGAGGATGGAGGGAAAAGGTCCTGTTGCGTGGTCTGCAGATGGAGGATGATGGGTCGCAGGGGTGAGATGTGCAGCGTGCGATGCGGGCAGATGGAGGGCGAGATGGTGAGATGGAGAAGATGGTGGAGGCTGGTGATGGTGGGTTGTAGGGGAGAGATGAGAGATGATGATGGGGTGATGATGATGGTAGGTGAGAGAGATCTGGGAGAGGTCGGGGAGTTCTGCGATGGAAGGAGATGGAGAGGTGGGTCTGGCGCAAGGGAAGAGACGAAGATGATGAGAGGGAATGATGGATGGTGGAGAAATGGGCGCCTGGGAGGAGGATGATGGAGATGATGGTGGGGTGCTGCGTGAGGGAAACGAGTGGGGGGAAGAGGATGGAGGGCGATGGTGCTGGAGATGGGGAGCCTGGGGTCTGCGTCCAGATCTGGGAGAGGTTCTGCGTATGGTTTTTTTTTTTTTGGGATGGGCTTCGGTGTTTTAAAATTGAGAGGGATAAGGCCTGGGTTGGGAGAGAGATAGAGAGATGAGGCTTGGATGTTTGAAATTGAGAGGGATAAGGCCTGGGTTGGGAGAGAGATGAGAGGGATAAGGCTCGGGTTGTGTTTGGGTCAAGTTCGGGTCAGGAGGTTTGGATCTGGCTCGGGTTGTGTTTGGGTCAAGTGAGGTCTGGACTTGGCCTAATGAGTTGGATTGGGTTAGGTTCAGCTTGTGCTGGAGCTCATTGGGCCAGGCCAGGTGGGTTTGGATTTAAAAGAAACTGGTTTGGGTCGAGAAGGTGGGGTCCGGTGGAGATTGGTCGGGTTATCATTACTGGGGCCCAGGTTTCGTAGATTTCAATCCTCTCGTCGGATTTCGACGTTCCACATATTGACGGAAAGATCTCGGCGAGTAGGTCACGATGAGCCAATTTTCAGGGCGATCAGAGGTTCAGAAATGATAGGTGATTTTTCACGCGGGCGCCGCGAGGGTGTGGGACCAGCTGTCATGATTTTTGATCCGCCCGTCAGATCTTGGAGTTCTATATATGGGCGGAAACCGCTCGATGAGTAGATCAAGATGTGCCAATTCCCTGGGTGATCAGAGGTCTAGAGACGATGGATGATTTTTCACGCGGGCGCCCCGGGTTGTGGGATCCGCTGTCATGATTTTTGATCCGCCCGTCAGATCTTGGAATTCTATATATGGGCAGAAAGCTCTCGATGAGTAGATCACGATGAGCCAACTCCCGGGGCGATCAGAGGTCTAGAGGTGATAGGTGACTTTTGACTCGGGGCCTAATCAAGACATCATTAAATAGGGTGGACTGAATTGCCCCTCATAGGGTGCCAAAATGAGGTGTCTACAGTATGCCCGTCTTTGGAGGACAGCACTTACAGAGTTGTTCTCCAAAGATAAGGAGACACATACTCATGCCTCCGCTTGAGCCTTTGGGCTCAAGGGAGTGGCAGCCTATGAGGGTGAGTTCGAACTGGCTCGATGGAATCGGGATAATGTTGTTCTAGGCCATCCAGTTAATTAGGTCTCCTTTTAGGTCTGAGCTTGATCACGTGATATGAGGATGTCACCTCGTGCCTTTCCATTTTCTACCCAAAATTAAATCCCTACAAAGTGGATCCTCCTACTCGGGGGGTGCACAAAGTGTCAAAGCAGGATTCTGAAAGAGCATGTTACGGTAATGATATTAAATGTAAGAGCACAATTTTGGAAGATTAAGTTTGGGTTTTTCAGTTCAGCGACACTTACCTCTTGGATCCTGTTCCTTTCGGTGTGGTGGCCCTCACATTTTCACCTGTAATAAATCCTGACTAGAAGGAAAGAAGGGAGCAACGACTCGCCTTGCGGTGAAGTTAGTACATAAACGTGCCAAGTGTGTGTTATGCATGTGATGATGTTAAGAAGGCTTGTAAGTATGATGTAGACTAAATTTAAAATGTTTGTGCTAATGCAAGGCATGTCCTCGACATCATCCTGTAGTCATGACATCAATCAACCACTACCATGATAGTCAATAGAGATAAAATAAAATAACAGAAATGCATCCACCATATGCAAGGAAAAAAAAAATAATAAAAGATAAACAGCGGGGGCCCATCGTTTGGATGTAGGTGGATCGAGTAGGAAATTGAGATCGAAAGATATCTAAAACTTATCCATAGCACGCACATAGCATGAAACAATACACATCCAATACCAAGACTAGAGGCAAATCGTTGTTGGCTAATCCGAAATAAAGGGGTGATCATTTTCCGACTGATAGTATATCTCGTTTCGAGAGGAGTCGTGCACAAAACATGGTATCCGCGTGGGGTTTCGGATCAAGGGTTAACCAGGGAGGTGTGAGGCATGTTTACGTAGGTTCATATATAAAATAAAAAAAAATGCCCCAGCATATGGGGTGACATATGTGAACGATCCCTGAAACAAAACAATGTATAACCTATCCTGCATTCAACCATAAGGCATTAGTAACAAAAGCATGCATGAGGTGAGAGTGTGTGGATTGGTGAGTGTTTGTGACAACTGTGCATGTGATGGGACCTGAATTGGGAAGCTGTGCAGAATAAGTAAGTACTCATATGCGTGTGCGTGTACGCATGTACATATATGTATATATAAAAATGCTCCAGCGTGAAGCTGGTGTGTTTTCTGGCTAGGAGTGAGAGAGTGAAGGTGGTCTAGCTCTCTGATCCATGGCTGCTAGTTTGATTATGATGTGAACTTCCCTAGCTATCCTTTGGAGATCGATCCCTCATGATTCTTTTCTAGCCGTTTTGGTCCTTTTAGTCGAACTTTGGAGAGCGCTAGGCTGCCCCTGGAATTCATGTGTGAGCACGAGTTTCGTGTGTGGGAGATAGTGAGTCACCGTGCTTCCTTAGTGTTGTGGTTACCGGCCACTCTCCCCTTGGTTCATTAGGCAAGGGCCCATGTCATTCGAGCGGGCTTGGGTTTTATGAATGCTATTCCGTTACTTTGGCCTTTTGGCTCTTTGCTCCTTTTTTTTTTTATTTTTTATTTTCGATTTGTGAGTGCAATGCTTGGGTCCCTTAAGCTTTCTAATTAACCCATGTAACGAGCGTTACGCCAATGACTCCCAAACCAAATGGCTTTAGGGCACTAGGTATGTAAATACCCCTACGGGCTTACTGACTCGGGTTAAAAAGGCTACGAACCCAAACTAGTCACAAAACTTTTTATTCTTTTCAAGACTTCTAACTAAACTTTTTTTTTTTTGGACTGGTTTGGGAGAGGGGTGCCTAGGGTTTTGGCTTCTGAAGCATCAGGCATGGGGAGCACACCCACATCTCATGCAACTCCACCGTGGTTTCTCTTTTCTCTCTTTTATGAGTGATGAGGGGAAGCTTTCATGACATGGGCAAGCTCGCCTATAAACTTTTGCGTTGAATGGCTTCAACCGTGCAGAACATTGTGCGGGGGCAGACTCACTATTCTAGTGTTTTCCTCTTTTTTTTTTTTTTTTGCCAGTGTGTGTTTGACTTCCAAGTTTGGCTGTTGCATCTCTCATCGGTCTTCCCTATGGGATTTATATAGCCATATCATGAGACCGAGGGTCATACTCCGCAAAAAGTGGGGAAGGGTCATGTGGTGTACTTTTTCAAGTACATAGCTTTCCATGGATCGGGGAGCTCTTCCCCTTCTGCATTCACTAGTCTATATGCATTGCCAGAATATACTTCTTTAACTACATATGGGCCTTCCCAATTAGGTCGCAATTTGCCTTTAATGTGTGGGAGTTGTGATTGAGTGATGCGTTTCAATACAAGGTCACCTGTTTTGAATTTCCTCTCTATGACATGCTTATCGTAGGCTCTTGCGATTCGCTTCTTGTACACCTGAGCGTGCTCTGCTGTTTTCATTCTTTTCTCATCGAGGAGGTCCAGCTGTATTTGCAATGCTTCTCGTCTTTAGCCTTCTGTCATCTCTTTATCTAATTGGATCCGCAAAGATGGGTGCAGGAGCTCGAACGGAAGGACTGCCTCCATCCCGTAAGTCAATGCGTATGGGGTCTCACCTGTCGGAGTCCTAATGGAGGTTCGATATGCCCATAATGCCTCGACCAAACGGTCTGGCCAATCACTGCCTTGGTTGTTTCCACTATCTTCTTGATGATCTTGAGTAGTGTCTTGTTTGTAGCTTCAGCCTGTCCGTTTGCTTGAGGGTAATAAGGGGTTGAATGATGTAGTTCTATACCATATTTTGTGCACAAATCCTCCATTACCTGAGATATGAATTGGGGGCCATTGTTAGTTATGAACACTTTCGGAACGCCAAACCGGGCTATTATGTTCTTTTGAATGAACTTGACCACCGTAGATGCTTTGATATGGACAACTCTTTGAAACACCGTTATGAACACCTCTTGATGACCCTTTGGAACTCTTCCGAGACTTCATCGTCTTCTCCTTCGGCATCTACTAATTCATAAACGCCCATCCTGTCCTTTGCGTTCTCGGTTCCCGAAGATGATTCTGGCTATGAAATAATGGGCATCGACTCATACCCTATCTTGCTAATTTGGCTCATGATTTCCTCCAGCCATAATTGCTCTACCGGGGGAATTTTCCAGCGCTCAGGTCTTCTTATGGCCCTACAATAGTCAAAGGTCTCTACTCCTAAACTACTTACATTTTTGGGTTTTTGGTTTTCTTTTTTTTTTTTTTTTTTTTTTGGGATTTTGGGGTTTTGTGATTTTTTTGGATTTTTAGAATGATATGGTACAGGTTGGGTTGAGGAGGGGCTATCTAAGGAGGAAGATCCCTGCCCCGGGCAATGCCGAGCTGCGGGGCGATACACCACTTCGTCGCCTTCGGGATTTTCGATCTCCCAGGTTTTGCTGTCTTTTTCTGAAGGTCCTGCACTCCAGTGTCGCCACGCAGCTGGCCAGTATACGACTTCTTGGCTATCGGGGTCTTTGACTTCCCGAGTTTCATAGTCGTTTCTCTTTTCGGAAATTGGCGGTTTTTTTTTGGGCAATTTCGCTGAATCACTAGTACCAATCATGTTACAAGACAGCATTCGAAAACTTTCCTCCGGAGGGGAATTTGAACTCCTAATTTCATCAGATTCGTGGAATTCTTTCCAGGTGCCAAAGATGTCTTTGTAAGTTTCGACCTCCTCGTCGTCAGACGACGAATTGGTTATACCTTCTATCAAGAGTTCTTTCCCTTTTTCCTGGGGGTGGATCTGATGGCATCCTTCTCCGTTGGGAGGTTCATTGGGGTCCAAGAGCTTGCTATGCCTGACGAAGTGTTCCCCTAGTTTCCAATCCTTTCTGGAGAGTGTTACCTGATCATACGGGTTGAATCCCTGCCCTTCTGTTCCTATCCTTGCTTCCAGGATAACGGGGTCAAGAATCCCATCCTCATTCCTACCTAGCCCCAATCCGGGCTGATATCCAAGTTTTCTCATGAGGTTCCATCCATGTATGCACTCTTTTCTTAATGGCGGTTCAGGTAGAGGGACCGGATCTGGTGTCATACTCCGGACGGGATCGATGTCCGTCAGGGAAATGGTGGGATCAACCCTATATCCATGGGTTTTGGTTCTAGGCGGGATAGGGGCCGGTCGTAAGGTGGGAAGTATCTAAAGTCCTTCTGGTTCGATCACGGGGGGGTCCCCCATTAGCTTCACGATTTTTCCTAAGTGGGGAAACTTAATACATTGGTGCCTAGTGGACATGACCGCCTTCATGTGATTCAGCCAGCGATGCCCTAATATTAAGTTGAAGGTCGCTGGGATATCCATGACGTAGAATTCTTCGGGTACTGAGATTGGGCCTGCTTGCACCAATAACATAATCTTCCCACAAACGTTATTCCTATTTCCGTCATATCCTGTCACCACCAACGGAGCTGGGGTTAGGTCTTTAGCAGTTAGATCCAGCGTCTTGTATGTTTTCAGTGGACAGATGTTTAGGGATGCCCCTGTGTCTACCAAAGCGCCGGATATCTCCTTCTCGGCCACCCTAACTGTGAGATGTAGGGGTGAGGTCCTCGCTTCAAGTGGTATTTCTTTTAGTTCCTCCTCGGTAAAGTTGAGGATTGGTTAGGATGTCTCAGACGACAAGGACGCAATGGACGCCCGTAGTTGCTCTGGGGTTATATTTTCAGGAACTTGTAAGTGGGTGATGGCGTCTATCAGCTGTTTTTGATGCATAGGGGAAGTCTTGATCAGATCGAGGACCTTAGCTGGTATCTTCGTTAGATGCCCTAGGAGATCATACTCTATCCCAGTCTCCAGCTGAACATGAGGTCTCTCTTCGACAACCTCTTCGGTCTGCGCGTTAGGAATTTGTGAGCCCGGATCCGGCGCACTGGCGATCGGAGGTAGCCGCGGTGGGCGGATCCGTCCTGATCGGAGGTGTGCTTGTGACGGCCCAACATCCTGGGGTTGATTAAATTGGGAGTGAGTGCTGGTCCGAGACCCCTCGTACGCGATATCATCATCAAAGAACACCTTGTAGAGGTCCGGGGAGTCGATTACCATGCCGGTTTTGATGTTATCTAGTCTTAATTTAGTTTTTCCGTCCCAATTGACGTATTTCCAATAGTCATCATCTTCAAAAAAATCATCATAGTAGGGTTGATTCTGACTAATGGCTGGCTGGATCGGGAAATCAGTTGATTGATGTGACACGGTGGCGACATTGGCCGACGGTCCCTGCAACGGTTGTGTCGAAGTTGACGCAGCGTGTTCTGGCATCGGGTTTGTGTAGATTTGCATGTCCGGCACTCGCTGCGTCGTACCGGTAAGCGGACCTTGGGCTTGTGGCATTTTCTGTGGACCGTAGACTCCCATGGGTTTGATGCTATTCCACTCAATCGCCCCTTCATCACTGAGGTCGTAGATCAGGTCTCTGGCCGTATAGCAATGGGTTAGGTCATGTCCTGGCATCCTGTGGTATGCACAGAATCTCGTCCGATCAAGGTGGTCTGGCCATTGCTGTTGTCTTTCTAGTGGAAGCTGGATAGCGTTTTGTTCTATGAGCGACCAGAAAACAGTGATCCAAGGTTGAGGGAGGGGCGGGTAGTTAGCCCTTTTCGGGCCAAGCCTTCTCTTGTTCCCGTCATTGTTTTGGCCTGAGTTGTCGTTATAATTGAACGAGACCGCGTTATAATTCGGCCGAGGATTAGTACTCTGATTCGGGTTTTGAGGCATCATCAGCTGATTCACAGGTTGTCGTGCCAGATTTATGTTTTGCCTTGGATGAACGGGTCCCCTTTGGTCATGTGGTTGTTGGTTATATCTTTGATCATTCCGAGGAAGATCCCGGTAGCTCTGATCGTTCCGGAAGCCTTGTGTGTTCCCTTGGAAATTAACATCCCGGTTTTGTCCTTGATTCCGCTGTGGGTTGAAATTCATTTCCTCACCAGGATTATATGGGCGATAAACCACCTCTTGGGTCGAGTTTACTTCCGGGGTCGCGCGATTTTCCACTTGATTGGTCACGCGACGGACAATCCTTTTTTGATCGGAGATGCCTAGGTTATTCAATATTCCATCGTCTACGTTCTGTTTCATTCTTGACAATCGATGGTGTAGGCCGCTCCAATTCATGACTTCCCCGATCGCCATCAATGTCCTCATCGGTTCTTTCATGTTCGAAATGACCATCCTGACTTGTTCCTCCTCCTTCATATTGCAGTCAGACCTCGTGAATTGACTCAGCCATCTCGCGGTGAATTCTTCATAATCCTCATTGTTCTTTTGGTTTAAGTTGGCTAAGTCATGCCACAGGGGTTTGTTCTTAATTAGGTGTTGGTATCGCACCAGAAATTTTTCTATCACATCCTCGAAGGTATTGATCTCGTGTGAGGGCACAGACGTGTACCAAGTTAGCGCATCTCCGGCTAGCAATTCTTGAAAGTAATTAATGAGGAGGGCATCGTCATCAGCGATTATACGACATTTACTGGAAAAGGACACCAAATGGTGTTGAGGGTCTGTAGTCCCGTCATACGCTACGAACTTTGGGGCTTTAGCTGGAAAGGGTGATTTCTTGGTCTCTTCTTTCTTCGTGAAGTCATAGAACCCTAACCTTTTGCCTTGTCGTGATGGCGACTTCTTTCTAATTTCACTCGTTAGCCCTTCTATTTCCTTCCGCATTTCTCTAATTGCCTGGGAATTAGGGTTTTGATCTTCGTGCACCTGGCCACGTCTTGGGGCCTCAACTGGGGTTCGATAATAAATCGGTTCTACAAGATCGTGTTGAGGGTCCGGTTGGGGTCCCAAAGGCACATAGTGGTAGCTTTCCTCCGCTCGTGTTCTCCTAGGGGCCTGAATTTGGGTTTGGTTTCGAGTTCTATCCAGGTCATGAGCTAATCCTAATCGTTGACCCACGTAAGTCAATTGGCGGGAGAGCTCGTGGGCTGGATGGTCCGGCCGATGTTCCTCGTGAAGCTCATGAGGGTCTACATCGTCCGCAACTTCATCATAATAGAGTGGGGGATCCTGCTCCTCGTCTAACATTTCTTAAGCCGGAGTCAATTGATCTTGATACGTTAGAGGTGATCTTTCGTATCCTGTCAGTTGATGATAGGTTAGCCTAAGGCCAGATGAGTTTGGGATTGATCGGCTTACGGAGACAGTCGGAGGAGTCATTGCTTGAAGTTGGGGTTGGACTACCTCATGCTGGTATTGATGGTGGATTATGGGTGTGTTCTGTGTGCTGGTGTAAACAGCAGGGCTTCGCCGCGGGACCCTCGGCGTGAGTGATCGAGCCAGGCCCACCTGTTCTTGGCCTATATGGAGGCGTGTACTTGCATATGGGATCGAGGCTGGTTGCTGTCTTGCTTGTCTAGTGGTGGTCACAATGGATGTATCAAAAGGTGTTCTATATTGGGGGACTATAGAGGTAATCGGTTCAGCTTGGGTAACCGTAGCTGAATGATGGATGACTTGTGAAGTGACTGGTTGAAGCACACGGCGAGCCCGTGTTGTGATGTTGGCATAGGTCTTATGCTCTACCGTCTATTTGCTCGATCCGACCAGATCCTTATACGTGACTCGAGAGTCGGCAGAGTATGAGTCCCTCCTTATTGGAGTTGGAGGACTAGAGTGACTTTTTCTCGCGACTACTGCGTTCATGGGAGAAGGGACCCGTTCGACAATCGGAGAGCCCGATATGCGCGGGGAATAGCACGGTTCAGATAATGGGATAGAAAGAGATCTAGAGATTTCAGTATCTAATGGGGGGAAATAAGCCTCACCGATGGCTCGAGTTGCTCCCGGGGTTGAAATAGGAGGAATGTCCGGCATTCCCCATGGGTGATTCGCCATTTATAAGAAAGTGGGGGTGAGAAGAGAAAGACTTTAGAAAAGATGAGAATGGAAAGAATTTAGGAAAGAAGAGAATGTTTTATGGGATTAATGCGAGAAAGAGGAAAGATTAATAGGGCTGCGATCTTATGTTGTAAAGGGGGGAGCTTCAGCGGGCGGTTAAGCGGACGCTAGTTCACATTTGATTTATACCCATAATGACCCTTAAATAAATGAGACACGGACATTCGGTCATTGATCGAAGGTTCGTGTTTCATAATAAAGCTTCAAAAATACCCAAGTAAACGATAAGACAATGAAAGATGTCCCGTCACGATCGCCAGGCTGTTGGCATGGAGATCGTGGGACCTGCAAAAGACCCAAATTCGTGACGAGACAACAGAAGATGTCCCATCACGATCGCCAGGCTGTCGGATGTGAATTTTGATCCCCCCCGGGTGGGGAATCGCCATTCAACAGTGTGAGATAAAAAAAAATACATCGAAAATGAGGATTCCGACTACCCTCAAAATTGACGGATCACGATCGCCAGTTACGGATTGGGCCGTAACACCGTCCTTCGACGAAAGCCGAAAGAATGCGGGAGGAAAATGGGGTGGGTTCTTCTCTCTTCTAATGTGCCGCCGGCGACACACGACGGTTGTCTCGTCACTTAATTCGGGTCTTTCAATTCGGGTCAAACTTGGGTCAAGGGTCAAATTACGGGTTTCAAGATGGGACCATAATGAACTAGGCAGGGGAAATCAACATCCAGGGTTGAAAAGACTAATTAAAGTTAAATCCAAGTATTCTAGGGGATAAGCGAAATAAAATGAAAATAAACTAAGAAAATAAGGGGAATGGTGCCAAATATTTAGAAGATGATCAACCCCATTCTTGGGTACCCACTTCAATGTCCTTTGACGACCTAGGGTTTAAAGGCTGATTCTTCGAATCGAAAGAATGATGCAGACGAAACTTCGAGTTGTGATTTCTGTGGGTTTGCGTGCGATACGCAGGTGATAAAAGTGCATGGCCGATGATGGGCCAGAAGTAAGATAAAAATGGCCGATGTTGGGCCGGGATTGATTGAGGGTGGCCGATGATGGGCCGGTAGTAAATAAACTGATATTGGGGTCTGTGAAATCACTCGTCTCATTTCGTCATTCTCATTAATTCAGGTTCTCGGAATCGGCCTCTATTCCCTTTAATCATTGAGTTCAGATAAATATTTGGCACCGGAGGTGGAGGAAAAGAGAAGAAAATATTTTTGGGATTGGTTTTGTTGGTTTTATAGTTTTTTTTTTTATTTTAATAATTGGGGCTAGAAAGGCCTACCTAGGGGAGTTCCTACTTGGATTCAATCTAACTATTCCATTTTCCTAATGGATCTTTACCCTATCCTAAGGTCCTAACCGCCCACATCCACTCTCCCGATCCCTTAGCGGGGCCCGGAGAGAGAGTGGGACCTAATCAGTTGAAATTTAAGAAATTAGGGTAGTCTAAGCTGGCTAGGGGGAGACCTAGATCTAGGTCCGAGGTCTGACCTAATCAGTCTAGGCTACTGTCTAATTTCTAACTCCAATTTATTAATATTTTGGTTTTTTAAATATCTTTTACTTTGTTTTTGGTATTTTGGATTTTTATTATTTTTATTTATTTTTATGTTTATTTATAGGGCCTAAAATCCTAAATTGATCTTTCCAATCCTAATGAAATGGGAAGAAGAGGAGAGTGGATTTCTAATTTTTTATTAATAATTTATTTGAAGTTTCCTAAATAATATTTTCTAATCCTAATGAGAGAGGAGGGGAGAAAAGAACTTAATTATTAAATTTAGCCTAATTATTTTTAATTAGTAGGGTAGCTAAAATTCTATTTTTAATCTTTACTTTTTATTTTATTATTTGTTTTCTTTTGGTGTTTTTTGGTTTTTATTCTAATTTTTATATATTTATTTTTAATAAATTATGCAGTCCTAAATTGCACCTAAAAGAATACGAAATAAAAATGCAACTAAGTTATAATGCATGGGCAGATTGAATGCATGGGCAGGTTAGAATATGCTAGAAACAAATTTAAAATAATTAAGAACCTAAAATATCATTCAGATGCATGAACATGTTAGGGTGCATGAGCATATTAGATGTATGCAATATCATAAAAAAAGAAACAATAAACAACTATGGATCTAAATTCAATGCAAGAAAATGAAATAGACATGCATGGGTTCGGTTTAGATGAGTGGGCTAGTCCGGTGGGTGCAATAGGTGGGTTTCAGTGGAGAGAGGAAGAATGGAGAGGGCTGTGATGGAATGGGACAGTGCAGCGAAGGTGTAGTGCGGTGCAACAGTGAAGTGGCGTGATGGGGGAGGAGAAGAAGGAAAACAAAGAAAAAGAAGTTGGGGGCGTGTGTAGGCTGCTGGCGGAGGAGGTGGAGAAGAGGGACTGAGAGAGAGTGGACGGGAGAGAGGGAGTGGGCGGAGCAGAGGAACTAAGAGAGAGTGGACGGGAGAGAGGGAGATGGGTCGCAGAGGGTGAGAGAAAGGCGAGGGAGAGAGGGACTGAGAGAGTAGGGAGATAGGGAGAGCAGGGAGAGAGGGACTGAGAGGGTAGAGAGAGGACGAGAGAGAGTGAGAGTGCAGGCAGAGGAGGGAGAAGAGAACGAGAGGGAGAGGTTGAATTGCAGGTGGCGGGACGTGCGGGGGAGAGAGAGGTGGAGAAGAAAGGGTGAAGGGAGAGAGTGTGGAGTTGCAGGTGGGTGGCACGGAGGAGGATGATGGCAGGGGGAAAGGAGGGTGAGTTGCAGGGAGGCGGAGCGGGAAGAAGGAGCAGGGGAGACAGTGTAGTGTGTGCGCAGGGGGGTGCAGGGGAGAGACAGAGAGGGAGATGGAGAGTGTTGAGTTGCAGGGGAGAGATAGAGAGGGAGAGGGAGAGTGTTGAGTTGCAGGGGAGAGACAGCGAGGGAGAGGGAGAGTGTTGGTGCGCACAGAGGTAGAGGGAATGGAGAGAAGGAGAGAGAGTGACAGAGAGTAGAGAGGCAGGGAGAGAGGGAATGGAGAGAACGAGAGGGGAGACAGGGGCAGGGCAGAAGAGAGAGAGAGAGGGATGGAGGGAGAAAAAGAGAGATGTGGATGGAGATAGATGAAGCGAGAGGGAAGAGAGATAGAGAGAGAGAGTGGGCGCTGCAACGGGCGCAAGTCAAGGGAAGAGGAGAGGTGGAGGGAGACGGGTGGATCAGAGAGGGAGAGAGAACGGAAAGTGGGAGACAGAGAGTGGTGCGCGCGAAGAGGGTGAAGGAGAGAGGGTAGAGAGAGCAGGGGCTGGCGCTGGGAAGAGAGGAAGAAGGAGCAGGGGAGACAGAGAGAATGAGCAGGTGGGTGCGGGGGAGAGACAGAGCAGGGGGTGAGGGAGAGAGAGAGATGTAAGTGGTGAGTGTGGGGGCAAGGTAGTGCAGAGATGGAGAGAGAGAGTGACAGAGAGAGGGAGAGATGGAGAGAGTGAGCGAGAGATGGGGAGAGAGAGAGATGGTGTGCAGTGGGTGCAGGTGGTGGGAAGAGAAGAAGGCGTACCTGGTGCAGGGGGAGACGTCTGGCGGCGCAGGAAGGAGGAAGAAGGTGCTGTTGCGTGCGTGCGGATGTGCGAGGTGCTTCTGCGGGGTGCGTCTGGGGGCTGTGTGTGAGGGAGACGAGTGGAGGGAAGAGGATGGAGGGAAAAGGTCCTGCTGCATGGTCTGCAGATGGAGGATGATGGGTCGCAGGGGTGAGATGTGCAGCGTGCAATGCGGGCGGATGGAGGGCGAGATGGTGAGATGGAGAAGATGGTGGAGGCTGGTGATGGTAGGTTGTAGGGGAGAGATGAGAGATGATGATGGGGTGATGATGATGGTAGGTGAGGGAGATCTGGGAGAGGTCGGGGAGTTCTGCGATGGAAGGAGATGGAGAGGTGGGTCTGGCGCAAGGGAAGAGACGAAGATGATGAGAGGGAATGATGGATGGTGGAGAAATGGGCGCCTGGGAGGAGGATGATGGAGATGATGGTGGGGTGCTGCGTGAGGGAAACGAGTGGAGGGAAGAGGATGGAGGGCGATGGTGCTGGAGATGGGGAGCCTGGGGTCTGCGTCCAGATCTGAGAGAGGTTCTGTGTATGGTTTTTTTTTTTTTTGGATGGGCTTCGGTGTTTTAAAATTGAGAGGGATAAGGCCTGGGTTGGGAGAGAGATAGAGAGCTGAGGCTTGGGTGTTTGAAATTGAGAGGGATAAGGCCTGGGTTGGGAGAGAGATGAGAGGGATAAGGCTCGGGTTGTGTTTGGGTCAAGTTCGGGTCAGGAGGTTTGGATCAGGCTCGGGTTGTGTTTGGGTCAAGTGAGGTCTGGACTTGGCCTAATGAGTTGGATCGGGTTAGGTTCAGCTTGTGCTGGAGCTCAATGGGCTAGGCCTGGTGGGTTTGGATTTAAAAGAAATTGGTTTGGGTCGAGAAGGTGGGGTCCGGTGGAGATTGGCCGGGTTATCATTACTGGGGCCCAGGTTTCGTAGATTTCAATCCGCTCGTCGGATTTCGACGTTCTACATATTGACGGAAAGCTCTCGGCGAGTAGGTCACGATGAGCCAATTTTCAGGGCGATCATAGGTCCAGAAATGATAGGTGATTTTTCACGCGGGCGCCGCGAGGGTTTGGGACCAGCTGTCATGATTTTTGATCCACCCGTCAGATCTTGGAGTTCTATATATGGGCGGAAACCTCTCGATGAGTAGATCAAGATGTGCCAATTCCCTGGGTGATCAGAGGTCTAGAGACGATGGATGATTTTTCGCGCGGGCGCTCCGGGTTGTGGGATCCGCTGTCATGATTTTTGATCCGCCTGTCAGATCTTGGAATTCTATATATGGGCAGAAAGCTCTCGATGAGTAGATCAAGATGAGCCAACTCTCGGGGCGATCAGAGGTCTAGAGGTGATAGGTGACTTTTGACTCGGGGCCTAATCAGGACATCATTAAATAGGGTGGACTGAATTGCCCCTCTTAGGGTGCCAAAATGAGGTGTCTACACTATCTTCTTCTCTGATGAGCATCGAGCTCACTGCATGGTCCGAGACTGCGAGGTACAGATACAGCGCTTTGCCATGGGTTGGGGTCGACAGTAGCAGAGGTGAAGAGAGGTAGCGCTTGAGCTGTTACAGGGCTTGATCGCAGTCCAGCGTCCATTGGAATTTTGAGCCTTTGTGTAGGAGCTGGAAGAAAGGCCTGCACTTGTCGGAAGCTCTGCTGATGAAGCGATTGAGCGCGGCAGCCATGCCGGTCAGCCTCTGGACTTGTTTAGCTGAGGTCGGGCTCTGGAGCTCCTGGATCGCTGTGATCTGGTCAGTGTTTGCTTCAATCCCCCTTCTCGTGACTAGGCTCCCCAAGAACTTTTCGGAACCGACACCAAAGGCGCATTTAGAAGCATTTAGCTTCAACTGGAACTGGCCGAGGATGCCGAGAACCTGACGGAGGTCGGCCAAGTGGTCCTGCGATTCTCTAGACTTGACAATATCGTCGATGTAGACCTCCACCGTCTTCCCGAGCTGCGCTTGAAACATCTTGGTCACTAGCCGCTGGTATGTCGCCCCTACGTTCTTCAGCCCGAAGGGCATTACCTTATAACAGTAGGTGCCCCGGGGTGTGATGAAGGTTGTCTTCTCTTGGTCAGGTACGAACAGAGGTATCTGGTGGTATCATCGGTAAGCGTCGAGGAAACTCATACGGTCGTGTCCAGCAGTGGCATCAATGAGCTAGTCGATCTTTGGAAGGGGGAAACTGTCCTTGGGACAGGCTGTATTGAGGTCGGTGAAGTCGACACAGACCCTCCACTTCCCCATCTTCTTCTTGATCACTACTGTGTTTGCTAGCCACTGCGGATAGTGGACCTCCTTTATCGCTTGCGCTTCGAGCAGCTTTTCAACCTCTTCCTTCACGGCCTCAGTTTGTGGGACCTCGGTTCGGCATGCTTTTCGGATCACGACGGGCTTATGGTTAGCGTCCACATTCAACTTGTGGCACATGACTGCTGGGTCGATGCCGGGCATCTCGTAAGGCGTCCACGCAAAGACCTCTTTATTCTCGAGGAGGAGGTCCAGCAACTGTGTCTTTTCAGGCTCGGGGAGATGGCTTCCAACTAGGAAAAATCTGTCCGGGTCGGCGGGGTCGATCCTGACCTCGGTGAGGTCCTCGATGATCTTTTGCGCCGGGGCCCTACCAACATCCCCAAGCTCGGCTTCTCTGTCCAGCTCGGCCACATGGACCTGGGACGATTCGGCTTCTCCAGGCAGCACGGCCATCAAGCATTGTTTGGGCATGCGCTGGTCGCCTTTTATAGTGATCACGTCGGTCCAGCCGGACGGGTTCTGTAGGGGGAACTTGAGCTTCTGATGATGGGTGGAGGGCACAACCTCCATGCCATGCAGCCACGTCCTTCCCATTATGACATTGTATGGGGAGGGGACGTCGACGACTAGGAAGTCAACCTGCCTGGAGGCGCCTCCTACTTGGACTCTGAGGGAGATCTTCCCCTTCGGGTACACCGGTTTCGAGCTGAA